>CM062820.1:1688673605-1689339107 GCA_031772625.1 Pinus tabuliformis
ACATAACTTGAACGTCAATGAAAAAATTTTATGCCTTCATCAAGATTACTAAAAGTGAATATTCATTAATTAAGGAAGAATTCATTTGTTCTATCCATTTCATGAGCTGAGATGAACATATTTTTTATTGCTTGGTTAACACATGGGTTTTGTCTTTGGGTTGCATGAGGACATGCATATATTCAGTTTTTGTTGCATGAGGACATGCAACATATTGAGTGTGGGGGTATGTTGGGCCGTTAATATGCCATTATTATTATCACTTTTGAACACTTATTCCACCCATTTCTATTATTCTTCATCATGTCATTTATTATAATTTATTATATAAATCTATTTTATGATGATTTATGCTTCTATGAATGAATATTATTTATTCTCCTTTATTTCTAATAAATTGATGATTATGCATGATTTTATCAATGATAGTTTTAATAAATCAGTTGTAACATTATTCACCATTTTTAGCCTCCAAGATAATTTCCAGATTGAAGCTTTGATCATTAAAAGTGCCAACTCAGAAATTCGCTGGAACAAGAAGTGACAGTTTTGCGGTTGAGTTTCTGAGCAAATGAAGCAGAAAATGGAAAATCCGGAACATGGGTTTTGTCCAGAACGGACCCAATTAACTTTAGGAAGGAATGGTTTGCCCAAATTCAGCTTGTACTGAGAGAAACACAGGGTTCTTTGAGCATGATTTTCTCAGATTTGTTGTTGCGGCCGTCCTCCAAATCTCAGCTGCAAAGCCAAATTCGTCTTGCTCTTGTTGAAAGCTAGATGGAAATATATATTCTTGTTGATCAATTGGTTAGAAGAAAACCAATTTTGTAATAGAAATCATGTTGTACTTATCTTTATTGTAACTTCTCTCTGATCTCTCTTTATTTAAATCAGAAAAGAGATCAGAGATGGGGATGATTTGGGGGATTCGAATGATGGAAAAATGATGGAATTGAGGATTTAGAATTAGAGATTCAGAATTAAGAATTCATGATAGGATAGGAGGAAGAAAGGATTGTTTCAGGCAGTAAGTCTCAAAGTTGTTGTTGTTGTAATGATTTTACCATTTAATGATTAATACCTGAGTTAGGAGTTGTTGTTCATTCTTTTCATCTGAAGTAGCCCAGCAGAATCTGCTGGCGGCTAAGGGCCCAGCCTCTGGTGGAGTACGCTGCTGCTGTGTATCATATCTTTACAATTGCTGCTGTGTGATGGTTTGATTTATTTCCTATTCTTTTGAATTTCATTATTTTACAGTTTCATGTTTTTATAGTGTGCTGTTAGAATATTTTATGGAATTGTTTTATTGCACAAGTTGAGATTGAACTGCGTGGCTGTTCTTTTCCATCATAACAGAGATTATTATCCTTTTCAACTTATATTGTTATGCTGTTCATTTCAAATGTAAAGCTTCACTGTTCATTTTAGATTGTTGGTTATTCGATTCCACTAATCAGAGTTTGTTGTTCAGATTTATTAAATATGATTCGTTGTTTAATTCCTTTAATTATAAGTTTGCTGTCCATTTACTTCGTTGTTCAGTTTGGTTGATTAATTGCAAGAGTTTGCTTTTAAAGAGTTTTCCTAGTTTACTTTCAATGGCAGTTTAGTTCAATTTCGATTTCCTTTTGATTGCTTTAAAGCAGGACTGTCAACTGTAGAGAACATCGGTTATTGCTTCCTCGTTCCCAGATTGATTGTCTTATTCCAGTTTGATTTCAATTGCATCAATATCCAGAGGAATGAGTTATTGCTACTGTATCCTCGATTGATGGTTGTTTGAGTGAATGATTTAGTTTAAGAACATTTCAGTTTCTTGCTATTCCATTTCTTAATTGTTGTTACATTTCTTATCTTCCGTTCCATTTCCTGTTATTCGCATTATCTTTGCTTTGGTGTGAAGAACGATCTGAAACTGTAGTGGGCATTGGCATTTGCTGTCTAGTCCCCAGATTGATGATCTGTTCCTTGATTACTTTTGGTTACATCAGTTTCCAAAGGGATGAGTTATCACTATTGGACCCTTGACTGATACATTGCTTATTTTTCCGAATGCATGATTTAAGTCTTAAAGTGCTTTGTTGTAAGTAGATTTTATTTCCAGCTTTCATTTACTTTTGGATTTTGAGCACTATACTACAAAAAATTACTCTTGAGTAAATAGCCGCCTCAGACTGAGTACACTCTTGAAATAAAAAGTCGTCCCTGGGTTGATAATTAATGTAAAGGTAATTAGGAGTTAAAAAGACACCTTTTTATCGCTCCACACTCACCTGGGTCGATGGGTGTAGACTTGGGCTCTACAGTCCACGCCAGAACACCCTATACTAAGGATTGATAATCGGAACCAGTCGCAGTAGTAGGAAAGTAAGGTGCACCAAAAAAGTTCCACTTAGAAGCATTCAGGAAGGTATGCGGGATCCTGAACAAGGTTCACTAGGCCAGATGGACTGATCGGGACCAGCGCGTACCAACGGTTCGATGGGGCTCTAGGGCCATGTATAAGAATCTGAGCGCGAAGATGATCCTAAAGATGACGGGCAGTGTCGAGGCCATAGGTTTGGGAGGAAGAAATCATCACATAATTGGAACAATTCATAGGGACAAGGATGAAGGAATTATGCCACCACGCGAAGTCAACTATATGCAGTTACAGGACGGCATTCGGTGAGGGCACCCAAAAATTCGTGAACTCAAAGAAAATCAAGTACAGCTGAGGAAGAAAAGCAGTATCGTCGACAAAGAAATCAAAAAACTAAAAACTAAAATCACAAAGGCAGGCTGCGCCGATGAACTAAGTATGACAAGACAAGAGGGAGGCAACCATACTACTACATTAGAAGGATTTGTGGTTTTGCTACCATGGCTGTGGCCAAACCTCACTAGAAAAAGGAACTAAGGGAGCGGACCGTATAAGGAAGAATGTGAAGCGCTTACTGATGCAAGGGTAATTGAGGGGTGCCCGCAGACTAGGCTGGAAGGTGCAGGGAAGCCTCACACAAGTGGTGTGACCACCTGACTATCCGTGGAAAGAAACGTCTCAGCGCTCCATGCAGTTGGAAGAGACCGCGGGACTATAAAATAGTCTGTATGGGAGCAGCATGATAGGGGGACTACACGCAGGGTCAGTATGTCACAAGGGTCGCGCCCGCACATGGGAGTCTATGCTACCACATCAGTAGACTTTGAAGTGACCATTGGGGTCGCTGTTCATGACAAGATATCCCATTTAAGACAATGAGGAGCGGGCGACGGGAAATTAAGACACGGAGTTAGAAGTAGATTTGGAACGATTTGCCGCTAATCTCACATTAATGAGCCGAAGGAGGAGGGAACGGTCGAATTTGAATTCCGACAAGCCTATAAATCACAGATGGTCATCCACCGAACAACCCTTGGCATCTTGAGAATTCAATTAGTGTGCTATCAATTGGGTATGGACCTTACACCTTTAGAGGCTTTGAAAGCAAGTTTAATGTTTGAAACATTCATGAAAGAGATGCAGAACCTTCTAAAAAAAATGATGTCGACAACCGAGGGAGATGAACTAAGCCCTATGTCACCAGTAGGGGATGCACCAGAAATTCCAAAATTTCCCCAGATGCCGAGGCCCAAAAAGGACCCACAGGTAGTAGGACCAGTCCGTATGTCTCCGCAGAACCTGTGGTTTGGTAAGTTGTCTATGGAAGATAAGTGCAAGATGGTTAATCTTGAGAGATATGATGAGGAGGAGGATCTCGAGGCCTTCGTAGAATAAATTGAACCAGATGTAGAAATGGAGGAAGACGTTCAACTAGTGCACGCTACAACAAAACTGCCCAAGTATGACCCTCCACGGAAAGGGAGAGTAAAAGTACCTAAATATGTGGATGTCATTAAAAGCACACTCAAAACCCCGTTCCTCCCCGAGAGGGTTCTGTTTCAAGGTTCGGCTTTGGGTCGTGTGCCCATGATTAAATTTGAAGATTGGGACCTAACGAATAGAGAAAAATTCCCACATTTCGAAACCAGCCAACTAATGAAACAATGTAAGGAGGCGGTAGTTACAACACTATAGCCACACAAATGGCTACGGAGGGTGGAGGAGGTTGGGCTACTCCACCTATTATGGATTCCACACTTTCATCGGGCACCAATCATGATCTTTGTCATTAGGCAACAACTTTTCCTAGTGCATGATTGGTACTTGTGGCTGGAGGAGCCCATTCCTGTTACAGACATTTTTGGGCACTGCAACCCCAATCATAATTTCCATAAACCAAGGGCTCTTAAGTCCCTAAAATTTTTTTTCCAACCCCTAAAAGAACAAGTTCAGCTGATTACATCATCTCCCAGAAGTTCTCCATGAAAAACTACTCAGAACTCGTCAAAATTGGACCACCTCACCTGCTCCATGGTCAAAGTGCGCTACATCCCACCTAAATGCACACGAGAGGTGCGATGCATACTGAAAAGCCCTTCTATGGGGTGTGATGGGCGAGAGTGGACAAATGGCAAGGTCAATCTGCAAGGTGGAGGATCATGGAATCTTCCAGAAACTTCTCCTGTGACACTTGCCTCTCTGCATTCGCCCAAGGATGAGTAAGAGATCATAAATTTCCAAGTGGAATCAAGAACTATCAGAGAGGACACTAATCAAATCTCAAAATCTGACTCACCCCCCTTGCAAGCATCTATATATGGATCCCTCATCCCAGAGATCTAGAAGCTGGAATTTTGTATCTTGTAAGGAAGTGTTGCTGGTTTCTTGGTGTAACATCATAGTGTTGGGTGATCTAAGCTTTTCATGAGGTGAAGGGCTTTCTTGCTGAGAGGATGATGCTGGGTCAGAACAATGGGTTGTAATCCTCTTTGCTATTCTTGATTATTAATAAAGCTATCTGAGTTTTCCTCCACATTCTTGTATGATTGATGATATATGCATTTGTGTGGTCAATATATATCTGGTCCTATATTGTTTATGATAGTAGATCTCTGTTCTTGGATAGTGTTATGCTGCTTTCATTCTACAGGTACTCTTTGAAGCTGGGTAAACGAGGAAGAAAGTGGCAAAGATCTATCAGAAGGGAGAGGAATCAAGCAAGGAACCAAGCGCAAGACAAAGGTTGGTCTCCTTCTTTCCCCTCTTATCTACCTCTCATAAAGGAAAACGAAAGTAGTTTAGTTTGTTTGTTTCTAAGGTAGGTACCAGCCTTAGTGGGACTAGAAGCTCTACATAGACACTTTATTTCCTGATAACAAAATGGTGACTTCGCTAGGGAGCGAATAGATTGTTTGTGTCTCTATATTTGTTTGCTTTATAAACTTACAGACGGAGCCTGAAGTCAAGCCAGCTAGCCTTCGAACTGCATTTGCTATGCAAGTGCAAAGTAGATCAACGTTTCTTTAGTCTATCTCCGGGTTTTTTTTATGAACTAAACAATCAATTTACAAGCTCTCTAATTTCCCTTGTGGTGGCTCTAGTAACCTCCTTAGATCTACCCTTGTGATTTATTTACTGATTACCACTTGCTCGGCCAAAATCCCTGAATTGTGCTGCAAACTGTGATCAAGAACTGGATCAAAAGTCTCGCACTATACCATCGCACCCTCTCTTCAAGGATCTCAGTATGCATCGCACTTCCCGTGTGCTGTAGGTGGGATGCATACTGGAATCCCTGTGTAATAGGTGCACTGATAAGAAAGGGCTAATTTTGCCTGCAGACTTTAGTTTTTTTACTCTTTTCAGCTCTATTCAGGAGTTTTGCTATCTGTAATCAGTATACCTCTATTGGAAACCCCCTTCCTTGCCATTATTCCACCTCTATTGGGCAAATAACTGTAAATTTTTTTATGTATTGTGATCCATTTTCAGTTCTCTTTTACAAAGAAGTAGCGTAATTGAACCATCGTTTCTTGATTTGGAAGTGTCGCAAGTGTCGTTTTCAGTCATAGAAGAGAATCTGATTGTTCTTGATAGTCGATTACACTGTTACTCTTGTATTTGATTTGAATTAATAGTTTTTCAAGTGTTGAAAGCAAGTTTTCAATTCCAAATAACAAAGTGTCGTCATTGTCTTCATTTTGTCTTGAAAAGAAACTTGTTAGTAATGTCGCTTTGAAAATAATTCAGATTTGCGCTTAGCTTTCTTTTTATCATTCACACATTAAGAAGGTTGAAAACAAATACATGCATGTGCATTTGCATTTAGACTGTTTGTTGGTTTGATTTAGGATAGTGCATATAGTGTGTGCTCTTTGCTCTATGTTGAAAGAATATCATCTCTCTTTCCTTAGTAGCTAGGATTTTCATTGCAAAAGAATATTAAACGATTGTTTATCATCTTAGATTTCATTTTAGGAAATTGTATATCTACATCACGCGGTGAACCTGAAAGGCAAATTTCTTAAGCAAGATCAACTGTAAAATAAATTTAATGAATCTAAAAATGCTTTGGAGCCTAACGCACAACATTTAGAAGTCTAGGCTAGAGACGTATTCCGGCGTTGTAAAGCCTAGTAACTGTTCTTTTCATTGTTGGTTGGGTGATTCCTCCACTTTGAGACGATAAGTGCCAGTGTGGACTTGTGCTCCCACGTACCGTCGAGTATATATTGGGAGACCACAATAGGCTTTATCCTTTATCCATAGGAAGCCGTGTCTACCGCCCTATCGATCGCAATGCACTGAACACAACATTCAGGAAGATTGACTACCGTACCATAAAAAGTATTCTGCAGTTTTGCGATTGGTTTGGTAATCCCTCTGTCTAGATTTCCAGAGTAGTCTCTTTCATTCCTTTTCAGACTCCTTAAAGGAAAAGGTCCATCTGAGCACTTGTCACTTCAAGCTCATTAAAAATCGAAGGCGACTAGAGTCATCTTTTGTTTTTTCTCGACTCTTAAAAATTGAAAAAACAAGTTGTGTCAAAGCATCTAAAATTTATTTTAATCGGAATAAATATCACCTTTCCTACATTGGTCTTAGGTTGAGAAAAATGGAGTCCACCAACCAAGGATTTCCCCTTGGAGGAAATCCTAGTCCTTTCTCCTCTTGGGGAGATGTTGGTGCACCCCATATGGCCACATTGTCGCTTCTCGGATTGACAATCGGCTTTCCCGTATGGCTCTTCTCGACCTCTATCGTTCAGAACACCGTGATTCCTGAAAAATCACATCAACAACTAAACGATACCAGTGTTACCCCCCAATCTTCTACTTCATCCAATTCTCCCTCTCCTCCTTCCTCTTCGCTTGATGAAGCTGGTAAAGACAAAAATCAAGTAACCAAGAAGAAGAAGGAGAAGAAGAAGAAAGAGAAGAAGAAGAAGGAGCCAAAGGCGAAAAGGGGCAAACAGGCATCGTCTAGCGAAAATACACACACTGCACCATCCAGGCCTAAATCACCATGTGTCATTTGCAAAGGAGACCACTATCATCGAGATTGTCCTTGCATCCCTCGGATCTTAAGGGACTGGTCTCCTCATTTGCACAATCCGGTGTCATCAACCTCTGACAATCATGTTGAAGATACACCGTCAACTAGTGAAAGTGAAGTCCCTGGACAAAAAGGAAAATGTAAATTTCCTTGTAAACTGTGTGAAGGCGATCAGGCCATCCACCGTTGTCCCTTCTTAGATCAGGCTAAAAGAGTTTTGGACGACCGCCCGGTTTCACCGTTATAGCTTCCTCCTGGATATAAGAAACTCTTGCTGAGTCCGTCACTAGTTGAAAATCCGGCTGACACGCCATTGTGGTCAGCTGAGGCGTCTATCATTGAAGATGAACCCTCTGAATCCACATTAGGTGAAAGTCAAAAGGTCAAGGCGGCAGTTGACCCGGTCTTGCCTTCAGAAGGTCCATCTTCGGATGATACAGTCACCGAATAGAACAAGAACGACACCGTTCAAATTCCCTTCGTAACCATAGACTCTGACGAACATGGGGGCAGTCTACCCATTCCTTTACCGCAGGAAGGAAGTTTGTCAGAGTTGTATCCGACCATCTATTTGGTCCCACCTCCAAGCAATCTAGTTGTTTCCTTCGATTGGAATCTACTAGGCAGACCCTGTTTACCGGTTAGTGTACCGTTTCGAATCATTGCTCAAATATATAGAATGGTCATAGCCAGTACCATCATAGATGAAGGGGATTCTATGAGTATCCTTTCCTCGACTGCTTGGAAAGCGCTTGGTTCGCCATCACTTTTGCCTGAAATGAGAAATCTAATAGGTTTTGACAAAGGAACCAGTCGACCATTAGGGATCCTTCCCAATGTGCCAATAACATTGAGAAGGAAAACTATTCACATGAACGTAATGGTAGTCCAAGGACCCCTGGATTATAATCTACTCCTTGGACATGACTATATTTATTGCATGGGAGCCATTGTCTCCTCACTCTTTAGAGTAATGTGTTTTCCGCATGAAGGAAGAGTGGTCAAGCTCGTAGACCAGCTTGCATTCCCCGGTTCACACATAGCAAATAGTCAAATACCATCCCTGAATGATCTTTTCATGCAAGGAATGTCTCATAAATCCTCAGTCCGTCCACCTGATGAGCGCGAGTGATTCGGAGGACATGACTGAAACCCAGGGGGCATGCACCCTGGCCTATTTCAACAAGAAAACCTAGGGTATAGAGTAGGTTTCCGCGAAGGATATATGACTAGTTTATGAGATTAGACTAGAATAAGATTCCTTCGTCAAAGTTATGTGAGTGGAGCCAGTTGCGCCATTCACCTTTGTTTATTTCGGTAGACATCGCCGAGGAAGTGTTTTGTCTGAAGTGTGGATAGAACAATCTTTAGTAACCTGGAAATTTTTCGCTATACCTGGGGGCATGCAAACCTTTTGGCATGCAAGCGAAGAGCGACCATTTTTTTTTTTAAATTTGTAGGTCCTCTAACCCTTTAAACTCGTAGGATCGGTCGTTTCCTAACTTGCATAAAGAAAGGATGCAGGGCAAAGATTTGAAAAAATGCCATTTTATATGAGACATCCTTATTATACGACTGGATCGAGCAGTTTTAACGGGGAATTAAAGCTCGTTAAAAAATAAACATAAGAAATGAGCAAATGTTCCCCCAGAGTTTAAGCTCATTAAAAAATGAACCAATTTCCGGTAAATAACCATCGTGAATGTATTATCATCAACCTTTGAAGCCTTGGTCGTGTTCTCATCATCACCTCCACTCTGTATTGGCTGATCATTCACCTCCATTTGATTGTTTACCCTTTTTGAGGAACAACTGCGAAGAGTGATCCTGTTAGCCATCCTTGTGACACTGCCGTGATTGGAAAATTCCAAACAATACCTGGAATTAGTTGCTACCCAAATTTATCACTCGTTCCTTGAAAGACGAGTCTCCTTTAAGATCTTTTCAACTGACTCGTAAACTATGAAAAGATAACTGAGCGATTGGCCTCTCCAGCTCGTTAAAGTGACCGGAAGTGCTATCCCTCCTTTAGATTTTAATCTTTTTGGACCTGAGGGATTATTACACAAAAATATCGAGCACTTGTTTTGTTCGGCTCGTTAAAATTACCAAAAATTCATCCCTTCTATATTATTTTATACTTTTTCAGACTTAAGGGATTATATGACGAAAAAGGATGGTCGGAGTTTTCTTTACATCCTTTTCAGACTCTCTAAAATTGAAAAGGACCAAGTTATCTTTGTCATTAAACTCGTTAAAACCTAATAGCGACAAACTTGTCCATACACACAAGAACGAGTTTCACTATCGCTAGGCTCATTAAAACATAGCGATGGGTTTGCCCGAAGGGAAAATTATAGAACAAGCATATGTTATCCTCCTCAAGCTTGACAAAAATAAAGAGGTACTTGTTAGCAATGACTAGGGAAAAATTGTGAAGAAAACTTGAAGAAACTTTATTGGTAGCAAGTCGCTCTTGAACATGACACTTTCACTCCGCATCCGAGTCAGGTTGGGTTGTTCCATTCACTGGTCATATCACCATTGGTCCATCACACCATCCATATTTGGGGTTAACGCTACCAATCCATCATGTCAGTGTCGCTGATATGTTCAAGAGAAGTCGCTTAGAGAATTCACCTGTGTCTCATCCACTGCAATACATTTACGCTCCATTCTTTCATGACCGCCACCCTGAACCTTATGTCATAAGATCGTTTTCACCTCCATTAAAATAATTTTCTCTATTCCATGTCATTGATGTGGGATTCACTAAGGCCCTCCTATGACAGATCGCTTCTTGTTGACATCAGCGCATTATCTAGGAAGTCAATCTAGGAACAACCCTTTCAGTACTTTGAAGCTTGCATGCCTCAATGGCAAGTTTCTCACTTCCAGCAACAGGTTTACATCAATGGCCTTCGACCGAAAGATTTTGCTTGGTGTTCGACGCCAAGTCCCTTATTCACACCATGTGAATTGTATTGTAGTACCTTGAGGGTCATCATCATTATCAGTGATTCCTCTCGCGCCTGTTAACAACTTACATCATTGGCTGGTAATCAGGTGATGTCTTTCCATGTTCGACTCCAGAACATCTCTCGCATGGATCGACTTGTACTTTGAGTGAAGATCGAACGAGATTGAAGACCCCGGATCTAGTTTCATCCATCCGGGTTGCGATATATATTCAGGAAAATAAAGACATCAAATGTACATCATTGCTGCACAGATAATCATCTAATCCAAGGGATGATGGCTCTACCAGAATCATCACTCTGCACACAGACGATTGTTTGTCTTATGTACATGAAAATGAATTTATAAAGCTGAGCATGGGAATTCCCACCTCAGCTACATCATGAAAATGTTATGAAGATAATGTGCTGTATTGTATCTTATTATAGGTCGCCTTCAAGCTCGAAAAAACTTTGGATCCTCATGATAAAGCATTTCACCAGACATCAAAAAAGATTAACGACCTCATGCTTTATGGGGCAAATGTTATAGACATTTTTGGGCACTGCAACCCCAATCATAAATGTCCATAAACCAAGGGCTCTTAAGTCACTAAAAGTTTTGTTCCAACCCCTAAAAGAACAAGGTCAGCTGATTACATCATCTCCCAGAAGTTCTCCATGAAAAAATACTCAGAACTGGTCAAAATTTGACCATCTCACCTGCTCCATGGTCAAAGTGCACTGCATCCCACCTAAATGCACACGGGAGGTTCGATGCATACTGAAAAGCCCTTCTATGGGGTGCAATGGGCAAGAGTGGACAAATGGAAAGGTCAATCTGTAAGGTGGAGGATCATGGAATCTTCCAGAAACTTCTCTTGTGACACTTGCCTCTCTTCATTCGCCCAGGGATGAGTAAGAGATCATCAATATCCAAGTGGAATAAAAAACTATTAGAGAGAGGACACTAATCAAATCTCAAAAGCTAACTCACCCCCCTTGCAAACATCTATATATGGATCCCTCATCCCAGAGATCTAAAGGCTAGAATTTTGTATCTTGTAAGGAAGTGCTGCTGGTTTCTTGGTGTAACATCATAGTGTTGGGTTATCTAAGATTTTCATGAGGTGAAGAAGGGCTTTCTTGTTGAGAGGATGACGTTGGGTCAGAACAATTGGTTGTAATCCTCTTTTCTATTCTTGATTATTAATAAATCTATTTGAATTTTCCTCCACATTCTTGTATGATTGATGATATATGCATTTGTGTGGTCAATATATATTTGGTCCTATATTGTTTATGATAGTAGATCTATGTTCTTGGATAGTGTTATGCTGCTTTGATTCTACAGGTACTCTTTGAAGCTAGGTAAACGAGGAAGCAAGTGGAAAAGATCTATCAGATGGGAGAGGAATCAAGTAAGGAACCAAGCGCAAGACAGAGGTCGGTCTCCTTCTTTCCCCTCTTATCTACCTCTCATAAAGGAAAACGAAAGTGGTTTTAGTTTGTTTGTTTCTAAGGTAGCTACCAGCCTTAGTGGGACTAGCAGCTCTGCATAGACACTAGATTTCCTGATAACAATTCCCATCATGGCAGAGCTTATTCATAGGATTTCTCAACTTCCCTGTATAGGAAGGGACCCCGTGAAAATAGTTGGAAAAGGTGGAGACTTGGAATGCGTAGAGGCCATGAAAAAGAAATACAAGTTGGAGAAAAAGTAGAGGGGTTACATTATTACTAGCATCTAAGACAAACGGTTGCATGTAGCCACCTAGTTTCTGGTAGGAAAAGTGATGACAAAATGTTGTGGCAATGGTCATCGCGTTTGCCAAATAATGCACAAAAGGGGTACAGTTCAACTAGGTGCAGTTCCTCTGCGAGGAGTTCCTGACGAACTGCAGGGAGGCCCAGGAGGCAGTTGCAATAGGCATATGACAATGTCTAGGGGACCACATAGATGGTCGCCCTTACTCGGTGACTAGCCAAGATGAAGGAGGCCCAGGCTCTAAAGGAACAGGTGGATGTCACATGTCAGAAAGAAGCAGTGCTTAAAGCGCACATCCAGCCTTGGCTCGAGTAAGCATTCATGGTCACCACCAAGATTGAGGGAAAGTTGGAACAAGTGCAGGGAATATATGCACTAAGGCAAGGAGTTTCCCTTAACAATGATGCATCAGATATATGTGCAAAACTGGTACAACGAACAATGGAAGAATGTGTTGCGGACTTAGGCGAAGCACAGAAGTTGCTGGATGGACTTTGTGCAAAGATCACTGCACCATCCGAGTGACTTAAGACGAGTCACGATGATTTTTTTGGGGGCCTATTGGGTAGTGGATCCCCCCATAGCAAGTTTTTGGGGCTAAAAGCCCGAGTTTTGGTCAATGTAATGTAAATACCACGTGAAATGCAGGTGTGGAGCGTGAGAGTCTAGGGTTGTCCGCCTTAATATAATGTAATTTAATGTAAAGTGTGTCAGCCTACCCATGGTCCATGGACCATGGGATTGTATAAATAGAGAGATGCTCTAAGTGTAAAGGAAGTCTTAGTTTTTTACAAGTAATAGAGAGATGCGAAGGCATGGTTAGAAGCTAGAAGTGAATCTGAAGGTATTGGGTCATGGTGATAGGTAGAGGCTCTATAGCTAAGTGCGTGAAGGCCTAGTACAGACCACACCTATGTGTGTAGACCCATGTAGCTAAGTGCGTAGGGCAGATTGGGATTGTACTTGGACAGATAAAGTTGATTCTGAAATATTATGTGACTATGCTTCTATTATACTTATTGTTATAGACATTTTTGTGCCTTACAGCATTGAGCATGAAATGTCCATAATCTAAGGGATCCAAAGTCCCTAAACATGTTGTTCCTACCCCTAGAGGAACAAGGCTAACAAACCACAGCAATTCACAGAAGTTCTCCACCAGAAAATGCTCAAAAACAAGTCAATTCAGGATCATTTCAGTGGCTACACTAGCTTTTTGCGCTGAATGTGAAAGCCAACACTGGCTACCTGCGTTGAATGTCAACTGGAACACTAGCTACCTGCGCTGAACGAGAATGGACAAGTGGCAGGCTCATTTCTCAAGGTGTCAAAACCCAGGAAGCTTCCAAAATGACACTTGCCTCAGGGAATTCGACTGGTGATGAGTAAGAGGTTCCAAATCTCCAAGTGGATGCAAGAACCTCGAACTGGAGTCAAGAACTGACAGAGGGAGAGGACACTAGTCAGATCTCAAGCTGACTCATCCTCTCTCCAAACATCTATATATGGATCTCTCCTCCATGAGATCTAGAGGCTGGAATTTTGTTATTGCAAAGAATTGCTGTTGGTTTGAGACTGGAATCATTGGGTGCTTAATGCTTTGAAGGGGCTGAAGATAGGAATTCCATTTGCTGGGAAGGAGATGCTGGATTGGAGCCCTCTGGGTTGTATCTCTTCCTGAACCTTGTTATTCATCAATAAAGCTATCTTGGTTTCTCCTATATGCTAATGTATTTTGATGTATGAATGTATTAGTGTATTTGGTTTATTTCTAATCCTAAACTAGTTATGAATGTGAATATCTGTCTTTGTGTAGTGTTCTTCTCTTGTCGCAAGTAGCTGTTCTCTTGTCGCAAGTAGCTGTTCTCTTGTGATCTTGCAGGAAGTTGAAGCTGGATAAGCAAGAAGGCAAGTAGCTGTGAACACCCAAAGAGAAGAGAGACCGGATCGAGGGACAAACGGAAGACATCGGTAAGTCTATTGATCTCTCTTCTTTCACATTTCATAAAGGAAGAAACCAGAATAGCTGTACTCATTTGTTGCTAAGGCACTGTCACACCTTAGGTGGATAGGATCGTCCTGCATAGGCATTTTTCCCCACAACAAATTGGCGACTCCGCTGGGGAGATCTGTTTAAGTCATTTTATTTGTGTTTCTATCATTGTTTGCATCATAGACTTGACAGCAACAATCGAACTGCATCTTTCCCGGATGCAAAGTAGAAAGTTGCTGCTTTGATCCAGTCACTGGACTTGTCTATGATCTGAACAATGGATTCACAAATGATTTGATGATCCTTGTGATAGATCTTAGTAGCCCTTCAAAGCATCCCTTTGATTACACCTTGCTTGTTGCTTTTGTTTGGCCTAAAACAGTGAATTAAAGAGCAATCTGTGACCCAGAACCTGAAGGAAACGAGAGTTTCTCCTTCAGCGCAGACCCAGGAAAGGGATTCTGCATTTCAACGCAGGTCCCGTGAAGGCTACCTGCGCTGAATGTCAAAACCCCTGTGTTGAGGTTGCGCTGAACCAGTTTGTCCTTGTGCAGCTGGGGTTCTCTGCTCTGTTTTGCCTTGTTTTGATCTCTGTTTTTTGCAGCCTGTAACCAGCATAGGTACCAGTCTGATAACTCCTTTTCTCTGATTAGATTCCACCTCCTTTTGTACAAAAAGACTGTGAGTGTTTTTATGTGTTTGTGGCGTCATTTACAGTTTTCCTTTGCATGAGTGAAATAGTCATCCTGTAGCCCTTGATTCAGATCTGTTGAGTGTGATCTTAGAAGAGAGTTCATTGGCTGTTTGCAGATTGATTATATATTTACTTTTGCTTATTGGTTTGAATTTGTCTCTTTTAAGTGTCGAAACAAGTCTTCATTTCGAAAATCGTTAAGTGTTGTAATCTCTTCTATCTTCTCTGATTTCGAAAAAGTAAACTTGTTTGTATTGATCGTTTAAAAGCAAATTCAAAGTTGTACAAAAAGCTTTCTTTGTAGGCATCAATACTAAGAAAGTGGAAAACAAACACCTGCATTGTGCATTTGCATTTGATAGTTTGCATGTTGGATTTAGGAAAAGTGCATTAGAGTGTGCTGATTACTCTTTGAGAAAAGATGGTGTCTTTCTTTTCCCTTAGTAGCTAGGATTTTCAAAGTTGAAAAGATATAAAGCTTGCTTATCATCTTTAGACTGCATTTAGGAATTTGTATCATACATCTCGTGGTGAACCTTGAAAGGCAAACTTTAAAAACATCAACCTAAAATAAATTGAATGAACTTAACAACACTTTGTAACATAACGCACAACATAGAGGTCTAGGCTAGAGACGTGTTCCGGCGTCGTTAAGCCTGGTGACTGTCGATCTCGTGGATGGTGGGTGATTCCTCCTGAGGGACGATAGCGCCAGTACGGATTGTGCTCCCACGTACCGTCGCGTATATATTGGGAGACCCCTATAGGCATAAAACCTTTATCCTTAGGAAGCCGTGTCGGCCGCCCTACTGATCGCAATGCACTGAACACAGCATTCAGGAAGATCGACCGCCCGTACCCTAAAAAGTATTCTGCGGTTTTGCAAAAAGTTTGGCACACCCTCTGCCTAGAACTCCAGAGCAGTTCCTTTTGGCCTTTTTCAGACTCTATAACAGAAAAAGTCCATCCGAGCATTTGTCACTTCGGGCTCGTTAAAACATCGAAGGAGACTAGAGTCATCTTTAGCTTTTTCTCGACTCTTTAAAACTGAAAAAGCAATTTGTGTCTAAGCGTCGTTAAAAATTTATTTTAAACGGAACAATCACCCTTTAATTCCTGCGTTGATCTTTAGGTTGAAAGATGGAGCACACCAACCAAGGAATTCCCCTTGGTGGAAATCCTAGTCCCTTCTCCTCTTGGGGAGATGTTGGTGCGCCCCACATGGCCACATTGTCGCTTCCAGGACTGACAATTGGCCTGCCAGTTTGGCTCTTTTCAACCAATGTCGTTCAGAACACCACCATTCCTGAACAGTCGAGTCAACAGTTGGACCAGACCAGAATTGCCCACCATCCTTCTACTTCATCTAACTCTTCCTCTCCTCCTTCCTCTTCGCTTGACGGAACTGGTAAAGCAAAAAACCAAGTTCCTAAGGAGAAGAAGGAAAAGAAGAAGAAAGAGAAGAAGAAGAAGGAGCCGAAGGCGATTAGGGGCAAACAAGTGTCGTCTGACAAAAATCCACACACAACACTGACAAGGCCTAAATCGCCATGTGTCATATGCAAGGGAGACCATTTCCACAGAGATTGTCCCTGTATCCCTCGAATACTAAGGGACTGGTCTCCCCGTTTGCACAATTCGGTAGCATCAACCTCTAATAGCCATGTTGACTACTCACCGTTGACTAGTGAAAGTGAAGTCCCAGGACAGAGAGGGAAAGCTAGATTTCCCTGAAAACTGTGTGAAGGCGATCACGCCATCCACCGTTGTCCCTTCTTAGACGAGGCTAAAAGAGTTCTCGAAGATCGCCCGATTTTACGAGCGCAACTTCCTCCTAGATATCAAAAACTCCTGCCAAGTCCTTCATTAGTTGAGAACCCGGCTGGCCCGCCCAGGTGGTCAGTCGAAGCACCTATCATTGAAGATGAACCGTCTGGATCCATGCCTGACGAAAGTCAAAAGGTTGATACGGCAGTTGACCCGGTTTTGCCTTCAGAGGCTCTATCTTCGAATGATACCATCACAGAGGAGAATAGAAACGACACCGTCCAAATTCTCTTCATCAACGCTGACTCTGATGAACAAGGGGGCAATGCCACCATTCCTTTATCGCAGGAAGGAAGTTCGTCAGAGCGATATCCGGCCGTTTATTCGGTCCCACCACCAAGCAACCTGGTTGTGTCCTTTGACTGGAACCAACTAGGCAGACCCCGGTTGCCAGCGAGCATACCATTCAGAATTATCGTTCAAATATACAGAATGGTAATGGCTGGTACTATCATTGATGAGGGGGCATCTGTGAGTATCCTTTCCTCTATTGCTTGGAAAGCGCTTGGTTCGCCAGCGCTTTTGCCTAAAATGAGAAATCTATCAGGCTTTGATAAAGGAACCAGTCGACCTTTAGGGATCCTCCCCAATGTGCCCATAACATTGAAAGGGAAGACCGTTCAAATGAACGTGATGGTCATTCAAGGACCCTTGGATTATAACCTACTCCTTGGACGAGACTATATATATTGCATGGGAGCTATAGTCTCCTCACTCTTTAGAGTAATGTGTTTTCCGCATGAAGGAAGAGTGGTCAAGCTCGTGGACCAACTTTCATTTCCCGGATCACGCATTGCAAATAGTCACATACCATCCCTAAATAGTCTATTCACGCAAGAAGTGTCTCAACCCACGGTCCGTCCTCCTGATGAGCGCGAGTAATCCGGGAGGATATGACTGGAACCCAGGGGGCATGCGTCCCGGTTTGCTTCGGCAGGGAAACTTTGGGTATAGAGTAGGTTTCCGTGGGAGAATATGACTAGTCTGTACCCCGTCTGTAGAGGAAGAGGGGTTATTCTAGAATAAGATTCTTTTGTCAAAGTTATGTGAGTTGACGGGCATCGTCGCTCACCTCTGTCTATTTCGGTAGACATTGCCGAAGAAGTGTTTTGTTGAAAGAATAACAAAACAATCTTTGGGTATCCTGAAAGAGGTAGGCCTCTCCCGGTAAAACAAATGTTTTATCTGCAAATTGAGGGGTAACCTTGAAATCGTACTCTATGCCCGGGGGCATGCAAACCTTTTGTAGTGCAAGCAAGGGGCGGCTATTTATTTTTTTAAATTTTTAGGTCCTCCCTTTAAACCTGTAGGTCTAACCCTTTAAACTCATAGGATTAGTCGTTTCCAAGCTTGCATAACGAAAGGATGCGGGGCATAGCTTTGTAAGATGAAGCTCCACAAAAAATAGAATCTTAATGAGACATTCTTATCATATGACTGGGTAATCGAGCAGTTTTAGCACAAAGTTCATGCTCGTTAAAAAATAAACGCAAGATCCGAGCAGTTTTAACGCGGACTTCATGCTCATTAAAAAATAAACATAAGCAATGAGCAAGTGTTTCCACCAGCGTTTAAGCTCATTTTAAAATAAAAAATGAACCTACCCGGTAAATAACCACTGTGAATGTAATATCATCAGCCATTAAAGCCTTGGTCGTGTTTGCACCGTCACCTCCACTTTTCCATTGGCCGATCGTTCACCTCCATATGATTGTTTACCCATTTTGAGGAATAGCTGTGAAGAGTGATTTCACCTAGCCATCCTTGTGACACTGCTGTGATTGGAAAATTCCAACCTGTACCTGGAATCAGCTGCTATCCCTATTTATCACTCGTTCCTCAAAAGACGAGTCTTCTTTAAGCTCTTTTCAACTGACTCGTAAAATATGAAAAGATTGCCGAGTTTTGGCCTTCCAGCTCGTTAAAGTGACCAGAAGAGCTATCCCTCCTCTAGATTTTAATCTTTTTGGACCTGAGGGATTATTGCACAAAAAGATCGAGTGCTTGTTTTATTCGGCTCGTTAAAACTATCGAAAACTCATCCCTTCTATATTGTTTTATACTTTTTCGGACTTAAGGGATTAGATGACGAAAAAGGAATTTTGGAGTTAACTTTATGTACCTTTTCAGACTCTCTAAAAATGTAAAGGAACGAGTTATCCTTGTCGTTAGACTCGTTAAAATCATTAAATAGCGACAAACTTGTCTTTAGATGAGAACGAGTTTCACTATCGCTAGGCTCGTTAAAAAATAGCGATGGGCTTGCCCGAAGGGCAGGTTATAGAACAAGCATATGTTATCCTCCTCAAGCTTGACAAAAATAAAGAGGTACTGGTCAGCAATGACTGGGGAAAAATTGGGAGAAACTAAAGAAAACTTTGATGGTAGCAAGTCGCTCTTGAACATGACACTTTTCCTCCGTACCACAATCGGGTTGGGTTGTTTCATTCACCGGTCACATACATGGTCTCGCCATACCATCCATATTTGGGGTAATGCTACCGATCCATCATATCAGTGTCACCATATGTTCAAGAGA
This sequence comes from Pinus tabuliformis, assembly GCA_031772625.1. Classification (NCBI taxonomy): domain Eukaryota; kingdom Viridiplantae; phylum Streptophyta; class Pinopsida; order Pinales; family Pinaceae; genus Pinus; species Pinus tabuliformis. The sequence continues at coordinate 1,688,692,801 of CM062820.1, forward strand.
AGTCATTCAGAAAAGTCAACCGTGTCCCATCCACTGCCATACATTATCCTTCATCCTTTCATGACTGCCACCCTGAATCATATGTCACAGATCGTTTTCACCTCCATTAAAATCATTAGCTCCGTTCCGTGTCACTGATGTGGGATTCATTAATGCCCTCCTTTGACGGATCGCTTCTTGTCGACATCAGCTCATTATCCGAGAAGTTGATCTAGGAACAACCCCTTCAGTAATTTGAAGCTTGCATGCCACAATGGCAAGTTTCTCACTTCTGGCGATAGGTATACATCAATGACCTTCGACCGAAATATTTTGCGTGGTGTTCGACGCCAAGTCCTTTATTCACACCACGTGAATTGTACTGCAGTACCTTGAGGGTCATTATCATTATCGGTGATTCCTCCCGCGCTTGTTAACGGTTTACATCATTGACCGGTAATCAAGCGATGCCTTTCCATGTTCGACTTCAGAACATTTCTCACATGGATCGACTTGTACTTAGAGTGAAGATCGAACGAGTTTGAAGACCCTGGATCTAGTTTCATCCATCCTGGCTGCGATATATATTCAGGAAAGATAAAGACATTGACATGTACATCATTGCAGCAGATAATCATCCTACTCAAAGGATGATAATTTCATCAAAATTATCAGTCTACCATCAGACGATTGTCTGTTCTATGTACAGAAAAGTGAATTTATAAAGCTGAGCATGGGAATGCCCACCTCAGCTAGATCATGAAAGCAGTATGAAAAATAATGTATTGTATTGTATCTTATTACAGGTCTCCTCTCAGCATTGGATGAACTTCGGATCCCCCTGATAAAGAATTTCGCCCGATAAACAGCCTCATACTTTAGGGGGAAACTGTTATAGACATTTTTGTGCCTTACAGCATTGAGCATGAAATGTCCATAATCTAAGGGATCCAAAGTCCCTAAACATGTTCCTACCCCTAGAGGAACAAGGCTAACAAACCACAGCAATTCACAGAAGTTCTCCACCAGAAACTGCTCAAAAACAAGTCAATTCAGGATCATTTCAGTGGCTACACTAGTTGTTTGCGTTGAATGTCAAAGCCAACACTGGCTACCTGTGTTGAATGTCAACTGGAACACTAGCTACCTGCGCTGAACGAGAATGGACAAGTGGCAGGCTCATTTCTCAAGGTGTCAAAACCCAGGAAGCTTCCAAAATGACACTTGCCTCAGGGAATTCGACTGGTGATGAGTAAGAGGTTCCAAATCTCCAAGTGGAAGCAAGAACCTCCAAGTGGACTCAAGAACTGACAGAGGGAGAGGACACTAGTCAGATCTCAAGCTGACTCATCCTCTCTCCAAACATCTATATATGGATCTCTCCTCCATGAGATCTAGAGGCTGGAATTTTGTTATTGCAAAGAATTGTTGTTGGTTTGAGACTGGAATCATTGGGTGCTTAATGCTTTGAAGGGGCTGAAGATAGGAATTCCATTTGCTGGGAAGGAGATGTTGGATTGGAGCCCTCTGGGTTGTATCTCTTCCTGAACCTTTCTATTCATCAATAAAGCTATCTTGGTTTCTCCTATATGCTGATGTATTTTGATGTATGAATGTATTAGTGTATTTGGTTTATTTCTAATCCTAAACTAGTTATGAATGTGAATATATGTCTTTGTGTAGTGTTCTTCTCTTGTCGCAAGTAGCTGTTCTCTTGTCGCAAGTAGCTGTTCTCTTGTGATCTTGCAGGAAGTTGAAGCTGGATAAGCAAGAAGGCAAGTAGCTGTGAACACCCAAAGAGAAGAGAGACCGGATCAAGGGACAAATGGAAGACATCGGTAAGTCTATTGATCTCTCTTCTTTCACATTTCATAAAGGAAGAAACCAGAATAGCTGTACTCGTTTGTTGCTAAGGCACTGTCACACCTTAGGTGGATAGGATCGTCCTGCATAGGCATTTTTCCCCACAACACTTATGCATCTCTTTACAGTTTATGATTGTGCGCACTTGATATGAATGTTGAATTATTAGTGAGAATATTGGGCCCACACAATTAAGTTAAGATCTATAATAATAACATAGTAAGGATAAAGGATCTAGATAGCGCCTCTTCATGCTCTTTACATAGCTGTGTGGAAGCAGTTGCACAAGCTACGAAGGACCGAAGGCTGCACAAAGCAGCGCAAGCACGCAGGTATGGATCACGAACTTCCTAGATTTCATCAAGACATCCCTAGGGTGTGGAAACTTGGTTCCAACACCCTCCCATACTACCTCAGGTGAGACCTCAGTCCGCGCACCGCGGACTATTGCTGAAAGGGCTAGTAGTTTCACGATTTGTTTGGCTAAATCACTTATGAACCTCAGTTAGGCCCCAACAAGCCAACAATCTTGATGTCGCGTATCCTTTTCGCATCCCTCATGGACCAGAGCGAAGCGTACTTCGCGGCCTCGTGTAATTCTCTGTCAATGATGGGGAATTGACTATCCTCCGGTAATTCCCCTGCTACAAGAACTATGGACAACAATAGCCATGCATAGTGGAAGTGATCTAGGATGTTTTCACTTATAGATGTATAGAAAATAATTTCATATAAAAATTGTAGCTTAATACATAAATCTGCACATATGAAAGAAGAAGAAAACACATAAAAAGGCAGAAAAAGAAGACACCAAGGCTTGATAATGGAGTTCGTCCAATTTTGACTACGTCTCCAAGCCCAGCTCAACAATGGGGAGGCATTTCTTATTAAATGGCTTGAATAAACAGAATTACATTCATCAATCTATCCATAAAGAGGCTTATACCTCCAATCTTCCTGATGGCAGTGAAATGAATCCCTGAGATGGAGTGGTATGCAATGCCTAAGCTTCCCGCGGCTGTAGAAGAGGGCTAGAGTGTGTAACTGTTTAAAACAGATCAATAATTGCTCTTGGCCTCCTGTGAACAGCGTGCTGCAATCATAAAGATGCCTCCTCCCGTGCTCTTCCATTGATCCCTTTTTATAGTGGTTTGTCAGACAAAATCCCATGTAAAGTGGGCTTGTCTGGTTAATAAGAGAGGTTGGTAGAGGAGAAATATCGATGGGCACAACCATCCCCTAAAAATGGCCTCTTATCATTTAACACGATAACACTTCAAAAATCCTGAATACACTAAGAAATCTGCCAAAACTCATTTACCCGAATTTCAAATATTATTGAATCAGGCATATAACCTGTATCGGGTCCACGCTAAAGTCACAGATTGGCATTTCGCTATGTCCATGTCCTGGTCCTCAAGAATGACCGACTGTTGATCACTGATATCAGCGTTGGCTAATCGCATCAGTACCCTACACATATATTGTCCCAGCTATCTGTTGGAGGTTCCTCCGATTGGTGTATGGCCAATCCGACTGCCCGATCACTAATATAGCTTATATATATATATATATATATATATATATATATATATATATATATATATATATATATATATCTAGATATATATATATATATATATATATATATATATATATAGATATATAGATATAGATATATATATATATATATATATATATATATATATATATATATATATATATGTTGGCATTATGAGACAAGTGTTGTCCTTGATGGCAAATCTCACTGATGACAATTCATAGTGCAGAAGGATAGCAGCAAGGAATTGATGATCAGACTACAAGTATGAAGAGAAAATATTTACACGCTGGTTCACTATATACCAAGTCGCGTATATGCAGGTTCGCTATATACCAAGTCGCGTGTACACGCAGGTTGGCTTGAGTAAAAGAGCGTGTATGTGGAAAACTTATCTTTGGTCCATGGCGGTTATTCCTTGGAAGTTGTGCCTATGGTTTTGGACCATGGTGTCTCGACGGACGTGTTGATCCCTAGTTTTGAAGTTGATGGTATTGGATTTCTATGGTTTTGGCCCGTGGTATTGAGCAAGGCCTAAGGCTATATAAGGAGAAGAAGATCATTAGGCAAAGGCATCCGAAAAGTCTTGAATATCTGATGAAGTATTAGATCCAGTATGCAGGTTATGGGTTAATGATGCATTGCTTGATCTGAGCTAAGGAGAGATCTTACCAGTTGATAGAGAACAAGATCTAAGGAGAGATCGGGATCAAATGGTTTGAAATGAACTATCTTTATATGGTTGATTATGCTTATTCTAGATCTGCATACTGACGCAAATAATGTTCTATAAGTGTTATAGTATGATTGATGTCTGGTACGGCTACAAATTTATAAGGAAATATTTTTAGATCTGTACGCGGGTTGACCTTGGAAAAGGAGTGTATACACGCAGGTTGGGTTCATCCAAGTAGAGCGTACATTGTAAATCTTGATATTTGAATTTGCAGATGGGTCTGATGGTTATTGCAGAGTTCTGTGTCTGCTCTGTGTTCTGGTGACTGTGTTGTTGACAGAGTTTCAGTGTTTCAGTGATTAATGATGCAGGTTGTACTACAAGGTGATTGTCTTATGGATCCAGTATGAAAATTTATGAAACGTGGTCCCGGGTAGATCGTAGGCTGGCACCTACGTACTGGTAAACATATCAGCCAGTACAAGAGAAAGGGGAGTAAAGGTTGGAGCATTCTGTAGGTAGGCACCTACGTACTAGTAAATGGATCGGCTAGTACAAGAGCTAAGAGGATTGTAGCCCTCTGCAGGTTATAGCCTGTGTGCTGGTAAAGGACTGCACCAGTACATTGTAAAAGAAGTTTCTTATTAAAGAAGGAAGAGACGAATTGCAGCAGGTGGTTTTCACCCACATTGGGTTTCCACCTTATATCATGGTGTTCATGTGTGTGGCTTTTGTGTGATGATCTATTCTGTTATACTGCACCTGTTTACTGTTAATATGGTTAATAATGTTCTGATGCATTTACTGAAGATAAGCTAACTGAATCATAAGATCTCTTGATATACGCTAGTTGCAATAAACACAGTAGCGTGTACACGCGGGTTCACTTAACTGAAGTAGCGTATATGTTTCTAAGTATGAAATGAAAAAGTTTTATCTGATCCGATAATACTGATTCACCCCCCCCTCTCAGTATTATTTCCAACAATTGGTATCAGAGCAGGTCCTTTGGTAGAAGCTTGATCGCTTGAAGGAGATCCGTGGAACAATGGGAAAGAAGCTTAAGAAGAAAGCTCATAAGAAGAAGAAGACATCTCAGAAGATCTATGATAGTGGGAGAGTCGATTGGGGATTAGGTATAAGAAGTTCTTTAAATTCAGAATCATTATCAGGTATGAATGTGTTATCCTCTGATATTCCTGCTATATTTCCTTGTGAAAGTGATGGAAGTGATAGTGAAACTACTGAACATGCTTTTATGGGTGAGCAAGAAAAGTATCAAATAGAGGCAGTATTTAGAAGGCTTACAGAAAAAGTTAAAGATCAACAAGATCTATTGAACAAAAGGGAATGTGCTTTCAAAGAAGAAGTTACCAAACTAAAAGCTCAATCAGAGGAAGGAAACAAGGTAAGAAAGTTACTCAAGGACAAGGAAAATCAATGTCAAAAGTTGCAGGGTGAAGTGACATCATTAAGAGATGAAGTCAATGAAAGAAGCACAACCATCAAGAAACTCAGAGATAGATCCAGTTACTATGAAAGTCTTGAAGCCACAATCCGTTCGCTAAAGAAAGACCTTGAAGAATCAAAGAAGCAGAATAAAGATCTACTCCAAGCTATTGAAAAACAGCAGGATCTGAATGAAGAACAAGAAAAGGAGATTCTCAAACTAAGGCATCAGTTGGAAGAAGGAAGGAAAGATGGAGAAGACATGAAGAAGCAATGTCTAGAAAAGGAGGAACAATTTCAAGTTGAGGTAAATATCTTGAAAGGTAAATTAGAAGAAAAGGATAAACTTTTGAGATTTCAAGATAGTACTAAAGCCTTGGATGATATTCTTAGTAGTCAAAGGTCTCCTGCTATCAAGACTGGTCTTGGTTTTCATGAATCTGTTGAAGGTGAATCTAGCTCACAAGGTGAGGCAAGGAACTCTAAAGAGAAAAATAAAATGATCAACAAGGAGATGAAAGGTCAACCCCTTCAACAATCAAGGAAAAAGACTCCTCAAAGAAAATCTTTTACTCCTCCTATGAATAATGTTGAATGTTATGTATGTCATAATCTTGGACATGTTGCAGCTAGATGTGGAAGAAGAAGGGTTCAAGACCATCATTTAGAAAGATCATCACATTCAAGGTACTTTAATGGATATTGTTTTTCTTGCAATATGTTTGGTCACAAAGCTGCTGATTGCTATAGGAGGAATATGAAACATGTAAGATGTTATGCATGTAACAAGCTTGGACATATAGCAAAGGAATGCAGGAACAAAGGATGGACATCACACCAAAAGGAGAAAACCTCGTCACACTTGAAGATATGGAGGAAGAAGGAAGTACAGTCAGCACAATGTACTGAGACACAGCACAGCACAGACATATCAGACTCAGGGGGAGCTGAAAGTGTAAAACTTCAGTATTCTGAATCTCATACGCAAGTTCCTTAAAGGGAAGTCGTGTATATACGCGAGTTAGACACTGCAAAGTCGCGTATATGTCAGTCTGAGGAAAAGCAGTGGGGACAGGATCAGAAAAAGGATCTGATATGATTCAGTCTATTATTTTCTCTATTGGTTACAGTCTGCTGAGGATGTGTGGAAATGTTTTGTTACTTGTATGATGTCTAGAAGTGTTTTGATCATAACTTGAGGATGATGATGTTTTGATGCTTATTGCTGATATATGCATGATCAGATCTAACAAATGGCACTGGTTGACGGGGAGCATATGCCTTTAGTAATTCATTGATAATCCTTGGTGATGATTCTTATATGGCTAAATGATATATCTTGCTATGATGTGGTTGTGAGTTGTCTATGATAAACTCTCATATGATTCTTGAAGTTACATAGAAGATGTTCAGATCAGATTTATGGTTGATTCTTTGATGATGCATATATGGTGCTTACATGGTGATCTTCATAAGGACAAGGAGAAGTACAAAGCTTGAATACACATCTTCCTCACTTGATGATGAGTCACTTATATACTACTGTTGTCATATGCATAAAGATCATACAGTTATGATGCAGGCACTCATGTGGATAAGGATTGTTGCTGATGATGATATCAAGAAGCTTTGTCAAAAGAGTTTGAGCTCAAGATACATAGTGCTGATACATGGATGACTCCTCAAAGTCACTTTGTTGGAGACATGATGATGAGTTTGTATCTATATGATGATAGGTTTATACTTACATATGTTGGTTGATGCAGATGTTCCCAAGTAATGATACTTGGATCATGTAGAGCTTGATGAAATGGCTATGGTGGTTTCACACATGATATAATGTGAATGACTCTGAATTCTGTTCAAAGGGATGAATTGATGCAGACATACCTTGTTATAGGTTGATGACTTATTCTCTACAGGACATTTACAGGTTGCTGATATGGAAATTGGTGTACGCGTGTTGTTTAAAGGATATCCACGTACATACGCCGTTTTATGCGGGGATAGTCGCGTATATGGTGTATGCATGTTGCGTAAGGGATATCCGCGTATATACGTTGATTGATGCAGGTGAAGTCGCATATATGGAGTTCTGAACAGCAAGGGAAAACTCTGAATGAAAAGATTCTGAAATGGGTCTAACAGAGACCATCTGGTACAGTCAGAGGGATCAGATAATGATGCAGAGTTGGCATTACCTTAGATGCAGAGGGAGAACAAAAAGAAAATATAATTGCTGGACTAGATGCTTATGGAACAAATCATACATTGTGTATGATAGTTGTTGATGACTATCGTGGTCTTACTTAGATGTCTGGTCTCTTGACTCATGAAGTAATTGAGTGTCTCTATCTATTGTAATTAGTTGATGAAATCTCTTCTGGTCATTTGATGAATGTTGAAATATTTCAGTCATGTATTTTCATCAAGGTCATGTAACGGCCTATGTTGGTTTCCCCACTATGCCTGGGATGAATGATGTTATACTCTAGAATTATCATGTGTAAACGTTTGGTATATCCCCACTTGATTGGGAGATGGATGTATGTATGAGTCTTTGGTGCTAGGAAGGTCACTTATGATGTATAGAGTCGTGTTCTTTCTTGTAGAACATTTTTTTTGTAGACCTTGCTTACAGTCAGGGAAAGCATGATCAGCACACTTCAGCAAGAACAGAGATTCAGCATGTACTCAGAAGGAGCATGGACAGATTGGTACACCTTGGCATATACAAAGGGGGAGATTATTCAGAGATTTCAGCAGGTACTCAGGGGGAGTAGGGACAGTGGAATGATTCAGCAAAGGAAGAGAATATCTTGGTCCACCCTTTGCCCTTGATGTCAAAGGGGGAGAGTGATTTGGTGTTGTTGCCATCAAGTCCAAAGGGGGAGATTGTTGGCATTATGATGCATGTGTTGTACTTGATGGCAACACTCTCATAGAAGAATATCTCACTTATGTATAACTGGATGAATCTTCAGAAGAGATGTCAGATGTGACTGATGGAGGATAGCTCAAAGGAATCAGATGATAGTTCTAAGTGTAACAAGTCAGCTTTGCCATCAAGTCCAAAGGGGGAGATTGTTGGCATTATGAGACAAGTGTTGTCCTTGATGGCAAATCTCATTGATGACAAATCATAGTGCAGAAGGATAGCAGCAAGGAATTGATGATCAGACTACAAGTATGAAGAGAAAATATTTACACGCTGGTTCACTATATACCAAGTCGCGTATACAAGCAGGTTCACTATATACCAAGTCGCGTATACGCAGGTTCACTATATACCAAGTCGCGTGTACACGCAGGTTGGCTTGAGTAAAAGAGCCTGTATGTGGAAAACTTATCTTTGGTCCGTGGCGGTTATTCCTTGGAAGTTGTGCCTATGGTTTTGGACCATGGTGTCTCGACGGACGTGTTGATCCCTAGTTTTGAAGTTGATGGTATTGGATTTCTATGGTTTTGGCCCGTGGTATTGAGCAAGGCCTAAGGCTATATAAGGAGAAGAAGATCATTAGGCAAAGGCATCCGAAAAGTCTTGAATATCTGATGAAGTATTAGATCCAGTATGCAGGTTATGGGTTAATGATGCATTGCTTGACCTGAGCTAAGGAGAGATCTCACCAGTTGATAGAGAACAAGATCTAAGGAGAGATCGGAATCAAATGGTTTGAAATGAACTATCTTTATATGGTTGATTATGCTTATTCTAGATCTGCATACTGACGCAAATAATGTTCTATAAGTGTTATAGTATGATTGATGTCTAGTACGGCTGCAAAGTTATAAGGAAATATTTTTAGATTTGTACGCGGGTTGACCTTGGAAAAGGAGCGTATACACGCAGGTTGGGTTCATCCAAGTAGCGTGTATATTGTAAAGCTTGATATTTGAAGCTGCAGATGGGTCTGATGGTTATTGCAGAGTTCTGTGTCTGCTCTGTGTTCTGGTGACTGTGTTGTTGACAGAGTTTCAGTGTTTCAGTGATTAATGATGCAGGTTGTACTACAAGGTGATTGTCTTATGGATCCAGTATGAAAATGTATGAAACGTGGTCCCGGGTAGATCGTAGGTTGGCACCTACGTACTGGTAAACATATCAGCCAGTACAAGAGCAAGGGGAGCAAAGGTTGGAGTATTCTGTAGGTAGGCACCTACGTACTAGTAAATGGATCGGCTAGTACAAGAGCTAAGAGGATTGTAGCCCTCTGCAGGTTGTAGCCTGTGTGCTGGTAAAGGACTGCATCAGTACATTGTAAAAGAAGTTTCTTATTAAAGAAGGAAGAGACAAATTGCAGCAGGTGGTTTTCACCTACATTGGGTTTCCACCTTATATCATGGTGTTCATGTGTTTGGCTTTTGTGTGATGATCTGTTCTGTTATACTGCACCTGTTTACTGTTAATATGGTTAATAATGTTCTGATGCATTTACTGAAGATAAGCTAACTGAATCATAAGATCTCTTGATATACGCTAGTTGCAATAAACACAGTAGCGTGTACACGCGGGTTCACTTAACTGAAGTAGCGTATATGTTTCTAAGTATGAAATGAAAAAGTTTTATCTGATCTGATAATACTGATTCATCCCCCCTCTCAGTATTATTTCCAACATATATATATATATATATATATATATATATATATATATATATATATATATATATGACCACCGATTGTGATTGCCTCTGATCTATTGATCCACTCTGATAGGAGATTGGTGATCAGGGGTTCCATGGCCCAATGCCTAAGTCCACCCTCATGTGATCTCCAATTGCGATTTGCCTTTAAGGCTTTAAGACCCATTTGTAAAGGAAATTCCTCTTTTTCTTAAGGATTGAAGAACCCTTCTTTTTGCAATAACTTCATCATCGGGACTCAGATTGAAGTATCGTTTGCACTGTTAGAATCAAGAAGATTAGATCTACATTCTGGTCTTGAGTTGACTTTATTCTGATCACTTTGATTTCTAAGTTTCCATGCCATTGTACCTGAAGATCCACCTGGATCAATCCTCCCCATTGAGGAGATTTTGGATGGCCAAAAGCTTTTCATTAGTCAATTGGCAAGTGAGCGTATTGTGCCCTCACTTTCTCTTTCTCCAGCCATCTAGCCTTGCTGGTATGCATTCCCTTGAATCCAACACGAAGGTATTCTACATCTCCTCGCTATGAAGTCCTGGTTTTTATATCGAGGATGATGTCTTCAAGCAACTCATCGAGATATTTAGGTGCAAAATAATTGATGGTAGTGTTGGAAACAATACTAAGAGGGGGGCAGGGGTGAATCACTATTATCAATTTAACAATTTTTCATTTCCATAAAAAAAATTGATATATGCTACTTTTGTTATTGAAAATTGCGTATATACGCAACTGTAGTTAAGGAAACTAGTGTATAACCTAGAGACTTGTAATTTAATTTATTCTTCAGATGTTGATCATTAATCTATGCATCAGAACCATATAAACAGTAACAAGGTATAGTAAAAAAGAGCAGACACTCACACAAAAGAACGCAAGATATAAGGTGGAAACCCAATGTGGGTGAAAACCACCCGCTCCAATTCATCTCTATCTTCTTTTAATAAGAAACTTCTTTTTACAATGTTTTTGTACTGGTGCAGTCTTATACCAGTACGCAGGCTTCTACCTGCAGAAGGCTACAACCATCTCTTGTTCTCCAAATTCTCATGGAAGGGATCTACAACCCCCTTAGCTCTTGTACTAGCTAATGTACTAGTACGTAGGTGTTGGCCTACAGAAGGCTACAACCTTCTCTTTTCTTCCAGGGACCACGTTTCATAAATTTTCAGACTAGATCCATCAATAACATCAATCAAACATCTACATCAATCAATCTCCCTTGCACTAACCAAAACTGAATCAAACAATCACTTCCTTGAATGTTTTAACTAGAATACAGTTATAGTAACCAAAAACCAATCCTGAACCCAGAACACTGCAACAATAAACAGAAGTAGCTAAAACATATTTTATGAGACGTACGATACTTCAATATGTAGAACCTACATGCATACGCTATTATATTATGGCAGACCTGCGTATACATGATTTTCAATTACCGAACCAGCGTGTATATGCACCTTTGATATGCTGAACCTACATACAGGTCTATAAAAGATAATTTAGCCTTTTCAACTATTCAGACATCAGTTATACCCAGATCATCAAATTTATAGATCAAGTCATGCACCAAATATAATAGATCAAAATCACACAAAGATACTTCTCTTCAATCCTTAATATCTTGACGCATCAATAGAAATTATCCTTCTCCTTGTGCTCAGGTTCCTCCTTGATTCAGATCCAGCTATGCACAACAACCCAATGACCAGTATTCTAGATCTTGTTCTTCATAAGATATTCAATCCTTGAGTACCTTTTCCTAATGATCTCCTTCCCCTTTTATAGTCTTAGGCCTTACTCAATACCATGGTCCAAAACCACTTAGAACCAATACCTGGGTCCAAACACTTCAGACAAGATACCATGGTCCAAAACCATAGGTTTGAATACCAAGGACCAAAAACCAAGTTTTCCAAACTGTACATGCTTTTCTGTGCATGAAAGTTCATGTATACACATACGTGCCTTTTGGCTTGTGAATCCACATGTGTACGCATCTTGATCAATGGGAACCTGCATATACCTCATTTTCCTTTATTCTAAGAGCCTCTGATCCTGAACTGTCATCTGAGAGACTTTCTGAGTGAGTTGCCATCAAGGACAATACCTTTGCCATAGTGCCAAGCCTATGTCATAATGCCAACAATATCCCCCTTTGGACTTGATGGAAACCCCAAGTCACTCTCCCCCTTTGTGATCAAGGGCAAACGATTATGCTCCCCATGAGTTCATGCTGAAATTTTTGCTCCGCTGTGTTGTCCATGCTCCCCCTAACTATAGGAAAGGTCTGCAAAAAGATGTTCTTCAAGAAAGAACATGACTCTATACATCATAGATGACCTTCTTATCACCGAAGACTCATACATACATCCATCTCCCAACCAAGGGGGGATATACCAAAATTAACTCATCCACCCAACCAAGTGGGCATATACCAAAAGTTTATACACGATAAAACAAGAACATTACATCATCCATCCCAGGCATAGTGGGGAAACAATGTAGGTCATTAGATGACCTTGATATTAAAAGAAATACATAGAGACCAAAAATCTAAGACAAGACTATGATAGTCATCAGCAACCAGCATCTACCAATCACCTTCCAAACCAGCAACCATGATCTCCCTCTGCACCTATTCCACCTGAATAAAAAACAACTATGAAATTGTACCAAGATCTTCTAAGGTAATGCCAACAATGCACTATTAGAAGTATATTCTCCCCCTAATCCTATGGCAGGTGATCAGACCCATATCAGACTCTTTTTATTCTAAGTATGTCCCACTAATATTATTCAAATCAACATATACGCGACTGTATCTACAGAAACCGGCGTATGTACATGAATACGCTTCACGAAACTCACGTACACCAACTTTTCTTTGAAACAGATAAGTGTCAATAGCAATATGATGCATCAAATACTCCCACCTTCTGTCTGAGGTATTCAAATGTCTCCCTGGGCAATGGTTTGGTGAATATATCAACAACCTGTTCCTTGGAGGGAACATACTCCAATTTGACTTTTTGTTCAAGCACTCATTCCCGAAGAAGATGATATTTGATAGGTATGTGCTTGGTCTTGGAACGCATGACAGGATTCTTTGAAATGTTGATTGCACTTGTATTATCACATAGAATGGAGATGGGTGGAGTACAAGTGATTTGAATGTCTTGCAATGTTTGCATCATCCAAAGGAGTTGTGTGCAGCAAGATGCAGCAACCACATATTTTGCTTCAGTTGTAGATAAAGCAATTGAACTTTGTTTCTTGCTGAACCAAGACACTAATCTGGAACCCATAAATAATGCACCACCACTAGTGCTTTTTTTGTCATCCATGCTTCTTGCCCAATTTGCATCTGTATATGCATGAAGTGTGAGATCTGTATCTCTAGGATACCATAAGCCATAGTTTTGAGTTCCTTGAAGATATTTGAATTTTTTTTTAATTGCCTATAGATGTGCTTCCTTTGGATTTTCCTAAAATCTTCCAACTATTCCCACTGCAGTACCTGTTAGATAGAGCAGACTACCAATCATGGATCTATAGGTTGGTTGATGTACTGCTGGTGATTCATCATTTGCGCTGAGGTTGCATCCTGTTACCATATGGGTACATACTAGTTTCAAATCTTCCATGCCATATTTCTTCAAGATCTGCTTGAGGTACTTGGTTTATGATAGAAAGATACCGTCGTTGTTTTGTTGGACTTATAAACCAAGAAAATATGTGAGCTGACCAAGCAGGGACATTTCAAATTCTTTCTGCATCACCAAAGCAAGGTTCTGACTCATGGCTTCTTCGTCGCTACCAAAGATGATATCATCAACATACAGAACAAGTATTAGAAATTTATCATTGTCTATTTTTATATATAGATTGCTATTTGCTGATCCTTTTGAGAAACCTTGTTGATGGAGGTATTTTTCCAAACGATAATACCAAGCCCTTGGAACCTGTTTAAGACCATAGAGAGCCTTTTTGAGTTTGCATAAAAGTTTTGGATCATTTCCAAGGATAAATCCATTTGGTTGCTCAATATACACTTCTTCTTCTAAGTCTCCATTTAGAAAATCATATTTCACATCCATTTGATATACTTTGAACTTCTAAAAGCTAGAAAGAGCAAGGAACATTCTTATGGCTACAAGTCTGGCAACCGGTGCAAAAGTTTCTTCAAAGACTATACCTTCTTGTTGAGCATACCGTTTACAAACAAGTCTAGCCTTATTTCTAGTAACATCTCCATTTTCATTCAGCTTGTTTTTGAATATCCATTTGGTCCCTATGACATTCTTATCATTAGGTCTAGGAACCAATTCCCAAGTGTTATTCTTTTCAATCTGCTCAAGTTCTTCATTCATGGTCTTGACCCAGCATTCATCTTTGCATGCTTCACTTACATTTCGTGGTTCGATGGAGGAGAGCAATGCTAGATAGATTTAAGCTTCTGTAATATTTCTTCTTGTTTGTACACCTGCCTCTTTCTGTCCCAAAATTTGAGTCTCCGAATGATTCTTCTAGACGTACCTAGATGGAGTCTTTTCTTCTACCCTTATCTGTTCTTCTGGTGCCTCATAAGTTTCTTCTTCAACATTAGTCTGATTTGATGTTGAAGGATAGTCCTCATCATCTTCAAAGCCTTCAGTTTTTATCTATTTTGGATTGTTGCCTGCTTCATCAATCACCACATCAATGCTTTCAACAATTTTACCAAGTATTTTATTGTAACACTTATATCTTGTACTTCAGGAAGAGTAACCAAGGAGAATGCCTTCATCTGCTCTAGGTTCAAACTTTCCAAGCTTTTCATTAGTCCTTTTGATGTAAGATTTGCTTCCAAAAAATTTGAAGTATTTTACAGTAGGGGTCTTACCATACCAAAGTTCATGAGGATTTTGCATGTTGTTTAACCGAACATTTTTTTTGTTGAGAATAGTAATGCCAGCAAATGCAGCTTCGCCCCAGAAGGTTACGGGAGTTCCAGACTCATCAAGCATAGCACGAGCCATTTGTTGAACTGTTTTGTTCATCCTTTCTACCACTCCATTTTGCTGAGGAGTCCTTGCAGTAGAGAATTCCCTTCTTATTCCATGTTCTTCACAAAAGTCAAAAAATTCATCCGAGGTAAATTCCCCTCCTCGATCAGACCTGAGACATTTGATTTTTCGATCTGATTCATTTTCAACCAAGGATTTGAAAGCTTTGAACTTTTTGAAAGCTTCGTCTTTATGCTTCAGAAGTCCTATCCAACACATCTTGGAAAAGTCATCAATGAACAATATAAAGTATTCTTCTCCTCGAGGTGACTTTTTCCTTGATGGACCACATAAATCAATATGGACAAGTTCAAGTGGCTTACTAACTGATCCTTCCTTCTCAGGGAAATGTGTTCTAGTTTGCTTACCAAATTGACATGATTTGCATATTATATTGTTTGGAATTCTGATGTCAGGAAGCCTGTGAACAACCTGTTATTTACATGATTTCCTTATCTAAGGGAAGCTTAGATGCCCCAATCTTCTGTGCCATAGCCAGTGTTCATCATTTTTGCTTAGATAACATTGTTGTTATCCTCCCTTGAGTATGTATAAATTATTTGGAGTTCTTACGCCTTTGATCACTATCTCTCCTGTATCAAGCTCACGAACAATACATTAATTTGATCAAAATACTACCTCATTTCCTTGATCACACATTTGACTAACACTCAATAGATTATGCCTTAAGCCATCAACATACATAACATTCCTAGCTTCGACCTTTTCTTTTAAGAGAACAGGCCCTTTACCTTTTATGGCTACAGGGGTGTCATTTCCAAATGAGACCTTCCTTTCCTTTTCTAAGGCACTATATGACTGAAGTTTCTCTTTATCACCTGTCATATGTTTCGAGCATCCACTGTCGATGTACCACTGATTTTCCTGTCCTTCTGCATATAAGTCTATACCACATCTTTCTATTTGTGGTTCTTTCTTTCTCCATGTTTTGGGACCCAATGAAGCCTGCTCCTTCTGAGATGGTTACCGAAACTTACTCCTGCATTCAGAATCTTCATGACAGAAGTTGTTACAAATAGAGCATTCTATTTCATTTTCAAGAGAAGAGAAGTTATTGTAGGTTTTTTTCATGATCCCAGTCACATTCCCTTGATTTTGTGCTTCTCTAGTCATGATGGTCTTGTAAGCAATACATTGAGCAACTTTGTGTCCAAAGTTATGACATGAAAAACATTGGCCATTAAAGAAATTCCTGTGATTATCAAATCTACTGACCTGATGATTATAGTTTCCAATGACATTCATTCTTGAAGCAAATTGAGAATGATTTACCTGTGGTTGGTTATAGCTTCTGTTTATCCTTGAAGTAAATTGAACCTGATTTACCTGGCGATCTGCTTTATGCCTTTGTTGACGATTATCAACATGTTCACTTCTCCTTGCTGCATCAAGATAAATTTTGGAGGTGGATGGCTTCTGTGCTTGAGATGCTTCTTTAGTAAATCCCAGACCTGTCTTTATTAGAGGAGAACGCTCCACTTTGATAATCTCATCTAAAGTTTCAGATCCTTTAGCAAATCTAACATTAAGAGATTTTGTTTTCTCAATGTCTTTTCTAAGTCCCACAATTTCACATTCTAACTTTTCATTGTTTTTTCCCTTTCAGAAACTTGGAATGTCAGAGTATCTATAATCATACTCTTTTCTTCTAAACAAAATTTAAGTTTAGAAATTTCTTCATAGAGATCATTTTTATCTATAGCATCCAAGAAATCATCATCTTCAAAAGCCATCAAAAGTCTATAATCATTACCATGTTCACCTTCATCACTATTTGAAAGTCCATTGTTGTCTTCATGTGTATAGTAGCTCTTCTTACTTATGCTCTGTTTTCTATTCCATTTAGCTGGTTTCTTACCTTTATCAATCTTATCTTTATGAGGACATTTGGCTGCATAGTGACCAACTCTTCCACAAGCAAAGCAGTTGAAAGATAACTTACCTTTGAATCTTCTAGAGCCCTGTTGAAGGTTTCTAAAAAAATTTGATTCTTCCTCTCCTTCTGACATATGTTCTAACGCATTGTATTCTCCCTTTCCTGAAGCTTTGAATGCAGCTTCTCTCATGTCTGATGGACCCACTTTTCTCATTTCGAAAGTAGTTAGGATTCCGTGTAGCTGTGAGATAGTAATACTTTGAAGATTCTGCTTTTCTTCTATGGCAGAAACTTTTTTAATTCAAACTTAGAAGACAAGGATCTTAGAAACTTTTCAACTAAAGTGACTTCTTTTATCTCTTCACCTTGATTTTTCATGTGATTAACAATCTCATCTATACGTAGGAAATAATTAGCTCCATTTTCATCATTGTGCATTTTGAGAGTTTCATATTGAATTCTGAGAGATTGTAGTTTTGCACATTTTACTTGATCGTCTCCTTCATAGCTTAGAATTATCTTGTCCCATATTTCTTTGGTGGTTTTGAGCTGCATAACCTTGATGAATTCTAATTATGATAGACTCCCCAACAGAGTATTGACAGCCTTTGCATTTGTTTCATACTGCTTTTTACCTACCGCATCTGTAGGGGTTACTGTTGGAAATGTGTATCCTCCTTCCACGATATCCCATACTTCTATTCCAAGAGATTGAAGATAGGTTGTGATTCTTCCCTTCCAATAGACGAAATTGCTCCCATCAAAATTGGTGGCTAGATGGATGCCTCTTTTTCGTAGTTGCTCATGATGATAGATCTTCCTTCAAGCAATCAAGCTTCTTCTGAAGGACCTTCTCTGATACCAATTGTCAGAAATAATACTGGAGGGGGTGCAGGAATCAATATTATCAATTTAACAAATTTTCATTTCCATAAACAAATTGATATACGCTACTTCTATTAGTGAAAACTATGTATATACGTAACTGTAGTTAAGGAAACTAGCGTATAACCTGCAGACCTATAATTTAATTTATTCTTCAGATGTTGATCATTAATCTATGCATAAGAACCATATAAATAGTAACCAGGTACATTAAAATAGAGTAGAAAGTCACACACAAGAACACAAGATATAAGGTGGAAACCCAATGTGGTTGAAAACCACCTACTGCAATTCATCTCTATCTTCTTCTAATAAGAAACTTCTTTTTACAATGTTTTTGTATTGGTGCAATCTTATACCAGTACACAGGCTTCTACCTGCAGAAGGCTACAACCTTCTCTCATTCTCCAAATTCTTGAGAAGGGAGCTACAACCCCCTTAGCTCTTGTACTAGCTGATGTACTAGTATGTAGGTGTTGGCCTACAGAAGGCTACAACCTTCTCTTTTCTTCCAGGGACCACGTTTCATAAATTTTCAGACTCGATCCATAAATAACATCAATCAAACATCTGCATCAATCAATATCCCTTGCACTAACCAAAACTGAATCAGACAATCACTTCTCTGAATGTTGTACCCAAAATACAGTAATAGTAACCAGAAACCAATCCTGAACCCGGAACATTGCAGCAATAAACAAAAGTAGCTAAAACATATTTTATGAGACATACGCTACTTCAATATGTAGAAATTACGTGCATACGTTGTTATATTATGGCAGACCTGCATATACGTGATTTTCAATTACCGAACCAGCGTGTATGCGTGCCTTTGATATGCTGAACCTACATACAGATCTATAAAAGATAATTTATCCTTTTCAACTATTCAAACATCATTTATACCCAAATCATCAGATTTATAGATCAAGTCATGCGCCAAATATAACAGATCAAAATTACACAAAGATACTTGTCTTCTAGCCTTAAGATCTTGACACATCAATAGAACTTATCCTTCTCCTTGTGCTTAGGTTCCTCCTTGATTCAGATCCAGCTATGCACAATAACCCAATGACCAGTATTCTAGATCTTGTTCTTCATAAGATATTCAATCATTGAGTACCTTTGCCTAATGATATCCTTCCCCTATTATAGTCTTAGGCCTTACTCAATACCATGGTCAAAAACCACTTAGAACCAATACCTGGGTCCAAACACTTCGAACGAGATAGCATGGTCCAAAACCATAGGTCCAAATACCAAGGACTAAAAACCAAGTTTTCCAAACTGTACACCCTTTTTTGTGCATGAAAGTGCGTGTATACACATACACGCCTTTTGGTCTATGAATCCATGTGTGTATGCGTCTTGATCAATGGGAACCTACGTATACCTCCTTTTCCTTTATTCTGAGAGCCTGTGATCCTAAACTATCATCTAAGTGATTTTCCGAGTGAGTTGCCATCAAGGACAATACCTATGCCATAGTGCCAAGCCTGTGTCATAATGCCAATAGGTAGGAACTATGCCCACCTCATCAGTGTCCATGATCAAAGGAGGTTCATACAGCTTCAGGTTCTCCACATTCACTACTGAGTAGATCTGCATATAAATCAGCAAGTCAAGACGAAAGGCATTGTTCCCAATCTTCTCCAATATGGTGAATGGTCCATACCGACTTCACTGCAACTTCTTTCCTTCACCCTTCATCCTATCTTTGTTGATGTGGAACCACACCTTGTCACCCACTTGGAATTGATGTTCAACTCGGTGTTTATCATGTCAAGCCTTGTAACAGGCTTGACTCTTTTCCAACTCGTCTTGCACTGCTTGGTGAATCATTTGGATTCGTTGAATGAACTGCTGAGCTTTGTCTTTATCATTATGTCCATTGGAGCCATCCTCCCTTCCAAAGACCATGTCTAAAGGGTCCTTTGGTAGGTAACAAAAGCATGTCTCGAATGGTGAACATTGTGTCGATGAATGCACTGCTCGGTTATAGGAATGTTGTATATAGGGGAGATGTTCATCCCTAAACTTTGGATGTTTCCCATAATAGCCTCGTAATAGGTGTACCATGGTACATTAACAACCTTTGTCTGTCCATCAGTTTGCTGGTGAAATTCCATGCTTATTTTTAGTTTGGTGTCCATCATCCTCCACAAGCTGGTCTAGAACTCCCCAAGGAAGTGAGAGTCTCGATCCGAAACAATTGATGTGGGTAATCCAAAGTGGACCCAAACATGTTGAAAGAAAAGAGAAGCAGTCTGCTCTGTAGTAATCTTCTTTTTACAAGGCATAAGATTACACATTTTTCTAAAACGGTCAACAACGACATACAAATAGTCATGACCCTTCCTAGAAAAAGGTAAACCTCCTACAAAGTCCATTGACACACTTTCCCATGGATGACTCGAAATAGGAAGTGGTGTGTAGAGCCCAAGTTTTCTATTAGAGGGCTTTGAAACATGATACATCACACAACCCTTTACATAGCAAGTCTCAATGTTTTTCATATGCAGCCAAAAGCAAAATCTTTGTACATGACTTAAAGTCTACTCAACACCAAAGTGTCTAGACACAAGAGAGGTGTGGGCCTCTTGAATTACATGCACTCTTTCTCCTGTTGAAATACACAATTTAACAAGGTGATACAACAATTTCCCTTGCAAGTGATAGTTGTCCACCTATGAACCATGGGTTAGTTTTGCATAAACTTCCTTAAAGTCATCATCATTAGCATATTGTTCAGCATAACTTTCAAAAGACAATGAAGCATTATGAAAAATAACAGAAGCAGAAATAGGAGGGCGAGATAGCATATCAGACAATTTATTGCTAGTGCCCTTCTTATACTTTATTACCAAATGAAACTATTGAAGAAAGCCCATCCACTTGAAATGACAAGTTTGCTGCAACTTGGTTTGTGACTGAAGGCACTGCAAGGGCTAATGATCTATATGGATGATGGTCTCCTTGCCGATCAGGTAGTGTTTCCACTTTTTCACACTATGCACCAAGGCATAAAGCTCCTTGTCATAGGTGGGATAGTTTATCACAGCTTGAGAAAAACTTCTCAGAGTGGTAACAAATTGGCTTCTTTTTCTATATGAGTACAGCTCCCATGGCATAACTGCTGGCATTGGTTTCGATCTCAAATGGCTGTTGGAGATTAGTAAGGCTAAGATTGGTGCAGTGCTAATTTTCTCCTTCAATGTTTTGAAGGACTTCTGTTGTCTTCCTCCCGATTGGAATACCTACTTCACACTTGTCAATGTGTGAAAAGGTGCTGCAATAACAGAGAAATTATCAATAAATCTCCTCCAATACTGAACTGCACCTAGAAAGCTATGAAACTCAGTTACACTAGTAGGCTTAGGCCAATTTACAATTGGTTCGACTTTAGCAGGATCAATTTTTAACTGACCATGACCAACAATAGGCCTAGGTAACCCAAAGAGGATTTCCCAAACTCACACTTTGACAATTTTACAAAGAGTTTTTCTTTCTTCGGCACATCAAGCACTTTCTTTACATGACTCATATGTTCAAACCAACTCTTGCTAAAAACTAATATATCATATAAATATAAAAGAACAAACTCATCAATGAAAGGCTGAAATATATGATTCATAACCCGCATAAAGGTGGCTGGAGTGTTACAAAGCCCAAATTGCATTACCATCCATTTGAACAACCCCTGCTTGGTTTTGAAAGTGGTTTTCCACACGTCTTGCTCCGCAATTCAGACCTGGTGATAGCCACTGCGTAGGTCCAATTTTGTGAAATATACAACACTTTTTAATTGATCCAATAAATCATCTATGCGTGGGAGGGGATAGCGATCTTTTACTGATATCTTGTTTAGCGTACGGTAGTCCATGCACATCCTCCAGCTGCCATCCTTCTTTGGCACTAGAAAAATCGGCGACCCGCATGGAGAGGAGCTCGGCCTGATCATGCCTTGGTATAGCAATTCCTGCACTTGACGCTTGATCTCTTCCATTTCGACTGCTAAAATTTTGTACATGTCGATATTCGACAAAGGGGCATCATGCAACAGGTGTATCTCATGTTGGATCTCCCTCTGTGGAGTTAGTCCCCACGGCTCCTAAAACAATGCATTATAATCAGCAATTAAATCCATCAATTCTTGTTTATGCTTACCATCTCATCCTTGTAACATGTCTACAATTTCGACCTCCTATTCCCTGATGACGATAAGCATGCAATCTTTTCTAGAATTTACCAGTCGTTTCATCTGCCCAACACTTATGAGGTTGGCGTTAATTTTGTTTTGGTGAGCCTGCACTATGTACTCTATCTCATCCTTAGTGATGTGGTATTTATTCTCATGGCGGAAAATGACAACTTTTCTATCATACAGGTAGGGGATCCCCAATACCATGCCACAAATGTCCATTGATATAACATCCATCTCTACTTCATCTACCAGGTTAGAAGCAATCACAAATTTTACCTTACACTGCTAGGTTACATTCAATTTAGCTTTATCATGTATCCATCCCTGCGGGTATGGATTTGGGTGCGGTTTTGTTTCTAAGCCAAGCTTCTTTACGAGGGATTCTGTAATTAAATTGGCTTAGGACCCCATATTAAACAGAGTTTCTACCTTGGTATCATTTACTACAACTCTGATATGAAATAATTCAATTCTTTTTATATCATTTGAAATGGACTCATCTACAGAACTGGTGCTTCCCTGTGATTTAGAACCAACAGGAGGTGTAAAGGTACCTTTTGTTCTTGCTACTGTGACTAGCGCTTCATCTCCTGAATCAGATCCAAGGTCTTGTTGTGCTGCTGCGACTGTTTCTGCTTCCCGTTTCATCCATACTTCTTTGGGTGTTTGTTTGGGTGCTGCTTCCAATAGTGATCATCATCATGGCCTTCTTTCTTGCAATGATTGCAATAAGGTCGCTCTCCCTCTTTGGCTGCTGCTATTTTCTTCTCCTTCCCTTTCCATTTCACTTTGGATTTGCCATTAGGAGGTTTGAATGGTGGCTTTCTGGATTGGTCCTCTCTTTCATTCTTGCCCTTGTTTTCAATACGAATTGCTTTCACACTAGCTGCGTCAATAGTGGTTGTGTTAACACCTAATCATCAGGATTGGGTGAATAAATACAATTGATGTAAATAAATAATAATAAATATGAATAGTCGTCAAGAGATGAAGTGAACAGTCTCCCTCATGTATATAATAAAGACCAACCTTAAGGAATAATATGAATTGAATTAGTGGAGTTACTACCTGGCCTGACATGGTATCAGAGCAGGTCCTATTTTTAGTATTCCTACCTTTGTAACTCCATTTTTCTGCCTATTTTCCTGTTCTGCCCATATTTCAGAACTGACACCCCTGACCTAGTATTCTCTCTGGGCTCTTTGCCATAATAATTTTCTGCACCCTCTTCTCTGGAACGATTTTTGTTATCCCTTGTCTCGCTAATGCACGCCTGAGTGCTGTGTGAGGGAGTGCTGAGGCTGCATTTGGCAGGTCAAGGTTCTAATCCTGTTGCTATTGATAGTAAGGCGTTGTGGCTTTGGACTGGTGTGCATTTGGTGCCTTCATGTTGGAAAGAAGAACGAGGAATACTGCCATCGAAGTCTACACACTGTTGGTATACATTTGTACGCAGTTGGTATACACTCGCATTGCTCTTGATTGATTATCTTTAACACTGTTCCATACATACATTTACATTTACTACTCCGTATTATGTTTACAGCACTCCATACATACATTGTTCTGTATTATGCTGTCAATTGTATTTACACTGCCCATACATACATTTACACTGATCAGTTTTTGAGCATTGCGTTGAATGAAATGTTGAATGTGTTGAATGTCTTCGCATTGGGATCAGAGTGAAAGGTGCTGGTGAAGGACCACCATACCTATGTGAAGGACCACCATATGCTTGGTATTGCATAGAATTGGCATTGAAAATGTTGAATGCAGTCAAAGGGAGTTGCTAGATAACATTTTATGTTTGGATGAAAACATAAGCATGTTAATTCTTGTACAATTGTTTTTTGAGAGTAATTGATTATTTATATATTAGCAAATGTTAAGCGCTATATATAACTCAGTTCAGAGCGATGTCCAGTTGAATGCACTATACATTTTTGTAGTCTCAGGTATTGACATTTGTTTTCCAATTGAATTTGCTAGCCAGTCATATCAAAATTATATTTTCTCCCATTAAGAGTAAAATTTTGCAGCAGAAGTTTTTGTTACAGTATGCATTCAATCATATCCATTGTGGGAATAGTTGTCACTGGCAAGGAGAACTATCCTGAGTGGTCCCGAATGATAAACCACACCCTCATTTTCAATGAGTTGTGGAAAGGAGTGTGTATTGGAGACGGAGACAAACAACCAAAACAACCTACCTCAGACAAGGAGTTTTCCATTTGGGAAAATAAGAACAACAATGCCTATGCATTAATTGCAGCATCTATAAGTGATGTGAGTCACCATATTAGCCATTTTCAACTACTTTTGAAGCGTTACAAAAGCTAAAAGAACTCTATGACTGACATTCTGCACTTGAAGTTGTTCAACTCATGATTAAACTCTTCACTCTTAAATTGCAAAATAATGATCCTCCTGCTCTTGCATCTAAAGTAAATTCTATAATGCATGATATCCAAGCCACTAAAATTGATTTGGATACTCCTCTTATCGCTTTTATCAAGGCACTTTATCCTACTTACTCCAATTATCTTGAGTCATTGCAAGAAAATGGAAATCTTAAAGACATTACCTTTGACTCTCTTGTCAAAAAATTTGTTGAAAGAGAGAAAGCTTTTGGAAAGAAGAGAACCCCTGAATCTTCTGAAGACACTATGTGCCTTGCTCATAAAGAAAAGCATCCTACTCAAGATTCTTCGAGAGGAAGAGGTGGTCGAAGAGGAAGAGCAAGATATTTCAGAGGCAGGGGGGCAAACACTCTCAAGGAGAAAAGGCAAATTTTCATTGCATACACTGCAAAATAAATGGATCACATGATTCCTCTACATGCAAGTTACCGTGGGACAAAATTGAGTAGTAAGGAAATCAACAGAAAGGTAAAATTGATGATACAGACAAAGGTAAAGCACCTGAATCTTCTCACTATGTTGTGGCACAATGTAATATTGGAGTAAATGAAG
Source organism: Pinus tabuliformis (assembly GCA_031772625.1). Lineage (NCBI taxonomy): Eukaryota > Viridiplantae > Streptophyta > Pinopsida > Pinales > Pinaceae > Pinus > Pinus tabuliformis. The sequence goes on from CM062820.1 coordinate 1,688,717,990, forward strand.
ATTTATTTAATGCTTCACTTGCTTCTTGGAAAAATGATTGGTTGCTTGATTCAGGAGCAACTTGGCACATGACTCATAGAAAAGATTTTTTTGAAGAATTTATTGACAATGTTGATGGAGTGGTATACTTTGCAGACCAATCAAAAATCAAGCCATCAAGGCTTGGTACAATCAGGCTTAAATTGCCTAGTCTTCCAGACTTTCTTCTGCATCATGTTCTATATCTCCCACAACTGAAGAGAAACTTGTTGTCCTTGGTCCACATCTGCCAGCAAGGTCACTCCATTCATATGTTTGATGGAAAGCTTAAGGTGAGAAGAGCATCTGACCACTCACTTGTCATGAGGAGAATAGAAGAAGAAAGGCTTCTCAAGTTGCAAAGTACCTCTACTCGTACACAAAATTTCTCATACAATTCTCGTTATGAAGAAGGTACACTTCCATAAAGTTCATTATGGCATGCTAGATTTGGACATTTGAACTATGACAACCTCCACTTGTTGAAGAGAAATGGTGTTGCTGCTTTGCCTACAATTTCTAGGAAATTTAAGAAATGTGATGCTTGCATTCTAGGAAAGCATAGCAAATAGTCTTTTCATGATTCACATTCAAGAGCACATAGAAAACTTGAACTCATTCATTCATATCTATGTGGTTCAATGCCTGTTCCTTCTGCAAATGGAAATAAATATATGATGACATTTATTGATGACTACACCAGAATGTGTTGGGTTTATTTATTGAAGAACAAATATGATACTTTTCAAACATTCAAGGACTTTCATAAATGGATTGAAAATGATGCACAATCTCATATTGGGTCTATTCGCACTGATAATGGAAAAGAATACATATCAAAAGAATTTGAAAACTATCTTCGCCAACATGGGATCAAACATCAAACGACTGTACCTTATAATCCCCAACAAAATGGTGTAGCTGAAAGAATGAATAGGACAATCTTAAATGTGGTATGCTCCATGATGTTCTTCAAAAATGTAAAAATAATGTTTTGGGCTAATGTTGTTCTATGTGCTGCATATATAAAGAATAGATGTCCATCTAATGCTATTAGAAACAAGACTCCATATGAAATGTGGTATGGGAACGTTCCTTCGGTAAAGCATCTCAGGGTCTTTTGTTCCACCTATTATACCTTCATACCAAAGGTACATAGAAAAAAACTTGGTGCAAGAAGTCATAAGTGTATCTTCCTAGGGTATTCAAACACCTCTGAAGCATACCGTCTCTATGATGAAGTCAATAAAAAGATTGTTGTATCTAGAGACATAATTGTTCTTGAATCATCCAAAACTGACAATGTTGTTGAGCAAGAACTTGATCTCTTGGATAGATTCGCAAATGAAAAATCATTTCAAGAATTGGATAATTAGATTCCACATCTTGAAGGGGGGATTCCTATACTATATCAACATGTGGAATCTTCTTCTGAAGAACTCTCTCCTCCGCATGAAACTCCAACAACAGATGATGCTTTAAGTGATGTGATTGATAGAATTGGGAGACTCAATCTTGATTTAGTCCCAACTCAATCAACAGATCAGCCTGGACCATCTGAGAAAGGTCCCCCAAAGTGTCTGACAAAGACACTTGAAAGTGTTCATCCTCATGAGGTTGGAAAGACAAGAACTAGAAATTCAAACTGGCAAAATGGAGGTGATGTAGATGACTCTAATTCACTTGTTGATATGGGTTTCTTATGATTGTGAATTGAACTTGTCTACAAATTTTGAACCAACTTCCTTCAAAGAATCGGCTTCTCATGATGAGTGGAAAGAAGCGATGCAAAAGGAGTATGATGCCCTCATAAAGAATGGCACTTGGAAGCTGGTTGATCCTCCATTAGGAAGCAAACCAATTGGCTGCAAGTGGGTCTACAAGAACAAGTATAAAGCTGATGGATCACTTGACAAGCACAAAGTCAGGCTTGTGGAAAAAGGTTTTGCATAGAAGGAAGGGGTCGATTATGAGGAGACTTTTTCCCCCACAACAAAATGGGCTACCATCCGAACACTCTTTGCCTTAGCAGCTCAGAACGGTTGGAAAGTCCATCAAATGGATGTAAAAACTACTTTCTTGAATGGAGATATAAAAGAGAATGTTTTTATGTCCCATCCTAAAGGATTTGTTGTGAAAATACATGAACAAAAAGTATGCAAACTTGTGAAATCCTTGTATGGCCTCAAACAAGCACCGCGAGCCTGGTATGAAAAACTAACTGAGCATCTTCTGAAACTCAATTTCAAACATTATGATATTGATGATGCAACTTTATTTGTCAAGAAAGTTGGAAAAACAGTTGTATATCTTGTGGTATATGTAGATGATATTTTAATGACAGGGAAAAATGAAAGCTACATTGCATCCATAAAGAAGGAATTGGGGAAAAGTTTTGAAATGACTAATTTGGACTATGTTCGTTACTATCCTGGTATTGAAGTAACTCAACATCCGAAGTCCATATTTCTTTCTCAAAAGAAATGCATTAGGGATCTGTTGAACAAGTTTGGCATGACAGAATGCAATCCTCTTACTACTCCAATGGAACAAAAGTTAAAGCTCACATCTATTGAAGGAAAAGAATTCGAGGATGCAACAAAGTATAGATAGCTTGTAGGAAGTCTCAAATACCTAACTACTACCAGACCAGACATTTCATCTGTTGTTGGAATCCTCTCCAGGTTTATGCAAAAGCCTTGTGAAGGACATTGGTCTACTGCAAAAAGAGTTCTAAGGTACTTGAAGGGAACTCAAGACTTTGGAATCAAGTATACGCAACTGGACGACTTCAGTTTGATTGGATACTCTGATTCAGACTTTGATGGAGACAAAGAAACTGGGGTATCTACTTTAGGATATGCTATGCGTCTTGGATCTGTAGGTTTTAACCTTGTACATAAATTGAAATTACCTGCATATGAATTCTAAAACATAGAAAATAAATAATGCTAGATAAAAACACATAAAACACATATACACATAGATTTTCCCCTAGATCCCAAAACCGAGACTACCAGCTTGATTTTTCATTATGTTCCTTTCAATGTTATAATACATATTTATACATGTTGAAGCATCCAATACCATGGATTGAAAACCATCGTGTCCAATACCATGGACCAAAAACCATCACATCCAAAAAACATGTGCGAAAATCATGCACAAAACCATAGGTGGGCCCGCCCAACCTAACATGGAGTCCAAAACCAAATTTTCTGGGGCGCTGCCCCAGACCCCATAAAGTGGGTTTACGGGTGCCCCTCAAACCCCCTGTTAACTATGTGGAAAGAATATAACACAACCCAACATTCTCCCACTTGTTGTTTTCTTTCCATAGGGGGCCACAAGAGAGCTTAGTCATTTTTCCAGCCCTGAAATGCCCATTGTCTCTCTACACCAAGAGAAATTCTTATAGCTCACAAATTTTGTCAATGCATCTGCAGTATTCTTTAAAGTGTCCACCTTTACCAGCAACACCTTTTTTTCTTCTATCATATCCCTCACAAAGTGATACTGAACATCAATGTGCTTTGTCTTTGAATGATATGCGGGGTTCTTTGCCAAGAAAATTTCACTTTGGCTATCACAGTTTATCCTTATAGCTTCCTGTACTAACCCCATACTTGAACACAATCTCTACAACCAAATTTCTTCCTTGCTTGCATGAGTGGCTTCCATGTATTCTGCCTCTATAGTTGACAGTGCCACTACAGATTGTTTCTTACTCATCCAACTGACTGCACCTCCAAATAGGCTAAACACATACCCACTTGTAGATCTTCTCTAATCCAGATCTCCAGCACAATCTGCATAAACAAAGCCATGAATATCCAACACTCTATCCAATCTTGGTCTTCCTTGGTAGCACAAACCATAATCACTATTGCCATGCAAATACCTGAAAACCCGCTTCACTGTTGTCCAGTGTTCCTTCCCTGGTTTTGACATAAACCTGCTCAATACTCCCATTGCATGTGCAATTTCGGGTCTAGTACAAACCATTGCATACATCAGGCTACCGACTGCACTTGCATATGGAACACGGGACATGTCCTCTTCCTCTTCTTATGTCTTGGGACACTGTTCAGCAGATAACCTCACACCTACAGGAATAGTAACCTTCACCGGTTTACTATCCTACATATTAAACCTCTACAATATTGTCTTGACATACTTCCTCTAGTTCAACCAGCACTTCCTCTTTGCCTGATCTCTTTTAATTTCCATGTCCAAAATATAGTTTGCAGCACCAATATCTTTCATGTCGAATTTGGAGGACAATTGGGTCTTCAAATCCTAGATAACTTCTTTGTCATTTCCAACCAACAACATATCATCCACATACAATACCAGATAAATAACACGGTCACCAATTAATTTAAAATACACACAGTGATCTACTTTGCTTCTAGTGAAGCCAAGTCCCCATATAAATGTATCAAATTTCTGATACCACATCCTTCGTGACTGTTTTAACCCATATAGAGACTTCTTTAACTTACATACCAGTTCTTTCTTACCCTTCATCGCAAAGCCTTCAGGTTGCTTCTTGTAGATCTCCTCTTCCAGATCCCCATGAAGAAATTTTGTCATCACATCCAACTGTTCTACCTCAAAATCAAAAGCAGTAGCAACAAATAAAAGTAATCTAATAGAATTTACCTTGGCAACAGTAGAAAAAATATCACCAAAATCAATTCCCGGCACCTAGGAATAACCTTTTGCTACCAACTGAGCTTTGTATTTCTCCACATTTCCTTCTGCATTTGTCTTCTTTTTGAATAGCCATTTGCTGCCAATGGGTTTCCTTCCAGCCGGCAACTCCACCATATCTCAAGCCTCATTTTTGTGCAAAGATGCCATTTCATAAACCATGGCCTCTTTCCAGAGTTTTCCATCCTCTGAATCCATTGCTTCCTTCACAGTTTTGGGATCATCATCAGTAACAAACAAAGCAAAAATTGAATAGAAAGTAGATGGACTATACCTCTCTGGATGCCTTCTTTCTCAAACTGATCTTCTCACAGCCAGAGTTTGTGGCTCTTCATCTTCTGATTCCTCCTTTGTTGTAGAGTTTGATTCTTCCTCCTTTAGCTCAAACTCTATCTTCTCAAGTTCCTTTGGTTGGACTTCATGTTTAATAACATCTTTCGCCTCTCTAAAAACCACATCTCGGCTACACATAACCTTCCTTGTTACTGGGTTCCAAAGTTTATAACCCTTTAAACCATCCTTATACCCAATAAAGATGCACTTTTTAGATTTACTATCCAACTTTGTTCTTTTCTCCTTTGGAACATGTACATATGCATCACATCCAAATACCCTCAGATGTGAAAGAGAGGGTTTCTTAGCAGTCCATACCTCTTGTGGAGTCTTATCCTCCAACACTGATGAAGGTGACCTGTTGACCAGGTAGCATGTAGTATCCACCGCCTCTGCCCAGAATTCCTGTCCTAACCCGGCACCACTGAGCATGCTTCTTGCCCTTTCCATCAATGTCTTGTTCATTCTTTCTGCAACTCCATTTTGTTGAGGTGTATATGGAGTATTCTTCTACCGTGCTATACCACACTTCTTGCATAATTCTTCAAATTCCTTAGTGCAAAACTCTCCACCATTATCTATCCTCAGCACCTTTATCTTCCTCTCTATCTGGTTTTCCACTAGAGCCTTAAATTCTTTTAACCTATCAAAGACTTTAGATTTATTCTTAAGGAAATATATCCATGTATTCCTTGAGAAGTCATCTATAAATGATACATAGTACACAGACTTACCAGTGATGGAACTTTCACATGTCCAAACACATCATTGTGCACAAGCTCTAATATATGTTTCGCCCTCTTACCACTAGAGGGGAAAGTCACACGATTCTACTTCCCATATACACAATTTTCATAGAAATCAAAATCCAGAGAGCTATTACTCATACCTTCTAACATACCTTTACCACGAAGTATTCGAAGGCCCTTCTCTCCAATATGTCCAAGCCTTTGATGCCACAACATGGTCTTTTCTCCACAGACCACTAGAATTTCTGCTCCACTTTCAGGAACCATGGAACTGTTGCACCCATCAACAACAGTGCTACCTTGTAGCTTGTACAGAGTTCCAATCCGAACTCCCCACATCAATACCAGTGCTCCCCAAACCACCTTGCAAGTATCCTTCTCGAACACTATTTTTACACCTACATCATCCAACTTACTAACAGAAATCAGATTTTTGGCTAATGCAGGAATATACAGAACACCCGGAAGTGTTCTAACCCTACCACCTTGCAGCTTCAACTTTACTTTTGCACGACCAATGATTCTAGCCTTCCTGTCATCCCCCAAGAAGACATCACCACCATCATATTTCTCATACTCATAGAACCACTCTCTATGGGGAGTGAAGTGAAAGGATGCACCTGAGTCAATCAACCATGCCTCATGATCTACATGTGTACTTGAAGAAGCCAAGTACACATCCCAACCTTCATCTGAGGTGGTTTTCACCTCTGTAGAAGGAGCCTCATCAGATCCCTTTCCTTTGTCAGGAGCATTAGATTTACATTCCCTTTTGAAGTGACCTTCCTTTCAACATTTCTAGCACACCACCTTTACAAGTTTTCCTGGAGATTTAGATCTCCCACTCGATGACTTATTTTTGTTTCTGTTTTGGGACTGTCCTCGTATAGACAAGGCATCACCATTTTGGCTCTCCATATTTTTCGGTCTCATCTCCTCCGTCAGCAAGGCTGAGACTATTTCATCAAACTGCAAGGCAGTTACATTGCTACCTATTGCAATAACTAGACTATCCCACGAATCTGGTAGAGAACACAACAAATTGATGAACTTATCTTCATATAAAATTTTAATATCAACGTATGCTAACTGACTTACCACAGTATTAAATGTGTTGAGATGCTCTGTCATCGAGTCTCCATCTTTCATCCTCCGGTTATACAACTTTTTTCGCAGGAACAATTTATTCACCAGAGACTTAGATTGGTACAACGTCCCTAACTTGTCCCACAAAGCCTTCACTGTAGCTTCCCCTGATACATTCAGAAATACTGAATCTGAGACACACAATCGTATTGTGCTCTTTGCCTTTCGATCCAACTTCTTCCATTCTTCATCGGACACTCCCGTTGGTTTAGTACCCCGATCTACCACAATCCATTGATCTTTATCTGTTGAGTTTCCACAACTCAAAACTCTAACCATTAAATTTCTCAATCTCTATCTTTCCACTGCTCACCATCTTCTTTCACCACCAAAATCGATCTCGCAGATCTCCCACTGAACAGGGTCTTCCACAGGCTCAAGCGAAACCCTTCAGCAACAAAGGCATCCCCTTGAAGCCAAATCTACTCTGATACCAAACGTAGGTTTTAACCCTGTACAGAAATTACCTACATACAAATTCTAAAACACAAAAAATAAATAATGCTAGAGTAGAACACAGAAAACACATATACACAGATATTTTCCCCTAGATCCCAAAACCATGACTATAAGCTTGATTTTTCATTATGTTCCTTTTAATGTTATAATACATATTTATACATGCCGAAGCATCCAATACCATGGACCGAAAACCAACGCGTCCAATACCATGAACCAAAAACCATCGCGTCCAAAAAACATGTGCAAAAATCATGCACAAAACCATAGGTGGGTCTGCCCAACCTAACATAGGGTCCAAAACCAAAATTTTCTGAGGCGCTACCCTAGACCCCATAAAGTGGGGTTACGAGTTCCCCTCAAACTCCCTGTCAAATACGTGGAAAGAATATAACACAACCCAATAGGATCAGGAGCTGTCTCATGGAGATCACACAAACAATCAGTTCCAGCAGATTCCACAACAGAAGCAGAATGCGTGGCAGCAGCTGAGGCAACAAAAGAGATTATGTGGCTGAGGAAAATTCTTGAATATTTGTAAGTAAAACAAGTACAATCAACTCCACCCATGATTGACAATACCTCTACAATAAAGTTGGCCAAGAACCCAAATTTCCATGATTGAACGAAGCACATCAATACTAAATATCATCTGATTCGACATCATGTTGAGGCCAAGACAATCCATCTCCATCATTGTTCCACTAATGAGAAAATTGCAGACATCTTCACCAAAGCACTTGGAAGAGAAAAGCTTGAATGATTCAGAATGATGCTTGGACTCACCAACATCCCTTCATATTAAGGGGGGGAATGTTGACACCTAATCATCAATATTGGGTGAATAAATACAATTGATGTAAATAAATAATAAGAAATATGAATAGTCATCGGGAGATGAAGTGAACAATCTCCTCATGTATATAATAAAGACCAACATGAAGGAATAATATGAATTGAATTAGTGGAGTTACTACCTAGCCTGACAGGTTGGTTCAAACAACAATAATGAATGTCGAATATAACTATGTAGTGAGCCAACATACTTAGTTACAAATTCAAGTGTATCAATGCAATGCCCACATTTAGTGCTTGCTTCCTAAATTCTTCTATAAAACTCTGAATGTCCTACCCTTTGCCTTGCCTTAAAAATTTCCAATTCATGAAAGCTTTCTGTTTGTATCCTAAGGGATAAAATTGTTCCCTTAATGCAGAAGTAAAAATAGACCATGAGGAAAAGAGCTTACCCGCATTTTTATTGCTCTACAATTTACTCTCCCACCAAATGAGAGCTATGCTGCCCAGCCATAGAGAGGCCAACTAGATTTTCACCTCATCCTCTATGATTTTCTGAATCCTACAATAAACCTCAATCTGCCTAATCCAATTGTTAAGCTTTTCTACATTACTTTCACCATTAAACATAGGAAGATCAAATTTAACATCTAATTTAAAAAAAGGTTTCTTCAATGCATCCTTTGGATTTCTCTGATTATGGTGGTGTGGGGAAGAAGAACCTTCACCACCAGAAGGAGAAGGAGGGGGTTCTTCTCCATCATTCCCATGTGCTGAAACTTATCCTTCTGGATTCCTCTCTTCAGCATTTTCCAGTCTTATAACTAGCTGACTGATATCTTTTGCCATTGAATAGAAAGTCTTTATGGAATTGCGCTCCTCTTCAATACGAGCTTCCTCTTCAGCCATGTTTCTTCTTCGAGGTGCATGCCCTACCTCTGGATCGAAAGGTTCTATATTCCCTTTGCCTCTTTGAAGCTTGCCTCTTGTTAGCATACAAGTATGCAATTCACATCTAAAAATCCCTGCTCTGATACCACTTCATCTAGGATGTTTTCTCTTATAAATGTATAGAAAGGAATTGCATATAAAATTTACAGCGTAACACATAAATGTTCACATATGAAAAGAAGAAGAAAACACATAAAAAAGCACAAAAAGAAGACACCAAGGCTTTATAATGGAGTTCGTCCAATTTTGACTACGTCTCGGGACCTAGCTCAAAATGGGGAGGTGTTTCTTATTAAATGGCATGAATAAACAAAATTACATTCATCAATCTATCCATAAAGATGCTTATACCTCCAATCTACCTGATGGCTATGAAATGAATGCCTGAGATGGAGTGGTATGCAGCACCTAAGCTTCCCGCAGCTGTAGAAGAGGGCTAGAGTGTGTAATTGTTTAAAATGGATCAATAATTGCTCTTGGCCTCCTACAAACAGCGTGTTGCAACCATAAAGATGACTCCTCCCGTGCTCTTCCATTGATCCCTTTTATAATGGTTTCTCAGAAAAAATCCCATGTAAAATGGGCTTGTCTGGTTAATAAGAGAGGTTGGTAGAGGAGAAGTATCGGTGGGTGCAACCGTCCCCTAAAAATGGCCTCTTATCATTTAAAACGATAACACTTCAAAAATCCCGAATACACTAAGAAATCCACCAAAACCCGTTTACCCAGATTTCAAATATTATTGAATCATGCATATAACCTGTATCGGGTCCATGCTGAAGTCGCATATCAGCATATCGCTATGTTCCTATCCTAGTCCTCAGGAATGACCGACTGCTGATCACCGATATCAGCGTCGGCCAATCTCATCGGCACCCTGTACATATATCACCCCAGCTGTCTGTTGGAGGTTTTGCCAATCGGTGTATCGCCAATCTGACTGCCCAATCGCTGATATATATATATATATATATATATATATATATATATATGTAGATATATATATATATAGATATATATATATATATATATATATATATATATATATATATATATATATATATATATATATATATATATATATATATATATATATATATATATATATATATATATCTGTGTGTGTGTGTGTGTGTGTGTGTGTGATCGCTAATTGTGATTCCCTCTGATATGCCGATCCGATCTGATAGGAGATTGGCGATCGAGGGTTCCATGGCCCAATGCTTAAGTCTGCCCTCATGTAACTTCCGATTACAATTTGCCTTTAAGGCTTTAGGACCCATCTCTAAAGGAAATTCCTCTTTTTCTTAAGGATTTAAGAACCATTCTTTTTGCAATAACTTCATCATCCCGACTCAGATTGAAGTACCATTTGCATCGTTGGAATCAGGAAGATGAGATCTAAATTTTGGTCTTAAGTTGACTTTTTTCCGATCCCATTGATTTCTGAGTTTCCATGCCATTGTATTTGAAGATCCACCTAGATCAGGAAGGTTTTTCCCTTCTCCTGGGCTTCGCGACAATTATGTAAGAACTCCATGGAGAGTAATTCGGACTAGTTAAACTGGACCCCCTCCATGCACTGCTTGACCAATGAAATCACTGGCACAAGTACCTTGTCTATGCGGCATTTCCGCATAAATTTTCCTACCAAGATTTGGGTTGCTACGCATACTGCTTTATCCTTGATGCTGGAGATAGCGTAGCCCATCTCCTTCTTCTCTAGCTTGTATTTCATCCTCATGGCCTCTGTGAGGGCCAGATCACTACCCTTTCCTTCCTATATGGTCACGGGGTCCTTTCCTTTGTATGGCAGCTAGGAAATATGATGAATCAGGTCTGCTGTGATGGGGATGGGCTCCACCAACCATAGATACCCATCACGCACCAGGCAGAGTAGCTCCCAGATGATGAAAATGGCTATTAGGGTGCGGTGAAAATGTGGCACCCATAGTAGGTTCAGTATCCTAGCCTTTTATTACACGATATTTTGTCACCGACCCCGCATGCCTTGATCCTGGATAGAGTCATTCCCTAAAAGACACCTGCTATTTTTCATATACCAAAATATGTGTCCAAATCTTCCATATTACTCAAGAAGATTTCCTAAGCTCCTTCATCCTGAAGTTGACCCCTTTTTAGCCATGTTTCAAGATCGCGTAGGGCATCAGTATCCTACCTGCAATGATAGCCCAAAATGAACTAACGCCTTACGATGTCGTCTTTGAGTCTCAGTGTTTGACCTGCGACGACCCAGATATGGTGAATTAGTTCAAACATAATACTTCTGGGTGGTTCTGGAGCTGGTTTCTGGGTCAAAGAAGTTCACCTCTCCTCATTTGAGATGGTGGTTCCACCTTTTGAGTAACCTCTCTTGAACATAAGCTTCCTCTCCCCTCATTTATGGAGGCTCCTCTTATAAAAGCATCCTCCATGCCTATGATCAACTAGTTCTCTTAGTTAGCTAGTTCTTGGTTTGTTGGATTGATAGCTTACAGTTTGGATTGCTGGTAGCCTAGCAATAGCTTGTGAGGTATGAGAATAGCCTTTCATGTTGTAGATTGAGAGTGTGAAATGGTTTTGTAAGAAGGAAACCTTGTTGTGATTGCCTTAGTTTCATACTTGTGCTTTTGGGTGAGAGAGAGTCATCAGCCTTTCTGGGAGACCTTTGAGAGTGAATTCTTATGGAGACATACTAATCGGACCCTTCAAGGAAGCTTGCGACGTCAAGGCGTGGTTGTAAGCTTTACTGTTGTTTATATTAATACAATCAATGGTTATTTCCTATATCATGTATGAAATGTATGTTGATAGCTTATGGTTCCTTGACTCTATAAGTAGATAGTTTCGTGTTGTGCTCTACTATGTCTTTTTTCATTTTCATATGTTGTTCTAGGTGAATCATTCATTGAGGAGAAGAAAGCGATAGCTGAAGTGACATGACGAAGACTTGATCGAACACCAGTATAGGGTAGGCCTCTTCAACAATAACTATTTAAGGAATTAGCTATTGTCTTTGTCTTGCTGTGACTAGACCCACTCTAGGGATAAAGGGGTTGTCTCTATCCACAGAGGGAACTTACCTAGATCACAAGTTGGCGACTCCACTCGGGACCCTTTTGTGTGTTGTCTCTTGAGTTTGCTCTTGTTGTTATCAATTGAATCACAATGTGTCTCTTTGTTTTGGGACTGAACCATCAGTGATTTGGATCACTTGAGTAGATCTAGTAGTCCCCCTCACTATTTGAGTGATAAGCCTGGTGTCTTTCTGTTGGTTTTTCTTTGTTTTCCCTCTTTATTGAGATTGTCGTTGTTTAATTCCTAACAGCTGCGACGAATCTCTCATGTTCTCTTGACACTCGCTGTAAGTCATGGATTTCCTACCATACAGCTACGATGATTCCTGAAATCGGACCATCGCTGAGAACAGGTGTACCCTTGTGACGACGTCGCTCAGTTTCCCATGTTGTGCTTGCGACGATTAGCGATCGTCTCATGTTGTTAGTGTTGCGCCTGCGACGATTCTTGTAGGGTTAACTTTTACAACCCTGCCTCCTGAATAGACCAGTGTAGCTTGTCCTTTGTTGTTTCTTTCACCTTGTTAAGCTTGTTTTGATTATGTCTACTGAGGCATGTCCTTCTTGGTTCCGTTTGTATGAAATTTGGCTTTTTGGACTGTGTGACCTAGGTCTTTTGGGGTTCCATCAAGAATTCGCTGGTTTTGGGTTGCTTGTCCTTTCAAGTTTCTAAACTACATCCACAACAGTCTTATTGCTTTGTTTGAAGTTGTTCTCTTTCTTCTTCCCCATATTCCTGGTTGATTCGTAGTGATTGGTCATCAAACTAGCTTGTTGTGTTGATTTGATTTCCATTTGTTATTGAAGCATAGATTACATTTGGCTTTTGATCAGTCAGGGTTTGCATTAGCTTTCTTGTTATTTATTCCAAAAATAAAAAACAATTGCACTCATATAGTATACGAAAATGAAACCATGTTTACATTAGTAGATTCTTTATGATTAGGAATTGAAAAGTGAAATTCAAATCTTTCATTTTTGTCCTAGTAGTTGCGAGATAAGTGGAAATCAATGCATTGTGTTTCCTATTGATTGGATTACTTGCTTGCACTGTTGTTCTTGCAATTTCTTGTTATTGTCTCCATTCGCTTGGAAACGAACTCCTTACCCTCATTTAGGTAGTCATTCATCGAAAGGAATGGTTTTTTGCTCATCTAGTTGCATTCTAGGAGTGTTAAAGATACATTCGATAAGGTCTTCAAATAAAGACTATTCAAGATTAACTATTAAAATCTATTGGATGAAATTAAAAATGCATTAGGACTTAACACTCACATATCTAGAGGTCTAGGCTAGAGACGTGTTTTGGCGTCATTAAACCTAGTTCCTATTGTTCTCACTAAGGTTGGGTGATTCCTCCTTTTGTAGTGCAATAGATGCTAGTACGGATTTGTGCTCCCCGTACCGTCACGTATATATTGGCAGACCCCACTAGTTTATCATCCTATTATCCATAGGAAGCTGAGTCTACTGCCTTACAAGTCGTAATGCACCGAACACAACATTCGGGAAGATTGACTACCATACAGAAAGTCCTTCGCCATTTCTCTTTCATTTTATTACCAAGGCGTTATGCAGTTTTACGATTTGTCTGGTAAACCTATTGCCTAGAATTCCAAAGTAGTCACTTTCATTCATTTTCGACTCTTTAAAAGTAAAAGTATTATCTGAGCACTTGTCCTTTCAAGCTTATTAAATTTTGAAGGTGACTAGAGTCATCTTTAGCCCCTTTTCTCGATTTTTTAAACATGAAAAGGCAAAGTTTCGTTCTAGCATCGTAAAATTTATTTGTCACGATAAAAATTTTCCTATTAATATTGGCCGCATTGTGATCACATCTTGACAAATTTTTTGCAACCCTATTGATTATATCGTTTCTCCTAGACCTTTTGAGCTAGGCCATGCTGGCGGACTCACCGATCCCATCCTCTTTACCAAGTGATGGAAACACTACATCTCTTGTCTGTTCTAAGGTATCGACTATTGATGGTACCCTTCCTATTGTTTCAAGTGTTCAACCTCTCGACTCTTGAGCTTCGGGAGAGGAGCCTTTTGATATCAATTGGAATCCTCTCTGGGAGTATTTAGACTAGGACCTCCCATCTACTCCTGCTAGTGTTTTGATTGCAATGTCTTCTTCCGACATGGACGAGATGAGTCCCGTTAGCGGTGAAGAGAACCTTGTGTCAAGCGAATAACTTCCTTTTCTCCTCAAAGGTTTCCCTTTTAACACTACCCTTGATGTGTCATTACCATTATGCTATTGTCCCTTGTCTGACATCATTGGTTCCACATCTCTAAATCGGAGCTCTGTGTGGTCTCGTACTGCAACCCCGACTTTAGGGCCTTTCATGGCTTTGACTTCCACACCTCAGACTCAGGTCACATCAGTCACGTCTATTCCATCAATGCCCATTGTTTGTGTGGCCTCTACAGCTCCTTCCATTAGTGTAGTTACTACGTCCTCGATGGTTACTACTATTATCGGGCCCTCTTTTGAACCCGCTAATGGTGGTCTTTCATCCTAGGCATCTAGAGTCATTCACCCTATGGGTAATATACCACTTTCTTCTGGTTCCATTCCGGTAGGATGGTCATATGAGAAATACATGTTTTCTCTTTAGAACCCAAATCATAACCCTCTGGGCTCCCAACCGCCTTCCTATCCACATAACCCGTTGCACTATTATGATCCCCAAGGGGCTCATATTTATCACACTGGGTCCCTCTCTCCAGAGCCCACAACTAAAATTTCCATTCCGTTGTCAGTTGCCTGGAATCACACCACTTATCATGGCCCACAAGGCCAACCTTTACAAGCATAGCCTTTTGGTTTGCAAGGGAAACCTTCAGGCCTACAAGGACAACCTTTTGCCTCCACAGGTGCCTCTTTTTTTTATTTAGGGAAACCTTCTGGTCAAGCAGGTCAACCTCAATTCTAGCCAGGCCAACCTATTGCCCAGCAAGTTTAGCCTTTTGGGCAGCTAGGTCATCCTTTATTTCAACCAGGCCAACCCGTTGCCCAACAAGGTCAGCCCTCTGGTCAAATGGGCCAGCCTCAGTCTCAGCAAGGTCAACCTATCACTGAGAAAACTCAACCTTTTGGATGAGTAGGCCAATCTCAGTTTCAACAAGGCCAACCTTCTGGCCAGTTCGTTCAGCTCTAGTTTCAAAAAGGACATCAGTTCAGTCAAATCAATCCACCTCTCGGTCAACTGGGCATTCAGATGCTAGCTGGTTCTCAAGCCCCACCCGTTTTCCAAACTCAGGCTGGACTCCAAGCTCAACCTAGTCTCCAAACTCAAGTTGGATTTCAGGCCCAACCTATTTATCAAATGCAACCTGGGCCTCAGGCACAGTTTGGACCTTAGCCATAATATGGTCCCCAAGTACCTCAACAACCACAAGGGAAACCTTAGGGTGCTCTGTATCAAAATTATCAGTAACCATAGGTCAATCCTTATCAAACTTTTCAGCAACCATATGATGCCCCTATTGGTCAAGCCAGTGACCGATGGTTTGCTGGCGGTCAAAATCTAGGACAACAACGAGGTTATGGCATTAACCCACCCAACTATAACCCTTATGGAAAAAATCCATGGGGGCAATAGGGCTCTGGTTGGAACCCTAATGCTGGCCCTTATCAGAGGCCTATGACATCCTTTAAACCTCAATTACCTTTTCTTGCAACTTTGGAACTGCCTGATGTGTCCAAGCTGATGAACAACCCCATCCTTCATAACCTGTATCGGCAACCAGTTTCGACCAAAATTCTCGGTGATTTCCCTGAATTCGACGGTAAATCTGGAGAGGATCCCCAAGCGCATGTTATGACTTATCACCTCTGGTGCTCATCTAACTCATGGCTTGATGATTCTATCCGCCTTTGCTTTTTTCAAAGGACCCTTACTGGTTCCACTATGAAATGGTATATTAAGCTTACTCATGGAACTTTCCAAGACTTCAATTTGCTTGAAATGGCATTTCTTACCCATTTTCAGTTACCTATTTATTATGAAATGGGAACACATCTCCTTACTTCTCTGAATCAAGACACAACTACTCACATCTCTAATCATATTCATGAATGGAGAAGGCAACGCCATTTGATTAAGTTCTGGATCCGTGATCAACTTCTAACTGACTGGTTTACTACCTCTTTTGTTGGTCTGATAGCCCAAGATATTTCTATGGGGGCATGTGTTATTGAAGAACAAGCTATCTGACATTCTCAGTATCTTGATTTGGTTTATTCCCAATCTGGCACACTTTATGATGTCTTGCCTAATGCTCCATGCCCTAGAACTTCTAAAGCTCTTTCGACGCCTTCCGTCAATGGTGTTATTGGTTCCATTGATTCATCTTCCTGAAATTCTTCCACGACTCATGTGAAGCAAAAACCTACTGTTCCTAGTGAGAATGCTTCTCAGTCCACATCTAATACTGGTAAAACCTCTGAAGTCAATGTCATTCAGTCCACCATGGCAAATAAAACTTCGAAAGGTAAGAAGAAGGGAAAAGGTAAAAATAAGGCCGATCCACCGAAGCAAGATCCTCCTAAGCCTCTGGTCGATGATGGTTCTAAATGCAAAGCTAATTATCCTTGTCTCATCTGTGATGAGGATCACTACACTAAAGACTACCCTAGACTATCTGAAGTTAGTTGTTTTCTTAAGGGGACTCCGGGAACTCCAGCTGTACTTAAAGAGCCTTTTCCCTCCCAGTAAACTCAAATGGTGGTCGATAAACCTTAGTCCTCTTCCACTTTTGGTTCCCAAGTTTTTATGGCTGGGACTATCCCTATTCATGTGAGTACTCGAGCGAAAGAATATCCTCCGTCTACCAGAAAGGAACATGAAGTCCCTTCAAACATTCCTTTGTCCAATTCTGGCCCTCTTCATATTGAACAGCCCAACACCTAGTCTATCATTCGACCTCCTACTAAGGGAGTTCTCCCGAAATCTTCCTATAACCCCAATGCTTATGCCACACAACACTATAGTATTGTTGAAGGCTTAGCCCAAGCTCCTTTGGCTATGTCTTCTTTGGAAGTTCTCTAGAGTTGTTCCCCCCAACGGAAGTCTCTGCTATCAGCCATTTGTGGCATTGACCCAACCGATTCAGAATTAAGTACATTCAATCTTGACAACCATGTGCCGCGATTGCCTCACCAAATCTATTTTCTCATTCAAGTCATCATTAACTCGAAGAATATTCATCATACTGTTATTGATGAGGGCGCCTCCACTTGCATCATGTTTGTTGCTTGTTGGAAGGCCACCAGCTCCCCGTCTTTGAATCAATCACCTAATACTTTGGAAGCCTTTGATGGAAGAGATTCTCGACCATTTGGTATTCTCCCATGCTTTCCTATCACCTTGGAAGGGAAGATAGTTGAGGTCGAAGTCGAAGTCGAAGTTGTTGACGCTAATCTGACTTACAACCTTTTGTTAGGGCAAAGTTGGACGTATGTTATGCATGTCGTGGCTTCATCGTTATTCCGTGTACTTCGTTTTCCTCATCAGGGGAAAATCATCATGGTCGATTAGTTGTCTTTCTTCGCTTCCTCTTCCTTGGATGGAAATGTTCCATTTGTGGAGCATACCAGTATTCCCTATGAGAGTGTGGATGTTGGACTCTTTAAAGATCCTACCCTTATGGGTGTTTTTTCACTCCCACCTCCTAATATCACCTCTGTTAATATGCTTTCTATCAATATTGATCCTTGGGTGATTCCCCTTTTCGATCAGGTAGATTCATGGGGTGAGGTTATGCCGTTGATCCCTGCCGAGCTCAACTATGTTGAAATCGTTTCAGCTTCGGTTTCATCTTCCGGCTCTACTTCTTTGAGCAGATCTCTCGACACGTATGTGCAATCCCCTTGGCTTGGCAACCCTATTTCTCCGAATCCATTACAAGAGACATTTCCTTCCAATGAAGCAATTCTTGAGACCATGTCTTTTGAGGATCCTTCGTGGTTCAGTCATCACCATCGTTCCTCGTTTCTCCCAAGCCATGGGACCATGACTACCTGTTTAGGTAAGTTTGCTTCATGTATTCCTTCTCAACCACTTTAGATGCCTATCCTAATTCATGAGGATTTTGCTGAGGGAAATATAGGGAATATTACGCAAACCATTCCCATTGACATCTCTGTTAAACCAGGGATTGTTGAAAATATTCACATTGGAGTTACTTGTTCTCCTGAGGAGATCCAACTTCACAGCGACCTTTTCCACGAGTTTCGTGATGTCTTCGCCTAGTCATATGAAGTAATGCCTGGTATTGATCCAAGTATTGTGGTACATGAGATACCTACGTACCCTGGTGCAAATCTAGTTCGACAACATTTACACCCCGTGCACCCGAGAAAAGTCGCAACCATCAAAGGAGAAGTTGAAAAAATTCTCAAGGCAGGGTTTATTTATCCTATCCCACTAACAAACTGGGTATATAAAATTATCCTTGTGAGCAAAAAGTAGGGCACTGTTGTTGGCTTATATGGGCCTAACCGAGGTTCAGAAGAGTTATTTAGCCAAACAAATCTCGCAACTATTGGCCCTTTCAGCAATAGCTCGCGAAGCGCGGACTGAGGTCTCACCCGAGTTAGTAGGGGAGGGTGATGGAACCAGGCTTCCGCACCCTTGGGATGTCTTGATGTGGTCTAGAAGGTTCGTGCACCGTTCTGTGTTTTCACACCACTCTGCTTCCATGTAGATCCAAACGAAGACAATTCTTTAATATTTATTAGTACTGAGTTTGTTATAGATCAAATCTACTGTTTACGGTCTTTAAGAAAACATTTATCAAAGATAACCAATTCATGCATCCAGAAAAGATACAAATTTGCATAAACTCAATATGTAAGCATAAGCACATAGGTCAAATATATATATATAAACCATAAATTAACTAGATCCGCAATAATTCATATTCAACACAATATTTCAGAACCAACTTATCTTTAATCAATTCTTTCGCTAATACAACCAGATCTTCCATGCCCACTCAGCTGTAGGGGTCTACGCACAACTATGGACTCTACCAGGCCTCTACGCACACAGCTGCAAAGCCTCTATCTACCCACCAAGAACCTCGACTCAGACTTACAGATGCAGAAAATACTATTTTCACAAACCCATAGTACCAAGATCCATCCAAAAAGAACTACCTTTTTTCCCTTAGAGCCACGCTCTATTTATACATTCCCATGGTCCACGGACCAAGGGTAGGCCAACTTACTTCCTATTATTCTATACTATTTCTTGGGTGGACAACCCTTTGACTCAAAATATTACATTCCACACTCCGCATATTTCGTATATTTACAATATTATTATCCTATTTTATAGGATTTAAGCCCAAAAACTATTATGCAGGACCTCCACTACCCAACAGGTCCCCAACACAATCATCGTGACTCATCCAGAGTCACTCATTGGTGTGGAGGTACGCGCTGCCTAGGCTCTGTGATTCACCTTCCTGTGAGTGATGTATTGCTCCCTCTTTGTCTCCTGCAACGCTTCTTCCAGCTCCTGCTCCAGTGTCGCTACCACTTCATGCAACCGATACTGCTCATTTTGCTCTACCCGGTTAACACAAAACACTCCCTCATAGGATTTTAGCTCTAGCTGGGGTGCCTCATAGGGGGATTCCTCATACCAACGTATCCATTTTCCAATTTTGTATCTTCTGTACGCACTTTCTGCAGCTTGTGTTGCAATTTTGCAACACCATTGCTGCTGTCCGCGGGATCCCAATCTTCAAGGTGCATCAGAGACGACATATTAACTATAATTCCATCATTTGTCTCTATATTTACAGCCTTTCCCTTATCTTTCATGGTTTGTCGTCCAGCCCATGGTTGAGGCAGCAACATCCGAACCAGTTATGCTTCATGTCTACAAATTTCCGGCACATCCCCTATCGGCGATGCCGAACTCTATGCGGTGCCCGCAGCTATCACCATCGTCCTTTTTAGAAATCTCGGCACCTCCAATGGCTAGATCACAACCCTCGACATTACTCCTTAAGCGTAGATAATGAATAGTTCCATAGCGGCAGGAAGGCACAATAGTTCACAGTTTTCAGAAGTGTAACTCGTTCAGTGGATGCCCCCCTGTGATTTATAGGTGTCTTAAAGTTCAAATTCATTGGCTCCCACCTTTTCTACTGCCCTCATTCTAAGCCTGCGATAGATTTTTCCAGATCTAGCGCGTACCTTGTCTTGTAATTACCTGCCGCTCGCTCCCTTTTGCCATAACTTAGACATCTTTTCATGAATAGTGATAGCAACAGTCACCTCTCTACTTATCACCATAGCAACGCAGCCCTTTCTGCGCATCCTCAACCCTTGTGACAGATCAAATCTACATGCACCCTGGTTTTCACGCAGCTGCTCCCCAGACTACTTTACCGTCCCGTGCTCCCTTTCAACTAGCTAGAGCGGTGATACTGTCCTCTGAAAAGTTAGTCAGGCAGTCGGCCTACTCATGTAGAGCTTGAGGTGATTTCCATTACTCTTCCCAGGAAGAGGTCTCCATTGAGCTTAGCAAGGTAGACCGCGCCTCCATTTATAACTCCTTTGACTACATAAGGTCCCAACCAATGCATGCAAAGCATATAAGGGAATTTTTCAAACTTACTGGCATATAGTAGTACCAGATCATTTTCTTTGAATGTCCACATCTTCATATGGCGATCATGCCAAGCCTTCTCTCACTGCTTTTGTACTTGCTGATGAAATCCTGCCAAAAATCGCTCCTCCTCTAGTTCCTCCAATTGCGCGATCCTTTCTTCTAAATCTGCACGGTTTGCCATACCTGTCGCTGCTACTATTCTCAAACTAGGTACAATGTACTCCATGGGCATGACGGCTTCCTTGTCGTAGACTAACCGGAAAGGTGTCTGGCCTGTCAATTTTTTCCATGTTGTTCGGTATGCCCATAACATAGTAGGTATGCATAAATCCCAATCGTTACAATGCACATTACATACCTTGGTCAACGTTGTCTCCAAAATTTTGTTAAATGCTTTAATGGTCCCATTTTCTTGTGGATGATATGGCGTACTTTGCTGATGAAACATCTGAAACCCCTCAGTGAGCGCGTTGATATTCTCATTAAGAAAATGTGTTTTGTAGTCACTCATTAGAATTCTTGGACATCCAAATCATGTTAACACATTCTCGAACAATAATTTCATAGATGTAGCAGTCGTACAATCTTTAACTAGTTGTGCTTCTGCCCATCGGGTCAAGTAGTATGTTGCCATGATAATATAGCATGCGCCTGTCTTTCCCGGAGGTGTGACTGGTCCCACAAAATCGATTGCCCATTTCTCAAATGGGTGCAGCATCATCTGTATCTTGAGCAGCATTTCATCCCTCTGTGATGGTTTCCCAGTCCATTGACCTACATTGCAGACCCGACAGTATGCTTTCGAATCTTGATGTAGAGTTGACCACCATAGTCCAGCACGAAGAATCTTTTGTGTTGTGTTGCGGCCTACATAATGTCCTCCAGCAACCCCCCCATGTGCTTCGGCCAGAATCTGTCCTTGATCACTCGAATTCAGGTACATATCTACATAATATTTCGTCGTTTCCCATTTTGTAGAGGTGCCCTGCAATAATAGTAAAATCTATTGCGTGTATCACCAATTCTTTCTTCTGTTGAACAAAATATCCCTGCGGCATGATTCCTGTGGTTAAAAAGTGGATTATATCCTCAAAATGGCCATCCATGACCCATACTGCATACAGCTATGCATCCAGTAGCCCTTCCTCTAAGTTTGTGGGCTCTTCGCCATTCTCAATCCGGGACAGGTGATCTGGGCCTATGTTTAGACATCCCGGCTTTACGATGACTTCAAAATCATATTCTTGAAATAATAACAACCATCTGCAAATGCGCCCCCCCAACATAGGCTTGTTCACTAGGTATTTGAGTGCAGAGTGATCAGTGTACATCTTAAGGTGTCCTCTAAGTAGGTAGTGGTGGTATTTATAGAGCGCGTACACCATCGCCAATCCCTCCCACTTTGTAGTGGAGTAGTTCTTCTCAGCTTTGGATAATTGTCAACTTGCGAATGCTATCGGGTGATCAATTCCTTCCGCTCCTTCCTGTGTGAGTATTGCGCCCAACGCGATACATGACGCGTCAACATGTACATGAAACTCGATGTCCCATTTTGGAAAGACCAAGATCGGAGCTGATGCCATCTTTTCCTTGAGTGTTTCTAGACTTTTGTTACATTCCTCATTCCAGCAATAAGTAGCATCCTTCTTCAACAATTGTTCCATCAGTGCCGTGATCTGCACATAACTCTTGATGAACTTCTGATAATAACCAGTGTGTCCTAGTGTGGCGTGTAGCTGCTTGACACTTCGCGGTGCTTGTAGATTGAGTATAATAGCAATCTTTGTTAGATCCACCATGAGACCTTGCCTATAGACCGCATGGCTGAGCAAGCTCCCAAAGGGGATGAGGAAAGTACATTTCTTTAGGTTTAGCACAATCTGGTGTCCTCAGTACGTATCCAACATTAGGTGTAAGCTCACGGTATGTTTCTTAACTATCCCAAATACAGTCCAATCATCAAGATATACCTCTAAGAACCTATGTATGAATTCCTTGAAGGCATCTACCATGACGCGCGGGAATATCACTGGCGCATTCTTTAATCCAAAAGGCATCACCATATACTGAAAGTAGTCCCATTCAGTAGCGAACGTTGTTTGACTGTTATCCTTCGATGCAATCTTGATCTGGTGATACCCCGAGAAGCCATCGATAAAGGAGTAGGCTTCCTATCCTCCCACATTTTCCAATACCTCGTCTATAAATGGCGTCAGAAATGGATCGTTAACACATGCATCATTGAGCCTCGGGAGGTCCACATAGATACGAATTTCACCTTTCTATTTTTTTCTCCTACACAACCATAGGACTTACCAGTCGGACTCCTCCACTGGTTCAATTATTCCTGCTGCAAGCATCTTGTCCAATTCTTCACAGACCTTTGCTTTGTATTTTGGATTCAACCAATAAGGTTGCTACTTCACTGGCTTCGTGTCCAGCTTTAGGGTTATTTTAATCATTCTTAGGTAGCTGAGAATCCCTTTTAACTATGTGATTTTAGTCAGGACTAATTCTGGATATTCTCGAAGCAGTTCTACGAATTTTTCCACCATGGCATCACCCAATACTCCCCAAGAATTGCATACTTCAGCTCTTCCTTCATTCTGATGTTTACTTGTTTTGTTTTCAGTGGCGCTGTGATGTCAGGATCCTCAATTTCTGGTCCACGAACCTCGTGACTCCCCTCTGTTTCTAGAATATTGATGTTCCTAGGGTCATCCTCATCATCCTCTACCTACACATTGTAACATTCGAGGGCCTGGCTCAACTGTTGTGACCAGTCTGGCTGCACGATTTTGTCTGGTTCCAGTGGTATTTTGAAAATAGTAACCTTGACCAACTACAATGCTTCTTCCACTGTATCCTGTTTAGTCAATTTAGTGTTATCTAAATTGCTAGTATTTATTGTCAACCCGGGGCTCGTAAGCTGATGAAGTGAAGGTGTACTATATGTACTTAAGTATCCTCTTAGAGTTTTTCTTATCGTTGGGGGGTGTTGTTGCGGTTTAATTATGTTCCTAGATGGAATGAGAATTTATACACAAGTGAGTGATGGTGTGTGTGTAGAGTGAATTCTAAATGAGTGGAAGTGTGTGTTGAGTGATTTCTAACTATTTGCTTGAAAGGAAATGCTTGGAATGAATTAATGAAATTGAAATGACTTGAAATAAACTTGAAAGCAAATGACCACTACCAATGGCACTAGACACCGTTCAAGTTGTTGCCAAATAAAGGAAAAAGAATCACTTTTAGAACCCAAGAATGAAAGATGATCTCTTTCTAACTCAATGCCTCAAAGCACATGTACTGTGTAAAGCACGGAAAGAAAGTAGCTTAAGTGGAATTATAAAAGTGAGAAAAATATGCTTGAAAGACTAATGATAATAATTTGCTATTCCTAATACTCTACTTCAGCCATATGTACTATGGGAAGCATGATTAGAAAGTAGTGAGGAAATAGTCTAGGAAACACTTTAAAATCAAAACTTTTACTTTAAAGACTAGTGGTAATGATTTACTCTTTCTAACTCAATACTTCAAAACACATGTACTGTGTAAAGTAAGGAAAGAAAGTAGTTTAAAAACAGTCCAAAAAGTACCCAAACAAGCTGCAAGTTAGTAATATTTTGATCTTGAAAGATGTTAGCTTATGATGAAGATCATGCATATATGTAAACAGCTCTTTGAGAAATAAATTTAAAAACTAGCTATAAAGGCAAAAACAACACTTGAATTGTCAACTTAAAATACCATCAGCTGCAAAGCAAACACAACACATATAAAAATAAATCCCGGGCAAAAAGGAACCTGCAAAAGATAACACTGATCAGCTGAAAACAAAAGAAGACAAGTAAACAAAACTATACATTTTCAAGAAAGCAAATAAGGAAATGATAAAATGCTGCACAAGAAATACTCTACAAAAGGCTGAGATGGGCAAGGGCCCTCTGTCCATTCAACCATAAAAGACTTCAAATAGCTGGAAACTTCAAAACAGTGCTTGTATTTATTACTCCATTTGCAACAGGTCACAAAATAGAGTGCTGGAAAAAAACAGAGTTTACAACCGCTCCTTAATTCAACACAGTACAGCAAAATATTACCAATCAAAAGTCTTTTGAGCGTACGCAGACGCATCAATTTATAGGCTTTTCTAACCTATCTACGTGTACAACTAGTTAACAGAAAAACGAAAGACAGTCATGCGTATTAAAGGTTTGTTTTGACACATCACGGTTGCATAACGAGTTTGATGGTTCCTGTCATCATGGATCATAAATCCTGGTTGGATTGCGTTCCCTATCGCCTTCAGAACTTGGACAAATCGCCATTGGAGATGCCGTGACCGAACAGCCTTCAAACACCGTTGAACCACTTTGAGTTGACCGTGGTTAAACCTGCTTTGACCATGGCTGAAGGTGACGTATATGGTTGAAACAATAGGATAGGAACCTCGACCATGATGATATCTAGGTGCCCATGTGGCCCGTCTAGCAATCTGACACGTGGATCATAGTGTTTAACAAAATGGCTGCAGGATCTCCAGATAGCTGCGGGATCATCAGATAGCTGCGGGATCCTGTAAGTATGTCAAAAAAACTAAACAAATAGTCATCCATTAGCAAAACTTGCTTGATCATGCTTATTGACACTGAATGTAATGATCTGAGAGGTTTTATGGTGGAAATGAGGCAAAAGTGAAGGAAAGATAAGGAAAAGTGAAGGAAAATGGTAGACAAATGGGTGTAAAATAGAGGTTCTACATACCCCCACTCCGAGGGTATTGCATGTCCTCATGCAATGAAAACACAATTCAGTCCATCTGCTGGGATGCCTCAGCTAGGACATCCAACCTCCTTCTCTTCCTTTGTGTAGAAACATTAATCTTTGGCCTTTTGAACATGCATCTGAATTTCAAATTAATTAAGGCTCTGTTCAGCCTTCTGCATCTCTTCTTGAGTCTGTGATGTTTCTTCTGCCACATGCTCATGTGAAGATAGGTATTATCTTGAATTGCCTTAGCAATGTCCGCTTGTTGCTTCATTTCCTCATTCCTTTGTTTAATGTGACGGTTCAACACTTCAAGCTCATAGATTTCCTGTTTAAGTGAATCTATTTGCTTCTCATAAGACAGAACATTACTTGGCCCAGCAGTTCTTTGCTCCAATGTCTCATAATAATTGTATACCTCCTGTTGAATTGGATCAATACTTGGTGATTTTCTTGGGCTACATTCTTGTTCAATTTCAGTTTCCATCTCTGGCTGGAATAGGCTGTCTTCTCTTGGAGGAGTGGCTGCCTCACGTGATGATGGACTATCCTCAAGATTTACTTGTGTAGCACTCTTCTCAGGTGTGCTAAGGTCAACAAAGAGTGTCCTCATGGCTTTTGTTTTACCTTGCAACCTACTACTCCTTCTCAGAATGACATCACTTTGCATTTCTTTTTGTGCTTTCTCCTTTGGTTCTTGAACTTTTACTTCTTTGGAGTGGGCAGTTTTCTCAAGAAGTTTGGTTATCCTCTGTGCTAAAGGCTGGTTATCCTCTTCTTCACCACTAGAATGCTCTGTGGTTTGGTAAGTTTCTTGCACTATGGATTTCCCCTTATCTTGTTTTTGTTTCTTTTTGTCCTCTCTTTTCTTTTTGGCAGTTTCCTTAGCAAGTTCAGCGAGGGTTTCCGAGATGACCTCTTGAGCACTGTCTTCAGTGGGTTCAATCTCAGGTTCAGGATGATGGACTTCTATTTCTTCTACAGTTTGTCCTTCAAAGACATCAGTCTCAGAGATACTTTCCCTTCTCTTCTTTCTGCTCTTTCTAGGTATAGAAGACTCTCCAGGCTCTGCAAAATGATTCCTTACAAGGAATTTTTCCCATGTGTCTCGTTTTTCTTTTAACTGTTCTTCTATCAATAACTTTACAAGACCATGGTGACAGAGGTAAGCTTCTACATTTCGTGGATTTCGTTGAGCCATGGAACACATTTTCCTAAGGCTTTGAAATAGGAAATAAGGAAGGTTTATATCATGCTCTCCTTGGAACTGAATCATAATTTTACCATGGTAGACATACATCACTCCAAATCTTCCTTCACAGGTGAAAAACTTTTGTACTAACAGCAATAAAGTTTTCCATTTATCTTTAACATGTGAAATTGGAATGCCTTTGGTAAAAACACTTGTGTCCATACCTGGATTTTTGAGAATCCTCTTCCATTGCTGATCTTGGACTGCCCGGTTTTTGAACCATCGTTCACCGGTCTGGGGTAGAGAAGTAGCCTTTGCTACACTTCCTTCGCTGACTGTGATTGTTACATCTCCCACCTCTGCCTGGCTTTCCTTATCCTTAAACGATCTAGCAAAAGCTTTGGTTACTTCCTTATGATAGCCCTTAAATTTTCTGATACATTGTAACCAATTAGCTCTTTGTAGTGCCTCCTCGACCTGAGGATATGCCTCCAAAAAATTCTCACCTTCCGGTTCAGCCCTCAGAAGCTTTCCCATTGACCCCTCGGTTCTGTTTATATACAAATCTGATGGTGACCCTACACAGTAACTTCGGGACTTCACACAGTAACTTTTTGACTTTACACAGTCACTTCTTGTGAAACAGAGGATATACGGTGCGAAAACGGCTTTAGATACCGGGAATTTACGGATGGAATTGAGAGTTGAGCGGTGGAGTTAGTGTGGATATGGTAGAAATAGTGACTGACAGTCGCAATACGACTGTATCTCAGGTTTACGGCTGTATGGCAGAGGAGAAAAAAAAAACAGAGGATGGTAACCGTAGATAATGAAACACGGTAGATGATGGTAAGGAATGATAAACATGGAGGGTTTTGAAATTATGGACGGAACGGCTACCTTCTTCGTTTTCTGATTATGGAGTGACACATGGCTTATGAAACGAGAGCAGAGAGACGTAGTGCGTTAGGTTACGTCATTAGGGTACAGGCCCTTAATGACGCACCACCGTAACAGCCATATGTAATTTGAAAACCTGTAGTGATTATGAACTGGTAGACGTGGAGGATTCGGAGATTTGTAGTTGCATGGGAGAAAGGAGAGTGGGTCATCATTACATTAAGTGGCCAATAAAACATAATCCAAGAAAAGTCGCATAATGAAATAACCATAAGTCTAGGTTTTTGAGCATACCTTGAATCATATTTTATTTGGCTTCTGATGATTTATTAACCTTTGTAAACATTTATTGCTAGCATATGATCTTTCTCCTGGTCTTTGATACTTCTGAGCTGTAAACGTTTTCTTCAGACACACTGTGTTTTTTTTTTTGTGCAGGTACAGAAGGCTGCAGGAAAGCTAATCAGCTGCAGGATCGTCAAACAGCTGCAGAATTGTAGTGAAGTCTTCTTAGCTGCAGAAAAACACTTTAGTTGCCAAAAAAAAACTTTATTAATGAAGTGAAATGGAGTGAAGAAATGAATGGATGAATGGATGAGTGAAAAACAGTGAGGTGGAGTGAAGAAATGAATGTATGAATGGATGAACGAAATAAATGGAATGGAAATGAAAGAGGGAAAGGGAGTTTTTTTTTTCTTTTTCTTGGGAAAACATGAGGTGTCAGGTGACCCTGATTTTCACCTTATGTTTTCTGTATGAGACTGCCAATCAGAGATTGGTTTTCAGGCTCATACACTTATTTTTTTCTTTTCCTTTTTTTTTTCTTTTTTTTTTTCTTTTTTTTTTTCTTTTTTTTTTCAAATTGAAAGAAACAGAGATTTAGGCTGATGGAGGAGAAGAATTCTTCTCCACCAGCCTCATTCCAGAATCGTCTTGAAATAACTTAACAAACTCTTCTTTTGAGAGTGGCTTGTGGTAGACTTTTAACCGGTGGCCATTCACAATAAAGGGAGTTTGAAGTTCATCGATAGTCTTCACTCTAACTGCTCCGTTATTAAAGACTTCATCAATCTCATATGGGCCAAGCCAATGAGTTTGAAATTTCCCTTTGAAGTCTTTAAATTTCGAATCAAACAAGAGTGTCCAATCACCCTTTTGAAACTTCTTTTCCTTGATATGTCGATCATGCCATTTACTTCTTTGGTGCTCAACTAGATCGGTTCTTAGAATTGCATCTTGTCTCATTTCATCTAGTTCATTTAACTGGTCCATTCTGTGCTTTTGGGCTTCTGATAAGCTCATCCCCAATTGAACTGCTGTCTTGAAGGTCTTGATTTGGAACTCAATGGGGAACAGGACTTCCTTCCCATAAACAAGTTCATAGGGAGAATGTCCTGTAGTGTTCCTCCATGTAGTTCTGTAGGCCCATAAGGCTTCAGGAAGCCTTTCTGCCCAATCTCTTCTATGAAGATGAACAGTCTTTGTGATGATGCTTTCAAGAACTTTATTTGTAGATTCTACTTGACCATTCGCTTGCGGATGGTATGGAGTAGATGTTCTATGCTTAATCTTATATTCCTCCATCAGCTTTTCCACCATCCTTGATGTAAACTGGCTTCCCTGATCTGTTACAATCTCTCTTGGGACACCAAAACGAGTGAAAATATCCTTGAAAAGAAATTGAACAACTGAATTTTCAGTAGCAGAAGTTAATGCTATAGCTTCTACCCACTTGGTAACATAATCAGTACAAACCAGTATATATCTATTTTGCTTGGATGGCGGATTAATTGGTCCAACAAAATCTAGAGCCCATTTCTCGAAAGGTTCTATGCATACCTGTGGCTGTAGTGGCATTTCATTTGAAAGAGTTGGTCTCCCAGTTCTCTGACAACTGTCACACCTTTTAACATATTGCTTTGCATCCTTAAAGAGAGAAGGCCAATAATATCCTGATGAAAGGATTTTATAGGCAGTCCTCTTATCAGAAAAATGTCCGCCACAAGGTTCGTCATGACATGCTTTAAGGATGTCAGGCATCTCATCCTCTCGTACACATCTTCTGATCATCAAATCTGGCCCTGTTCTGAACAATTCATTCGAGATCCAAGAATAAAGTGAACTATCCTGAATGATTTTCCTTTTCTCATTAGGAAATAAATGTAAAGGTAATTTTCCAGTAACTAAATAATTAGCAATATCAGCATACCAAGGGGTTTTGGTAGTTACTGCAAACAAATACTCATCTGGAAATTTGTCCTCTACTGGAGAGTCCTCATTAGTGTTTTGGATTCTAGACAAGAAGTCAGCTACTGTGTTCTGCTTACCTGGTCGATCTAACACAGTTATGTTGAATTCTTGTAAAAGCAAAAGCCATCTTGTAACTCTACCATTAGTGACTGGTTTGTTCATAAGGTATCTAATGGCAGAGTGATCAGTGTGGACAAAGGTTTCATAGCCGGTTATATAGTGTCTAAACTTGTTTATAGCATGAACAACGGCTAGAAACTCCTTTTCAGTAACAGTATAATTTAACTCAGTAGGAGTCAAATTCTTACTCGTGTAATAAATGGCATAAGGGATCAAATCCTTTTGTCCCAAAACAGCTCCTAAAGCTGTATCTGAAGCATCAGTAGAAATGTGGAAAGGGAGTTTCCAATTTGGACCCCTTAAAATGGGTGCTTCAGATATTCTAGATTTTAAAGCTTCAAAGGCAGATTGACATTCAGGATCCCACTTAAATTCACAATCTTTGGTAAGTAATTTGAAAAGAGGGGATGCTATCTTTGTGAAGTTTTCAATAAATCTTCTGTAGTAACCAGTAAACCCAAGAAAACTTCTAACATCTCTTTGGCAATTTGGAACAGGTAACTTAGAGATGACTTCTACTTTAGATCTATCAACTTTGATTCCATCTCCTGAAATATGATGTCCTAAAACAATCCCTTCAGTAAACATCATAAAACACTTTTCATGACTTAAAGAAAGATTTGTTTCCTTACATC
Source organism: Pinus tabuliformis (assembly GCA_031772625.1). Taxonomy (NCBI): domain Eukaryota; kingdom Viridiplantae; phylum Streptophyta; class Pinopsida; order Pinales; family Pinaceae; genus Pinus; species Pinus tabuliformis. The sequence continues at coordinate 1,688,748,743 of CM062820.1, forward strand.
TTACCAGTACTTTTTCCAAATTTGCCAAAGCTTCTTCAAATGTATTACCATAGACTGTGAAATCGTCCATGTAAACCTCTACACAATCATGAATCAGATCTGAGAAAATTCCTAGTACAGCCCTTTGAAATGTGGCTGGTGCATTGCATAAACCAAAAGGGAGTACTCGATAGGCAAATGTCCCCCAAGGACAAGTAAAGGTGGTTTTGTCTTGATCTTCAGGTGCTACCTGAATCTGATTGTAACCACTAAAACCATCCAAGAATGAGAAATACTTTTTACCTGCTAAAGTGTCTAATACCTGATCAATAAAAGGTAGAGGAAAATGATCCTTTAAGGTTGCCTTGTTCAATTCTCGATAGTCAATGCAAACTCTCCATTTACCATTCTTTTTGGGTACTATAACCAAGGGAGAAACCCATTGGCTATCTGAAATGGGGTAAATGAAGTTTACCTTGAGCAATTTCTGAAGTTCTTCTTTCACAATTTCCCTAAGATTTGGATTCATCCGTCTTTGTGGCTGCCTAATAGGTCTGCTGTTTTCTTCAATGTAAATATGATGAATACAAGTCTTAGGGTCGATTCCTTTCATGTCGGTATATTCCCATGCAAAGGCAGTGGAATGTTTTTGCAACAGTTTAGTTAATTCTTCTTGTTGTAGTCTTTCCAAGTTTTTGTTAATGTTTAATGTTTTTCCTGGAAAGATTTCAACTGAAGAACTACCAAACTCTTCCATTGAGAAGAGAGACATTTGTCTAGAGGAGAGATATTCAATATCTGCATCTAACTGGAATTGTGAAGAGTCATATTCTAAAGGTGCCTCAAAATTTTCTAATGTATTTAGAATTTGACTGTCCTCACTGATTTCAGAGATGGTTAGAACAGGTTGAAGAGTTTCCTCATCATTAATCCATTCATCTTCTCCTATTTCTGTTATTGCCTTTGCGGGAGGATACAAGTTGAATTTCTTGGTAGAATTACCATCTGATATATACATGTCTCCCGACCTACAACTTATGAAAGCATCAGCTGTGGCCAGCCAAGGTCTTCCTAAAATAAGAGGATGTCCTCCTAGATTGTTCTTGGGAGTTAAAATCATAAAATCAACTGGATACTCCCAAGAGTCTAGTGAGACTGGAATGTCTTCCAATACACCATCAGGTTTAATGATTGATTTGTCTGCAAGTTGCAGCAAAGTAGGTGTAAAGAGAAGATTAGGAAGTTTTAACTGATCCATGGTCTGTCTACTCATAATGTTGATAGCGGCTCCTAAGTCAATCAAAGTATTTGGGATTTCAACCCCATTAATATGAGTTTTAACAATAGGGCTACCGGGATCTACATATTTTTGCATGGTAATTTTACCCATCATAATGTCTGCAATTTTTCCAACTAGATGTATCCTTTTTGTGTCTCTGGTTCTTTTTATTGTTTTTTTCAAACTCATCTCCTTTATTGTCTTTGCTAGAATGGGAATCTCCTTAATGGCTGTTAACAAGGGGATCTTGATACAGACATTTTTTAATTCATCTAGAAAGCTATAGTCAGGCAACCAAATCTGCTTCTCCACTCCTTTATCAATTTGCAATCTTTCAGGAAAAGGAGGAATAGTTGAAGATGTAGGTTGCTCTACTAAGGGAATTGATTCTTTTTCTTTTTCTTTAATGCTTGGGTTTTGAAGGGATACTTCAGAACCTTTATTGGCTTTGAGAGATTCTTCCTCAGAAATGCTTGGTTGTTGAGTACTTGTAGAAGGTTGGTCTAAGATTCTACCTGATCTGAGTTGGACCTCATTGAGAGGGACAACCATATAGGTAGGGAATGGTTGACCTTCCATAAGTGGTTGACCTTCCATCACATAAGCATTTTGAGGATTCCTATTATTGGGGTTTGGTTGAGGTTGAGAGGGAAGTTGATTTGGCCTCTGCTGAGATTGTAACAAGAGTTGAGAATTTTGATTTTGTGGAGGAGATTGTTGTTGAGGGAATGGTAATGACAATTGTTGACCTTGATTTGGAAGTTGGGGAGCTTGCTGATTCTGAAAGGATTGAGGATATTGATAGAATTGGGCAAATCTCCCATAAGGATTTTGCATTTGCATGCTTTGCAACCATGCTTGGAAAGGATTTTGTGGTTGTGACCAAGGTTGTTGCCAAGGATTCCAATTTGGTGGGGGCTGGAAATTCATAGAGTTGTTAGACCCTTGATTTTGCTGCCCCTGCCAAGGTTTCCTTGCAACAAAACAAAGAGATTCAAGCGTACTTGGATCTTCTTGAAAGACTGCTTTGAGGCCAGGGATTGAAGGACATTCCTTGGTCTCATGGGTTTCTGAGCAAATTACACAGGTTTCCACAACTTGTGCTTCCAAGGGACATTCCCTTAAAGCATGCTTCTTTCTACACTTCGGGCAAAAAATGGTCATAGCCTCGGCTTCTGCCTTTTGTTTATTCTGAATCTTAAGGGTATCAATTTGTTCACTAAGACTCCCTAAGATGTCAGTTTTAAATTCATCTAGCATATTACCAATTTCAGCCCTACTCACTGATCCTGTTGCAGATTTATTTGCCCTAAGGAGAGAAGGATCTCTAGGCCCTTTTTGAGTTTTTGATTTGCCTCTTGAGAGATGGGTACATAGTTCTGCTATCTCACTGAGAGGAAGTTGAGAAATATCCCCTTTCCCCATCATGTTTAAGATATCTATCCACTCATCCCTAATGGCTTTTAATAAGAGGGCTTTTAAGGTCTCTTCATCCAAGGTGCTCATTTTTGCTCTTTTTAGATTATATTGAAATCTCTCAAGTAAATCTTCTAAGCTCTCATCTTCTTTTTGCATCATTTTAAAAACTTCACCCTTATGATCAGTAGGCATACAATAGTCCAAATACCTATCCAAAAAGGTTTGTTTCATTTCATCCCAGGTCCTAATGGACTGAGTAACTAATCCCATGAACCATTTCAAAGCTTGATCTTTTAATGTTGATGGGAACAGTTTGAGTTTCTGAGTATCATCCAGATAGTCATAAGTTCGACACACAACTTCAAATTCAAACAAGAATGTTTCAGGGTCCTCAGTTCTTAATCCATGAAAATTTGGGAGAACGGATGGTGAGATATTTTTCATAGTGGCTCGGGAATCCTCATCAACAATGGGAAACCCAAATGTGTTATCTCCATCTCTATTTCCACCAATGGGACCTCTACCTCCTCCATTGTTATTGTTATTTCCTCCTCCTCCTCTACCTCTACCTCTACCGCCTCCTTCTTCTTCTGCCATGATGATTCTCCTAGGGATTTCAAAATCTTCTGGTTCTTCTACAAAGGGTGAATGAGAAGAGATTTCTCCTTCCTCTTCAGGTGAGTCTATTTCCTCAATTACAATTGGTTGTCTGGTAGGGGAAAGAGAAGAGTCTCTTCCTAGTTCAAACTCAATAGAAGGTATAGGAGAGTCAACTCTTGGTTCTTGAATTTCAGGACTAGGAGTTTCGGTTGGAGATAAGGGAGGTATCTCTTGTCTATCTCTTGAAGCAGATGGACTTGTAAAAATTGAACTTCGAGCTCTAGCTAAAAACCTTCCCCTAGAATCTCTAGCTCTATGCATGTCATTTTTATTTTATCCTCAAGTCAAGTCAAATAGTTCCTTTTCTGATCTTCCAGTTCACTCTAGGTGCAAGAAGAGAGCATACTTAAGAAACTATTAGATTAATAACTTTCTCCTTTCTGATCCTCCAGATCACTTCAAAGTGCAAGAGGAGAGCATACTTAGATAGGTTATTAACTGCTTTCCTTGAAGTTGTTGTTTTTTTTTTATTTTTTCTTCTAAGAATATGGCTACTTAATTTCACTTCCCCGGCAACGGCGCCAAAATGTTTAGTCAATTTAGTGTTATCTAAATTGCTAGTATTTATTGTCAACCCGGGGCTCGTAAGCTGATGAAGTGAAGGTGTACTATATGTACTTAAGTATCCTATTAGAGTTTTTCTTATCGTTGGGGGGTGTTGTTGCGGTTTAATTATGTTCCTAGATGGAATGAGAATTTATACACAAGTGAGTGATGGTGTGTGTGTAGAGTGAATTCTAAATGAGTGGAAGTGTGTGTTGAGTGATTTCTAACTATTTGCTTGAAAGGAAATGCTTGGAATGAATTAATGAAATTGAAATGACTTGAAATAAACTTGAAAGCAAATGACCACTACCAATGGCACTAGACACCGTTCAAGTTGTTGCCAAATAAAGGAAAAAGAATCACTTTTAGAACCCAAGAATGAAAGATGATCTCTTTCTAACTCAATGCCTCAAAGCACATGTACTGTGTAAAGCACGGAAAGAAAGTAGCTTAAGTGGAATTATAAAAGTGAGAAAAATATGCTTGAAAGACTAATGATAATAATTTGCTATTCCTAATACTCTACTTCAGCCATATGTACTATGGGAAGCATGATTAGAAAGTAGTGAGGAAATAGTCTAGGAAACACTTTAAAATCAAAACTTTTACTTTAAAGACTAGTGGTAATGATTTACTCTTTCTAACTCAATACTTCAAAACACATGTACTGTGTAAAGTAAGGAAAGAAAGTAGTTTAAAAACAGTCCAAAAAGTACCCAAACAAGCTGCAAGTTAGTAATATTTTGATCTTGAAAGATGTTAGCTTATGATGAAGATCATGCATATATGTAAACAGCTCTTTGAGAAATAAATTTAAAAACTAGCTATAAAGGCAAAAACAACACTTGAATTGTCAACTTAAAATACCATCAGCTGCAAAGCAAACACAACACATATAAAAATAAATCCCGGGCAAAAAGGAACCTGCAAAAGATAACACTGATCAGCTGAAAACAAAAGAAGACAAGTAAACAAAACTATACATTTTCAAGAAAGCAAATAAGGAAATGATAAAATGCTGCACAAGAAATACTCTACAAAAGGCTGAGATGGGCAGGGGCCCTCTGTCCATTCAACCATAAAAGACTTCAAATAGCTGGAAACTTCAAAACAGTGCTTGTATTTATTACTCCATTTGCAACAGGTCACAAAATAGAGTGCTGGAAAAAAACAGAGTTTACAACCGCTCCTTAATTCAACACAGTACAGCAAAATATTACCAATCAAAAGTCTTTTGAGCGTACGCAGACGCATCAATTTATAGGCTTTTCTAACCTATCTACGTGTACAACTAGTTAACAGAAAAACGAAAGACAGTCATGCGTATTAAAGGTCTGTTTTGACACATCACGGTTGCATAACGAGTTTGATGGTTCCTGTCATCATGGATCATAAATCCTGGTTGGATTGCGTTCCCTATCGCCTTCAGAACTTGGACAAATCGCCATTGGAGATGCCGTGACCGAACAGCCTTCAAACACCGTTGAACCACTTTGAGTTGACCGTGGTTAAACCTGCTTTGACCATGGCTGAAGGTGACGTATATGGTTGAAACAATAGGATAGGAACCTCGACCATGATGATATCTAGGTGCCCATGTGGCCCGTCTAGCAATCTGACACGTGGATCATAGTGTTTAACAAAATGGCTGCAGGATCTCCAGATAGCTGCGGGATCATCAGATAGCTGCGGGATCCTGTAAGTATGTCAAAAAAACTAAACAAATAGTCATCCATTAGCAAAACTTGCTTGATCATGCTTATTGACACTGAATGTAATGATCTGAGAGGTTTTATGGTGGAAATGAGGCAAAAGTGAAGGAAAGATAAGGAAAAGTGAAGGAAAATGGTAGACAAATGGGTGTAAAATAGAGGTTCTACATATCCATCCATTGATCTTCATAGAGGAATGTTAACAAAAATCTTTCACACAATATATCCCACTCGCTTGTGCCATGTCGGAGCTTGGTTTCGGTATACTAGTTCCTTGGAATGACATCCAGGGTATGATAGAATAAGTGTACCCACTCTGGTTGAGGTTCTTCCCCATAGGCTTGGACCCATCTGGTAAGTTGCCTGCGAGGGTCATCCCGTCCATCGTATTCCTTGGCTATTCATAGATCTGGTTTCCCAAATCTTATTTGCATCATGCGCCTGTAGTTGTGTCAGTCGTTGAAAGTTCCTTCATGTGTTCCCCACCAATGTGCAGGCATCGTGCACAATGCCCATCGCAACAGATCAAACCATTAGGACTCTCGAACCACAGTTTCAAATTTGGTCAGGAATTACTCTACTACTGTGAGCCCGTCATACATTAGTAGTTCACTATCCTAAGCTTTGATGCAATACAGTGACTTAGTCATCATATTGCATTTTAACATGGTTACCCCGTTCAACTGATTATGCCACCGCTCATCTTCCTCATCTGAATATTTGGTATAGGATTCTGCATGCCCCCATGATATTCTTTCTCCTGCAGTTAGATTAACCCAATCTTGATTTCATGCAGTAATTTTGTAGATACAGTCTAACTCATCATGACTTCCCTCGTCGCGCACAGGTTCAATGTAATGCGATCCTTTAGCCGAGTCTAGTGGAATGACTACGCGGAATGACTTCGTGTCAAATATCATTTTCCTCTTCTACAAATTAATAACCCCATTCATATCCATGGCCTAGTCTATCCCTAACAATGCAGGATATGGGCTAGTTTCATCCACAATTTCTATTACCTCAAAGTCCGTTCGGGTGCTCGCACCTTCTATATCTATTGTAATTCCTTGCAATCTTCCCATGGGCATAATCTTCTATTGATTCGCCATCCACAATTGAATAGGAGACCATTGTAGTGTAGGTTTGCCCATGCGTTCCCAAGTCTGTTTAGGTAGTACATTTGCATCCGAGCCCAAGTCTAGAATGATCTGATCCATCTCAAAGTCGCCAATCTTCACCGTTAGCTACATTTCTCGCCTATTCTGTGATGCCTGTTTTCCCAATTTTTGGACCATGTGAGGTTCCCCTAACCCCGCGTACCTAGTTATCAATTCTTGTAATCCTTTAACCACCCGATTTTCATGAAGCAATTTCATACATGTCTCTAAAAAGGTAGTTAACATTGAGGGATCCCTCTCTAGCTCAGTTTGATCCTTACTACCTAGGGTAGAGACTTCCGCGAAGCTCTCCCTAGCTTCTAGATCTATTTCCTTGCGAACCCTGGCATCGTCATTGGTCACTTTCCTCTTATCTTCCCCTATAGTTGTGCCACTTCTGAGCACCATGTTTATGTTGGGGTCTTCTTCACGTGGTTCGGCCCTCATCATCTGGACATTCTGCATTGTCGTAGGTTGTGCCGCCCTCTTCTCATGTATCTGTGCTATCAATGTGGGGCAATCTATCATCTCATGATCGAACTGCTGGCAGTAAAGGCACGATATTCTAGTCGGGTTGGTACAGTCCTGTGCGTAGTGTCCTGGTCCCCTGCAGTTGTAATAGATTAGCTGCCCACGACCCCTTCCTGGCCCCATTCCTCCCTATCCTTATACTCATCCCTGGAATCCACCATGCGCTATTTTCATGACTGGATCGTAACCCCGCACTTCAGTCTGCATTCTGTAGGCAGGTGACTGGTCCATCAATAATTGATAAGTTCAGAAATCTCGCTCCTCGTGGTCGATCGATTGGAAAAAGTTTCAAAACAAATGTTGGGGGGTCTGGTTAAATTTTGGTAGTAGATGACAATTTTCCTTGTTGTGCTTTCCTCCCACCTGGAAGATTGCACACCAGAGCGAGGGTGTCGCGCTCATCCCTTCTTATGCCTCTGGCCATCAGTCCCCCCACTGCCACATAGTTCACAAAAATCAGACAATGATCCTTATCATGACCCTGGCTTCTACACTTTATACACCACACTTCCTCCCTGACCTCTGGCCAGGGCGCCTTTTCCTTTTTTAAGTTCTGCATTTCTAAACATAGGTTTTGTATTTGCATGTGGATTTGTTGAACTCCCAACCCCAGATCCTGTATTGGAGTTTCATGCAACCTCATCGCTGTCTCTAATGCTTCAGCCTGGGTTGAGATCTCTTGTTGTGACAACGTCGTCCTTATATGTGGTGTCAATGACACCACAAACCACACAGAATGTTGTGCATTTGACAACGTCATGTTTGCCTCGCAGATTGTACTTTTCAATCTCTAATCTCGATCCCACGAAGTTTCACCAAGGATCATTGTGATCTCCTTGAACCCTATGATCGACTATGTTTCTGATTTTGGCTGGCTAAATTCTTTTTTCAATTCAGCCTGGATATCCGTTGTCCTCGCATTCAAGTGATCACTTGAGTACTTTATATACCACATCAGTGCGCAGTCCTGCAGCGCGCTAACCAGGGTAGCCTTTCTGATGTTGTCATTTGTAACTCTGTGTGCTTCCAATACTACCGTCACCACGAACCAAAATTGTTCTGGATCTTCGCTCCCTACTCCTTTGAATATCGGCAACTGAATCGCGCTCGTCATCCTTAACTACTAGTTTGTGTGTCAGTGTACTAGGACCTTTTATGAACTTGTACCACTCCTGATTCACTCAATCCTCAGACTCTTTCTTCATAGGATTTTAGTGTCCCGACATTGGATATTCCTTACATAGATCCTAGTCCTGGCAACAGAACCATTTCTTGGCTTATATGGGCCTGACCCGGGTTTGGAAGAGCTATTTAGCCAAAGAAATCCCACAGTTATCGGCCCTTTCGACAAAAGCCCATGGAGGGCGGACTGATGTCTCACCCAAGGTAGTAGGGGAGGGTGCTAGAACCAGGCTTCCTCACCCTTGGGATGTATTGATGTGGTTTGGAAGGTTCGTGCGCCGTTTTGTGGCCTCACACCACTCTGCTTCTGCGTAGATCTGGACCAGGACAATTCTTGAATATTTATTAGTACTGAGCTTGTTACAGATTAGAACTATTGTTTATGGTCTTTAAGCAAACATTTATCAAAGATAGCCAATTCGTGCACCCAAAAAAGATACATATTTGCATAAACTCAATATGTAAGCATAAGCACATAGATCAAATAGATATATCAACCATAAATTAACCAAATATGCAATAATTCAGATTCAACACAGTATTTTAGAACCAACTTATCTTTAATCAATTCTTTCGCTAATACAACCAGATCTGCCCTACGCACTCAGCTGCAGGGGTCCGAGCACATAGCTGTGGACTCTACCAAGCCTCTGTGCACACATCTGTAGAGACTCTATCTACCCACCAACAACCTCGACTCAAACTTACAGACGCAGAAATTACTATCTTCACAAACTCATAGTACCAAGATCCATCCAGAAAGAACTGCCCTTTTTCCCTTAGAGCCATGCTCTATTTATACATTCCCATGGTCTGAGGACCAAGGTCAGGCCGACTTACTTCCTATTATTCTATACTATTTCTTGGGTGGAAAACCCTTTGAATCGACCTATTACATTTCGTGCTCTGCATATTTCTGGGGTTCACAATATTATTATCCTATTTCATAGGCTTTAAGCACAAAAACTGTTACGCTGGACCTCCGCTACCCAACAACTATTAGGGTTTGTGTTGATTATCATGACATCAATCACGCATGCCCGAAAGATAACTATCCTACTCCCTTTATTGACTAGCTTATCGAAAATTGTGCTGGGAGTGAGATATTCTCTTTTATGGATGGCTTTTCTGGTTACAACTAGATTGATATTTCGCCTGCCAATCAACGCAAAACTGGCTTCATCTACTCGTGGGGTACTTTTGCTTACAAAAAGCTCCCTTTCAGCCTAAATAATGCCGGTGCTACTTTCCAGTGAGCAATGTCCTATGCTTTTCATGACATCCATCACATTGCTCAGCCATATCTGGATGATCTTCCAGCTCATTCAACTAAACGCTTTAACCATCTGAACCACCTCCGCCATATTTTTCTTCACTGTAGACATTACCGTATTCATCTCATTCTGCATAAGTGTGTCTTATGGGTCAAATCTGGTAGACTACTTGGGTTTGTCATTTCTAAAGAGGGAATTCATCTCGATCCCCTCAAGGTTGAAGCTATATTGAATCTCCTGCCTCCTGCTTCTTTGCATTAGTTGCAGAGTTTGCAGGTAAAAGCCAATTTTCTACATCATTTTATCCCTAACTACGCCGAGATTGCTAAAGGTTACACAGATCTCCTTAAGCATGACACTCCATTTATTTGGGATGACATCACCCACAGTTCATTCGAGCAACTCAATACACTTCTTGTTTCTGCTCCTTTGTTGCATCCACATAACTATCATCGTTACTATTCGCTTTATCTAGCTGCTGCTGATAGTACTATTGGTATGGTTTTGGTTCAAGATGACGACGACGGTTCCAAGCAAATTATCTATTATCTTAGTTGCAACCTTCTTGACACCGAGACTCGTTATGCTTATGTCAAGAAGCTCGCCTTGGAAGCTGTCCAAGTTGTCCAACACTTTTATCATTATATTTTGTTGTGTATGACGACCATGATTTCAGATTGCAACCTGATGACCTACATTTTGTCACGTCAATTGCTAGGGGGCTAGTACTCGAAATGGATTGTTATCCTTCAAGATTTTGATTTGGAGTTTACTACTGCCAATTCTAAAAATTCACTGGCCTTTTTTGAGTTGATTTTCTCATTACCGTTAGCTTCCGCTCCCTCTCGGATAGAGGACCGCATTCCGGACGACACACTTTTCTTGATCAGTACCCCCAATCCCTGGTATGGTGACATTATTGTCTACCTCTAGACGTCTTCCTTCCATCCTGATTTGTCTAAGGATTCTCAACGACGTATTCGACACCATTCTTAGCCTTATCGTATTGTTGGAGACACTTTATACCATCTCGACGTTGATTCAGTTCTCTGTCATTGTCTGAATTTCGAGGAAGCTGAAATAGTCTTGAATGACTGCCATTCTGGCGCGCGTGGTGGTCATATGTCTGGCTATGCTACTGCCTAGAAATTCCTTCATGATGGTTACTTTTGGCCCTCCATTTTTGAGGATTGCATTCTTGTTATCTGTTCCTCTAATGCGTGACAAATTTACCAGTGGAAGATGTGCACACCACCTTCCCTTTTGCATCCTGTCATTACCGTATGCCCTTTTACTAAATGGGGCATTGATTTTATGACCTGTAACCCTCACTCAGCCGGGGGGCATGGGTATACCATCGTTGTTTTTGATTACTTTATGAAATGGGCTGAAGCGATGCCTACATTGTTTAACGACGGTAAGATAGCTGCACAATTCCTATTCAATCACGTGATTACCCGATTCAAAGTCCCTTGGTTTATAGTCACTGATCATGGTTCCCATTTTCATGGTTATATGATGACTGAGTTGAAAACTCAGTTAGACTTGCATCATGATAGTTCGACGCCTTATTACCCTCAGGCCAATGGCCATGTTGAAGCCATAAACAAGGTGTTGGTTACGATGCTTCAACGTACCATTGGAATGCACAAGTCAAACTAGCATTTAATGTTGTTTTCTACCCTATGGGCCTACCATACTTTAGTTAAAGATGCGACCGAATTCACACCATTTCAACTTGTTTAGGGTCTGGAAGCTACATTCCCGATTGAATGTGAAATCCCTTCTCTCAAATTAGATGTTGAATTACTCCCAAATACTACTCCGATGGAAGAATGCCTTCTTTATCTAGAACAGCTTGATGAGACTCGTTGATTGGCTTCTTTAGTCATTGAAGCACAAAAGAAGAGAGTCAAAACTCACTTTGATCAGACAGTCAACCCACATTCCTTCACGGAGGGAGATTTAGTCCTGCTCTATGATCAAGCTAATGACAAGTTGGGGGCAGGCAAATTCGAACCCATGTGGCATGGGCCCTATATCATCAAATGAGTGTTGCAAAAATGGGCTTATGAGCTAATTGATTACGAAGGTAACCCTTTAGATAAGCCCTGGAATGGGCTTTATCTTAAGAAATACTATGCATGAGTCTTTCATGCATTGCTGTGTACATAAGTGTGTTTTTCATTTTGTACATGTTTGGCTTGGTGTGTAAGTGTTTTCCGCTTATTGTGTCCTTTTTACTTCTTATGCAGATGTCTGTCACACCTTATATCGGTTTCGTTGATGGTGCCTGTCGTAGTACCCAGAATCTTTCCTCTATGGCATGGGTTATCTACGATCCTCACGATGAGTTAGTGGATCTTCAAGATGTTTGTCCAGGGTGTACCACAAAAAATGTCGTTGAATATAGCGTCGTCATTGAATTACTGGCTGAGGCTATTGACCTCAATATTCGTGCATTGATTGTGAATCTAGACTCCTAGCTTTTTGTTCTTCAACTTAACAGGCAATATTCCGTCAGAAATCCTCAAATTTTAAGGTTGTTTTTACGCGTTCACTTACTAGAAAGGTATTTTGATTATATCACATATCGACATATTCCTAGAAGGCTAAATATGTTAACTGATGAACTGGCGAACCAAGTATTAGATAAACATTTGCGCAATTTATAAAAAGCATAAGCAAGCATTCAGACACAATAAATAGATACAATAGAACATAGATAGGTATATTCATGTGTTGCACACCGTGGCACCCAAAAAATATATGTGTGTTTAGTTACATCATGAGACACGTCTCTCAAAATCTGTGGAAAAGGAAACCTAGATGTCTACTATGCAGCAATGCCTGGACCACACATCTAAGCAACCGGTGCATCCTATTCGACACCCCCATGGTATGTCATTGGTACTGCCCGGGAATCTCCTCAAATCCTGCATAGTCTGGGATTCCCTCAGTTAAGCCCTCTAGGTTACGGGCTATCTCATCCTTGGCCTCTCCACCCGGAGGTGATAAGTCAATCTCCCTAACCAACATCTGCAAAGATTGAACATAATAATTAGGACATATATATTTAAAAACCCAAAAAATTACAAAATATTTGTTGGTCAAAGTGAGTATCTTACCTCTCTCGTCCCACTATTTTCCAGGAGGAAGCAACATGTCTCAATCACCCCTAAAGTCCATCCCAGCGTACGGTCACTCCTTAACTATGACTTGTTGATGGTTCATCTATTCAACAAATTCTGGACCTCATGATACAAGCTAGCCACTGCCTCCTTGTGGTAAAACAAGAGTCCAATGAGTAATCTGTGTCTATCGTGGTCCTGGCCATCCCATCGTCACGCCCTATCTCTGGAGGATTGGTACTGGTTCTAGCATGAGCGGTACTACGATTGGACCGTAGCTGAACTGTTTTGTCTCGCCTCAATGGTACTTGGTCAGTTATCTCTTCATATTGAGAGACACGGCCTCTGCCTAGTTAAACATGGTAGGATTCAAGCAGTCTTGGGCTAACCGTAGTTGAGTCTTGGTCACCACCTACTGGGCTTGGGAGCTAGCTGCTCTAGTAATGTTGAACAACAATACCCGTAGTGAGAAATCACTAATAGTGGCAATCTATAATTTTCCACTTGTTGATGATTTTTGTGCTCCTGGGGGGCACACCCTTGCAATAAGTGTGTCCAAAAAGTCTCCATTAACTCGAGTTCCCACCATGCGGGGCATCTCTCCTCTCCTTGACAACCCAGTCAAAAATTAGATATCCATGGCATCAGACTCAATTTCTTGCCTGCAGATTATGAATTTTCCTTCTATTGGATTCCATGCTCAAATCAAGTACTCTAAGAGATCCAATTGTGCTCTCAAAAGTGGTCTCAAGAAGGATTTTAACAACACACAGTTTCGCAGGATGTTCAAACAATAAGGATCTGCCATTCCCACCACATCATCATTGTCATGAGTACGTTCTTTCCATACAAAAGCCATTTCTTGTCCCTGCATGCACAAACATGCCTTTTTTAAATGCCATCCATCCTTTTTCATCCTTTGAAACTACCTATAAATGAAAAAAATTGGTTCTCACGCTCGTCGCAGCTATTTTTAAAATAGTTGCGACTAGCCGATTTTCACAGTGTAAAAACTTCTAGGTCGTCACAGGTGTACATGAATCTCTTGCAATGATCCTGTTTTTGCACAGTGTAAATTTCTCGGTCATCACAATCCTGAGAGGGAAACTTGCGACGATCGAGGCAGATTTTTAATCCAAAAAATCGCTCTAAACCACGGTTCAAAACATGAAATTGAATCCTATTTTGGCATAAAAACATAGGAAAGGCTATGGCATTTACCTGGAAGTAGCATGAAGAGCAATGGATCCCTGAGCCTCCTAGAATCGGTCGCCAAATTTCACGAGGTATGCAATGGTAGAAGTTTTTTTACCATAGTAAAAACACAAGTAAATAGATTTTTTACCAAAGTGTTCCTTTTATAACCTTTTTTTCAAAACTTAGGGTTTTCATTAGGGTTTTGAATTAGGGTTTTGATCTATATTTGTGTATTTTTGTGAGACAGATCTTATGCTTGAGTTTTCTTGTGCAGCGACAGGTGTTTCGAACACTGGCGATGATCGATCCATGAATTATATACTCAGTAAATACCAAAAAGTCCTTTCTGAGTCAACTTTAAGCTCTTTTCTGACTCTTGAAACATGAAAAGATTGTTGAGCCCTTGTCATTTCGAGCTTGTTAATGGTTACGAAACGTCATGTATCCAATAAGTTTTTTACTTTTTTGGACTAGAGGCACTATTTATGAAAATTACTCCTTGTCTGAAATGGTTAAGCGGTTCTCTCAAGTATCATTTTCTACCTTTTCGGGCTTGAGAGACACAAACATATGAAAAGGGCCCATCTAGAGTTTTCTTTTCTGTGTCTTTTTCAAACTCTCTAAATATGAAAAAGACTCTGAGTTTTACCTATGTCAGACTCATTAAACCATGACGACATTGGACTCGTTTCCATGATGAGACCCGAGCTTCTCCTCCCTAGGGCTCGTTAAAATTTCACTGGGTTGGATTTGTCTGAAGGACAAACTTATATTGCAAGCATATGCTATCCCCTTCAAGCTTGTGTTTCAAAAATAATTCGGGTACTCTCCAGCAATGGTGGGGGAAAATTTGGAAATATTCTATTGATTACCTATGGCAGCTTGTCGCTCTTGAACATCGACGATTTTTCTTCTTGCCGAGTTCGGGATATCCTCACTTCATGATTTTGCTTCTTGCCGGGTTCGGGATATCCTCACTTCATCATTGGCCTTCCGGGATTTGGGTTCTTCATTTTGCCTCATGTCATTGAATCCCTATTGTCTCTGCATGACCCTCGTTCCCTTGGTACCAAAATGTTGCCGCATTTGGGATTCATGTTTTCAATATGTTCAAGAGCTTAATCCTTCTACAGTTTTCACCCTTACAACCTCCTCTGATTCTCCATTTCATCCATATTCATCTTGTTCCCTTGTCTTGCATCATTGATGTGGGAAATATTATGGCCCTCCACTGACGGATTGCTTCCTGTCGACATCAACTCATTATCTAGGAATTTGATCTAGAGACTCCTTTCTGGTACCTTGGAGCTTGCATGCCTTAATGGCAAGTTATTTGCACTCGACGACAGGCTTGCATTATTGGTCTTCAATCGAGTGATTTCACAAGTGTTCGACTCTAGATCATTCTTCACACTTTTTGGATTTTACTAGTAGTACCTTCAGAACCATTGACATTACTGGTGGTCTCTCTCATGCTTGTTAACAGTTCACATCATTGGCCGGTAATCAAGCGATTTTCTAGTATGCTCAACTTCAGCACATTTATTCAAATATTAGAAATTGTCTGATGGACAGATCGGGATTCAAGACCCTGGGCTCAGATTACACAAATCCAGGTTGCGTGGATTATTTATACATGACACTTTTGATTGGATGGCTACGACCATACCTGCGTTTTTCTGGGTGGTTGTGACCATACCTATGTTTTCATGTGGGCTTTTTGACTGGATGGCTACGTCCATACCACAGACCAGTTCTATTTGTTTTTTGGATGGTTGCGCCCATACCTCGACTACATGTACATCTTTCACTATCAAAGATATCAGTTGTACTTGTGTCTGCATTTTCTTCGCAATGGTGATCCGGTTCAGTTATGGTTTCGTAAAGCATTTCACCCCTCCCACTCTCTCAGCCTTAATGCTTTAGGGGGGATCTATTACATAGTATTTTGTCACTGACCCCACATCCCCTGATCTTGGATAGAGTCGGTCCCTGAATGACATCTGATCTTCGTCATTTACCAAAATATGTGTCCAAATCTTTCATATTACTCAAAATGATTGCCTAAGCTCATTAATCCTGAAGTTGACCCCTTTTTACCCATGTTTTAAGATCATCGCAGGTCATCAGTATCCTGCCTGCGACGATAGCCCAGAATGAACTAACGCCTCGCAATGTCATCTCTGAGTCTCAGTGTTTGACCTACGACAACCCAGATATGGTGAATTAGTTCAAACATAATACTTCTGGGTGGTTCTGGAGCTGGTTGTTGGGTCAAAGAAGTTCGCCTCTCCTCATTTGAGATGGTGGTTCCGCCTTTTGAGTAACCTCCCTTGAAGATAAGCTTCCTCTCCCCTCATTTATGGAGGCTCCTCCTCTTATAAAATCATCCTCCATGACTATGATCAGCTAGTTCTTAGTTATCTAGTTCTTGGTTTGTTGGATTGATAGCTTACAGTTTGGATTTTTGATAGCCTAGCAATAGCTTGTGAGGTATGAGAATAGCCTTTCATGTTGTGGATTGAGTGTGTGAAATGGTTTTGTAAGAAGGAAACCTTGTTGTGATTGCCTTAGTTTCATACTTGTGCTTTTTGGTGAGAGAGAGTCATCAGCCTTTCTGGGAGACCTTTGAGAGTGAATGCTTATGGAGACATACTGATCGGACCCTTCAAGGAAGCTTGCAACGTCAAGGTGTGGTTGTAATCTTTAATGTTGTTTATATTAATACAATCAATAGTTATTTCCTATATCATGTATGAAATGTATAGCTTATGGTTCCTTGACTCTATAAGTAGATAGTTCGTTGTTGTGCTCTATTATGTTTTTTGTCATTTTCATATGTTGTTTCAAGTGAATCATTCATTAAGGAGAAGAAAGTGATAGTTGAAGAGACGTGACGAAGACTTCATCGAACACCGGTATAAGGTAGGCCTCTTCAACAATAACTGTTTAAGGAATTAGCTATTGTCTTTGTCTTGCTATGACTAGAACCACTCTAGGGCTAGAGGGGTTTTCTCTGTTCGTAGAGGGAACTTACATGCATCACACCTTTTCTACTTCGTGCATCCACTTCCGCAGCTCTAATGTTGTCACCACCCCCGTGGTGTTCTGCTTCATGAGGTTCCCGGTCTCAAGGTGAGGTAACTTCTCGCAGTCAGCGAGGTCCCAATCTTCAAATTTCATTGTTGGCATGTGGCCTAGGCATGTGCATTTAAACATAATTTCATTTGGGAGGAGCGGGGTCTGGAGCGAACTTTTGGTCTCGTCAAGTTCCTTGGGCACTTTGGCCATCCCTTTTCGCGGGGGGATGTAGGTGGGCAGCTTTGTCACAGAGTGCATAGGTAGAATATCCGCATCCATGCCTTCGTCTTCTTCCTCTACGATGATGAGGTCCTGCATATCTTCTTCTTCCTCATCTGTTTCTATCGTGACAGCTTTCCCCTTCTCCTCCATCGATAGTTTGTTGCGCAGTGCCTTCCTCGGAGACACGCACATGGGAGCCACTGCTTGATTATCCTTCTTGGATCTTGGCATACATGGTGATTTCAGGATCTCTGCCACAATCTCGATGCCTTCTGGAACATCCTCCATAGTTGGGGCCTGCGCGGCCTCGCCGACGGTCACCTCTTCTATCCCCAGACCATCCTTAGTTGATGTCATTGTATCTGTGCTGCAATCAATCAGTCATGAATTCATAGGCTTAATCAACACTCAGGGCTCTGTTCAACCGCTCAATTCACAAATGACCAAGTTTTGTTTGCTGGGTAGCCCTTTGCATTTTATAGCGCCTTTTGAATTCGAATTCGACCATTCCCCCAATTCTGGTTCATTAATGCTTTCTTGGCAGCAGATTTTCCCAAATCTTGTCCATAAATCACATCTTAAATGTCCATTTCCTGCTCCATTTGGCCTTAAGTCAATCATCCCATCATGAATAGTGACTTCAATGGTCACTTTCTAGCCAATCCGTATGGCAGCGCAGTCCCCCATGTGCGTACGCAGACCTTGTGACTCTCTACTTTTGCATGCATCTCCAACATCACGCAGCTCCCAGGCAGGATATTTTATAGTCCCGCGATTCCTTCTAACTGCCTGGAGCACTAATACTGTCCTCCCCTTGGCTAGTCAAGTGGTCGCACCACCCGTGTGGAGTTCCATCCTATCCGTTGTCATGGTTCCTGGAGAGTCCCCACCTTTTATTATTACGATCGGCATCGCGCACTTCACCATTTGCAAAGCACTACCCTGCTCATTATGCTTAGCAATATTCGGTCCAAGCCAAGGCATCAGACTGATCAATTTGCAACAATAAGCCTTAAACCTGTCATCATGATCGCACGCCTCCTACCTTACCACTCTAGTATTTTTGTCGAGAAAATCACTTTTTATTTCATCCTCCATCTTCATGACTTCTGCATCCATCAAAGCGCTTTTCATCCTTAACCGTATCCTTTCCTCTTGAAGTTTTTGGAGTATAAGGTTTCCCTGTTGGATTTCTTCCTGAAGTCCCATGTGTTCTGTTTCTTGCGGCTATGTGATCCTTTATTTCCAGGCTTCGCAGACCATCGTAACTATGGGTACTACTCTGCGCATACTAGCCTTTGCATACTGTTGTGGTCACCAACAACCCCCCTCTTTGTTTGGTATTAGCAATAACACCAAGCAAATGGGGACCCTTAAAAAAAATCCAAAAAACATTTTATCAAATTTTTTGTATTTTGACTCCCTAAAGCTATATCGCATCGTGAGGAGAGAGTGAAGCATTTTCCTATGCGCATAAATAAGCTGCGAAGAAGCGACGCGAAATTCATCACATCGCATATATTGTGAAGCCCTCTCAAATGAAAAATTAAGGAATCGCCAACGGCCGATATGCGACGTCGCATATCGCAACATCGCATAAGCAGCACACAGTGATTGGATGATTAAGCGCGATTTGCGATCTGCGATCTGCGATCTTGCGATCTGCGATTTGCGATCTGCGATGAATGCGACCATCAATTCCTGAGATGACACATCTTGACATTGCAATCCTCGATACTGCGATACGAGTCACAGAAATCACTCATCGCAAAATTTCCTTGACATAGTGTTCAAGGAAAGCTGTCTATAGACCAAAATTGGGCGCGCGCCTTAAGAGAAATTAATGATTGTACGCCAAAGTATCCAAGAAGGATTGTGTTGTGTTTTTCGAAGAGTCAAGTCATTATGAGTGTCATGATTATGCATTCATTAGAGCTTAAAGCTTTCATGTCAATCTTTTCGTCATTACTCTTTTCCTTTGCGTAAACTGTAAGATAGCAACTAATATAAATCAGTGTGCAGGAAACATCTAAGGAAAAGGGGAAAGCATCAATGCTCGGAGAACAGAGAAGAGATGCCTTCGCAAACGAATGCCGCATGCAGCAGGACCGCGGATTCCAGAGTATCACTCAACAGATACTGATGGAAATAGACTATCCAAGACTCAGAGTCAAAGACGCACAAAAGCAGCATGCTTACAAAAGATCCTAAAGCCTAGACTGGGTAAAGCAAAAATAAAAATGCTAAAGAGGGAAAACGCTCCAGAAAAGCCTGGAATAAAGAATGGAAGCAGTTTTCAATACAGAAAATTGTTCAGAGACAAAAGTCCCTAACTTGTTCAGTCATTCGCACGGCCGGAAATCGAAATAGCAACAACACAATTAGTTTGAAAGAAATTTGGGTTATACCAAGTATACACACAGTGAATGCACCAAGCCAGAGGAAGATTTTCGAAAATATCTTCTAGTTTGTCAGAAAACGGTGCCAGCTCTTGTTATTTCTATTTTCATAGCTCAAACAAAAGGAGAAGACAACCAGCCGACTCTTCCCAGGCGAATGTTGCATTGCTTACAGCACTAAGGAGAAAATACATAAACGGTTAGAAATTAGATTCAATTTTTAGAAATAAATTTGCTTTAGTAGAAGGGCGGTCATTTGAAACCGTGTCCTAAATTTCTGTAATTAAGATTAATTAGTTAGTAGTATTTAAACCCTTCTCAGGAATTTGGAGAAGGGTCCGGAAATTTGTCAAAAAACTTGTCCTCAGAACACGCACTTTTGCACCCTCGGAGGGGGTTTTTGATGAATGGATGGATCGAGATTTATCAATGTTTGAATTTAATGTCTGCTACTGATGTTGCAGTTTTGTACTCTTAGTAGATGTTAGAACAAGTAGAGATAAATCGTTATTGCTTGAAGTTTATGGGTAGGATTAGTCATAAATGGTACTTTTATCTCTTGACCAATTTCTGCTTATATTCTTAAAGTGATATGCAGTTTTCAGTTGTTTATATGTTAATGTATGAATGTGTGGGTTACCATTTGGCACTTCTGTACGGTGGAGTCATTTATTTGTGCTTGACATATGAATAACTTATTATGCGATATGTTGTTCACAACTGTTTTGCTTAACTTTTTATGCAGAATGGCTTATCTTAATTGATTTCTATTCTTATGATAGCTGATTGATCTTTATTACCAATTATTGTTCGAAATCTCTTTAGATCGCATAATAGAAGAAATATACCCCGGGTTAGCGTAGATTAGATGTGTTGTTCTTTATTAGATTACAATAGCATAGATTTAGTTTAGAAGTTTGAATTAAATTAGCTTAAAATACTCCTAGATCAGCATCATCCTACTCTACACACACACACACACCCCCTTAGATTGGGAAATTGGTCCCACTATCCCCAGTCGGACCCGCTATACCAAACGGATAAGGAGCTGCCAGCCAAGGTCCGGACCGGGTGGGTATCCCCCTTGTTGTCGACCCGATTTTCAGGGCTTCAACATATTTGGCGCTAGAAGGAGGGCCCGAACTATGAATGGCACCTAAATCAAAATCTAAATACCATTCTGAGAGTAAATCGCCCTCATCAACTCCCCCAACTTCCCCAGTACGTTTAAATCCAGAGTCAAAAGTCGCTCAAGTATCAACCGCTGCTACATACCCTAGTATTTCAGACCAATTTATCATTGAACCCCCTGAAATTCAAACTCTGATTCGTAAACTCCAGGGATTCTCTATTTTTACTCAGAGGTCTGATAAATCTAAAAGCAGCGTGACTTCGCAGTACAATCCTGCTCATCCCCTGACCAGATTAAAGAACGAAAAATTTGGCATCCAGCCAACTGAATTCCCTCTCCCCACCAGGAAAAGAGCAAGGAAAACACCACCAGAGTCTGACAGTGAGACTCTTTCATCCACGTCGTCCATTTCAACTCCCTCACCGCGAAGTCAACCACCCACGTCTTCATTCCAAACCACTCATCCATATTCCACAGCCCCTCCTCTTCAATCATCAAATATCATAATATCTTCATCTTCCCAGCATCGGGGATCATCCTCTGCACTTGCATTCACTAGTAGCTCAACGATGGCCCAGTATCCATGGAACAATCCTGGGGCAGTTTTAATGCCTCCACCCCTAAGCCCAATATCGGCCCATCTTGAGAAATGGCTACCCAAATTCAATCCAGAAGCAGGCATGCTAGCTGAAGAGCATATCAATAATTTCATGCTTTCTGTTAATC
Source organism: Pinus tabuliformis (assembly GCA_031772625.1). Taxonomy (NCBI): domain Eukaryota; kingdom Viridiplantae; phylum Streptophyta; class Pinopsida; order Pinales; family Pinaceae; genus Pinus; species Pinus tabuliformis. The sequence goes on from CM062820.1 coordinate 1,688,770,370, forward strand.
TCAACGGAGTTACCAACGAGGATGCTGTCGTCTGGATTTTTCGCTACACAATGCAAGGGACAGCCGGGTCATGGTACTTTTCATTACCTTCCGGGTCTATCACAAGTTGGGACATTTTTCAAAGTCAATTCCTTACCAAGTTTGGGGATGACAGATCAACGGCGACGTTGATCAATGACCTATCCAATCTTAAAGCCGAGGCTAGAGAACCCATCAAAGATTTTAATTTACAGTTCAATAAAATCCTCAACAAAATTTCCGCTGCTTCCTAACTCAGCGAAGAAGTGAGATGTGAATGGTATATTACAGCCTTACCATCAAACTTGGCAATCTTTGTCGATAGGGAAAATAAGACAACCTTAGTTGAAAACTTGACAGAGGCGATAGCAGTAGAGAAACGCGTAGTAGCCTTGGAAAAAAGATCTGCGATAGAGGAACGCAAATCTAAGAAAGTCTCCTACAAGGAAGACCCCAAGAAGAAACAAACGAAAGATCCTTTCGATTTGGAAGGATTACAAAAAGTGTTAAAAACCATGTCCAATGAGATGATTGACATAAAAAAACAAGTAGCAGAAACTTCTTCAAAAAAGCCCTACAGAGCTTTTAAAAGAAATCCTTCAATGGATGTGAAACCACCCAACGCTATCTCAAACGTCGAATCCGAAGAAGAGGAAGAAGAAGAGAATACCACTGAAGGGCAAACCGATGACGAAGAAGTTGTGGAACTACAAGGAATGTGGGATTTCATCCTCCCACAAGAAGAAGATCAAGAAGCATTTCCGGTTAGCACATGAAGCAAAAATCAACTTGATCCTCCCCAAACTACCCCTAAGCAGAAGGGCGCAAGCCCTGCAGCAAAAGATAAAGTCGCAACAAAGAAAACAACCGCTAAAGCGACTCAATATAGCCCAGTCCAATCAGATCAAACACCTCCATCAAGAACACTCATTGTGTCGGATGAAATGGAGTACAACATTATCGATGACATGAAAACGACTAGGGCTAATATCACTCTTTACGAGTTGAGAAAATTGAAACATCAACAGAAGATAATGATGAAAGAATTACATGCCGTGCCTACTACATCTTTACCTACAGCTGTAGCTTCCCACAACATGGGAAGACCTCCAACCAACATGATCAATAAGATTGACCCAAATGACATCGCCTTGATTGGAGGAAGATCAAGGTCTCACACTCCCCCTTTTCTTCTCACTTATGAAATTTTCAATAAAAATGTGCACAATTGTTTGGTAGATTCTGGTGCTTCAACGAATATTTTACCCAGATCAATATGTGCCAAGTTGAATGTTCAACCACAAAAATCCGCGGTGCGCATAGTTCAGCTTGATCGATCTCAAGTCGAGGTGATTGGTGAACTTAATCAAGTGACCATAAGATTGTCGTCTAACCCGAAGGTATGTCAGGTTATCGACATTCTAGTAGCTGATATCCATGAATTCTATGGTTTAATTCTTAGCAGGGATTGGTCCGAAAAACTCCATGGATACTTCTCAACCGACTGGTCGCACATGTGGTTACCCTACAATGGTAAACCGAATCAAATAAAGGTTGAACGAGAGTTACACCAGAAGTACATAGTGACGGAATTGGAGGGAGAAAATGAAGCAATAGCATACAACAGCAGTATCATAGGCAATTACTCGGTAGATTCTTTCCTCGGCAATTTCAATGCTCATATCTCACCTTACTTAGAAAATTCAGTTTTTTCCCAAGTCGAAAATTTTTCCCAAACTGATAATTCAAAGTGTGTTAATTTTTTAGATAACCCTGTAAATACATCTTTGTTTTGGAAATTATATTTTGATGGCTCTAAATATAACGAGGGAGCAGGAGCAGGATGTGTTCTGATTAGCCCAGACGGAAATAAGACCATGCTTACTTGTAGACTTGAATTCGATTGCACAAACAATACAGCGGAATACGAGGCCTTGGTGCAAGGCCTATACAAAGCAATCGGGTTGAACGTTAAGTACCTTCAAGTCTTCGGAGACTCTGAGATCATCGTCAAACAGGTACGTAACACCATACATTGCCTATCAGGTCATTTGAAACACTATCAATCTTTAGTACAAGATCTGACTGCACATTTCATAGCATTCAATATTTCTTCAATCCCAAGACTTCAAAATGCGAGCGCAGACCTGTTAGCTAACGTAGCCTCTAGACTTATTCCCTCCGAAGATTTTAGTCCAGATAGATTCTCAATAGAATTAATCTTTAGACCATCCATCCCTGACAACATTACAAACTGGAGAGTATTTCCTCACTTCTGAAGGATCCTACTCAAATCAAATAATTGACGAAGACCATCATGATCACCAAATACAACAAAATAGCACTGATAATGCTATACCTAAATCAGTGGTTAAGTTAGAAGACTTATATGATTTGAAAAGTCGGTTTAAAAGGTCTACAAATTCTAAACTCTACAGTTCGACTCTGAACTACGAATTAGTAAACCTAGGAACCGATGAGAAACCACAAAACGTTAATCTAGGCCACGGCCTAACCCCTGAAGAAAAATTAGCATATATCCGTCTTTTGATACAATACAAACATGTTTTTGCCTGGAACTACGATGAGCTAAAGACATACGACACTTCTATCATTCAACACACTATCCCTATGATTGACAATGAAAAACCTGTCCAGCAGAAACTCAGAAAAATCCACCCCAATTTAGAAAATCAGATAAAAACTGAGCTAAATAAGTTGTTGAGAGCCAGAATAATTTTCCCCGTCAGACATTCCAAATGGGTTTCCAATATGGTACCCGTTAGAAAGAAAAACAGAGATATTAGAATCTGTATCGATTTCTAGAATCTCAACAAAGCCTGTCAAAAAGACAATTTTCCCCTCCCACCTATGGAGCAGATATTACAGGCAGTAGCAGGCTCAGAATTAATGTCTTTTTTGGATGGATTTTTAGGATACAATCAAGTACTGGTACATCCCGATGATCAGTTAAAAGCCACATTCCGAACTAAATGGGGCACATACGCATATCGGAAGATGCCATTTGGTCTGATCAATGCCGGCGCTACATTTCAGAGAGCCATGGACATCGCATTTAAAGGTTTAGTCAATAAATCTGTAGTGATTTACCTAGATGATATAACAGTGTACTCCAAGAAGCGAAGCAACCATCTCAAAGACTTGAAACAAATCTTTCAACGATGTTTAAGGTATGGGATTTCACTTAACCCAAAGAAATCGTTTTTCGCATTAAGTGAAGGAAAACTTCTAGGATTCATAGTGTCAAAATCTGGTATTCACATTGAACCTGACAGAATCAAAGAAATTTCTGAAATATCCATGCCTCATAATAAAAAAGCCATGCAATCTTTCCTTGGTCAAATCAATTTTGTTAAGAGATTTGTCCCAGACTTCTCACATATTGTTTCTCCTTTGCAAAATATGATTAAAAAGAATTCAAATTTTAAATGGGGTCAAGATGAGCATGAAGCATTCAAATTGATCAAACAAGCTATCATTAACGCTCCATCTTTAGCGACCCCAAATTTTTCAGAATCTTTTATCTTATACACATTTGCCTCAGAGAAATCTTATGTTGCGATTCTAACTCAAGCAAATCAAGAGAAAGCGGAAGCTCCAATCGCATTTTTTAGCTCGAACTTACAAGGTGTTGAACTCAACTATTCAGACGTGGAGAAACAGGCATATGCTGTTTTCAAAGCGATCAAGTATTTCAAACCTTTCTTACTTAAAGCCCATACCAAAGTCATAGTACCATTTCCAGCGGTAAGAAACCTTCTGATACAGAAGGATGTGGGCGAAAAAAGAGCAAATTGGATCACCACTTTACAAGAATACGATCTTGAGATCAAACCAGCAAACATTGTAAGAGGTCAAGGCTTCTGCAAGATGTTGGCTGGAGCATCGCAAATTCCTGAGAACTCATCTGAAGAGGTACATACGTATGAGGTAAGCCTAAACGACGCAGAATCATTATATGCTGACACCATTTATTATCTTAAGAACGGGTATGCTCCATCACACCTGGATCACACCAAGAAAAGAGCTCTGAGATTGAAAGCTAAACAATACCAGCTCATAAATGATGTTCTGTTTAAAAGGAATTACGATTCTGTGCTTCTTAGGTGTCTTGAGAAAACTGAAGCCGAAAAGGTTTTTCAGGAACTCCACGATGGACCAGCAGGCGAACACTATGCTGGAGACGCTACTGCACATAAAATCTTACGTGCAGGATATTATTGGCCCACGCTGTTCAAAGACTCACACAGTTACGTGAGGAAATGCCAAGTCTGCCAGACTGCTGCAGGGAAACAAAGGAAACCGTCCATGCCACTACAGCCGGTTAACATCGAGCAACCATTCAGTCAGTGGGGCTTGGACATAATAGGTGAGATCGTTCCTCACTCTTCTAAGCAGCATAGGTACATCCTCACGGCAACAGATTATTTTACTAAATGGGTAGAAGCAGTTCCTCTCAAGACAGCTAATTCTGAAAACATTATTGAATTCATAGCTCAATTTATAATCACTAGGTTTGGATTGCCAATGGCCTTAATGTTTGATAATGCTTCATACTTTTTTGGAAATACAATGATTGAGTTTGCACTTAAAAGAGGGTTCAAACTGAAATATTCGGCCAACTACTATCCGCAAGGTAATGGATTGGCTGAATCAACAAACAAAAACCTAATCATGATTATGAAAAGAACAGTCGACCAAAACCAAAAGAATTGGCACAAAGCGTTGGTAAATGCTTTATGGGCAGATAGAATAACGAAGAAAGCTTCAATCGGCACTTCTCCCTTTAATTTAGTTTATGGGAAAGAAGTGGTTCTTCCAACTCACTTAGTCATTCCCTCTTTGTCTTTAGTACAACACATCGATGAGGTATCTACCTCCTCCATACAACTAAGACAAATGGAAATAATAAAATTAGAAGAACAACGAGAGCAAGCTAAGAAAACCCATGCCCATCACCAAGCGCTGATAAAATCCTCTTTTGATTCAAGCATAATGACCAGAAAAAATTTTCAGATGGGAGATTTAGTTTTGAAATGGGATAAGGCTCATGAAGAAAAGGGCAAACATACGAAATTTCAGAAACTGTGGCTTGGTCCTTTTCAGATTGTATAAGTCATAGGCCCATCGACGTTTGTGTTGCAGGATTTGGCAGGTAGAAGAGATTCTTTGCCTGTTAATGGACAGATTCTTAAAATGTATTTTCCATAGAAGATCACTCTTCTATTTTTGTAGGATAGTTTTAATTTTTATTTGTTTTTCTCTTTCTTATAAATAAAACCAGTTGTAGATGGTCACTAAAAGGGTTCATGAAAAAGACACCAATTCTCTATCAGATTTTGAGCTTTTCGCTTGTACAAGTAGCAAAAATTTTCGAAAAATCTGATTTTTATTATCAACAGGTAGAGTTAACTTTAGCCTAGACATGATGCTAGTTTCAACTTCAAAAATTTGATGAAAGCAACCTTTGGTAAGAAATTGTTTTATATCAACACAATGAAAGGTATCAATAATAAAATAAATATTCTCTGTAAAGCTACTGTTTTCAAACTCTATTATTGTCGTCCAGAGCTTTCTTAAGGAAAAACAATGACTTCCTCCCTGCTAAAGGAAATCGCAGCATTCAGAGGAACAATCTGAGAAAACACTATATCTCAAAGAATAAGAGGTCTCATCACGAGCCGGCTTATCATGATCACAGATATTATAACTTGCTGACTTTGCCAATACTGTCTACCAAAACAGGGCAACGACTCATGATTGTTGCAATCAAAAGACAAGGGGTCTCATCACGAGCCAGCTTGTTCAGCAAAAGTGTAAATCAAGTGAATGACTGTGTCATAATTTGGCCACCAAACCAAGACATTGTTCTTAAGAGAATAAAAAGGAAAAAGTGTCAAAAAGGGTTTTTTTTCTCTGAAATGTTGTAAATAACCTCAAGCAGGATAAAGGATCATTGCTGGATAACAGGTAACCCTGTCGAGGCTATGTGGGCAGCAGAGGCTCTACCTACGACAAATGAGCATATTTTAAAAGCCAGCACGCAGAGAAGACCTTATTTTTTCTTTAAAAAGACCAAGTAATGTCTGATGTGAATACAAGAACTAAGCCTGAGGAAACAAACAATTGGAATATGAAAAGGTTGAGACAAAGTATCATTGATAGGATAAGGAGTAATGTACTCTATCTGTCCATAACAAAATTTAGACATATGAAAATTCTTCCGCTTCGGAAGTGGAAATTCAATAGAAAAGCAGAGATAACTGGTTCTTCATAGTGAATCGCCATTGTTGTGGTCACCAACAACCCCCCTCTTTGTTTGGTATTAGCAATAACACTAAGCAAATGGGGACCCTTAACAAAAAATCCAAAAAACATTTTATCAAATTTTTTGTATTTTGACTCCCTAAAGCTATATCGCATCGCGAGGAGAGAGTGAAGCATTTTCCTATGCGCATAAATAAGCTGCGAAGAAGCGACGCGAAATTCATCGCATCACATATATTGTGAAGTGCTCTCAAATGAAAAATTAAGGAATCGCTGACGGCCGATATGCGACGTCGCATATCGCAACATCGCATAAGCAGCACACAGTGATTGGATGATTAAGCGCGATTTGCGATCTGCGATCTATGATCTTGCGATCTGCGATCTGCGATGAATGCGACCATCAATTCCTACGATGACACATCTTGACATCGCAATCCTCGATACTACGATACGAGTCGCAGAAATCACTCATCGCAAAATTTCCTCGACATAGTGTTCAAGGAAAGTTGTCTGTAGACCAAAATTGGGCGTGCGCCTTAAGAGAAATTAATGATTGTATGCCAAAGTATCCAAGAAGGATTGTGTTGTGTTTTTCGAAGAGTCAAGTCATTATGAGTGTCATGATTATGCATTCAGTAGAGCTTAAAGCTTTCATGTCAATCTTTTCGTCATTACTCTTTTCCTTTGCGTAAACTGTAAGACAACAACTAATATAAATCAGTGTGCAAGAAACATCTAAGGAAAAGGGGAAAGCGTCAATACTCAGAGAACAGAGAAGAGATGCCTTCGCAAACGGATGCCGCATGCAGTAGGACCGCGGATTCGAGAGTATCACTCAACAGATATTGATGGAAATAGACTATCCACGACTCAGAGTCAAAGACGCAAAAAAGCAGCATGTTTACAAAAGATCCTGAAGCCTAGACTGGGTAAAGCAAAAAGAAAAACGCTAAAGAGGAAAAACGCTCCAGAAAAGCCTGGAACAAAGAACGGAAGCAGTTTTCAATACAAAAAATTGTTCAGAGAGCAAAGTCCCTAACTTGTTCAGTCATTCGCACGGCCGGAAACCGAAATAGCAACAACACAATCAGTTTGAAATAAATTTGGGTTATACCAGGTATACACACAGTGAATGCACCAAGCCAGAGGAAGATTTTCGAAAATATCTTCTAGTTTGTCAGAAAACGGTGCCAGCTCTTGTTATTTCTATTTTCATAGCTCAAACAAAAGGAGAAGACAACCAGCCGACTCTTCCCAGGCGAATGTTGCATTGCTTACAACACTAAGGAGCAAATACAGAAACGGTTAGAAATTAGATTCAATTTTTAGAAATAAATTTGCTTTAGTAGAAGGGCGGTCATTTGAAACCGTGTCCTAAATTTATGTAATTAAGATTAATTAGTTAGTAGTATTTAAACCCTTCTCAGGCATTTGGAGAAGGGTCCGGAAATTTGTCAAAAAACTTGTCCTCAGAACATGCACTTTTGCACCCTCGGAGGGGGTTTTTGATGAATGGATAGATCGAGATTTATCAATGTTTGCATTTAATGTCTGCTACTAATGTTGCACTTTTGTACTCTTAGTAGATGTTAGAACAAGTAGAGATAAATCGTTATTGCTTGAAGTTTATGGGTAGGATTAGTCATAAATGGTACTTTTATCTCTTGACCAATTTCTGCTTATATTCTTAAAGTGATATGCAGTTTTCAGTTGTTTATATGTTAATGTATGAATGTGTGGGTTACCATTTGGCACTTCTGTACGGTGGAGTCATTTATTTGTGCTTGACATATGAATAACTTATTATGTGATATGTTGTTCACAACTATTTTGCTTAAATTTTTATGCAAAATGGTTTATCTTAATTGATTTCTATTCTTATGATAGCTGAATGATCTTTATTACCAGTTATTGTTCGAAATCTCTTTAGATCGCATAATAGAAGAAATATACCCCGGGTTAGCGTAGATTAGATGTGTTGTTCTTTATTAGATTACAATAGCATAGATTTAGTTTAGAAGTTTGAATTAAATTAGCTTAAAATACTCCTAGATCAGCATCATCCTACTCTACACACACACACACACCCCCTTAGATTGGGAAACTGGTCCCATTATCCGCAGTCGGACCCGCTATACCAAACGGATAAGGAGCTGCCAACCAAGGTCCGGACCGGGTGGGTATCCCCCTTGTTGTCGACCCAATTTTCGGGGCTTCAACACATACTTTATAGGGATTACAACTTTTGTTTCATATTTTAGCTTTGGAAGTGCTTGCATGGTCAAGGTTTTGCACATGGTCATATAAGCCCATAGAACCACTAGTACGCGCAGGTCCCAGTCAGTTCACTTCTCATGGTGGATCGTGTTCAGTGCTTTGCATACTTTGTTAAAGGCTTCCACATGGATAATCATCGACGCACTTGGTCTTATCATAATTCATCATTTGCACCATCATCCTGCCCACTCTTACTTGTTAGTCATGTTACCTATCGCGAGGATGGTGTGCGTTCGTGTAGGTTGCGCACCATACACCTATACCCATTTGTAGAGGTAGGCACATAGGCTGTTTCATCCATCATACCCAACTTTCATCTGCATCTGAGGCTTTCCAAACCGCATGCGCATCATCCTTCTACATCCGTGCCAATCATAAAAAATTCTTTGATGCGTACCTCAGCACCTTGCAAGCATAGCATGGAGCTCCCATTTCAAAGCATGGAAACACTACTACTCCGGTACTTCTCTTTTAAATTTTTCTAGGAAATCATCCACCTCATTCAATCCATCATACATAGGTAGATCTCTTACCTTTGTTGCCATGCAGTGTAGTGACCTTATCATCATGTTGCAATTGAGCATGGTTACCTCGTGTAACCGGTTCTCCCATCATTCTATCTCTTCGTCGGAATCTGAAGTACAGGAGATTTCATGCTCCCACGAGAGCCTGCCATCCATGGTTGGATTCGCCCAGTCCTGCTCTCATGCAGTTATCTTGTAAATACAGTCTAGATCGTCGTCACTATCATAGTCGCGCACCAACTCTGTGTAGCATGATGCTTTCGCAGGGCCTAAAGGTACCACTATGCATAGTGACTTTTTCTCAAAAATCATTTTGTGCTTCTTTAGATTTATCACTCCGTTCATGTCAATGGCCCAGTATATTCCCAGTAGTGCAGGATAGGGATTGCTATCATCAACAATATCTATCACTTCGAAATTTGCAAGCGTGCTCGCACCTTCGATATCCACCATTATTTCCTGCAATCTTTCCATAGGTAGGATCTTTTTCTGGTTCACCATTCACAGCTATGTCGGTGACCATTGTACTGCAGGCCTGCCCATGCACTCCCATGTCTACTTTGGCAGGACGTTCACATCCAATCCTAGATCCAGAATCACTTGATCTGTTTCATATTCCCCGATCTACGCAGTCAATCTCATTTCCCTTCTTGTTCACGTTGTGTGCTTCCTGAGATTCGGAACTACGCATGGTTCTCCTGGCGTGGTCCCAGCACATCTAGTGATGAGTTTGTGCAGTCCCTTCATAGCTTTGTTGTCATGCAGCAGCTTCATGCATGTCTCCAGAAAGGTAGTAAGCATTGATGGGTCCTTTTCTGGTTCCAGTTTGTCTTTACTACCTAAAGTGGAGGCCTCCATGAAGTTCTTCTTAACTTCCATGAATGTCTCCTTAGCGCGATTCAAATCAAATTTTGGTTCCTTCATCAGAGCCTTGCAAACCCATGCACTGTCTTCAAGTTGCTTTCCTTTGTCATCTCCTATTGTAATACCACTTTGAAGTACATTGTTTACATTCGAGTCTTCCTCGCGCGACTCAAACCTCATCATTTGTAGGTTCTGAGTTAGGGGAGGTTGGAGTGTTCCTTTATCATGTAGCCTCGCTATCAGTGTAGTACAACCCTCTGTCTCATGAACAAACTGGGTACAATATAAGCACTATGATCTCGTTGAATTTGTACAATCACAAGCATAACGCCCTAACCCTCCGTAATTGTAACAAATCAGCTGTCCGTGACCTCTTCCTAGTCCCATTCCACCTCGACCTCATTCGTGCCTCTAAAATCTAGTGCACGCCATCCCTGCATTTTGATCGAGGGCCCACATTTCTAATCCATCATTATTTCATAACTTCTACAAGTATGCTCATCATGGCCTACTGACCTGCAAAAATTACGGAACAACTGTTGGGAAGCCTATGTATACTTCTGTAATAGATGGTAGTTATTTGTGGCATGCTTCCCTCCTATCTGACAAATTGCACACCATAATGCAGGCACTGCACTCGGTCCTACTTGTGCCTCTGGTCTTAATGGCATTGGCCCTCCTCCCGCCAAGTAGTTCGCAAATACTGGACAATAGTCCTTCTCATGTCCCTGGCCTTTGCACTTTACGCACCATAACCCCTCACACGCTTCTGGGTGAGATGTCCTGTCCTTTTTTAAACTCTGCATCTCGAGGCACAAGTTTTTCAACTGCACGTGGATCTATTCAACTCCCAGGTTAGCATCTCGCATTTAGGTCTCATGTAGTCTCATTGCGATCTCCAAGGCCTCGGCCTCAGTGGATAGCTTCTGCTATGACAACGCAGTCCTTAAATGCAGTGTTAGTGATGCTACAAACCATGCGCGGTGTTGTTTATCTGTCAAGGTCATGTTAACTTCATGAATCATACCCTTGAGTTTTGATCCAACTCCTAGGGGGTCTTGCCTAGAAGCATAACGATCTCCTTAAATCTAATACCCCACTGTGTCTTTGACTTTGACCTACTAAATTCCTTGTTTAGCATGGCTTGGATATCTATGATCCCTGTGTTTGGATTGTCACAGGAATGCTTAATGTACCACGTTAGTGCGCGATCATGCAAAGTGCTAACCAGCGTTGCTTTGTTTATATTATCATCTATGACACCCTGTGCTTCCCATACAGCCTTTACCATGAACCAAAACTGGCCCAGGTCTTCGTTCCCTACTCCTTTGAACACAGGCAACTTTATCATGCTCGCCATATTAAACTGTGGTGGTGGAAAATGTGGTGGTGGCAGAGGTGGTGTGGGCAAAAATGGGGGTGAAGATGGTGAAACTGGTGGTGGTGTAGGTGGGGGTTGTATGCGTGGAATTCATTGCTTTATCAAACTGATCACACTTCTTGGTGAGTCTTTCACGAGCTCTTCCTCGTTTTCATGCGGAGGTGAAATCAAGGCGCTAGTTTCTAGCCCTATGCTACCTTCATTTTTGCATATCCTTCCACTTCGCGTAGCCCCAAACATCAATTTATTCGCATAACCCACTTTTCACACAGTAGCATTTTAATCCAAGTGTTCAAAGATTTAATGTACTTACCTCGCGGTCCCTTGAGGAAGCATCGTTCCGTCTCGATATAGTTGACTGAAGTATCTACCGCGAACTCGGTGATAAACCCTCCTATAATTCAATCGAGCCAATGGTCCACAACATGTGTGATCTTGTCTTCCGATGCTTCCAGTCTGCGCACCAACTCTGGAGTCCACACAATCGGTTTTGTCGAGCCAACACCTTCCTAGATTGTCTGCTAGCTTCGTGATCCACTCGTATAACTCAGAGGGGAAGGATGCAAAGAAAATTTTATGGATTTCCATATATAAGTAGCATCTAACCACTCTTCCTTTGATAGTCACAGATTCCTGTTTTCCTGCGCCGCGAACTCGTGAATCTTTTTGTTCAACCACTGTTTAATTCCTTTCTTTGTTGTATTCTAGTGATATGACATCAGACATCTCTTATGCAAATCCAGGTCCCAGCAACAGAACTATTTGTTGGCTTATTGGGGCCTGACCTAGTTTCGAAGTTGATTTAGCCAAAAAAATCTCGGTACTACTGGCCCTTTCAGCAATAGTCTGCATAGCACGGACTGAGTTCTCACTCGAAGTAGTATGAGAGGGTGCTAGAACCAAGTTTCCACACCCTGGAGATGTTTGATGAGTTCAAGCGGACCACAGTTCCACCTTGCATGCAGGTTGCTTTGTGCACTTTCCCACACCTTGCAATTTGGTATACTGCCTACGGGTAGCCCTACTGAGGGGTTTATCGCTATGATTCTACGTTATTACCCAAGCCTTTACTAGTATTCCAATGTTAGTGATTATATTAGCTTTAAGTTATACTTAACAACTTAAATCATTCATATAGGTGCGCGCAGTAAATAAACAACACATTTTCAAATTAAACATGTATTGACCCAAGAATAGATACACAAAATTATGATAAAACTTCTCTTTATTACTTCCTTCCTCAGTTACGGACTCGACTCCACCCTGTGCACGCAGTTGCGGACTACTAGGCCTCTGCACACTCAGCTGCAGAGCCTTCTCCTACTCTACGACACAAAGACACACTTGGCACTGTGACTCAATCACTTAGACTTTCCATGCTCCTCTTCTATTATCTATCTCCTTTATACACTTAGAGCCTCACTCTATTTATACAATCCCATGGTCCCCGGACAATGGGTAGGTCTATATAGCTGACATTACATTACAAAACTAGGGCAGACAACCCTATGACTCTATTACACTTTCGTGCCCTGCGTTCGCAACTCATGGAGATTTACAACAAAATTTGGTCAAAACTTGGGCTTTGAGCCCCAAAACATGCCTTGGGGGGGATTCCATTCCCAACTCCTAACCTGTGGCTTAGGGTCTTTCGCACTGCTAGGGAAGCGAACTGTGATATCTCCCAAACTAGCGTAAGTGTCTTACTTATCTTATTAACATATCCTAGTTAGCTTCGCATAAAAAGATGTTCTTACTTTCATTCACTTAACCAACACTATTATATATATTCGTGCATATATAATCATTATAAATGAAATGCACACCCAACATAAAAAGATGCATAAACAGGAAAGAAAGATGTAGAATTTGTAGAATACTTCTCTTTATTAATAATTCTAGATAATTACAAACTCAACCCGCCCTGCGCACTCAGCTGCATGGGTCCATGCACTCAGCTGCAGACTTCTAGGCCTCTCCATGCTCAGCTGCAGAGCCTTCACCTATGCTAATACGCAAGACTTAGACTTCTACTTCAGAGCTATCTCTCGTACATCATATCTTCATTGCTTGATTTCTTCTCCTTACGACTTAGAGCTTAGCTCTATTTATACAATCCCATGGTCCGCGGACCATGGGTAGGTCTTTTACAACCGACACTACATTTCCAAATTAATGGCAGACAACCCTATGACTCTTTAACATCTATGTGCTCCGCAACCACAAAAGGCGGAGTCTTTATACTTGGATTACAAAATTTGACCAAAATATGGGCTTTTAGCCCCAAAACTGCCCTTAGATCCGGCGCCCAACAACCTTCCCTTACCCCTCCGGCTCCTCTCTCTCTCTCTCCCTTCTTAACCTCTTCTGATGCCTTAGTCTAAGACTCCACTTGACAGTTAAAAAGGCAATCCTTTCAAATGTTTTGACCTCTTTCACAATTGCCCAAGCCTTGCATATATAACATGTAGGTTGAGGGTTGCCAAGTCCTTCATGAGTTCCATTAGGAAAAAGCAATGATGTTTCATGATTTAGTGCTCTTTCCCATTTTCATACTCCATTAGGAATTAGTAATTCCCACAAACAAATCGAGTTATGATGTTTCCCTCCTTTTATGAGCTGACATAGGAGAGAATATAGGGATATTTTCTTAGTCAATTCGCTCCTTTGACCCATAGAACTTGATGTAGGTTCACTAACGCTGTTCCTGAGGTAGCAAGTAGAGTTACCCTAGGCACTAACGCACCCTTAAGCTTGTTGAGAAGCTTTATAAAGCAGGTTGATAGTGTTTGGACAATGTTAGCTTGACAACTGGGCCTATGAACTTGGTCAGTCCTTCAATCATCATGTCTTTTTTCTCTGAGTTAATGAGGAGGTCATTTTCCAGTATAACATATGCCCCCTAAAGTGTGAGATCAAAGGATACAACGATGGCTGAAATACTTTATATTTAACTTTCCTTTTCTTTGGAAAAAAAGAGAGAGAGGATTAGAGCTTCGAGCTATACGCGAAACCTAGTACAACACACACACACACACATATATATATAACAACTAAAATCATGTCCTGAGTCAGGAATTCCCATGCTTAGTAGCTATGTCAGAGTGATTTTCTTAGAAAATAGATATGACGATGTTGGCCGCCGATAAGCACAATGTGGAACTGGTGTCAACTTGGGAGAGGAAACAGGGCTGAGAGATGCAAGCCTCTACCCAAGGTCTCGATTTCTACTTCACCGAATAGCATATATCGATACATGTGGATATATGCATTGATGTCAAACATGCATGAAATCGTTTCATTACCAGTCAATAATGGTGACCGTTAACAGATGCGAGGATGGCCACCGATAATGGTGATGGTCTCCAAGATGCACAATACAATCTAGCAAGTGCAAAAAATGTATTTGTCGTCGAACACTCATAGAATTGTTTAACTAGGAGCCAATAATGAAAACCCCTGATCAAACACAAGGTGACCTACCACTAATGTCTGCAAGTACCTAGGCACTGAAGTGTTTCTGGGTCTTCTTCCTAGATAGAGTGTTGAAGTCGATAAGAAGAGACATGTCGAAAGGTAGGCAATAAGGTGTCCTACATCAGTCGACATGAAACAAGACAAGAATCATTGTTTTTTGAGGAATATTTTGAACATTGGGTCAAAGCAACAGAGGGCATGATGGTAGGATATGCTTGATGGGTTGATGGAGGAAACAGAAGATAAAGGTTTTCCCTTGAACAATAGAAGGCATGACAATAGTTTTAACCATGCAGCACTAGACTCATGAACACCAAAGAGCGTTAGGATACAGAGATGTAAGAAAATCGGGATATATAGGCTAAACTCATAGGATGGTAAGATTCATATTGAGAGGCCATCGTAAGGAAGGTTTATCTGAGGGAGTGCCATGTTCAAGGGAGCGATTGCTGCCAAAAATCTCTTTCAAAATACGGAACATAACATAGTTTTATTGTCCACTTTCCTCATCTAAGTAGTTTAGTTAGTCTAGACGGGTAAACTCATCAATCGTTTCATGTTTTAAGAGTCTGAAAAGGACCACAAAAAGAGTGACTCTATGCCCTATATGATTAGTTTAATTAGTCCAAACAAGCAAACTCATAGTCTTTTCATGTTTTAAGAGTCTGAAAAGGATCGTAAAAAGAGCGACTCTATACCTTGTCTATGTAATTTAATGAATTTAGAGGAGACAACTCGGTGGTATTTTTATATTTAGAGAGCATGAAAAGATCGTAAAGAATGTCTCCAAGGTGGTCCCTTTGTCATACATTTTATTGAGGTGCAACAAAAGTTGAATAGTATACCAGGAACAGTTCCTTTTCCATGAGTTAATCTACTGAGTTTGGATAAAGAGAAACGTATGCTCAATAGATGTTTGCCTCATTTTGTTACAAGTATTAAGAGATAGAGTAAACTCAATTTTAGTTGTGAAATTTTAATGAGTCACGTGACCAAAAAATCAATACCTTCATCGAATTTTAATGAGTCAAATGAAGAAAACTCAGGGTATCTTTTTCAGTTTAGTGAGCGAGGAAAAAGAGGTAAAAGAATTGCTCATTCCTTCTTCGTAGATTTAACGAGCCAGAAGAAGGCAAAAAATCAGGGATTTTTTTATTTAACGGCAAGAAATAGTCCCAAAAAAGCAAGCGCTCATATCGTCGTCATAAATGTTTAACAAGCCCAACGACGAAAAGTTGCGGTTTTTTCGATTTAACGAGAGAGAAAAGTTCCTAAAAAGAATGCTTAGAGATTCTTCATAAGTTTTTAATGAGCTTGAAGAAGGAACTCGGGGTTTTCTCAGTTTTATGAGAGAGAAAAAAGTCCCAAACAACAAATTCTCACTCGATCTTTTTTCAGTTTTGTGAGTTAGAAAAAGAGGGAAAAAGAGTTGCTCGGATTATCGTCGTAAGTGTTTAACAAGCCTAATGATGAAAAACTTGGGGATTTTTCAGTTTTAGAGTGAGAAAACATCCCATAAAATAAAGCACTCATAGAGAATTGCACATGGTCATTTCTGTCGTTCAATCCTAAAAATTATTTCATCAAAACATGAGTAATTTCTGTCAATCTGGGGTCATGGCGCATGATAATTATCATTGGAAATGGACTAATTCTACTTTAATGACTTCAATTAAGATAATTCATGTCTCCAAGGTGACTATAAGCGAGTTCTTGAGCCTCCACTTTCACCATTTGCATCATTTGAGAGTTGTGTGAGTGTTTTGGAGCTAAAGAGGAGCAGATTTTCCATGGATGATTGCGGGAGATCCGGGCGACCATTCGATGTGCCGTCAATCCCAAGTAGGAGGTAGAACCTTAATATTGTATTATTCAACCTTTTTTTAATCAACTTTTCGTGCGATTTTTTGGATATCTTGGGAGTCGTAGTTCTTTAAATGCACCTAACACACCTAGCAAGCCTATAGGGGGCGTTAAATGCCCTTTACGACCTACTGGAGGGCGTTAATCCTCCCTGTATCTCACTAGGGGGGCGTTAGTGCATGAGGGAAGGCAGGGATTTAATATGCTTTTTTTCCCTTTTGCACTGATTTTTGGGTTGATTTGTGCAAGTTTTGAGCCATTATGACTAGTCTATGGAGAGAACAGCCCCATGACCGACAAGAATTGTTGATACGAAATGGTCTTGCTTGCATACTTGGATTGTGTTGTTGTGGGTTGTTGAAGTATGCTAAGTTGGACTTGATGAAAGGTCAAGAAGACCTGTTGAGCTGGATTATTCAACACCGGGCTGGATTATTCAATGCCGGGATGAACATGAGCAGGTGTTCAAGATTGTAGATCATGAGTTGGCCATTGACTGCAATGATATATACTTTTTGACTAGTTTTTCATGCAGAGGAGCATGGGAAAACCTCACCAGGGGTAGGCCTGATCCTTGATCCACCCTAGAGTTAGTCCAAGCTTACTGTATCCCTGAGAGTGAACTCGTCAGCAAGAGAGTCCCCATAGAGAGGATTAGGTCCAAATCTATGAGGTCCATTTTATGGTTGATTGTGTGTTTGGCGAGGTCAAAGAGTCCCCACGTTGTAGCAAAGGCCCAACTATTTCTTGCAGTTGGCTGTGTCCAACCTCAGATGTTCAACTAGTGCGAAGCAGTGCTTCGCCAGTTGAAGGCACAATTGACTGCAAGCAAGACTCAAACCCAACAGATTTTTGGGTACGACACTCTCATTGTCTCATTCATACTTGAGAGGGTACCTGTTATGTGCTCGAGGATGAGCTTAGGTCCCTTTGATTCAAGAGAGCCGAGATAGGGGTGATGGCCATCACTTGATCCTCGCACAGGATGAGGACCTATCAGACACTTTTTCAAAGAAGATTTCTTCAAATGGCTTAGTGGCCAGATTGTGATAATTGACAACTATGCTTATGAGGGCATGGACTTCACCAGTGACCCTGACTTGATTCTCCCTCCTGGGACCAACTAGGGACCTCAAGGTAAGAATGATTTTAAGAGTACTTAAAGTATTTTTAAGATTTTGAATATTTGTATTATGTTTTTGTTGATTTTATTAGGGAACAAATACTGACATGAAGCTTTTTTCTTGACACAGATATGGCACCAGTACAACCTACAGGTGAACCTCGCCAAGTGAGTTGGAGAGGCCAACTACCTGATGCAAGGGGTGATGCTAATAGTCTTCACGAGGTTTTGAGGAACCTGGAGGGCTTGAGCATGGGTGTGGCCCCCTTTCCTATGAGAGAGATTGCCACTCATATGCAGTGGCACATAGTCGGTGTGCCTGAGCAGTTTCTGGTTTCTCTTCGGAGGATAGCTAGAGCAGTGTTATAATTTCATGAGTAGTAGGCTCTATTTAGTAGGTGCTTTGGCATAGCCAGTGGGTGTTTATAGCTAGGCTTAGTAGCCATTTTGTACTTAAAACACCAAAGTTTTGGAATATTTTGATGTAAAAGACTGGATTTGATATATATATATATATATATATATATATATATATATATATATATATATACAGATGGTATTTTATGATGTAAATGTTTTTTAAGTGTTTTTGTAAATTTTTAACTGTGTAAATATTTACTTTTCATACATGTATCTATAGTTAATGAGACAGATGCCAATCTCAAACATAGTTTGCCAATGAATCAGCAACTATATTAAATTCTCTAGGAATGTGCTCATATGAGATAACTTAAAATTGACATTCCAAGAGGCGTACCCTTAAATAATAACATAACACAGTTGATTTATGAGCGTGATAATGATTTGTCAATTGCATAACAACAAGCTGAGAGTCTAACCTGACTACCAGATTGGAGATGTCCCTTGATGATGCTTCAGTGAGAAGTGAAATATGGACATGTACTCAAAAATATTGTTGGTGGCAGTAGAAAAAAAGACTCCCCCAAAACAAAACAGTTCTGACTCAGGTGTGTAAATGACCCAAGTAGCTGACACAATGTGTCGTGTGTGACGACTGGCACCATCCACATATCCTATGTATGTTAAGGGTAATGAAGGCATCTACATTACGAGAAATATGTATGAGACAAATACTTCAATAAATACCAAAAAAGCCATTCACATCAAAGAAGCGAACCTTATAAATACATAAAATTACAAAGCACATGACTAGTGGAATACTAGGCATAATACTTTTCAAATAGAGCCCATTTTGGGGCTTAGCAAGTGAGACTTCTTCCCAATCCTGAATTTCATATGCCTCTTTTAAGAGAGCTTGTTTGATGACATATGGATCGAAACATAAGGGTTGAAGTGTTCCTGCCCCCAAGAGGTCATGTTTTTTATCATAGAGTAAAAAAAGATCTCCCTCTTGGTAAGAATGAGGCTTGACCTTTCTGTCGTTCTGGGCTTTGACCCAACGCGTGTGGGATTTGAGTGAAAATTCGGCATATCGACGGGTTTCATCCAAATGATTTAGGTATATCAGGAATTCTTCTTCGATAGTAGTGCCGGGCAAGAGTTCAACGGTGATTTGTAACAAAGGAATCTGACACTTGATTAGAAAAACTGCTTCCAGGCCATAAGCCAGCTGAAAAGGTGTGAAGCTTGTAGTAGTCTTAACTGAAGTTTGGTATGCCCATAGCACAGGATATAACATTTGATGCCATTGGGTTTTATGATTCCTTACTAACCTATAGATCATTGTTTTTAAGATGCCATTGACGACCTCTACTTGACCATTAGCTTGGGGGTAGTAGGAGAATGATTGATCCTGGAAAAAACCTAGCAGCGATGTTAAATCAGACATCATTTGATTCTAAAACTGAGACACGTGGTCTATAAAAATCGTGTGGGGCACATCGAAGTGACAGATGACCTAATTAAACAGGAATAGCATCGTGATTTCCCCATTAGCTCGGAAGGTGGGAAGGGCTTTGGCCCATTTCGTGAAATAGTCCACAACTACAATAATATAGTTGTGTCTAGCAAGGGAAATGGGGTTTCAAGCTATGAAGTCTATCCACCATTTGGCAAAGGGGCCGACAGATATAACTAGGTGCAACAGGGTTGGAGGAGTGTACATTTTCTTTGTAAACACTTGACAAGGATGGCATTTTCGTATAGCCTTGATACAAGCTTTGAACAAGATCAACCAATAGTAGCTTGCATGCAAAATTTCTGAGCAGTAGATATGCCAGAAAGATGAATACCACATGCCCCAGCATGGCAGTCATTTAAAACATGTTTCGCCTCTTCATGAGTGAGGCAACATCAAAGAATTGTATCTGCACCACAGTGATATAACATATCGTTAAGCGCTAAATATTGTCGCTCTTGCTAGCAGATGCGACAAGGGTCACCTGACGATAACTCAGGGCGGAAACACTGCACTTGGAGGTAGACAAGAAAGTAACCATATGTTATAGACATATTTGGGCACATCAACCCCAACTCATATGTCAATATTATTAGGGTCTATCAACCCCTAATATAGTTGTTTTATGCTCTAAAGAAACTATGTCCTCCAAATGCTTCATTCCCTGAAAGTTCCATCACAAAATTCATCCAAAAAGTGCCTCAAAGGAATCATTGCAGAAAGCCCTATGTTAGGGTGCTATGCATAGCAGGTGCCACACTGTCAAAGTGCTATGCATCATAGTTTGGCCCTCTTTAGGGTGCGATGGTCAAGCTTAGACAAAATTCTAGGACAGTTTGAGGAATCAGTTATTCATGGAAACCTCTAGAAGCTTCTCCAGTGCCACCTTCCCATATGATTTCACCCAAGGATGACTAAAGGAATTAGGAAACCACCCTCTATTCCCCTCTTTCATGGAACCAATTCCTAAAAATAGAAAGGCATTCAAAATCATCATTGATGACTCAACCTCCTTCACTCATTTATAAATGGATCCCTCATCCAAGAGATCTGAGACTGAATATTTCTTAGTGATAAGGAAGTGCTGATGGTTTTAGTATTGAGGCAAAGTATTGTTGTAATGTTGGAATTCCTTGCTATTCATGAGGTGAAGAAGGTTTGAAGCTGGGAGGATGGTGCTGGATCGAACTGATGGGTTGTAATCCTCCTTTCTATTAATAAAGCTTTTCAAGATTTTTCCCCTATGATTGTGTAATCTATCAATGCAATTATATGTTTATCTACTTTCGATTCTGTGATGTTTATGAATTATGGATCATTATTCTTTGACAGGTCTACGCTTTTGTATTTGTGCAGGTAATCTCCAAGCATGTTAAGTATGGGGAGGAGTAATGAGATTTTCCAAAGGAGAGAGAGATCAAGCGGGAGTTACAGGTTGGCTCTTCATAAACTTTCTCTTATCTGTCATTCATAGGAAATATAGTGAATTGTTTTAACTATTGTTTCTAGGTTAGCTACCAAACCTAGAGGGTTAGCATTTCTTAGAAATACTAATTTTCCCAAAAAAAAATTGGCGACTCCACTGGGGAATCTAAATGCCCTTTTTGGTAGCTTATTAGCCTCTTAGAACATTCCACTGCACTTTACTTGCTATTGTTCATTGAAATCAAGCTTAATCCACTGAAAATTGCATCAGTTTTGAGCCAAAAACAACTTCAGAATCGCTCCCTGTGACCATCGCACTATCCTGAACTATGACTTGCTATGCATAGCAATTCCTGAATGGAAAAAGTGCTATGCATAGCACTATCTTCAAAGAGAAACTGCGATGATTGACTGAAGCTCAATTTTCCCATCTAGGAATTGAGGTTTTTGACCAGTTTTCATCTTTATTTGATTGCTTGTTGAACATGAATGATGTCTCATCACTGAAACCAAATTTCATCGCTTAATTCAGCCCTGTTTAGACTAGGATTGGTGAATGATTTTATGTATTTGTTTTTTCATTTATAATCCATTATCAAAAAGTAGTGTTGATTGATTGTCGTTTCAATAGAAAAGTGTCGTAAAGTCTTCAATATCGTCGAAAAAGTGAAGTGTCGTAAAAATCTACCTTCATAGCTAATCGATTAAACTATTTTGTGCATTTTATTTGATTTCATTCAAAGTGTTGAAAATTTTTGTTTCTTCAAACTTGAAAGTTTCATTTAGCCCTCCTTTCTCTCTTTGAAAAAAAATTATCGAAAATATCCATTTTGTGTTAAGTATTCTGAATCATTTTTGCATTTAGTTTTCCTTGTTGTCTCATTCACATTAAGGGAAGCTGAAAAAAAATACATGCATTTTGCATTATGCATATTAAGGTTTGTGAATTCTTGATAGGAATAACTAGGGAAATTGCATTAGATGCGCTTTTTTCTCTTTGTCAAAGATCTGATTGCTCAATCCTTTAGTAGCTAAGGTTTTCATCGTTCAAACTAAATCAAAAGTTTGTTTATCATGATAGTTTCATTTTAGGAATTGTGAACATTCATCATGTGGTGAACCTTTAAAGGAAAATCCTTAAGCAAGATCAACTTAAATGAACCTCAATTAATCTTACAATGCTTTGGAACTTAACACAATAGATCTAGAGGTCTAGGCTAGAGACATGTTTCGGCATCTTTAAACCTAGTGGTTGTCATTTTCACTGAAGGTTGGGTGATTCCTCCTCTTTGATTCGATAAGTGCTAGTATGGACTTGTGCTCCCTGTATCGTTGTGTATATAGTGGGAGACCCCAATAGATTTAAATCCTGTATCCCTAGGAAGCTGATTTTGTCGCCTTACCGATCACAATGCACTGAACACAGCATTCGGGAAGACTGACTGTCGTGTGGCAAATCCTTGGTAATTTCACTTTAATTTACCACCAAGGTGTATATTGCAATTCTGTGATTAGTTTGGTAAACCCTCTTGCTTAGTATCTCTAGAGTAGTCACTTTTGTTCCTGTTCGACTCCTTAAAAGAAAAGGTTCATCTGAGCACTTGTCCTTTCAAGATCATTAAATAACGAAAGTGACTAGAGTCATCTATTTCTTTTTCTCAACTCTCAAAAAATGAAAAAGCAAAGTTAAGTTCTAATGTCATAAAATTTAATTAATTGTGGATAACATCCTCCACACTTGTTTTTTAGTTGATCTTAGATTGAAACATATGGCGACAAAACTGGAGTCCACAATCAAGGAATTCTTTTTGATGGGAATCCTAGTCCTTTTCCTCCATTTGGAAATATTGGTGATCCATATATGGCTACATTGTCCCTTCCAAGACTTACCATTGGCTTGCCAATATGGCTGTTTTCAACCTCCTTCGTTCAAAATGTCGTGATTTCTCTACAATCGAGTATTCCTCCAACTGGACAAAATCAACCTCCAATTGATCCTAAAGTTGACCCTTTGCCTTCTTCCTCAGTTGTTTCTTCCTCCCTTTCTTCCTCTTCACCAGGTGAAAGTATTGGTACTAGTAACCAGGTGGCTAAGAAGAAGAAGAAAGGGAAGAAGAAGAAGAGGAAGTAAATTCAGCAGAAGGGAAACCAAGCAACCATTGCTTTGAATGCAACATCTGATCAGAAACCATTCGTCAGGCATCACAAAGTTTGATATCCATGCAAATTTGTGTGGAGGACCATCTTCTTCAAAATTGTCCTGATATTCCTCAGATCTTAGAAGAATGGCCTTCCTATTCACATCATCCTGTGTCATCAACCTCTGGAGATCATCACCATCAACTAGTGATAGTAAAGTTCATGGAAACAAGGGAAAATTCAAGTTTCCATGTAGGTTATGTGAAGGGAATCACCCAATTCACCTTTGTCCATATTTGGATGAAGCCAATAAAGTGTTGGATAACCATCCTACTTCATCGCAGCAACTTCCATCTGGTTAAAGGAAGCTCTCCCTAAATCCTTCACTAGTTGATGACTTGACTAACTAAAATCAACCATCGGTCAAAACCACTCTCTCTGAAAGTGAATCCTATGAGTCTATACCCGATCCAAATCAACAGGTCGAGGTAACAGTTGACCCAATTTCACCTTCAGCTAATCGTGCCTTTCCCAAAGAGAGTGAAAATCATACCACTCAAGTTCTTTTTGTTTCCTCAAATTCAAATGAGCTTGGGGGAAATCCACCTTTTCCATCAAGACAGGAGGAAAATCCTCCAATTCTCGTAACTCAAGGGGTTAATTCTCCCGTTTCTACGGTACCCCCTCCAAGTAGTCTAGTCGCTTCCATTGATTAGAATTGACTAGCAGGATTCCGTGTTCCTTCTTATGTGCCCTTCCAGATCATAGTACAAGTTTGTAAAATGATTGTATCTGGAACTATTATAGATGAAGGTGCATCAGTAAGTATCATTTCCTCAACTTCTTGGCAAGCGCTTGGTTCACCACCACTTGTGCCTGTTACACAGAATCTGTTGGGATTTAACAGAGGAACCAGTCGACCATTAGGGATCCTTCCTTAGTTACCTATTACTTTGTGAGGAAAAACCATTTATCTAGACGTGATGGTAGTCCTAGGCCCTTTAGATTACAATTTACTTCTTGGGCGCGACTATGTTTATGACATGGGAGCTATTGTTTCAACACTCTTTTGAGTGATTTTTTTCCCGCATGAAGGCAAGATTGTCACCATTGACCAGCTTTCATTTCCCAGTCCAAGTATAGCTCCTAGTCAACCATCTTCCCTAAATGGTCCTTTTGTACCAATGGTATCATCCCTGCCACAGGTTAATTATGTGGCAACCT
Organism: Pinus tabuliformis; assembly: GCA_031772625.1. Taxonomy (NCBI): domain Eukaryota; kingdom Viridiplantae; phylum Streptophyta; class Pinopsida; order Pinales; family Pinaceae; genus Pinus; species Pinus tabuliformis. The sequence continues at coordinate 1,688,794,855 of CM062820.1, forward strand.
GTTCCATACCTACATCAACTGACAATCAATTCAGTGATGTTGTACATCATGTACTAGGGGCATTGGATCTAGATCTCTCTTTCATGACCTCTTATGAGTTGTGATTGAGTCCAAGGATAGTTCATTGTCATGTTTCAACCTGTTAAAAATTGAAATAGGTCTCTGAGGATAGTTCGTGGTCTTGTGTCAACCTCGTTAAAAAATGAAACAAGGAGTATGACGGTAGTTCTTTTACTGTGTCAACCTCATTAAAAAATGAAATAACTCTTGAGGATAGTTCTTTGTCTTGTGTCAACCTCGTTAAAAAATGAAACATACCTGAGGATAGTTCTTTGTCTTGTGTCAACCTCATTAAAAAATGAAACAAGGGTCCGAGGATAGTTCTTTTACTGGGTCAACCTCGTTAAAAAATGAAATAGGTCCATGAGGACAATTCTTTTACTGTGTCAACCTCATTTAAAAATGAAACAAGCCAACGAGCATAGTTCCTTGTCTTGTGTCAAGCTCATTAAAAAATGAAACAAGGAATCTGAGCACAGTTTCTTGTCTTGTGTCAAGCTCGTTTAAAACTGAAACAAGGTCCCAAGTTCCAAGTCGAGTCTCTGATTAGATCTTGTAAAATCCCAGTCAAGCCTTTCACTTGATCTCGTAAAAGAACCTTCATTCCATCCACATGATAGCAATGAGTAGTCTACTTAGGTGAATGTAATGAAGCTTGGGGAGGCATGCACCTAGTGGTAAAGTTAAGTTTCCCTGTAGGTTATGTGAAGGGAATCACCCCATTCACCTTTGTCTATCTGGACGAAGCCAAAAAGGTGTTGGATAACCATCCTACTTCACTGTAGCGACTTCCATCTAGTTACAGGAGACTCTCCCTTTCATCATGTTGGGGGCATGCAAACCATTTTCAAGCATAGTTTTTTGTTTCAAGCTTGTCTAAAAATGAAACTGAATCGAAGCATAGCTTTTTCGTTTCAAGCTTGTGTAAAAAAGAAACTCAATCCAAGCATAGTTCCCTATGGTTCAAGCTTGTCTAAAAATGAACCCATTTCCATTTTAACCCTCATGATTGCCATTTTGTTAGCCGCCTTTATCATATGAGCCTTCGTATCATTCCATCACCACCATCTCTTTGGTTAATCATACGCTTTTACTTGGTTGTTTTTTGAGGAATAGTTGCAATGAGTGGTCTTATTAGCCAACCTCTTCACATAAATCAACATGTTTTGAGAAGTTCCAACATCATCAGAACCAGTTGCTACCCTAGACACCACTCATTCCTCAAAATGGAGTTGTATTTAAACTCTTTTCAGACTCTCTAAATAAGAAAAGATTGTCGAGTACTCTTCTATTCCATCTCATTAAAGTATTGGAAACGACATCTCTCTTGTATTATTTTATCCTTTTTCATACCTGAGGGATTATTTTACGAAGAAGAGCTTATAGAGTTTTTCTTTTCATCCCTTTTTCAAACTCTGTAAACATGAAAAGGACCGATTTATCCTTGTCATTAAACTCGTTAAAATAATAGCGACAAACTTGTCCATCTAGACAAGACCGATTTTCACTGTCGCTAGACTTGCTAAAACATCAAATGGCGATGGGTTTGCCCGAAGTTTGAATTATAGAACAAGCATATGTTATCCTCCTCAAGCTTGATAAAAATAAGGAGGTATTGGTCAGCCATGACTGGGGAAAATGGGAAAAGTCTTGAAAACTTATGGTAGAGAGTCGCTCTTAAACATGACACTTTCACTTCATCTCCCTGACTAAGTTGGGTTGGGTCATTCGGTTTGATGGTTATCATACCATTGGTCTATCACACCATCCATCACTTTTGTTTTGGGTCAACACTACCAATTCATCTCATTGTTTCCGATATGTTCAAGAGAAGTCATCCAGTTAAAACTTCATCCGTTGCAATACTATAAACCTTCATTTTCAGGACCGCCATTCCTGAACTTTCTGTCATCAGTCAATTCTCATCTCCAAAATCATTTACTTCGTTTCATGTCGTAGATGTGGGATACATCAAGGCCCTCCTACAATGAGTTGCTTCTTGTCGACATCAGCTCATCATCCAAGAAGTTTACTTAGAAACGCCCTTTTAGTGCATTGAAGCTTTCATACATCAATGGAAAGTTTCTCTCTTCCAACGACAGGTTGACATCAATGTCCTACAACCGAAAGATTTTGCATGGTGTTCGACATCGAATCATATATTCACACCATGAACAATGTATTGTAATACCTTGAGGATCATCATCATTATCGGTGATCCCTCTCGCACCTGTTAACAGCTCACATCATTGGCTGGTAACCAGATGATGTCTCTCCATGTTCGACCTCAGAACATCTTTTCACATGGTCAGACTTGTACATTGAGTGAAGATTGAACGAGTTTGAAGACCCCAGATCTAGTTTCATCCATCTGGGCTGCAATATATTCAGGAGTACCAAATCAAATGTACAAAGGCTTTACACAGATGGTCATCCTAATCATGGATCACAAGTCTATTTCTGTATAATCACAAGTCTATATCTGTAGATGACTATCTGATCTATGTACATGTAATGAAAGTTTATAAGATGAGCATGGAAATGCCTCCCTCAGTGATTTCATGAGAAAATCATATTATCATGATGTATTGTATTGTAATTGATGCAGGTCACCTTCCAGTTCAAAACTTCCGATCCTCATGATAAAGCATTTCACCCGACATAGATATTTACGACCTCATGCTTTAGGGGGCAACTGTTACAGACATATTTGGGCACATCAACCCCAACTCATATGTCAATGTTATTAGGGTCTATCAACCCCTAATATAGTTTTTTTATGCCCTAAAGAAACTAAGTCCTCTAAATGCTTCATTCCCTGAAGGTTCCATCACAAAATTCATCCAAAAAGTGCCTCAAAGGAATCATTGCAGAAAGCCCTGTGTTAGGGTGCTATGCATAGCAGGTGCCACACTGTCAAAGTGCTATGCATCATAGTTTGGCCCACTTTAGGGTGTGATGGTCGAGCTTAGACAAAATTCTGGGGCAATTTCAGGAATCAGTTACTCATGGAAACCTCTAGAAGCTTCTCCAGTGTCACCTGCCCCTCTGAGTTCTCCCAAGGATGACTAAAGGAATTAGGAAACCACCCCGTATTCCCCTCTTTCATGGAACCAATTCCTTAAAATAGAAAGGCATTCATCATCATCATAGATGACTCAACCTCCTTCACTCATCTATAAATCGATCCCTCATCCAAGAGATCCGAGGCTGAATATTTCTGAGCGATAAGGAAGTGCTAATGGTTTTAGTATTGAGGCAAAGTATTGTAGTAATGTCGGAATTCCTTGCTGTTCATGAGGTGAGGAAGGTTTGAAGCTGGGAGGATGGTGCTGGATCGAACTTATGGGTTGTAATCCTCCTTTATACTAATAAATCTTTTCAATATTTTTCCCCTATGATTATGTAAACTTTCAATGCAATTATATGTTTATCATACTTTCATTTCTGTGATGTTTATGAATTATGGATCATTATGCTTTGACGGGTCTATGTTTCTGTAATTGCACAGGTACTCTCCAAGCATGTTAAGTATGGGGAGGAGTAACGAGATTGGCCAAAGTAGACAGAGATCAAGCGAGGAATCGAGCGGGAGTTACAGGTTGGCTCTTCATAAACTTTCTCTTATCAGCCATTCATAGGAAAAATAGTGAATTGTTTTAATTGTTGTTTCTAGGTTAGCTACCAAACCTAGAGGGTTAGCATTTCTTAGAAATACTAATTTTCCTGAAAACACCATACCAACAGTTAGTTGTGTCGATAAGATAGACACATCATCCGGAAGAGGATCATGGGCTATCTCGTTAGGATTGATAATGGGAAGATCTGACAATAGTTTAGCGAAGACTAAGGAATTTTTCACCTTGGCAGCAGTGAAAACCAAATCAAATATTGGGAGGATCACGATACATTTTGAATATTTCCCTCCAATTACTTGACGAGATAAAATGTGTCTCATGGGATTCTCCAAGGTGATGACAGTAGTCTGTCGCAGTAGTATAGTGTCGAAAGTGGTTGACAACAAAGAAAACTGCCAAGGACATCTTTTCCACATGTGAATATCTGAGTTCAGGCCCAACCACACATTTAGACAGATAATATATCACATGTTCACTCCGATCATCATGAGTTTGAACCAAGACCATTCCTAGAGAGGATGGCGAGGCTGCGAGGTATAGAAGAAAGTCACACCCATAATTGGGAGCGCTAAGGAGTGGGGTTGATATAAGCACCTTTTTCAATACATAAAATGATCATTGAGCTTTATCATCCCATAGATACAACACTCCCTTCTTAAGTAGGCGCATAAAAATTTTCATCAACTCAGCTTAGTTTATGATGAACCGTGGTAAAAAGTTTTCTTTCCCTTGCAAATGTTGGAGTTGCAAAATGGATTGTGGTTAGGGAAATTGAGTAATTGACTTTACCTTATCGAACCCTAATCTTGTACTTGGAGACAATGAATCCAAGTAAGCATCCAGACTCGACAAAGAAAATGTATTTATGCTGATTTAGACGTATGTTATAAAACTAGCACCTAAGAAAGATAGCTCTTAAATGATCTAGGTGTTGCGCCTGCTTCTTGGAATGGGCTAGTAGGTCATCCAAGTAAGCCTAAACAATATGTATGATATCGTGAAATGCATAGTCCATGGCCCTTTGAAATGTTTCTCCAGCATTCTTTAAACCAAATGGTAGTTTTCGATAGGAAAATATTCCCCATAGGAAAACGAGGGCAGTTTTGTGCTAGTTTTTAGGTTTTATAGCAATCTGGTTGTAACCTGAGAATCCATCCATGAATGAGAATGCTTCACAATCAGCACAGTCGTTGATGATTTGGTCGATGAACGGTGTCAGATAATTATCCTTTGGACACGTGGCGTTCAAGTCTCGATAGTCGACACATACATGAATGGTTCCTTGTTTCTTATTAACAGGAACTAGATTGGAAACCCATTCCGTTAAGGGAACGTGATAGATGAAACCAGCACGTAACAACTTTTCCACCTCAATTTGGATGGCTACCATTTTGCGGGGGTGGATTGGTCGAAGACTTTGGCAGACAAGTTTAGCATTTTCGTATATCTTGATCTCATGCTCAACATTACAAGGATCTATGCCGGGAATTTCCTCGTAAGACCAAGCAAATACATTGCAAAATTCCTTAAAAACGCAAGTGACGCTTGCAATTTCCTCAGGATTGAAATTTTATCCAACCTAGATGTTTTTTGTGATGCCTGTCTTGACAGAAATATCGATGAGCAATGTCTTTGAAATATTGCCCATGTTTCCTTCCAAGTCCAAAGTTTGGATAGTTGTATATGGTGAGGAAATGATTTTAGGTGCGCTAGGTGATAGGATTTGAAGAGGCATCATGTACGAATTAGATATAGAAACACGATGGTGTGAGTCCTCCCAAGGTCACTCTTCTAAACTCATGAGATCTCTAATATCTTCATCCGTAGGTAGGACTTGATTGAGGGGATCGAAAGAACGAGCAGTTATGGGAGGGGCAATGGTACCGTTGTTCGTGACCAAAGTGACTAGAGACTCATATGCAAATTGAATGACCTGGTAGGCAAATTCAGCTGGTGACAGCAGCATTTGTTCTCCATAAGTGTCAATGTCTGAAGAGGTCAGTAGGATCCAAGGATCGGTCGGTTCGTGAGGAATGGATTAAACCATATTGACCGTCTATGGAACTGCTAGTGGTAGAAGAGGGAAACAAGCCAACAGGGAAGAGCCCTTCAGTAGATCGGTAACGATACTAACGTAAGAGTCAGGTACACCACCCACTAAGGGTATGGATCCACTTGGTCACGGGGAATAATTAGGGGTACAAAAGGATAGTTGGTCCATTGCGACTACCTTTCCATCCAATGGAAATAGGATGATGTGAAAGAATGTAGACATAATGGCAATCATGGTGTAAGTCCAACTACGACCCAACAAGAGATTATAGTCGAGATTTCTATCTACAACTTTAATGTCTGCCATTACCATTTTCCCATACAAGGTGATGGAGTAGCTAGCTAGGTAACCTTTTGGGATGAAAGTGTGGCCATCGAAAGCTTTAAGGGAATTCAATGGTAGGGATAAGGTTAGAAAACCCAAAGTGAGCCAACATGAAGCCGACATTACGCAAGTACAAGCACCTTGGTCAATGACATTTTTATGTGTTCCTTTACCTTTCGAAAATATTTTCACCTGAAATAAAAGCTCATGAGAAATGGGAAGTTTACATTTTTCCATGTCGAAAATTGCAAGCATCGAATCTTGAGGGTCGATACCACCAATAGCTAAAATCAGAGCTTTGTTTTGTGCTGGACATGTTTGTAATACTTCGAGCGCTGACATAGCCGACGATGCTTGTGCCAAGTCTTCTACAATGCTGTAGTTTTGCGCGGAAAGTGCAGATGTATTGTGCATTATGTGTTGAAGTGCCCCTTTAGGGGGGGAAATCATAAGGTCAGCAACTGTCCTTTCGATATGAAGATCATTAGGTGGCAGTGGGTTTTGACTTGAGGAGGGTTCCTCTGCATGAGCACCAGGAATTCCATAAGATTTGGCTCTGGTTTGTAGATCTACCATTTCAAAGGTATAAACGGTAGAGGGTCCTTCACTAGTTGAAGGACGTTGCGAACCACCATTTCCCCCTTGTGGAGGTTGGTGTTGGTTTGCAATAAGATGATGCTACTGCTGAGTGGGGAAAGGATTATTCAAGACAGCAGGGGTCCTGCTAGTGTCCTTTTTAGCAATGAAATTTGTGCATTCCTGAAGACATAGACAATGATAGGTCATGTGGTCTTCAGCACATATCTTTCAATGGAATCTGGCAGGTTTATCCTTTCCATCAATAGAGGGCACAACAACCTTTTGCTTTAGGTTTTGCTGCTTTGTTGACTGCTCTTCAGAAGGAGTGGTATTTTTCTTATTCTTCTTGTTCTTACCACCAGGTTTTTGTGTAGACTACACAAAGTTTATCGTGGTTGTAGGAGGAGAATCCGATTTTGTAGATGGGTCTATTAACATTTGGGAATGTGACCAATGAGTTGCTTTATAGAAGCCCTGGAGGTTGTGCTAATAATCCCATCGACGTGCACTCTGGGTTGCTGAGTAGTGAGAGCATTGGAGTTGCGTGGGGAATTGGAAATTACATCGTATAGAGTGCCATACTGTGAATATATCATATCTAAGTGTTGGGCACGATGAATGGATTGGTCTTTTGTGACCGCACCACCTAAGGTGACATCCTTAGCAATCTGGGGGAGTAGAGACTTGAAGAACCAATTCGCTAACAGATAGTTTGGGAGGGGAGCTTTGACTAACCTCCGCCTACATCTCCATGCATGTATATGAGCAAAGATGTAGGTGGCAGTATCCTAATGTAATGAAGTGAGGAGTTCCGTCGTAGTTTCATAGTGGATGACTAGCTGGAAGTGCTTTAAGAATTCCATTGCTAGAGAGCCAAAGGTATTGACAGACGTGTGTGGTAACTCAATGTACCACTTGGTTGCATTTCTAGTAAGGGTGAGGGGAAAAAGACGTAACCAGATACTATCATCCACCATGGAGTTAGAAACACACCATAGATGATAGGTGGTGATGTGTGTACCCGCATCCTCTCCTTGTTTCCCTTCAAACTTCGGGATGTCTATCCATATTTTATGTGGGATGGGCAACCAAAGTAAGCTATGATAGATGCGGTCATTTGTAAGTTTGTACAATTCAAGGATATCAAGAATTGCCAAGAAAGGAAAAGTGTTTGATTCCCCCGAACCAGACCAAGGCGATGACATATGACTTGAGGATCCTTACGGTCCTCCCATTTTGTTGTTCCCAATATTATACACATGTTGCGTGGTATAGTAAGTTCCTTGGGGTATGGTATTGTATTGTGGGTTTCCATAGGGATTGTTAGGATGGGGAATAGAAGTGCACCCAAGATAAGAAGTTCCCCCTTGACTCATTTAAGGTTGTGAGTAGGGTGCCCCCATGGATTGATTAGGACCTCCTTAAGGGTTCCCCCTCGCCACATAACTAATGATAGGTCCTTGACTAACATAAGGAGGGTTCGTGTCAATCAGTAACTGGCCATGCATGCCTGAAAATGAAGGGGAAAGTGTTATGCTCCCAGCTGGTATATGCATATTGGGAGTGGCGCCCCGAGATACCTAAATCTGGGGGTTAGAACTATACAATGGATTCCAACCATATCGTTGGTTGAACGGACCTGCGTTAACTGTGCTATATTGAGCATTATAAGGAGCTCTATATGTAGCACTTGTCGAAGGTCCAAGGGATGACACAAAAGGGGCAGAACCCGGAATGCACTGGGTTCCACTCATGGAGGATGTCACGATAGGGTTTGAACCTAGGACAAATGGGGTAGAAGGGTTCACCATTAGAGGTGTGGTACTGACTATCGATTGGGGAAGTGGTGGTGGACCAGAAGTGTCTGAAAATTCCCATGATCCATTAGTCATCGATGGGATGGGTGAAAATGTTCCAAATAAAGAAAAAGGAGGTACAATTGTAACGGGAACCAAGAGTGGGCCCAATGGATTCATGATCGAAGGATTGTATCGAGGAAGAAATCCTTGAGTAAATAAATCCTCCAATGAGCTTGAATCATGGGATGTACAAATTGATTCTGTGCGATATCTCAGAGATTGATTTCCCAAAGATGTGGAATCTAGTCCACTAGAGCTCAGAGGATCCTCCACAATGAGTGGGGGAAGTCCTAACAACCATCTAGATTGACAACGAGGGCCGGATGTAGCCATGGTGGCCGATAATTTTTATCAGTAAATTTTATAGTGATGTTTATTAAAGTCTTGGTGATAACACTCTGGCACTTAAAAAATAAAAAATACACTAAGTAAATCGATCAACAAGCAGAGGGAAATGACCCTATCTAATAAGCACTGATCACTGGAGATGAAACCCAGTATCACAATGAATAACAAAGAGTGTTGGCCAAATGTACAGTTATGGTTACACTAGAGATTCTGTTACAAGGAAAAGTGTCTATGCAGAACTGCTAATCCCACTAAGGCGTGGTAGCTACCTTAGAAACAAACAAAGTAAAACTACTTTCATTTTCCTTTATGAAGATAGATGAGAGAAGAATAAAGGAGACCAACCTCTGTCTTGCGCTTGGTTCCTTGCTCGATTCCTCTATCTTCTGATAGTCCTTTGCTACTTGCTTCCTTGTATACCCAGCTTTACAGAGTACCTGTAGAATCAAAGCAACATAACACTATACGAGAACATGGATCTATTATCATAAACAATCTAGGATCATATGTAAATTGACCATACAAATGCATAAAACATAAATCACACAAGAGTATGGAGGAAAAATTGAATAGCTCTATTGATAATCAAGAAAGAGCCAAGAGAGTTACAACCAGTTGTTCTGACCCAGCATCATCCTCTCAGTAAGTGAGCCCTTCTTCACCTCATGCAAAGCTTAGATCACCCAACACTATGATGTTGCCTTAAGAAACCAATAGAAATTCCTTACAAGATGCAAAATTCCAGCCTCTGGATCTCTGGGATGAGGGATCCATATATAGATGTCTATAAGGGAGATGAGTCAGCTTGTGATTTGATTAGTGTCTTCCCTCTTATAGTTCTTGCTTCCACTTGGAGATTGATGATCTCTTACTCATCCTTGGTCGAATTCAGAGAGGCAAGTGTCACAGGAGAAGTTTCTGGAAGATTCCATGCTTCTCCACCTCGCGGATTGACACTGCCATTTGTCTCTTCTCGCCCATCGCACCCCATAGAAGGGCTTTTGAAATGCAATGCACAAACCGAGTGTACTTAGGTGAGATGCAATGCACTTTGCCTATGGAGCAGGTGAAATGATCCTGTTTTGACCATTTCTGAGTAGTTTTTCACGGAGAACTTCTAGGAGAAGCTGTAATCAGTTGACCTTGTTCCTTTAGGGGTTGGAATGACACTTTAGGGACTTAGGAGCCCTTGGTTTATGGACATTTTATGCTTGGGGTTGTAGTGCCAAAAAACGTCTATAACAGTTGCCCCCTAAAGCGTGAGGTCGTTAATCTTTTTGATGTCGGATGAAATGCTTTATCACGAGGATCCGAAGTTCTTTCAAGCTGGAAGGAGACCCATAATAAGATACAATACAATACATTATCTTAATAATATTTTCATGATCTAGCTGAGGTAGGCATTCCCATGCTCAGCTTTATAAATTCATTTTCATGTACATAGGACAGACAATCGTTTGAGTGTAGACTGATGATTCTGGTAGAGCCATCATCCCTTTGATTGGATGATTATCTGTGCATAAATGATGTACATTTGATGTCTTTATTTTCCTGAATATACATCGCAGCCCGGATGGATGAAATTAGATCCAGGGTCTTCAGTCTCATTCGATCTTCACTCAAAGTACAAGTTGATCCATGTGAGAGATGTTCTGGAGTCGAACATGGAAAGACATCGCCTGATTACCAGCCAATGATGTAAGCTGTTAACAGGTGCGAGAGGAATCATCGATAATGATAATGACCCTCAAGGTACTGCAGTATAATTCACGTGGTGTGAATAAAGGACTTGGTGTCGAACACCACGCAAAATATTTCGGTCAAAGGTCATTGATGTAAACCTGTCGCGGGAAGTGAGAAACTTGCCATTGAGGCATGCAAGCTTCAAAGTACTGAAAGGGTTGTCCCTAGATCGAATTCTTGGATAATGAGCTGATTTCGACAAGAAGTGATTTGTCATAGGAGGGCCTTAATGAATCCCACATCAATGACATGGAACGGAGCAAATGATTTTAATGGAGATGAAAACGGTCTGGTGATATAAGGTTCAGGGTGGCAGTCATGAAAGAATGGAGTGTAAATGTATTGTTGTGGGTGATACACAGGTGAATTCTCTGAGTGACTTCTCTTGAACATACTGACAACACTGACATGATGGATCGGTAGCATTAACCCCAAATGTGGATGGTGTGATGTGACCAGTGAATGAAACAACCCAACCCAAGTTGGATGCGGAGTGAAAGTATCATTTTCAAGAGCGACTTGCTACCAACAAAGTTTCTTCAAGTTTTCTTCCCAATTTTTCCCTAGTCATTGCTGACTAGTACCTCTTTATTTTTGTCAGGTTTGAGGAGGATAACATATGCTTGTTCTATAATTTTCCCTTTGGGCAAACCCATCGCTATGTTTTAACGAGCCTAGCGATAGTGAAACTCGTTCTTGTCTGCTATGGACAATTTTGTCGCTATTAGGTTTTAACGAGTTTAACGACAAAGACAACTCAGTCCTTTTCAATTTTAGAGAGTCTGAAAAGGGATGTAAAGGAAACTCCAAAAATCCTTTTTCGTCAGCTAATCCCTTAAGTCCGAAAAAGTATAAAACAATACAGAAGGGATGAATTTTTGATACTTTTAACGAGCCGAACAAAACAAGCACTCGATCTTTTTGTGTAATAATCCCTTAGGTCCAAAAAGATTAAAATCTAAAGGAGGGATAGCACTTCCGATCCCTTTGACGAGCTGGAGAGGCCAATAGCTCACCAATCTTTTCATATTTTACGAGTCAATTGAAAAGAGCTTAAAGGAGACTCGTCTTTAAGGAACGAGTGATAAATTTGGGTAGCAGCTGATTCCAGGTAAGGTTTGGAATTTTCCAATCACGGCAGTGTTACAAGGATGGCTAACAGGATCACTCTTCGCAGCTGTTCCTCAAAAGGGGTAAACAATCAAATGGAGGTGAATGATCGGCCAATACAGAGTGGAGGTGATGATGAGAACACGACCAAGGCTTTAAAGGCTGAAGTACTACATTCACGACAGTTATTTACCAGAAATTGGTTCATTTTTTATTGAGCTTAAATGCTGGGGGAAACATTTGCTCATTGCTTATGTTTATTTTTTAACGAGCATGAAGTCCGCGTTAAAACTGCTCGATAAATCCAGTTGTATAATAACGATGTCTCATATATAAAAATGGCAATTTTTCAAATCTTTGCCCCACATCCTTTCTTTATGCAAGTTAGGAAACGACCAATCCTACGAGTTTAAAGGGTTAGAGGACCTACAAATTTTAAAAAATAAATGGTCGCTCTTCGCTTGCACGCCAAAAGGTTTGCATGCCCCCAGGTATAAAATAGAGTTTCAAGGTCACCTCTTAATCTACCGACAAAACATTTGTTTTATCGGGAAAGGTTTTCCTCTTTCAGGGTACCAAAGATTGTTTTATCTGCATCGCAAACAAACACTTCTTCGGCGATGCCTACCGAAATAGACAAAGTTGAATGGCGCAGATGCCTCCACTCACATAACTTTGACAAGAGAATCTTGTTCCAGTCCAACCCCCTTTTCCACTCACAGATGGGAGTGTCAGACTAGTCATATATCTCTCGCAGAAACCTATCCTATACTTAAAGTTTTCCTGCTGAAGCAGACTAGGGTGCATGCCCCCTGGGTTTCAGTCATGTCCCTCGAATTACTCGCACTCATCAGGCGGACAGACTAGAGATTGATGAGACATTCCTTGCACAAAAATACCATTCAGGGATGGTATATGACTATTTGCTATGTGTGAACCGGGGAATGAAAGCTGGTCTACGAGCTTGACCACTCTTCCTTCGTGCGGAAAACACATTACTCTAAAGAGTGATGATACAATGGCTCCCATGCAATAAATATAGTCTCTTCCAAGGAGTAGATTATAATCCAGGGGTCCTTGGACTACCATTACATTCATGTGAATGGTTTTCCCTCTGAACATTATGGGCACATTGGGAAGGATCCCTAACGGTCGACTGGTTCCTTTGTCAAAGCCTGTTAGATTTCTCATCTCAGGAAAAAGCGATGGCGAACCAAGCGCTTTCCAAGCAGTCGAGGAAAGGATACTCATAGAAGCCCATTCATCTATGATGGTACCGGCCATAACCATTCTATATACTTGAGCAATGATTCAGAATGGTACACTAGCCGGTAAACGGGGTCTGCCTAGTTGATTCCAATCGAAGGAAAAAACTAGGTTACTTGGAGGTGGGACCAAATAGACAGCCGGGTACGACTCTAACGAACTTCCTTCCTGCGGTAAAGGAATAGGTAAATTGCCCCCATGTTCATCGGAGTCTGTGTTTATGAAAAGAATTTGGACGGTGTCATCCTTGTTGTCTTCGGTGATTGTATCATCTGAAGATGGAACCTCTGAGGGCAAGACCAGGTCAACTGCCGCCTCGACCTTTTGACTTTCATCTGGTATGGGTTCAGATGGTTTATCTTCAATGATAGATGCTTCGGCCGACCACCTGGGTGAGCCAGCCAGATTTTCAACTAGTGACGAACTCGGCAAGAGTTTCTTATATCCGGGAGGAAGTCGTAACGATGAAACAGGACGATCGTCCAAAACTCTTTTAGCCTCGTCTAAGAAGGGACAATGGTGGACGGCGTGATCACCTTCACACAGTTTACAAGGAAATTTGCACTTTCCTTTTTGTCCAGGGGCTTCACTTTCACTAGTCGACGGTGTGCTTTCAACATGATCATCAGAGGTTGATGAAACCGGGTTGTGCAAACGAGGGGACCAGTCCCTTAAGATCCAAGGGATGCAGGGACAATCTCTGTGATAGTGGTCTCCTTTGCAAATGACACATGGCGATTTAGGCCTGGTCAGTGCAGTGTGTGGATTTTCGGTAGACGACGCTTAGTTGCCCCTTTTCGCCTTTGGCTCCTTCTTCTTCTTCTCTTTCTTCTTCTTTTCCTTCTTCTTCTTAGGTACTTGATTTTTGGCTTTACCAGCCTCATCAAGCGAAGAGGAAGGAGGAGAGGAAGAATTGGACGAAGTAAAGGGTTGGGGGGTAACTCTGGAATTGTCTAGTTGCTGACTCGATTGTTCAGGAATTGCGGTGTTCTGAATGACGGAGGTTGAGAAAAGCCATACGGGCAAACCAATCGTCAATCCTGGAAGTGACAATGTGGCCATGTGGGGTGCACCAACATCTCCCCAAGAGGAGAAGGGACTAGGATTTCCTCCAAGGGGAACTCCTTGGTTGGTAGACTTCATTCTCTCAACCTAAGACCAACGTAGGAAAGGTGATGATTATTCCGTTTAAAATAAATTTTAGACGCTTTGACACAACTTGTTTTTTCAATTTTTAAGAGTCGAGAAAAAACAAAAGATGACTCTAGTCGCCTTCGATTTTTAATGAGCCTGAAGTGACAAGTGCTCAAATGGACCTTTTCCGTTAAGGAGTCTGAAAAGGAACGAAAGGGACTGCTCTGGAAATCTAGGCAGAGGGATTACCAAACCAATCGCAAAACTGCAGAATACTTTTTACGGTACGGCAGTCAATCTTCCCGAATGCTGTGTTCAGTGCATTGCGATTGATAGGGCGGCAGACACGGCTTCCTATGGATAAAGGATTAAGCCTATTGTGGTCTCCCAAAATATACTCGACGGTACGTGGGAGCACAAGTCCGTACTGGCACTTATCATCTCAAAGTGGAGGAATCACCCAACCAACAGTGAAAACAATAGTTACCAGGCTTTACAACGCCAGAATATGTCTCTAGCCTAGACTTCTAGATGTTGTGCGTTAGGTTCCAAAACGTTGTTAGATTCATTAAATTTATTTTATAGTTGATCTTGCTTAAGAAATTTGCCTTTCAGGTTCACCGCATGATGTAGAGGTACAATTCCTAAAATGCAATCTAAGATGATAAACAGTCGTTTTATCTTCTTTGTGCAATGAAAATCCTAGCTACTAAGGAAAGAGAGATAGAATTCTTTCAACAAAGAGCACACACTATATGCACTGTCCTAAATCAAACCAACCAAACAGTCTAAATGCAAATGCACATGCATGTATTTGTTTTCAGCCTTCTTAATATGTGAATGATAGAAAGAAAGCTAATGCGCAAATCTGAATTACTTTTCAAAGTGACAATTACTAACAAGTTTCTTTTCAAAATCAAAATGAAGACAATGACAACACTTTGCGATTTGGAAATGAAAACTTGCTTTCGACAGTAGAAAAACTACTAATTTAGATCAAATACAATAGTAACAAGGTAATCGACTATCAAGAGTAATTAGACTCTCTTTTATGATTGAAAATGACACTTGCGACACTTTCAAATCAAGAAATGACAGTACAATTACGTTACTTTTTTACAAAGGAGAACTGAAAATGACTCAAAAAATACACAAAAACATTTACAGTTCTTTGCACAATGGAGGCAGAATAACTGCAAGGAAAGGGGGTTCAAACAGAGGTGTACTGACTACAAGCAGCAAAACTCCTGAATAGATCTGAAAAGAGTGAACATAGAAACCAAAATTCAGGAACAATGTCTAGTCTGATCAGTGCACCTGTAACACAGTGAAACTGAAATGCAATGCACCTACTACACTCGGGAAGTGCGCTGAATTTGAGATTCACATAACAGAGAGTGCGCTAGGCCAGGGATGAGACTTTGCTTGGGTTCTGGGTCACAGTTTGCAGTTTAGTTCAAGGATTTTGGCCGAGCAAGTGGTAATCAGTAAATCAACAACAGGGGTAGATCTAAGGAGGTTACTAGAGCCACCACAAGGGCAATTAGAGAGTTTGTAAATCAGTTGTTTAATTCATAAAAAAAAACCGGAGATTGACTGAAGTGGCATTTATCTACTTTTCATTTGCATAGCAAATGCAGTTCGAAAGCTACCTGGCTCAACTTCAGGCTCCGTCTGTAAGTTTATAAAGTAAACAAATGTAGATAGACAAACAACCTAGTCTCTCCCCAGCGGAGTCGCCATTTTGTTACAGGGAAATGTGTCTATGCAGAAATTCTAATCCCACTAAGGCGTGGTAGCTACCTTAGAAACAAACAAAGTAAAAATACTTTCGTTTTCCTTTATGAAAGATAGATGAGAGAAGAATAAAGGAGACCAATCTTTGTCTTGCGCTTGGTTCCTTGCTCGATTCCTCTCTCTTCTGATAGTCCTTTGCTACTTGCTTCCTTGTATACCTAGCTTTACAGAGTACCTATAGAATCAAAGCAGCATAACACTATATGAGAACATGGATCTACTATCATAAACAATCTAGGATCAAATGTAAATTGACCATACAAATGCATAAAACATAAATCACACAAGAGTATGGAGGAAAACTTGAATACCTTTATTGATAATCAAGAAAGAGCCAAGAGAGTTACAACCAGTTGTTCTGACCCAGCATCATCCTCTCAGCAAGTGAGCCCTTCTTCACCTCATGCAAATCTTAGATCACCCAACACTATGATGTTGCCTCAAGAAACCAACAACAATTCCTTACAAGATGCAAAATTCCAACCTCTGGATCTCTGGGATGAGGGATCCATATATAGATGTCTATAAGGGAGATGAGTCAGTGTGTGATTTGATTAGTTTCTTCCCTCTTATAGTTCTTGCTTCCACTTGGAGATTGATGATCTCTTACTCATCCTTGGTCGAATTCAGAGAGGCAAGTGTCACAGGAGAAGTTTCTGGAAGATTCCATGCTTCTCCACCTCGCGGATTGAAACTGCCATTTGTCTCTTCTCACCCATCGCACCCGATAGAAGGTATTTTTGAAATGCAACGCACCCACTGAGTGCACTTAGGTGATATGCAATGCACTTTGCCTATGGAGCAGGTGAAACGATCCTGTTTTGACCCGTTCTGAGTAGTTTTTCACGGAGAATTTCTGGGAGAAGCTGTAATCAGTTGACCTTGTTCCTTTAGAGGTTGGAACAACACTTTTAGGGACTTAGGAGCCCTTGGTTTATGGACATTTTATGCTTGGGGTTGTAGTGCCCAAAAATGTCTATAACAGATTCACCCGAACCTCATATTAAGGGGCCAAGTACTCTCGTGAAGACAAGCACTCTCCCAAAAACTGAAGAAAGAGTAGGTCCATCTGTGTTAGGTACCAGGGAAGCCCGCCCTAGTCACCTTGTGTTAGTCACTAAAATTATGGCCATTGTTGTAGCATCCATTGTCTTTTTTAATTTTATTTTCTGTTTTATTACAAAAAATGAAAAAATCAAATATTATGTTGTAGCGAAAATAAGGGGAAAAGCATAAATTTGAAAGAAATAACTTATTTTATTTTATTGACAACTTTTGAATGTGAGAAACCCATGGAAGATTCGATCCATTTGCTTGCAAGGCAACAGACCCGACGGCAATCACGTGGGTAACTAGAACGGAGTTTTTTTCGGAAATCAGACATGATGGTGTATGAAATGGAGTTTAATTCGTTGAAGTCTGGATCAATCACAACTGTCCATCGAAAGGGACGAGATTTGACAGATATCGCGTCGAAAAGTAACCGAGTCTTATTTTTAAAATCGGACCGGATAAATCATTAACTAGTAGTTTTATTTCTTATTGGGTCCATGGGGAAGTCAAAGGCTCATTGAAAAAGTAGACGCGATGAGATTATAAACTGGATTCTAAAGTATTTTTAGTTCCGTGGTAAGCTATATTCCACGTAAATTAATCAATTTCGTTGTTTTAGAAAAATAACCAAAATTAGAGATGAACGGCTAAAATTCCAAAGGAAAGGTGATTGTTCGGGTTTCTTAGTGTTTTCGCCAATCAGAGCACTCCCGATATATATGTGGGCCATAAGAGTTTCTTTACGTTTTAGCCAAGGAGAACATTTTTGATACATATGTGGGCCCAAGTCCATGCACGGAGTTTTGTAAAGGTGCAGTTTGTTGTGTTAAAATAGTTTAACTATTATCAGAGCATCTACAGAGAAACTTCATCAGCAGTCAAGCCACCAATTTGAATAGCGGGCAACCATCGTCAGTTTTCTAATTTCTGTTACTTCCTGTTATTGGATTTTCTTGAGAATGAGGTGTCTTTTACCCTCTATGTAATATTCTATAATAACTTTTACTTTAAACAGTTAGGAGAATAGTTAAGAAGATTAATAGTTTTGGTGATTACCAACTATCTCATAATGTATAAAAAGAGGAAAATTTATAGAGAAAGGATTCAAACTTTGGAGAACTTGGAGTCTAGGCCACTGTATTATTGATAAAATCATTGATTAATGAAAGAACCAGAAGTTTTCCACACATTGTTGGGTATGATTATATGACTTCTTTGTTATGTGTCATCATATGTTTTCTACCTTTAAGTATGGTAATGAAGCTACAGGTCTTTATTTTCTTATGTAAATGAAGTTAAAATCCCTTAAAAGAGCACTCCTATACTTGAAGTTCCTATCTATGCAATTCTTCTAAGTTACAGATAGTAGTTTATGTGTAAGACAACATATTATCTTTAACTTCTCCAAGGGTCACAGATAGTAGATTTTGTGTAAAACAACATATTGTCTCTGGCTTCTTCAAGCTTTCTTCATTCATCATTTATATTCAACAATCAAATGGCATTCTGATATTTTCATGTCACCTAAGTATTAAGGGTTAAAACCAAGTCTTTCAGGTCCTTCATTTGAGAATATAACATACAATTAAGTGACAAACAAGTGACAATAATTGTAAACATTAATGTCTTAAGCACAATTTCTACATAGCCAGGAAATTGGTTTCTTAAGGGACAACATTAATTCACGCTGCTACCGAGGAGATAAGACAAGAATACTTTTCCCTAGGTTTTTAATATTTTCCTTTAATTGTTCAGTGAGGAGGAAATATCTAGCTGTATTGAACAAACAATAGTAACTTTGGCTCCGAAGAGACCCCATACAAGGTCAGATACCTCACAACAGAAAGTTCAAGCCTTTCAGATCCTGAGAGGCTAGTTTCTAAGAAGGTTGGAAGGCCTAAAACTCCACTTACACTGAGTCCTACACTATCTGCACCAGGCAGAAGTTCATCACATCTTTCACACTCATCTTTTATTAACCAAGAGTCACATTTTACATCTAATTCATTTCAAGAACCCAATTTTCAAGAACAATCTTTAGAGTCTGTTTCTTTTTCAGTATCTGCTATAGTTATTCAACCTGAACCTATAATTACATTACCACCTCTGCACACTCCATTTAATCCTCAGTCAAGTTCCAAGTCTACTGGTAATCAAGGTTCAGTAAATTCAGGAGAAGATATGACAACACCTGTAATTTTGATGAATAGGTATGCACTATTCAATTGCCACAACAGTTGAATCAAATGCCACAAGAATACTTGAAGATTCTTCGTCATTTCATAGAGAAGGATGAACAAAAAGCAAAGAATCATATATCAGTATTTTGTAATTTTGCAGAGAACCTAAACGTTGAACACCTAGATGTTTTTTTAAAACTTTTTGTCCAATCCTTGGATGGAGAAGTAAGCAAATGGTTCAAATGGCTTCCCAATAACTCTATTCCTACATGGGAAGAGATCAAGCACCTATTCACCTAGAAATGGGGAGAGAAAAGAGACCATGTGTATTCACTCACAGAGTTTAATGCTATCAAGAAGAAATTTGATGAAAGTGTTGTTGAATTCATCAGAAGGTTTAATAAATTGTACAATAGTCTTCCAATGGAGATTAAGCCCCCTCCTACTGGTGAAAAAATAACTTTTGCAAGGGCTTTTGAATCAGATTTTGGATTTACATTGAGGGACAGGAGATCCCTAACCCTTGATTAGATCTAATCTAATGCATTAGTGATAGAAACAAATCTGGTAGCTATAGGTAAAACACCAAAGTCATAGCCTATCCAAGATAAGGGAAAGGCTAAAGTAGAGTCCTCTCAAAGTCAATCATTAGAGGGTATGAGTAATGTAATTAAAACTTTGTCGAATAAATTGATTAAATTAGAGTTGGAGAGTAAGAATTCTCAGAGGCAAGCACAACATAACAAAAATTTAATCCTCAATCTAAAAGACAGCCTCTACAAATTTTGCAGAAGGAGAGAAAATATTAAGATCATATTCAAGCACCATTGTATATAGGATTAGATCCTGATGAAATACTAGATCATTCTAGGGACCATGATGATTAGATTTCCAAATTGTATGCAGTAGATGAAGATGAAGTAAGTGTGGAAGGAGAAGAATATGAATATGCTGAAACAGATGCCATTTATGATGAGAATGAAATTGATGAGTATTGGAAGTAGTTTTCTAATTTTATGGAAGCAGAACTACATAAGAAATATGACTTGAGATCAAGGAAAAGGTCTAGAAGTCAAAAGGATGAAGGTGAGCAGCAAGTTCCATCTCCCTTAGAGAAGGTGACTCCACAAGAACCATAGCCTTCAACATTATTGAATAAAGGAAAGTAGCAGTAGAATACAAGTAGCAAGACTCAAATGCTTCAAGGTGAGTCTTTTCAATACAAAAGTGAAAAAATCCCTTTAGAAAAACTTGTTTCCATTCCACAAGAGATTTCAGTCATGAAGAGAGGTGAAGATGAAAATGAAAGGAATACTAAATAGGGTCATGTGTTTATTCTAACTAAAGAATTAGAGAAAATTAGAATTCAAGGCCCCTCACATAGTTTCTCAAAACACCAGTTTAACAGAGAGGGATTGCTAACTTTATCAATCTAAGAGAGAATGTGAATGTAAATGACACTATGAATCTGTAATAAGATAAACTAGTAGTGGTTTTTAGTCCACATGTGGAGGAGGTGAATTCTTCCACCCCTCCTTTCTACATTTCTCTATTGATTCATGATTTCCTCTTGCAAAATTGTATGTTTGATTCAGGAGCTTCACATAACCTTATGTCGTTATCAGTGATGAAACAGCTAAACCTACAAGTTACTAAACCTTACAAAGACTTGTATTCTTTCTATTCAAATAAAATCAAGTGTCTAGGGGTCATTAAAGATATGGTGGTGTCACTAGCCCAGATCCCAGCTAGAAGCTTGGTAATGGATGTAGTGGTAGTAGATATCCCTGCTAGGTTTGGGATGTTGCTATCTAGGTCATGGGGAGCCAAATTGGGTGGTGTTTTGAAACTAGATTTTACATATGTTGTTATACAAATTTTTGGTGGAGAAGTAAGGAGGTTGTATAGCGAAACCAAATTTGTAAAAACAATCACAAAAAACGAGGCAAGTAATTCACCTGTATATAGTCAAGAAAAAGATGATTTTTCTTTCTTTGTGCCGCAGGATAATGCAAAATTGGTTGAAGATAACTAGAGGCAACTTGCTTTAGCTAGTGTAAATACATAGCTGCAAACCGAAGGGGTGTGGAAGTGCTTCTTTGATGGAGCCTATTCTATGGAAGGAATAGGTGTTGGTTTTCTTCCGATTGCACCTGGAGGTAATATGTTCCATTTTCTTTTAAAATGGAGCTCGAAGAAACAAACAATGAGGAAAAATATGAGTCCTTGATCATTTCTCTACAAATATCAAAACAAATGGGAGTCAAGACAATTTCTGACTTTGGAGATTCAATGCTAATACAAATCAAATAAAGAACCACTGTTAGAAAAAACACCCTAGGCTTAGGGCATACAAAAATGAAGTGTGGGATTTGGTTGAGAAATTTTTTGAAGCTTTCAACATTCAGTCCATTCCAAGAGATGGAAATAGATTATCATATTCTTTGGCTATGGCTGCTAGTACTTTTAGGCCTCCTATTAATATGAAGCTAAGATATGAGGTTGAAATGAGGCACAGGCCCTTTATTCCTAATAATATAAAGCACTGGCAGATTTTTGAAGATGATCAATAGATTAAATATTTTTTTACTATGGTTGAATATTTTTAGGGCACATAGATTGATCAGGATGAAGATGAAGCAACAGAAGGTGCAGAGGTAAGTGGTTTGAAAAATTCTATAGTTGATCAAAAGATTATTCCATTGAAAGATAATACTTTTCCAAGGGGACTTGTCCCTCTTTAAAGGCTTTTTAACTCCAATGATGTAGTTGTTAGGTTAGAGAAAATTCCACAGTATGACCAAATTCAAGATCACAATATTGGAACTCAGGAGGAGCCCGGGTTAGTTAAATTATTCAATGGAGTTCCACCTAATTATAAGGAAAGATATCTTAAACTTTTCAAGGACTATGTTGATCTTTCTGCTTGGTCCTATGAGGATCTTAAAACATATGATGTAAGTATTATTCATGTTGGCTTGTATGGGCCTGACCCAGGTTCAAAGGTGATTTAGCCAAGAAAATCCCAGTACTATAGCCCTTTCGGCAATATTCCGCGAAGCATGGACTGAGGTCTCACCCAAAGTAGTACGGGAGGGTGCTAGAACCTGATTTCTGCACCTCAGGGATGTCTGATGGGCTTCTTGAGGTCCGCGGTTTGACCCTACATGCACATCGCTACGGACACTTGTTATTCCTTCGCAACCCATAATATCCAAGTTCCTTGCTATTTAATTTGTTATTACCCAATTACTTAACGTGTGTGTGTAATATTAATGGTTATTACAATATATTCAGCAATCATATCAGTGTGTGCGATAAATAAACCAATATAAACGTAAATAAGGCAATTTACAACAAATACACAGAAATAAGAATCAACTTCTCGTTATTAATCTTCAATCCAAATTACAGACTCGACACTGCCCTATGCACTTAGCTACAGGGATCCGCGCACTGAGTTGCAGACTCTACTAGCCCTCTGTGCACTCAGTTGCAGAGCCTCTTCCTACTACTACGACCCAAAATAATTAAAATCCTACTCTAAGCTCGAACCGTTTGTACTCCTCTCTCTTGTTCCTTTGCTCTCTTTACAACTTAGAGCCTTGCTCTATTTATACAATCCCATGGTCCACGGACCATGGGTAGGCCGACATGACTTTACATTACATTACATTACTTTAGGGCGAACAACCCTATGACTTAACCTCTACTTCACGCTACGCACCCGCAATTCGCGGAGTCTTCCAAAACCTTTGACCAAAACTTGGGCTTTGAGCCCCAAAACATGCTGTGGGGGGGTTCCATGCCCAACAAGCCCCCAACACAATCATCATGACTCGCCCCAAGTCACTCTACTGGTGCGGGGATCTTAGCATAGAACCCCCCCAATTGGTCCCGTACTGCTTGGAGGTCTGTGGTGCACTGTTATTTAGTTTGTTGGACCTACTGCATTCTTTCTTCTGAATCAGTCACATCTGAATCATGCCTTACCTTGTTACTGGCATCTGATGCATGTTTTATAGTCCTGCGCACTTGTCCAGCTCCTCGAGTTGTGAATATTGTTCTTCAGCCGGTTAGTCAAAGAGCCGGCCCACCTGTGTAGGGTTTCAAGTGGCTGCCACTTACTTTGCCTGGGAAGGGTTCTCCGTTGAGTTTGAATAGCTAGACCGTGCCTCCATCTGTGTCCTCCTTTACCACATATGGTCCCATTTAGTGCATTCTGAATTTTCCTAGAAATTTTTCAAACTTACTATCATACAATAGTACTAAGTCATTTACCTTGAAGGTGCACAACTTGATATGGTGGTCGTGCCAAGCCTTTCATGTTGTTTTTGTACCTACTGATGAAATCCACCCAGAAACCATTCTTCCTTGATTTCTTCTAATTGCACAAGCCTTTCTTCTGGATATTCACGGTCCATCATGCCTGTGAGCGCTACTATTCGCAGACTAGGTACGATGTATTCCATTGACATGACAACTTTCGTACCATAGACCATCCAGAAGGGTGCCTGTCCCAACAGTTTCTTGCACGTTGTGTTGTACACCCATAACATAATAGGTATGCACAGGTCCCAGTCGTTCCACTGCACATTACATAATTTGTTTAGTGCAGTCTCTAGTATTTTATTGAATGCCTCTACTATCTGTTATAGACATTTTTGTGCCTTACAGCATGAAGCATGAAATGTCAATAATCTAAGGGACCCAAAGTCCCTAAACATGTTTTTCCTACCCCTAGAGGAACAAGGTCAGCAAACCACAGCACTAAATATCAGTTCTCCACCTGAAAACACTCAAAAGCAAGCTAATTCTGGATCATGTCAACTGCTCCACTGAGCATCTGCGCTGAATGTCAACTGCTCCACTCTGTACTTGCACTAAATGTCAATTGCAATGAAGGCTACCTGCGCTGGGCGAGTTTGGCCAAGTGGCACAGTCATTCCTCAAGGTGTCAAATGCCCAGGAAGCTTCCAAAATGACACTTGGATCAGGGAATTCGCCTTGTGATGAGTAAGAGGATCTAGATCTCCAAGTGGAAGCAAGAAACTCCAAGTGGACTCAAGAACTGAAGAATAACTGAAGTGGGAGAGGACACTAGTCAACTCCATGCCAAGCTCAAGCTGACTCATCCTTTCTCCAAAACCCTATATATAGATCTCTCTCATGAGGTCTAGGGGGGCTGGAATCTTGTGAATGTAAGGAAGTGCTGTTGGTTTGAGTATAGAACTATTGGGTGATTTGCTTGAAGGAGGTGAAGAGGAGATTTCTTTCTGCTGGGAGGTGATGCTGGATTGGACCTTTTATGGTTGTATCACTTCCTGAACTTTACTTCTTCCATTAATAAAGCATTTGAAGTTCTTCTATATGCATGTGTCTCAATGGCGTATTGATACTTGTATATTTGGTTTATTCTAATCCTTGAATCAATTATGAATGTATGCTTCTTGTAGTTTCCCTCTCTTGCCATTTTGCAGGATCTTGGTGTAGCTGGGCTAGTGAAAGAGTAAGGAGCTGGGAGCAAGCAGCAAAGAGAGAAGATTGGATCAATCATTAGCGGAAGATAACGGTTAGTGGATCTCTTTCTCCCCTCTCTTACATCTCATAAAGAAGTAATCTTGAATAGCTTTGCTTTGATTGTTGCTGAGGTACTATCACCCTTAGAGTGGGATAGGGTCATTCCGTATTGGATACTTTTCCCAACAACAAATTGGCGACTCCACTGGGGATCGTATCTTGTTGGTTTTTTGTGTTTTTTGCTATTCATTTCATAAACACAGGGAGTACCGAATCGAACTGCATTTGAATCTTTCAAATGCAAAGTAGAGGGCAGCTACTCTAGCTCAGTTGCTGGGCAAGTTTATGATTTGAAGAGCTGATCCACAAGGACTCTAAATAGCTCTTAGTGATAGCTTTTCATCCTCCTTTTCATCCCTTAGTGTGTACTTGACTGATAGCTTCTGATTTGGCCAAAAACTGTGAATTTTTGAGCAATTTGTGACCCGGAAACCAAGAGAAACGAAAGTTTCATTCTTCAATGCAAGCTGTGTGAAGGTTGTCTGCATTTCAGGGTAGTTCCCGAAGGGGCTACCTGCACTGAATGTCAAACTGACAGTGTACCACCTGCGCTGAACCAGTCTTGCCTTGTGCTACTGGGGTTCCCTGCTGTTTCTTGCCCTGTTTTCACCCTTGTTTTTGCAGCCTGTTACCAGTCAATGTACCTATCTGAAACCAACTTTCCTTGCCACTATTCCGCCTCGGTTGTATAAAGAAACTGTGTTTGTTCTTTGTGTATTTCTTGTATCATTTACAGTTTCCCATAACGAAAGTGAACTAGTCTTGCTGTGGCCTCTTAGATCTAGACCTGTGATAAGTGTCGTTTTGATCTTAAGAGTTAGTTTATTTGCTGTTCATAGCTGATTGAGCTTTTGCTTTCGTCATATGGTTTGAATTTATATATTTCTAGTGTCGAAACAAGTAAATCTTAAGGTGTCTTTTGATTTTGGACAAGCTTGCTTGCTTTCACTTGAAATTGAATTCAAAGTTATACAACAGCTTTCTTTTTGTGTCGCACAAACATTAAGAAAGAGAAAAGAAATACCTGCATTGTGCATGTGCATTTTGACAGCTTGCATGATGATTTAGGAAAAAGTGCATTAGTGTGTGCTCTATGATCTGTGTGAAAAGATGTTGTCTTTCTTTTCCCTCAGTAGTTAAGATTTTCAAAGTTGAAAGATTGAAAAGCTTGCTTATCATCTTAGACTGCATTTAGGAGTGTTACTATACATCTCGTGGTGATCCATAAAGGCAAACTGCTAAACAAGATCAACCTTAAAATAAATTGAATTTACATAACAATGCATTGAAACATAACGCAAACACATAGAGGTCTAAGCTAGAGATGTGTTCCGGCGTCGTTAAATGTGATATCTTAGCGTTGAGTGGTTGGGTGATTCCTCCATGGTGAAGCGATAAGTATCAATACGGACTTGTGCTCCCACGTACCGTCGCGTATATATTGGGAGACCCCTATAGGAACAAAGCCTTTATCCATAGGAAACTGTGTCGGCCGCCCTACTGATCGCAATGCAGTGAACACAGCATTCACGAAGATCGACCACTCGTACCGTAAAACGTATTCTGTGGTTTTGTGAAAAGTTTGGCACACCCTCTGCCTAGATCTCCAGAGCAGTTTCTTTTGGCCTTTTTCAAACTCTATAACTGAAAAAGTCCAACCGAGCATTTGTCACTTCGAGCTCGTTAAAACATTGAAGGAGACTAGAGTCATCTTTAGCTTTTTCTCGACTCTTAAAAAGTGAAAAAGCAAGTTGTGTCTAAAGCGTCGTTATAAAATTTATTTTAATCGGAACATAAT
This sequence comes from Pinus tabuliformis, assembly GCA_031772625.1. NCBI lineage: Eukaryota > Viridiplantae > Streptophyta > Pinopsida > Pinales > Pinaceae > Pinus > Pinus tabuliformis. Next base: position 1,688,821,377 of record CM062820.1, read on the forward strand.
CACCTCCTATTCCTACGTTGATCTTTAGGTTGAGAACATGGAACGCCCCAACCAAGGAACTCCACATGATGGAAATCCTAGTCCTTTCTCCTCTTGGGGAGAAGTTGGTGCGCCCCACATGGCCACATTGTCGCTTCCATGACTGACAATTGGCTTGCCAATTTGGCTATTCTCAACCAATGTAGTTCAGAACACCATGGAACTATCATTGATGAAGGGGCATCTGTGAGTATCCTTTCCTCTATTGCTTGGAAAGCACTGGGTTCCTCGGAGCTTTTGCCTGAGATAAGAAATCTCTCGGGTTTTGATAAAGGAACCAGTCGACCATTAGGGATCCTCCCCAATGTACCTGTTACATTGAAAGGGAAGACCGTTCAAATGAACGTGATGGTCGTTCAAGGACCCTTGGATTATAACCTACTCCTTGGACGAGACTATATATATTGCATGGGAGCTATAGTCTCCTCACTCTTTAGAGTAATGTGTTTTCCACACGAAGGAAGAATGGTCAAACTCGTAGACCAACTTTCATTTCCGGGATCACGCATCGCAAATAGTCACATACCAACCCTGAATGGTCTATTCAATCAAGAAATGTCTCCACCCCCAGTCCTCCTTCCCGATGAGTGCGAGTGATTCAGAAAGATGGGACTGGAACCCAGGGGGCATGCATCCTGGTCTGCTTTGGGCAGAGGAAACCTTGGGTATAAGGTAGAATTTCCGTGAAAGAATATGACTAGTCCGTACCCCGTCCGTGGATGGAAGAGGGGTTGTTCTAGAACAGGATTCTTTTGTCAAGGTTACTTGTTTGACAAAGATCATCCACCATTGTCTACTTCGGTAGACAGTGCCGAGGAGATGTTTTCATTTGATGGTGTTAACAAAACAATCTTTGGGTAACCAGAAAGAGGCAAGCCTCACCCTTTAAAACAAATGTTTTATCGGATAAGTAGGGGCAGCCTTGAAATTGTACTTTATACCTGGGGGCATGCAAACCTTTTGGAGTGCAGGCTAAGAGTGGTTATTTATCTGTTTTTGGGATTAGCCGTTTCCGAACTTGCATAAAGAAAGGAGGAGAGGGAGCATAGCTTATGTGAGGTGCGAGCTCTATAAAAAATGGAATCTTGCAGGAGACATTTCTTATCTTATGACTGGGATATCGAGCAGTTTTACCGTGGAATTTATGCTCGTTAAAAAATAGAAAAGTGAGATCCAAGCAGTTTTAGCACATAGTTCATGCTCGTTAAAAAATAAACATAAGATCGAGCAGTTTTACCGCAGAATTTATGCTCGTTAAAAAATAGAAAAGTGTGAGCAAGAGTTTCCTCCAGAGTTTAAGCTCATTAAAAAATGAACCTATTCCGGTAAATAACCATTGTGATCGTAAAATTATTAGCCATAAAAAGCCTTGGTCGTGTTTGCACCTGCCACCTCCATTTCATTTGGCCAATCGTTCACCTCCATATGATTGTTTACCCATTTTGAGGAATAGCTGCGAAGAGTGATTTCACCTAGCCATCCTTGTGACACTGGCGTGATTGGAAAATTCCAACCTGTACCTGGAATCTGCTGCTATCCCTGTTTATCACTCGTTCCTCAAAAGACGAGTCTTCTTTGAGCTCTTTTCATCTGACTCGTAAAATATGAAAAGTTTGCTGATTGTTGGCCTTCCAGCTCGTTAAAGTGACCGGAAGAGCTATCCCTCCTCTAGATTTTAATCTTTTTGGACCTGAGGGATTATTACACAAAAAGGTCGAGCGCTTGTTTTATTCAGCTCGTTAAAGTTATCGAAAACTCATCCCTTCTGTATTGTTTTATACTTTTTCAGACTTAAGGGATTAGATGACGAAAAAGGAATTTTGGAGTTGACTTTCTGTACCTTTTCAGACTCTCTAAAAATGAAAAGGACCGAGTTTTACTTGTCGTTAGACTCATTAAAATGATTAAATAGCGACAAACTTGTCTTTAGACGAGAACGAGTTTCCCTATCGCTAAGCTCGTTAAAACATAGCGATAGGCTTACCCGAAGGGCAGGTTATAGAACAAGCATATGTTATCCTCCTCAAGCTTGACAAAAATAAAGAGGTACTGGTCAAAAATGACTGGGGGAAAATTGGGAGAACCTCAAAGCTTCAATGGTAGCAAGTCGCTCTTGAACATGACACTTTGTCCTCCGTATCACATCGGGTTGGGTTGTTTCATTCACCGGTCTCATCACCATGGTCTTCGCCAAACCATACACATTTGGGGTAATGTTACCGATCCATCACATCAGTGTCGTTATATGTTCAAGAGTTGTTGTTCAGAAAGAGTCAACCGTGTCCCATCCACTGCCATACATTATCCTTCATCCATCCATGATCGCCACCCTGAATCATATTTCACAGATTGTTTTCATCTCCACTAAAATCATTAGCTCCGCTCCATGTCACTGATGTGGGATTCATTAAGGCCCTCCTTTGACGGATCACTTCTTGTCGACTTCAGCTCATTATCCAAGAATTTGATCTAGGAACACCCCCCTCAGTACTTTGAAGCTTGCATGCCTCAATGGCAAGTTTCTCACTTCCGGCGACAGGTATACATCAATGACCTTCGACCAGAAGATTTTGCGTGATGTTCGACGCCAAGTCCTTTATTCACACAACGTGAATTGTACTGCAGTGCCTTGAGGGTCATTATCATTATCGGTGATTCCTCTCGCGCTTGTTAACGGTTTACATTATTGACCGGTAATCAAGCGATGTCTTTCCATGTTCGACTTCAGTGCAATTCTCACATGGATCGACTTGTACTTAGAGTGAAGATCGAACGAGTTTGAAGACCCCGGATCTAGTTTCATCCATCCGGGCTGCGATATATATTCAGGAAATATAAAGACATTTGATATGTACATCATTGCAGCAGATGATCATCCTACTCTAAGGATGATAATTTCAGCAGAGAATTATCAGTCTACCATCAGACGATCGTCTGTTCTATGTACCAAAATGAATTTATAAAGCTGAGCATGGGAATGCCCGCCTCAGCTAGATCATGAAAGCAGAATGAATCATAATGTATTGTATTGTATTTTATTACAGGTCACCTCTCAGCGATTGAATGAACTTCGGATCCTCCTGATAAAGCATTTCACCCGATAAACGACCTCATACTTTAGGGGGCAACTGTTATAGACATTTTTGTGCCTTACATCATGAAGCATGAAATGTCAATAATCTAAGGGATCCAAAGTCCCTAAACATGTTGTTCCTACCCCTAGAGGAACAAGGTCAGCAAACTACAGAACTAAATATCAGTTCTCCACCTGAAAACACTCAAAAACAAGCTAATTCTGGATCATGTCAACTGCTCCACTGAGCATCTACGCTGAATGTCAACTGCTCCACTCTGTACCTGCGCTGAATGTCAATTGCAATGAAGGCTACCTGTGCTGGGCGAGTTTGGCCAAGTGGCACAGTCATTCCTCAAGGTGTCAAATGCCCAGGAAGCTTCCAAAATGACACTTGGATCAGGGAATTCGCCTTGTGATGAGTAAGAGGATCTAGATCTCCAAGTGGAAGCAAGAAACTCCAAGTGGACTCAAGAACTGAAGAATAACTGAAGTGGGAGAGGACACTAGTCAGCTCCATGCCAAGCTCAAGCTGACTCATCCTTTCTCCAAAACCCTATATATAGATCTCTCTCATGAGGTCTAGGGGGGCTGGAATCTTGTGAATGTAAGGAAGTGTTGTTGGTTTGAGTATAGAACTATTGGGTGATTTGCTTGAAGGAGGTGAAGAGGAGATTTCTTTCTGCTGGGAGGTGATGTTGGATTGGGCCTTTTATGGTTGTATCACTTCCTGAACTTTACTTCTTCCATTAATAAAGCATTTGAAGTTCTTCTATATGCATGTGTCTCAATGGCGTATTGATACTTGTATATTTGGTTTATTCTAATCCTTGAATCAATTATGAATGTATGCTTCTTGTAGTTTCCCTCTCTTGCCATTTTGCAGGATCTTGGTGTAGCTGGGCCAGTGAAAGAGCAAGGAGCTGGGAGCAAGCAGCAAAGAGAGAAGATTGGATCAATCATTAGCGGAAGATAACGGTTAGTGGATCTCTTTCTCCCCTCTCTTACATCTCATAAAGAAGTAATCTCGAATAGCTTTGCTTTGATTGTTGCTGAGGTGCTATCACCCTTAGAGTGGGATAGGGTCATTCCGTATTGGATACTTTTCCCAACAACACTATCCCATTGGCATGTGGGTGGTACGGTGTACTTTTCTGATGATACATCTGGAACTATTCTGTGAGCGCGTTAATGGTTTCATTTAGGAAACGTGTTCTGCAATCGCTCATTGATATTTTCGGACATCCAAATTGTGTCAACATGTTTTCAAACAAAAACTTGGCAATTGTAGTAGCCGTGTAGTCCTTGATCGGCTTCACTTCCACCCATCATGTTAGGTACTCCATCGTGGTGATGATGTAGCGCACACCTGTCTTTCACTGAGGTTTGATCGGGCCCACAAAATCGATCGCCCATTTCTCAAACAACTGCAGTGTCATTTGGGGATTTAGTGGCATCTCATCCTTTCGTGATGATTTTTCCATCCTTTGACATATATAACGAGCCTTACAGTGTGCTTTCGAATCCAAGTGCAGGGTTGGCCACCATAACCCTATGTGAAGAATATTTTATGCAGTCGTGCATCCTGCATAGTGTCCTCCTATAGTGCCCCCATGTTCTTCCGCGAGGATCTGACCTCATTCAAATTCAGGTACGTATCTTTGCAATATCTCATTGTTTCCCATCTTGTAGAGGTGCCCCGCAATGATAGAAAATTCCGCCGCGTGCACCACCAATTCCTTCTTCTGTTGGATTGAGTACTCCTTCGGCATAGTCCCTGTTGTTATAAAATGGATTATATCTTCGAAGTGTCTGTCCGTGATGCGCACTGGAAAGAGATGTGCGTCAGGTAGTCCCTCCTCCAAATTTGTTGGTTTCTCGCCCATCTCAATTCATGACAAGTGGTTTGGTCCTGTGTTTAAGCATCTCGGCTTGACTATGACCTCAAAATCATATTCTTGAAACAGTAAAAGCCATCTACATATTCGCCCCCCCCAACACAGGCTTGTTCACGAGGTATTTCAATGTGGAATGGTTGGTATACATCTTGAAATGTCCTTCAAGTAAATAGTGTCAGTATTTTTGGAGTGCGTACACCATTTCCAACACCTTACGCTCGGTGGTAGAGTAGTTCTTTTCTACTTTGGATAATCTTTGAGTCGCAAACGCGATTGGGTGATCTACACCCTCTGTGCCTTCTTATGTGAGTACAACTCCAAACACGATACACGACGCATCAACATGTACATGAAATTCCATGTCCCATTTCGGGATGACCAAGATTGCAATGGAGGCCAATTTCCCCTTTAGGACATGCAAAATCTTCATGCAATCATCATTCTAGCAATATGTAACATCTTTTTTCAATAGCTTTTCCATCAGCGCGGTTATTTGGGCATAACTTTTGATGAACTTCCTATAGTATCCAGTGTGTCCCAAGGTAGCACGCAGCTGTTTAACACTTCATGGTGCTTCCAAATTCAGGATAACGACAATATTCATAGGCTCCACCATCAATCCTTGTTTGAAAACCACATTTCCTAGCAAATTTCCGAAGGGAACGAGGAATGTGCATTTCTTCAAGTTCGGCGCAATCTGGTGTCGACGGCAAGTATCCAGCATCAAGCGTAAGCTCTCTACATGATGCTTAATTAATCAAAAGACAGTCCAATCATCCAAATAGACCTCCAAAAACTTGTGGATGTATTCTTTGAACGCGGCTACCACGATGCACAAAAATGTAGCTAGCGCATTCTTCAGTCCAAACGGCATCACGGTTTATTGAAAGAAGCCCCATTCTATTGCAAAGGTCGTCTTGCTCCTATCTTCTGGCACGATCTTGATCTGATGGTACCCTGAGAAGCCATCCATGAACAAGTATGGTTCTTGACCACCAACATTCTCCAGTACTTCATATGTGAATGCTGTTGGGAATGGATCATGTATGCAAGCATCATTCAGCTTCCTAAGGTCTACGCATATTCTTATTTCACCTTTCTTTTTTTCCTCCTATACGACTTGTTATCACCCTAAAATCTTTGTCTCTAAGCTTTGGAAAGTTGCCTTGTTTTTAGTCATAGTCTTAAAAGTTTTGAGTCATCTCATCATAATTAGTTTCATTCTCATTTACAAACCCTTCTTCTAGTCATGGTGTTAAAGGGTCTCTAGGTCATTTCATGCTTTAAGGGTTAGGTCATAAGGTTAGAAGTCTTTTAAGGTCATATCTCTTTTCCAAATAATGTTTAACAACCTCATTCCATGTCCTAGAAGCCTCACCAGGTGTTTACAAGTCATATCTCACATCATTTTGGAGAAATTTTGAAACTAGCTACGAAATCACTGAACTAGGAGTTTTCGTAGCGCGCTATGAAACCCCTGAAAAAGCTTGTTTCAACATTAAAAACTCTGCTTTCTGCGTTTACTAGTCAACTTCCAGAAGGGGTCCTGAGTATCTGAGAACTAAATTTTGAAAACTGAAAGAGGATTTTCTTTCTAACATAACAAAATACAAAACCTCTTTCATTTTCTTCAAATTCGTTCTGAGGTGGGAGGCATTTATGGTTAAACTTGCGCTACGAAACTGCTGAAAGTCAAGCTTCGTCTTCTAGTTTTAGTAGTCGTTTTCAAGATTAGTTTCTGGTCACAAGGAAAAGTATTTTGGAATTATGAAGGAGGTTTCTCCTTATCAACTCTCCAGCTACAATAACCTATCTAACTTTCTTCATAAGTGTTTTCAGTTGGGAGATAATAATATTTCTTTGAAACCCCAATTTCAAAGAATGGATTTTTCCTGTTTGACATGTGTTTTTCAAGGACAGATTCTAGACAGCTGAAGAAATGTTTTTAAAAGAAAATAGAGGTTTTTTTTCTAGACAGAATGTACTACAAAAACCTCCTTCAGTTTTGAAAAATGTGTCAGGGATGAGTAGATAAAGGCTCTGTCCCACGTGCCATGTTCAGGGATCCTAAACCTAAAAACAGGGAAACATGTTCCCTAATTTCTAGGGTTTGTCTTCAGCAGTCAAATGACCACGTGGGAGGCTTCATCAAATTCGAATTCTTGAGGTTACAAGTTGTCAAAAATGCTTTAAATGCTTAGATAAGGTTGTTGTAATCATGATAAGGAGTTACACTCCTAGTTGTATTAGGTCTCTAGGACTGCTAGTTAGGTGTCATTTGCATTTAATAGTTAGTTTTAAGTATCAAGAGGTGTCATAGTAGGATGAATTCAAATTCCCCTCATGTTGGAGGAGGAATCTCAGTTATGTAAAGGGCTCTATATATAGAAGAATATCTAATGTACAAAAGGTTGGAAATTTTCAGAGAAAGACTCATATTGTGCCATTGTAGAAGATTATGTTTTTATGAATGCAGACTTTGGCTTTACTTCTCAGGATTCAGAAAGAGTTCAATGGTGCAATGGTGGCTTGTTTATGTTTGTCCTTATCTCCTTATTTGTAGTAGTATGAATGTATTATAATTAGAATTCATTGGTTATGCTCTAACTTCCTTCATACATTTGTAGATTGTGTTTTCCTTTATGCTACTGATGTAACCTTCATATATTGAGTTCTAGATGCCCTAACTTTCATGTAAAGTTAATTTTGTTGTCATACTAAAGCATTTCTTGACTCCATAAGCCCAATGGATGCTTACTGATCATGTTCAACCATTCATATTTCTTCACTTGTTTCATAGAGTTAGCCATCTAATTCATTATCAAAAATCTTTAATCTTGTGAGAGAGCCCTCTCAGGTTGGGGAGGCTAAGCCTTAGCCAAAAGTTGGTTTGAAATAGTTACTCAAGGTCTACCTAATTAGCAACCTATCAGGGGTTGGATTTTGTGATAACATTTTGGTGCATTTGCCGGGAGTCTGAAGATTATTCATTCCCGAAATCAAGAAGCTGAACTTCTGAAGGTAGCAGGAGCTCAGACATCTTTTTGAGGCTGCAAAACTACCTTGGTGACTCCACACATCAAATAACAAATTAGAAGGTGACTCCACTGCTAGAAGATCAGTAGCTTGATGAAGTTTCAAAGTGAATTCCATTGGAAGAATGAATGCCAGGTATGCCCCTATGAATCGGTCTCATATCCCTGGTTTTCCAAATCCTATGCCCAAGGTTGATTGGTTAGATGATCTTCCAATATTCAAAGATGAAAAGAAAGACAATGCTACTCTTCATTTGGTTAGATTTCATATGCATGTACACAGTCTTAAGGTTCAGTTCCCTGAAGATTGTCTCATGAGGATGTTTATGACCACTTTAGAAGGAAAATCATGGTCTTGGTATAAAAGCTTGGAAAATGGTTCATTATATTCTCTTGCTGATTTCCATGATTCATTCTATGACATGTATAAAGAGTGTCATCCCTCCTTATTGTTGGTTAAAGATTGTTGTAAACATTCTTTGAGTCTTATTCAATATTTGGAGGATTGTTATGATGATGATGATGAATTCATGGATGAAGAAATTTTAGAAGGTTCTTCATAACAATACATTTCAACACAAAGAAGAAAGTATAACATCCCATGAAATGCAGCATGAATATCAACAGGGGTTTACCTATGAAAATCATATTATGTCCTCTGAGATTGATGTAGAGATGCAGTATACTTGTCAATGTTCGGATCATAATGAAGATGAAAATGATTACAAACACCAAGAAGAAATACTGGAAGAAATTTTTTATGACCCTCAGGCAGAGGAAAAGGTTGTTCATTTTTGTAATTGCTTACAGTAGCTTGCATCAAAGAATGATCTTTATAATGAAGAAAATTACATTGTTTGTGGGCATCATTTAAAAAGGCAGTTGGATAGCATATCAAATAAATTTTGTGTGGCTGTGGATCAGTTGTTTGAAGATATAGAATGTTATGAGAATCATCAAACTAACCATGTGCTTTTTGACCCTATAGCTGACTACATGGAAAAGATTTATTGTTCAAGCTTCTAGTTATATGTTCATCTTGAAGAACAGTTACACCTCATGTTGCCTTGGTAATTTTAGTATCTGGTTTATTTTTGCTTCAAGCACAGTCAAGAGATTCAAGTGTTAGATCAGATCGATGATTGGTTTCATTGGAACTTTCATGTTCCTTGAGCTACAAGTGAATATTGCAGCTGATAGGATAGGTAGGAATGTGCAAATAAGCTCAGGGTAGGTTGACTGAGAATCTGTTTCAGTAGGTGCAGCTTGAATTCTTCATTTAGAAATCATTAAATGCTTGAGGAGAAAATTGGTCAGAGGTTCATAGTTTTATTCTAGAGGATGGATAGTGGCACTGGAGCTACAAGTTTTTAGTATACCACAAGGGCACACTATCCCTAGTGGAGCCACTGTTATCACCCTAAAATCTTTGTCTCTAAGCTTTGGAAAGTTGCCTTGTTTTTAGTCATAGTCTTATAAGTTTTGAGTCATATCATCACAATTAGTGTCATTCTCATTTACAATCCCTTCTTCTAGTCATGGTGTTAAAGGGTCTCTAGGTCATTTCATGCTTTAAGGGTTAGGTCATAAGGTTAGAAGTCTTTTAAGGTCATATCTCTTTTCCAAATAATGTTTTACAGCCTCAATCCATGTCCTAGAAGCCTCACCAGGTGTTTAGAAGTCATATCTCACATCATTTTGGAGAAATTTTGAAACTAGCTACGAAATCACTGAACTAGGAGTTTTCGTAGCACGCTACAAAACCCCTGAAAAAGCTTGTTTCAGCATAAAAAACTCTGCTTTCTGCGTTTACTAGTCAACTTCCAGAAGGGGTCCTAAGCAGCTGAGAACTAAATTTTGAAAATTGAAAGATAATTTTCTTCCTAACATACCAAAATACAAAAATCTCTTTCTGTTTCTTCAAATTCGTTCTGAGGTGGGAGGAATTTATGGTTAAACTTGCGCTATGAAACTGCTGAAAGTCAAGATTTGTCTTCTGGTTTTAGTAGTTCTTTTCAAGATCAGTTTCTGGTCACAGGAAAAAGTATTTTGGAATTATGAAGGATTTTTCTCTTAAAAACTCTCCAGCTACAATAACCTATCTCAATTTCTTCATAAGTGTTTTCAGTTGGGAGATAATAAGATTTCTTTGAAACCCAAATTTTAGAGAAAGGATTTTTCATGTTTGAAGCGTGTGTTTCAAGGACAGATTCTGGACAGCTGTAGAAGTGTTTTAAAAAACCAAGAGATTTTTTTGTTCTAGAAAGAATGGAATACAAAAACCTCCTTCAGTTTCAAAAAATGTGTCATGGATGAGGAGATAAAGGCTCTGTCCCACGTGTCATGTTCAGGGATCCTAAACCTAAAAACAGGGAAACATGTTCCCTAATTTCTAGGGTTTGTCTTCAGTAGTCAGATGACCACGTGGGAGGCTTCATCAAATTCGAATTCTTGAGGTTGCAAGTTGTCAAAAATGCTTTAAATGCTTAGATAAGTTTGTTGTAATCATGATAAGGAGTTACACTCCTAGTTGTATTAGGTCTCTAGGACTGTTAGTTAGGTGTCATTTGCATTTAATAGTTAGTTTTAAGTATCAATAGGTGTCATAGTAGGATGAATTCGAATTCCCCTCATGCTGGAGGAGGAATCTCAGTTATGTAAAGGGATCTATATATAGAAGAAGATCTAATGTACAAAAGGTTGGAAATTTTCAAAGAAAGACTCATATTGTGCCATTGTAGAAGATTATGTTTTTATGAATGCAGACTTTGGATTTACTTCTCAGGATTCAGAAAGAGTTCAATGGTGCAATGGTGGCTTGTTTATGTTTGTCCTTATCTCCTTATTTGTAGTAGTATGAATTTATGACACTTAGAATTCATTGGTTATGCTCTAACTTCCTTCATACATTTGTAGACTGTGTTTTCCTTTATGCTACTGATGTACCCTTCATATGTTGAATTCTAGATGCCCTGACTTCCATGTAAAGCTAATTTTATTGTCATATTAAAAGCATTTCTTGACTCCATAAGCCCAATGGATGCTTACTGATCATGTTCAACCATTCATATTTCTTCACTTGTTTCATAGAGTTAGCCATCTAATTCATTATCAAAAATCTTTAATCTTGTGAGAGAGCCCTCTCAGGTTAGGGAGGCTAAGCCTCAGCCAAAAGTTGGTTTGAAATAGTTACTCAAGGTCTACCTCATTAGCAGCCTATAAGGGTTGGATTTTTTGATAACACTACCATAGGACTCACCTAATCAGATTCTTCCACTGGTTCAATAATTCCGGCTGTGAGCATTTTGTCTAATTCGTCGTAGACCTTTTCTTTATACTTTGGATTCAAGTGGTAAGGCCGCTACTTAACTAGCTTCGTGTCGGGTTTCAGGGTGATCTTCATCATCCCTAAATCGCCAACGATCCCTTTTAAGTCCGTAACTTTAGTCAAGAACAAGTCTTGGTATTCTCGGAGTAACTCAGCGACCTTATCAACCGTGGGACAGACACGCTTATCACGTCGGCAACTCCCTTGCCTCTGTTGTCATGTAGCACAATGATCTAACCATCATGTTGCAATTAAGCATTGTTACCTCATGCAGTCAATTCTGCCATCACTCTATCTCTTCGTCTGAATTCGAAGTGCACGAGCAGTCGCGCTCCCATGAAATCCTTCCATCTGCAATCGGATTCACCCAATCTTCTTCTCGCATAGTTATCTTATAAATACAATTGAGATTGTCGTCACTACCGTCATCACATATCGATTCAGTGTATTGCGCTCCTTCGGCTGGATCTAGCAGTACTACCACGCGTAGTGACTTTTTATCAAATATCATTTTGCGCTTCTTCAGATTTATGACTCCGTTCATATCGATAGCCCAATTTATTGCTAATAGCGTGGGACAGGGATTATTGTCATCGACAATATCTATCACTTCAAAATCTGCTTGCGCACTCGCACCTTCAATATCGACTGTTACCCCTTGAAATCTTCCCATGGGAAAAATATTCTGTTGGTTCTCCATTTTTAACTGAATAGGGGACCATTGTAACTCAAGTCTGCCCATGCGTTCCCATGTTTTCTTTGGTAGTGCATTCACGTCCGAACCCAAATCCAGGATTACCTGATCCATTTCGTTCTCACCTATTTGCACAGTTAACCTCATTTCCCTTCCTACGCGTAATGCATGCTTCCCATGTTTCCAGACCACGCATGGTTCTCCTAACCCTGCTGACCTAGTGATAAGTTCTTGTAGTCCTTTGAATGCCTTTTTGTCGTGCAGAAGTTTCATGCATGTCTCTAGAAAGGTAGTGAGCATTGAAGAATCCATCCCTGGTCCTAGCTGATCCTTACTACCTGAAGTGGAGGCCTCCGTGAAGCTCTTCTTAGATTCCATGAATGTCTCCTTCACACATCTAAATCAAACTCAGGTTCCATTGTAGGAGCCTTGCAAACCCAGGCACTTTCTTCTGGCTACTTCCCTTTATCATCTCCCTTGGTCATACCGCTCCTTAGCATCATGTTTACATTCGAGTCTTCTTCACGCGGCTCAGACCTCATCATCTATAAATTTTGAGTCAGAGGGGGCTGGAGTACCCCCTTTTCGCGCATCTTCTCTATCAGTGAAGGGAAGTCTTGTGCCTCATGATCAAACTAAGTACAATACCGACATGATATTCTTGCCGTGTTTATACAATCGCGGGCATAATTCCCTGTCCCTCCGCAATTGTAACAAATTATTTGTCCACGACCCCTTCGTGGCCCCATTCCGCCTCAACCTCGACCGCGCCCCTGAAACCCAGCTCGCGCCATCCCTACACCTGGGTCGAGGGCTCACATTTCTATCTACACCCTGTACGAAGGAGTTCAATCCATCATTTTTTCATAGCTTCGGTAGGTACATTCATCATGGCCGACCGACTTGCAAAAATTACAAAACAATCAATAGGACGTCTGCGTATACTTCTAAAATAGATGATAATTATCTGTGGTGATTTTTCCTCCTATCTGGTAAATCATGCACCATAATGCAGATGTCGTGCTCAGCCCTGTCTGTGCCTCCGGTCTTAATGGAATTAGCCCTCCTCCTATAAAGTAATTCATGAACATTGGACAGTGGTCCTTGTCATGCCCTTGGCCTTTACATTTACGCACCATACTTCCTCACACACCTCCGTCTGAGGTGTCCTGTCCTGTTTCAAACTTTTCATTTCCAGCCACAGATTCTGTAGTTATGTGTGGATTTGTTGGACCCCCAACCCAGGGTCTTGTATAGGGGTCTCATGCAATCTCATTTCCATCTCCAAATCTTCGACATGGGTGGAAAGTTTTTGCTATGACAGCGCCATCCATAAGTGTGGCGTAAGTGAGGCCACAAACCATGCATGATGTTGTGCATATGTTAACATCATATTGGCTTCGTGGATCATACTCTTCATCCTTTGGTCCAGATCCTAGGGGGTCTCACCCAGGAGCATCGCAATCTCCTTAAACCCAATGATTGATTATGTTTCTGATTTTGGCCTGCTAAATTCTCTATTCAGTGTGACTTGGATCTCTACAATTCCTACGTTCGAATGGTCATTAAAATGCTTGATATACCACGTTAATGCGCAATCCTGCAGGGCACTCACCAGCTTAGCCTTTTTAATATTATCATCCATGATGCCATGTGCTTCCCATACTACTCTTACCATGAACTAGAATTGGTCTGGATGGTCATTGCCCACTCCTCGAAATACCCGTAGTTTGATCACACTCACCATACTGAACTGCAATGGTGGCAAAGGTGGAGTGGGTGGAGATGGAGGTGAGGGAGGTGAAATGGGTGGTGGTGTGGGTGGAGGTGGTAAACGCAGAATTTGTTGTCTTATCAAACTGACTGCGCTTCTTGGAGAAACCTTCGTGAGCTCTTCCTCGCTCTCCCATGAGGGTGAAATTAAGGGACTAGTTTCTAAATCTTTGCTACTTCCGCTTCTGTAGATCTTCCCGCTCTGCATAGTCCCAAACATTAATTTATTCGCATAACTCGCTTTTCACACAATAGCATCCTAATCCAAGTGTTCAAAGATTTAATGCACTTACCTCGCGATCCCTTTGAGAAAACGTCATTCCACCTCATTGTAGCTGACGGTTGTGTCGACCACGAACTCGGTAATAAATCCTCCTATGATTCAGTCGAGCCAATGGTCCACAGATTGCGCTATCTTATCTCCTCATGCTTCTAGTCTACGCACTAATTCTGGAGTCCACACTAATGGTTTGTCGAGCCTACACCTTCCTTGGATGTCTGTTAACTTTGTGATCCACTCATACAGCTTAGAAGGAAAGGATGCAAAGAAAATTTTGTGGATATCCATATACAAGTAGCGCTCCAACCATTGTTCCTTAGATACTTGCAGATTTCTATTCTCTTGCACTGTGAACTCGTGAATCTTTTTGTCCAACCACTCTTCAATTTCTTTCTTTGTTGGATTCCAGTGGCACGACATCAGACATCCTTTATGCAGATCTTGATCCTAGAAACAGAACCATTTGTTGGCTTGTATGGGCCTGACCCAAGTTCAGAGGTGATTTAGCCAAGCAAATCCTAGTACTACTGGCCCTTTCTGCAATAGCCCATGGAGCGCAGACTGAGGTCTCACCCAAAGTAGTATGGGAGGGTGCTAGAACCAAGTTTCCGCACCCTGGGGATGTCTGATGGGCTTCTGGAGATCTGCGGTTTGACCCTACGCGCACGTCGCTACATGCACTTGTTATCCCTTCGCAACCTGTGATGCTGCTTCCGTGGAGCCCTACTCGGGGCACAACCCATATAATACCCAAGTTCCTTGCTATTTAATCTGTTATTACCCGATTACTTAACTTGTGTGTGTTAGATTAATGGTTATTACAGCATATTCAACAATCATATCAGTGCATGCTATAAATAAATCAATATAAACGTAAAGAAGGCAATGCATAGAAAATACACAGAAATAAGAATCAACTTCTCTTTATTAATCTTCAACCCCAATTATAGACTCCACACTGCCTTGCGCACTCAGCTACGGACTCTACTAAGCCTCTGTACACTCAGTTGCAGAGCCTCTTCCTACTACTACAACCCAAAATACTTAGAATCCTACTCTAAGATCGAACCATTCGTACTCCTCTCTCTTGTTCCTTCACTCTCTTTACAACTTAGAGCCTCACTCTATTCATACAATCCCATGGTCTGCGAACCATGGGTAGGCTGACTTGACTTTACATTACATTACATTACTTTAGGTCGGACAACCCTATGACTTAACCTCTACTTCGTGCTCCGCACCCGCAATTCGCGGAGTCTTCCAAAACATTTGACAAAAACTGGGGTTTTGAGCCCCAAAACATGCTGTGGGGGGATTCCATGCCCAAAAATTCAAAACAAGATTCCTTTGAAATAGGGGATTAAACCGTTTAAGTATAATCTCAGACAGATAAACCCTCTACTTTTACCATTAATCGAGAAAGAAGTCAAAAAGTTGCTTGATGCCAAGAAGCAACTGGGTGGCCAATTTAGTGCTTGTATAGAAGAAGAATGGACAGATAAGGCTATGTGTGGACTTTAGAAATCTCAATAGGGCTTCCTTGAAAGATAACTATCTGCTACCTAAAATGGATCATGTGTTGCAGAAGGCAACAAGATCATTCAAGATGTCAATGCTGGATGGGTTTTCTGGGTATAACCAAGTGGCTATAGATAAAGAAGATCAGAAGAAGTCTACATTCAAAAATCCTTGGGGAAACTTTATGTATTCTAGAATTCCTTTTGGGTTGATGAACGTAGGTGTTACATTTGAGAGGTCGATGGACATTGCTTTTGTGGGAGATAAGTTTGTAGTGATATATTTGGAAGGCATCACTGTTTTCACTAAGCCTGATGAGGAGCATCTGGACCATCTAAAAAAGAATTTTGAGAATTATAGAAGATTTGGGCTTTCCTTGAATCCTAAGAAGTCCATTTTTTCTCTGGAGGAGGGTAAATTTTTGGGGCACATTGTTTTTAGAGATGGAGTGAAGATAGATTCAACAAGAGTGAAAGTTGTACAGAAAATACCCCTACCCAGGAGTAAGAAGGATATTCAGAAGTTTCTGGGAAAGATAAACTTTTTAAGGAGGTTTGTGTCCAATTATGTAGAGATTGTAAAAGAAATTACTAATATGTTGAAGAAAGAGAATGAAGTGCATTGGACCAAGGAATGTAGAGAGTCATTCTCTAGGATTAAAGAAGAATTGCAAGCTACTCCAATCCTGATAAGCCCTAATTATCAAAAACGTTTCCAAGTTTTTTCATTTGCATCACCTAACTCAATAGCTAATGTCTTCTTATAGAAAAACGACGAAGAAAAGGAGCAACGAGTTGCTTTCTTTAGCAAGATTCTCAGAGATGCTGAACAAAAGTATAATATTCTTGAAAAACAATTATATGCTTTGATAAAATCCCTAAAGGCCTTCAGGACTTACGTACTTTAGTCATAGATCATTTCTTCTGTGCCAAACGTTGCAGTAAAGGATGTCTTAGTCCAGAGTGATGTAAAAGGAAAAAGAAGAAAATGGATAGCCAAGATCCAAGAGTATGACTTCGACATAAAGCCCACAAAGCTGGTGAAAGGGAAAGGATTGGTGAAGATGTTGACAAAGTCAAACTTTTAGGCATTGGGAATCAACTTGCTGACACCTGTGAATGAGGAGACAATTGAAGAAGGTGATGAAAAATTAGACCCAAGTATGAAGATCAGGTATAAGTTTTTATGTTCATAGTGGTACAAGCACATAGTCCATTATTTGTGTTTTCTCTCTTGTCCTTAATCTTTGGATAGAACAAAGCATAGGGAATTAAAGGTCAAAGCATAGCCATATGTGATTGTTGAGGGTATATTGTATTGGAAGGATCTTGTAGGAATTTTGTTGATATGTTTAACAGAGGATGAATTTACAGAGACCATTAAAGATTATCATGAGAAGTTATGTGGAGGAAATTATAGTTGAAAGGCTACTGCACATAAAATCCTTTAGGAAGGTTTTTATTGGCCTACTTTATTTGGTGATACATACAGGTTTGTCAGAAGCTGTCAGAAGTGTCAGCTTTTTGTTGAGAAGGGTTAGCTCCCTTTCCTTTGATCCCAGTCTTCATAGAATAACCATTCATACAATGGTGACTGGACTTTGTTGGAGAGACTAACCCACCTTCAAGTGGATACCACAAGTGGGTTCTCACAGCTACTGATTACTTCACCAAGTGGGTAGAAGCTATACCCACTAAAAGGGCAAATGATCAAGTGGTGATGAAGTTCTTAGAGGAGAATATTTTCAGCAGATTTGGATGCCTTGTCAAAATCATAATAGACAATGCTCAAGTCTTCAATTCAAGTAAGTTTATTGCTTTTTTTCAAAAGTATAATTTTATTTTGTCCCATTCAACAGCTTGTCATCCACAATGAAATGGATTAGCTGAATCCACTAACAAAACTTTGATGAAGATCCTTAAAAAAACTATTGAAGAGAACCAGAAAGACTGGGATTCTAAGTTAAAGTTTGCTCTATGGTATACTAGAGTGACTACAAGAAGTTCTACAGGAAAATAACCTTTTGAGTTAGTGTATGGAACTCAAGCTCTGTTCCCAAGCTAGCTTGTGAAGCTTGTGATTGCAATGATTCAAGAGGCAAAATGAGAGCTCAATGCTCTGATAAGAAGAATGAATAAGGTAGTGGAGTTGAGTGAAAACAGGGATAAGGTAAGAGACAACTTGATCATGTATCAATCAAAGATGAAGAGTATTTTTGACAAAAAGGCCAAAGAGATTGATTTTAAAGTTGGAGACCTAGTATTAAGGTTGGATACTAGAAGAGAAGATAAGGGAAAATGTGGAAAGTTTGATCCTCTCTGGTATGTCCCATTCAGAATTATAGAAGCAAGGACATTCTCCCTAGAGAATCTTGATGGTGAATCTCTACAGCTCCCTGTTAATGGGCAATACCTCAAACATTACTTCCAGTTATGAAGCATATGAATCCTGTCATTATATATACCTGAGTGAGCTCATTGTACAAATTCCATAGAAGTTTAATTGGCTAATAAATATGTGACTCTGTGCCTGAGGTGAAGGCATTGATGTGTGGTTCTTAGTGCTTCTGTGGAAAAAGCACTATCCCCAAGTGGAGCCAGATGTTGTAGCATCCATTGTCCTTTTTAATTTTGTTTTTAGTTTTATTACAAAAAATGAAAAAATAAAATATTATGTTGTAGCGGAAATAAAGGGAAAAGCATAAATTTGAAAGAAACAACTTATTTTATTGATTGATGGCTTTTGAATGTGAGAAACCCGCGGGAAGATCTAAGCCATTCGCTTGCAAGGCACTAGATCCGACGGAAATTACGTGGTTAACTAGAATGAAGTTTATTTTAGAAATCGAATGTGATGGTGTATGAAATGCAGTTTAATCTGTTGAAGTCTAGATCAACCGTAACAATCCATTGAAAGGGACGAGATCCGACGGATATTGCATCAAAAATTAATCGGGTTTTATTTTTAAAATCAAACCTGATAAATCATTAACTGGAAGTTTTATTTCTTATCGGGTCCGTGGGGAAGTCAAAGGCTCATTGAAAAAGTAGACATGATAAGATTATGAACTGGATTCTAAAGTCTTTTCAGTTCCGTGGTAAGCTATATTCCTCGTAAATTAATCAATTTCATTGTTTTAGAAAAATAACCAATATTAGAGACGAACGGCTAAAATTCCAAAGGAAAGGTGATTGGTCATGTTTCTTAGTGTTTTCGCCAATCAGAGTGCTCCCGATATATATGTGGGCCATAAGAGTTTCTTTATGTTTTATCCAATGAGAACATTTCTGATACATATGTGGGCCCAAGTCCATGCACGGAGTTTTGTAAAGGTGTAGTTTTTTGTGTTAAAACAGTTTAACTATTATTAGAGCATCTACAGAGAAACTTCATTAGTGGTCAAGCCACTAATCCGAACAGTGGGCAGCCATCATCAGTTTTCTAATTTTCGTTATTTCATGTTATTTGATTTTCTTGAGAATGAGGTGTCTTTTACCCTCTATGTAATATTCTATAATAACTTTTAATTAGACAATTAGGAGAATAGTTAAGTAGTTTGACAATTTTGGTGATTACCAACTGTCTCATAATGTATAAAAAGAGGAAAATTTATAGAGAAAGGGTTCGAACTTTGGAGAACCTAGAGACTAGCCCACTGTATTCTTGATAAAACCATTGATTAATGAAAGAACCAGAAGTTTTCCACACATTGTTGGGTATGATTTTATGACTTCTCTGTTATGCGTCATCATATGTTTTCTTCCTTTAAGTATGGAAATGAAGCTGCAGGTATTTATTTTCTTATGTAAATGAAGTTAAAATCCCTTAAAAGAGCGCTCCTATACTTGAAGTTCATATCTCTGCAATTCTTCTAAGTTACAAATAGTAGTTTTTGTGTAAGACAACATATTATCTTTAACTTCTCCAAGGGTTAGAGATAGTAGATTCTATGTAAAACAGCATATTGTTTCTGACTTCTTCAAGCTTTCTTCATTCATCATTTATATTTAGCAATCAAATGTAATTCTTATATTTTCATGTCACCTAAGTATTAAGGGTTAAAACCAAGTCTTTCAGGTCCTTCATTTGAGAGTATAACATACAATTAAGTGACAAACAAGTGAAAATAATTATAAACATTAATGTCTTAAGCACAATTTCTACACAACCAAGAAATTTGCTTCTTAAGGGAAAACAACCACTAAGGATACCTTAGATCACAGACACTACCAGGGGGGACATAGTCACAAATAGTGCACTATGTGGACAGGATACCTGAGTCTCCAACTCAGCTCCGATATCCTCAAGGGATCCCCGATACACACAATACCCAAAGGAGATATAAGCAAATGTGAGCTACCTTCACTTACAATATGATGTTGTCTCATATTTAGCTCTGCTTTTATTGGAGTAGTCCTTGTTGTTGGGAAAAGTATCTATTCAGAACGCCCCTATCCTACTCTAAGGTGTGACAGTGCCTTAGCAACAAACAAGGAAAACTACTTGTGTATTCTTCTTTATGAAATGTAAACGAAGAGGAAGGATAAACTAACCTGTGTCTTGCGCTAGTTTGTTGATCCAATCGCTCCTCTCTTCAA
Organism: Pinus tabuliformis; assembly: GCA_031772625.1. Taxonomy (NCBI): domain Eukaryota; kingdom Viridiplantae; phylum Streptophyta; class Pinopsida; order Pinales; family Pinaceae; genus Pinus; species Pinus tabuliformis. Next base: position 1,688,841,613 of record CM062820.1, read on the forward strand.
TAGCTCCCAGCTCCCTGCTCCCTTACCGGCCCAGCTTCACCAAATTCCTGCAAGATCACAGAAGAGAGAAACTACACGAAGATATAGATTTACATTCATAAAAAGCTTAGGATCAGATTAAGCTAAACATGCAAATATAACAAAACATCACTGATACACAAGCATGTAGAAGAAACTCAAATAGTTTTATTGATGCAATAAGAAGATCCAGGAGGAGATACAATCAAGTGAGTCCCAATCCAGCATCTACCTCCCAGCAAAGGAATCCCTTCCTCACCTCCAACAAAGCATAAGTCACCCAATGCACTAATCTCAATCTCAAACCAACAACAATTCTCTGCAAAGTACAAAATTCCAGCCTCTGGATCTCTGGGATGAGGGATCCATATATAGATGTAAGTAGAGAGGATGAGTCAGCTTATGTTTTGACTTGTGGCTTCTCTCTGTCAGTTCTTGCTTCCACTTGGAGGCTGAGAGCCTCTTACTCATCACTGGTCGAATTCAGTGAGGCAAGTGTCATTGGAGAAGATTCTGGAAGCTTCCATTGTCTCTCCACCTCGTTGAATGACTCTGCCACTTGTCATTTCTCGCTCAACGCACCTGGGTAGTGCATTCAAGTGCATTGCAATGCACCTAGCCAGTGTATTTGGGTGCTTTGCAACGCAAGCAGCTAGTGGAGCATCTGAATTGATCCTGATTTGACTAGTTCTGAGTAGTTTTTGGTGGAGAACTTCTGGGAGAAGCTGTCATTGGTTGACCTTGTTTCTTTAGGAGCCAGAACAACATATTTAGGGACTTAGGATCCCTTGGTTTATGGACATTTCATGCTTATAGCTGTAAGGCACAAAAATGTCTATAACAGTCCTGGATAGTATGAGTGCGCAAGGATTTTTATCTTTTAATGACACTAGTTTCAATGTATGATCTTGGGCAGTTAACTCTCTCTTCCTATCCCAAGATCCTAGCCTAAAGTAAAGTGTGTTTACTCTAAAAAGAGTTGTTGATTGATTTTATTAGGTAGATTTTAAATGTACTTCGTTAGGGTCTTTGGTAGGGGTGTTGACGTATGAAATTATATGGGACTCTAACTCAAATCATGCAAAAACAATGCTTGTAAATGTTAAATTTCGATGAATAAGATACTTCTAAAAAGGGAGATTCACTCATATATCAATATTCATTCCATGCATCCTATTCAGTACAACACTAGCATAACCAACAGAAATTCAATGCTCACTAACAACTATTGGAACCAAATAATGCAGAACTTAACCAGCTAAGCAGAAAACAGTAAAAATATATATTTTTTCTTTTAATGAAAACATAAACTTTAAGAAGTAAAGCTATTTTCTTTAAAAAAAAGTTTGTTCAGGACGTAGTTCAGACAAACAAGTGCAGCTACAGATCCTTGAGTAGTCTACAAGCAGATTTCCCAACCCATGAGTTCACAGGGTAAGTTGTTTATCAAGAAATGTATGAGTAACGCTCTGTACTAGAGGCTACAGAGAGATATTTTCAGCACTAACGCTCTATTTGTGAGGGCACAATGCTTTATAAAGCATTGTTTTCACTGTAACCTGCGTTAGTGAGGAAAAAACTAAAACAAAATAGGTTGTGGGGATCAGATTTAGGGCTGATCATTGAGAGAAGGGTGTTGTATGGTCCTGAGTGGTCAGAAAGGGAATGAAGAAGTACAGGAAGGCCTGAAAGAAAGAGCTGTAGAAATATGTGATAGGTTAACCCAATAATGCAATATAAATCAAAGCAGAATAATATAACCTACTTCTACTATCAATTTATGGAAGCTTAAAGATCAAGCTGAAAAATATAACCAGAAGAAGAAGAATCAATGGCACAACACACATGAAAATACTTTGGGGAAATCCTCAGATAAAAACACCACAATATTGTATTATCATACATGGTGGAAATACATAGGAATTATACAAAGCCTTAGCTCTCACAGCTAGCCATCTCTCAGTACAATCCTCACATATGCTCACAGGAAATCTTGGCTTCTCTCTAGCCTTCCTCTCTATTGTGGAGGTAAATCCCCTCTGCGGACAGAGGCGATCCCTACTAGTCCAAATAGGATCTAGCAACAATCAAACAATGCTACACGTAGGTTCCTAATTGAAAATTAAAGACCAATGATGAAGGCCTACCTGGATTCCAATGCTAGTACTTGCAGAAGAGTCGACGCTCCCATTCCTTTGCTCCAGCTGGTCACAGTCCTCATGATCCTCGTGCACAGACACCTGCACATGCAAAGAATGATACAAACACTAGCATAAAATCCAATAGATGCAACTATATATCAGTCAGAAAGGATATAACTCAAACACCATCATAAGGACAATAAGAGTGGAACCATAATGATAGTCGTCTATTATTGATAAACAAAGAAGAATACAACCATAGTTATGACGTCAAATCCTTCTCAAGAGTGTCCAGCCAGCAAGTTCCCCAAGCATTCACCCTTGAAGATAGATCTCCCAAGACAAACTCTCTCAATCACAAGTTTACACAAGATCAAAACACTTCACAACCAGGGAAAATTTTAAGACCCCCCCCAAATTTACATGTATAATAAATGGGCGAATCTCCATGGTATATAGGAAAAATGGAAGGCGATTTTATCAATAATATGATATGTATATATAATTTTTTGGCGAATCTCTCACCAGGCATGGCAAATATTTTACTCAATTATAAAATCTTGTGTTTATTGAATACACAAATGAAATCATTGCATTTATTTAAAATATCTTTTGAAATCAAAATTACCGAAATTACATATCGATAACCTAGTGGGTGTAGGATAAAATTCACCCGTGCCATTCACAGAAAGAATGAGAAAAAACCTAATACTATATATAAAACCAAGAAAAATTCAAATTCATCACTTCTAGGGACCTCGTAACCACCCTGACAATACACAAGTATGTTCCTGTTTGCAATTAGAAAAATTACCCAAATTACAATCTGTTTACTCCAGCATATGTTGGAAAGTTATAGAAGGATGACTAGTGCAATCAATCCATTCCTTTTAGCCCTAGATTTGTTTCAGTTTAAAACAGAAGTATACAAATATACTTGTCCAATGTCGATGCTTTAACCATTCACCTTAAGATGTTTTTACAATAGAATTTCCTAAGTCTATTTAATATCTTCATTATCATAAAAACCAACCTATATCCATCTTAACTACACATCTACTACTCTTAGGGGAATGAAATCTATTTATCCCTCTGAGCACTTGGTAGACCCAGAATTAAGATGGATCTAAGATGATAGAATTTCCCCTTTAAATAGTCTATGCTCACATGAATACCATGGATCAATACCATGGGTTATCATAAACCTGGAGCTTAAAAATTACTATTAGTAATTTATAAAAATTAATAAAATTAATAGTTGATTTTTCTTTTATTTTTTATTTTAACCAAGCTAAAATGTTTAACATACATTAAATTACAATATCCATTTTTACTCTTGATCGGATCAAATATTTTTTCACTCTATGCTAGTTTGCATATCACGATATTTGATACCTCTCGGAGGTTAGTAGATCCGGAGTAAAGATGGATCTATGTTGGTTTAATTCCTCCATTTAAATAGGCTACATTCCAGGTGAATACCATGGGTCAATACCATGTGCCATTTTTATTTTTATTAATACTAATATTAGGGTTAATAATGTTTTTTTGCATGGTATTAATAACTATCTAGTCCATGGTATTTGTCCCATAGTATTTTGCCCATAGGTTTCACCTAAATATAACGCATTTTTTGAGTGTTCGTAAATATAAGGTGACTTATGGAGTAAATATAAAAAAAATGTTTTATTTGTTTACCATACCTCTTGTTTATTTATATTTTTATTAATTTACAATACCTCTTTTATAAATATGGTATTTGGCCCATAGGATTCACTTAAATAAAACCTCTTTCTTGAGCCTTCATAAATAGAATGAGGGTTATGCACTAAATATAAAAAGATGTTTTATTTATCTACCACGCATCTAGTTTATTTATATTTTTATTTATTTACCATACCTTTTGAGTAAGTATAAAAAGACATTTTATTTATTTACCATACTTTCACTTTACTTATATTTTTATTTGTTTACACCCTTTCATGTATATAAGGTGACTTATGGAGTAAATATAAAAAATGTTTTATTTATTTACCATACCTCTCATTTATTTATATTTTTATTAATTTACCATACCTCTTTTATAAATATAGTATTTGGGCCTTTGGCCCATAGGATTCACTTAAATAAAACCTATTCTAGAAAATGGGCGAATGGATTCACTTAAATAAAACCTATTCTTGAAAATGGGCGAATGGAAGGTTGTAACTCCTAATTTCAAGGGCTAAATTTACCTTTTTTACCCTCTCCCCTAAAATAAGGTGGGCTATTTGATGTGATTTGTAAAAATGTACTATGATACAAAATATTCACCCACTAAAAATTTAAAACCCCTTAATTTCGCCAAAGAGCGAACATTAGCCCCTAAAATTTTCTATGTTCACAACCTTCCTTAAGCTCTCTAACTATCCCACACTTGTCACACCAGCTACCTATCAAGCTCACACACTATCAGCAACACTCCAAACACTATGAAAGCAGTGACAAATTACTGTGTAACACTCTCTACCCTTCAAGCTCCTATTTCCTTGCGCTATTCCTTTTGGATGATTAGCCTATTACCAAGTGGAAAACAAGCCTTCAAAACTGCGCAATCCTTAAGGATGAATCCTTGACTGCATGCATGAGTTTTTTCCATGAGAAAACACATGCAACTGATAGTACATTGTCATTGAACATTAATCTCAACTGGGTCTTTCTCAGAATAGAAATGCATGAGTTTCTAATGAGGGAATCTTCAGTTAAATGGAGTAGCACTAGTTGAGTGCATTAATGCATCAAATGACTGTTAACTCACTATTAGTTCCTCAAATGGTTTGGAACTAATTTAACTAGACTTAACTCAGTAAAATGAGTTAACTAATTACAACTCAAATATAACTCAATATTATCTCCTTAATTTAAGGGATAACTCTTGCATGACTTCAAAAAGACTTCTAACTTGAATTTCTCCAACTAATTAATTTAAAATTAATTAATTAATTATTTCCAAGTAGCTGTTAAGACTAAATTCGATTTTAATTCAAGGAAAAATTAAATTGAAATATTCTTGTTACCATATTTCAACACTTCCTTTCAACAAGAAAGGGATTATCTGCCACCCCGATCCTGTCTCTATGGAACTCGAATTTACACTTTGACAATTCCTTTGTCAAAATGTTAACATCTTGCTCCTTTGTCAAAATATACTGCAGCAAAATGATCCTCCTCACTACACAGTCTCTAAGATGATGATACTGGATGTCGATGTGCTTGGACCTATCATGAAATACTGGATTCTCAAAGAGTTTGATAGAACTATGATTATCACAACAAATCACAGTTGGATCCATCGTCTAATCAAACAAACCAACTAGGATTTTCTGCATCCAGATGGCCTCACATGCTGCCTAACTTGCAGCCATGTATTCTACCTCTGTTGAGCTGAGTGCAACCGAAATTTGTTTCTTGTTGTACCAAGAAACTGCCACTGACCTAAGGTGGAAAATCCCTCTTGATGTTCTCTTCCAATCTGATGGACTCCCTGCACAATCTGTTGTTGGGTCCCTATAATACTAGTGATTACCCCATTACTATTGTAGTTGTATCTCTTATTAATATTGTTGTGCCCCTATTGTCCCCATATTGTTATTATTGTGCCCCATAGAATCCCTCTATTGTTATTTTTGTGGCTTTATATTATTATTGTTAGGTCGGCTGGGTTATATTGTGACTCCTTAGACTCCTATATATAAAAAGGAGGTTTTGTCATTTGAATCATCCAAGAATTTCTCATTTATGTAATGTAAAGGAGGTTTCCCCCTCAAAGAGGCTGAATTCTAAGGCGTGGATCTCTCTTTTCTATCTTTTTGTGAGCTAGTTTCATAACATTTGGTATCAGAGCTTTGGATTCTAGGGTTTCGCTGCTCCAAACAGGTCATCATGGAATTTTCGCTATAACTTTTTTTCTGCAATGTTTCCGAAGTGAATGAAAAAACTCATTTGATAAGAAATCTCACTAAATCTTGGGTCCAAATTTCAGAGCTTTTTGCATTATATTTGCGGAGATATGATCTGAGGAAGTTGGCCTTTTTTGCAGACTCCTAAATTACATTCCAAACAGGTGACCTGGGGAAAATCATCATAACTTTCTCTCTAAGCATCGGATTGAAATTTCATAAGAAGGTACAGAAATAGTAGGGACTATAGTTTCTTGTATATATTTTTCAGATCCAGAGGTGAAAATAGTGACTCGTGGCACGTCGTACAAGTTTGCTCTACGGAACTAGTCTATAATCAGGTCATCTTGGGAGATTGTGCATAACTCTTCCTTGGAGAATCCAACTTGGATCAGACTGGTGGCATTGGAAAGAGGACACAGAGGGCTACTACAGGTCGTAATTTTGGAATTTGATGATCCAAAATTGCAGAGATACATCGGATTCAATATCAAGCTTCTACAAAGTGAAAAAAGGTGTGTAGTTTTTTTTTAAATTTTTGCATAAGCTTGGTTTGAAAAATTAGTTTGAATCAGTTATTGATGCCCCAAGGAAAGAAAATTCAAACACCTATTAAGCAACCTGAAAGATCTAGCATGAATTATGAAGAAGAGGAAGAAGTGCAACATGATATATCAAAATTAAGAGACCAAGTGCAAGAAGTGTCACTTGCACAAAAAGCAACAGAATCTAAGATGGATGTTAAGGAAAGATGTAGAAGCTAAGATGGATGGTTTAAAGAAAGGTGTAGAAGCTAAGATGGATTGTTTAAAGAAACGCGTAGAAGCTAAGATGGATGGCATGGAAGATAAGATGAATGGCATGGACACTAAAATTGATGGCATGGATGATAAGATGGAAGAATTGAAGATAAATATGAATAAGTTGCTATAAGAAATGGTCACTAATGGTGAAAGGGTAGTAAAGGAAACTCATGATGAGAACAAAAGAAATATTAATCATGATTCCATAGACTCTAATGTTGGATTGAAGACCCGCCATATTCCAAAAATTGATATGAGGAATTTTGATGGCAAGGATCCCGCAACATGGATATTACAGATGGAGCATTTTTTCGATCTCAATAATGTGCAAAACACACAAAAGGTACATATTGCAACTTTATATTTGGAACCAAATCAGTTTGTATGGTATCAATGGCTTTTCTCTCATAAACAAATTATCACTTGGGCAATTTTTACGGAAGAATTGACAGCACATTATGAGGATACAAAAAGCAACACTTTTTTTAGCCAATTGATAAGTCTCAAACAAAAGGGTTCAATAACGGAGCACATTGAGGAGTTCCAAAAATTGAACATAAGGGTAAAAAATATTCCAGAGGAGCATAGGATTGATGTGTTCATAGGGATTTAAAGGATAATATCCAACATGATGTTCGCCTTTGGGAACCTAATTCATTAGAGAAGGCATTCAGGTTAGCAAGAAAAATGCAAAGCAAAATTATGGAAACCAGGAAGCATACCACTCACAACTATAAAGATGGAATTGTTGTTGCCCCTAGTCTTCCACAACCTATAAATTTGACACCACAACAATTGGAAGAAAAAAGAGCAAAAGGGCTTTGTTACAGTTGTGATAGAAAATACACTAAAGGTCATAAGTGTGCTGAGAAGAAATTATTCTACATAGATTGTGAAGAGGAAGAAGAAAAGGAGCAAGAAAGGTCAAAAGAAGAGGATATACTCCAGGAACAAAGCCTAGATAAAGAAGAAATGAATCCGACCATATCTTGTAATGCATTGGCAGGAATTACCACTCCTCAAACCATCAAGATAGAAGGACAAATCAAGAAGAAAAAGGTAACAGTGTTGATTGATTTAGGAAGTACCCACAATTTTATTCATTGTAAGGTAGCAAAAGAATTGAATTTCTTCTTATATCCAGCACCAGAGTGTCAAGTGATGGTTGCAAATGGAGGAACAATAAATTTCTCTGGAAAGTGACATAATATCAAGCTATCCATGGGATAATATGTATTGAATAGCCCAATGCTTTCCATTCCAATGGGAGGTGCTGATGTTGTACTAGGAGTCCAATGGCTACAATCCTTGGGTACAATAGCTTTTAATTTTCAAGAACTTTTCATGAAATTTTCTGTGGAAGGAAAGGAAGTTGAATTAATGGGTATTGCAAGGAAACCAAGAAAGATAATCAGCTCTAACGGTATGACAAAGCTTCTAAAAAAGGAACAAAGAGGTGTAATTGCACAATTATGTTCGCTAGATGTTTCCACATTAGAATCATCTATTTCTCCAGATCTCTAAAAAGTCTTGGGCAATCATTCCAAGGTATTTGAGACTCCCAAAGGTCTCCCACCTATTCGTGATCATGATCATGCTACTCATCTAATTCCAGGAAGTGTTCCTCCAAACATCAGGCCGTACAGATATCCCTATGCCCAAAAGAGTGAAATTGAATGTATGGTTGCAGAAATGTTAGAGGCTAGTATAATTCAACCGAGTCAAAGTTTTTTCTTTGCTCCAGTAGTATTGGTGCACAAGAAAGATGGATCATGGCACATGTGTCCGGATTATAGGGATCTCAACAAGCTCACTATTAAAAATAAGTTTCCCATTCCAGTCATTGATGAATTACCGGATGAATTGCATGGATCAATTTACTTCACCAAGTTGGATCTTCATTAAGGATATCATCAAATCAGAATGAAGACTGAAGACATTCCAAAAACAACATTTAGAACTCATGAGGGTCATTATGAATTTTTGGTCATGCCTTTTGGCCTTACCAATGCACCTTGAACATTTCATGGTTTGATGAATTCCATTTTCAAACCATTCCTTAGAAAATTTGTGTTAGTATTTTTTGATGATGTACTAATCTATAGCAAGTCTTGGAAGGATCATGTTGAACATGTTGACAGGGTGCTACAATTATTGGAGGAGAAACAATTATATGAAAAAAGATCCAAATGTTTCTTTGGAGTACAAGAGGTGAAATATCTGGGTCATATTGTATCTCATGAAGGAGTTAAGGTATACCCTAGCAAAATTAAAGCCATTAAGGAATGGAAAATCCCCACATCCATAAAGCATCTGTGATGATTTCTCGGGTTGACAGGGTATTATCACAAGTTTGTTAAGAATTATGGGAGAATAACAGCACCTCTAACAACATTATTGAAGAAAGATGCATTTTCATGGACTCCAGAAGCAACAAATGCCTTTGAGCATCTTAAAGAGGCAATGTGCCAAGCACCGGTCTTACCTAAACCAGACTTCACAAAAACCTTTATTGTGGAATGTGATGCTTCAGGGAATGGAATTGTGCTGTTTTAATGCAAGATGAAAGACCCATTACTTTCGAAAGTCATCCAATGAAGGGAAAGTTTTTACACAAAGCTATTTATGAGAAGGAAATGTTGGCAATACTCCATGCACTTAAGAAATGGTGACCCTACCTAATGGGAAGACACTTCAAGGTAAAAACGAATCATGATAGCCTTAAATAACTTTTAGAAAAAAGATTATCCTCTGAAGAGCAACAAAAGTGGGTCACAAAGATGTTTGGTTATGACTTTGAAATCGTTTACAAAAAGGGAAGCAAAATGTGGTGGCAGATGCACTCTCAAGAAAGGATGAGGATGTGGAAGCATTGTTGTGTGCCATTTCTATTATCCAACCAGATTGGATAAACGAAGCAAGGGAGGAATGGAAGAATGATGAAGAAGTGTGGGCACTAATTCGAAAGTTACAACAAGACTCCAATACGTCTGATACATTTAGCTGGCAAAATGATTCGTTATGGTACAAAGATTGCTTATACCTCTGTAAGAATTCCCAGCTAAAACAAAAGATTCTTATGGAATTGCACACTTCTCCCTTAGGAGGGCACTCAAGATTTTTAAAAACTTACCACAGGGTTAAGAAGGAATTTTTTTGGGAGGGCCTTAAATCAGATATTCAAAAGTTTGTGGCGGAATGTTTGGTTTTCCAACAAAATAAAGTTGAAACAATTAAGACACCGGGTCTATTACAACCTTTATCCATTCCAAGCCAACGTTGGGAGGAGGTTTCAATGGATTTTATCACAGGTATACCCAAGTCTGAGGGAAAGAGTGTCATCATGGTGGTAGTTGACAGACTTACCAAGTATGCACACTTTTGTGCATTATCACATCCATTTAAAGCCAGTACAATTTCTACTGCATTTATGGAAACAATTCAAAAGCTACATGGAAACCCAAAGATTATTGTAAGTGACGGAGATCCCATTTTCACTGGAAATTTTTGGAAAGAATTATTTTCTTGTCTTGGTACTCAGTTAGCTCATAGTTCATCTTATCATCCTCAATCTGATGGGCAAACTGAGATAGTAAACAAATGTTTGGAAGGATATCTTTGTTGCTTTGTATCTGATAAACAGACACAATGGGTCAAATGGTTGCCTCTCGTTGAATGGTGGTATAACACTTCCTTCCATACAACAAAAAAAATGACCCCATTTATGGAACTTTATGGATATCAGCCACCATCCATCACATCATATTTAAGAGAAAATTCTAAGGTTCAAGCAGTGGAACATCACATCAAACATCAACAACATGTCCTCCAACTCTTAAAGGATAACCTCGTGTTGGCACAGAATAGAATGAAACAACAGGTAGATCAACATCGCAGTGAAAAAAGTTTTGATGTAGGTGATTGGGTATTCCTACTGCTACAACCATATAAGCAAATGTCCCTCAAGCAAGCTAAGAAGGATAATAAATTATCACCAAAGTATTATGGTCCATACAAGGTGTTGCAAAAGATTGGTACTATGGCATGCAAATTGGAGCTTCCTGCAGCTTCTCGATTGCACCCAGTTTTCCATGTTTCATGTTTAAAGAAGGTTATAGGCGACAAGCTCCCAGTTCAAACAATATTGCCAGAACTTGACGAGGAAGGAAAAATTATATTGGAACCAGAAGCAGTCACAGAAACAATAACTCGACAATTACGAAATCGATCAATATCGGAGTATCTTATCAAGTGGAAGAACTTATTCATTGAAGATTCCACATGGGAGGATGAGAATTTTATACAGAAGCATCCAGAACTACTGAAGCATTGAGGACAACACTTTTTTGAAGGAGAGGGGCATGTTGGGTCCCTATAATACTAGTGATTACCCCTTTACTATTATAGTTGTATCCCTTATTAATATTGTTGTGCCCCTATTGTCCCCATATTGTTATTTCGATGCCCCATATAATCCCTCTATTGTTATTTTTGTGGCTTTATATTATTATTGTTAGGTCGGCTGGGTTATATTGTGACTCCTTAGACTCCTATATATAGAAGGGAGGTTTTGTCATTTGAATCATCCAAGAATTGCTCATTTATGTAATGTAAAGGAGGTTTCCCCCTCGAAGAGGCTGAATTCTAAGGCGTGGATCTCTCTTTTCTATATTTTTGTGAGCTGGTTTCATAACATCTACATTAGTGAATCCCTATATCTTCACTCCCTCTATCTGTCTGTACCATAATCCATACTGAGATGTGCCTTTGAGGTATCTCAATGCATGCTTTGCCACCTTCTAAAACATCTTAGTAAGCTGAACCATCGCTTCACTCAGCTGGTTCACCGCATAGCACAAATATGGTTGTGTGTTCATTAAGCACATAAGTGAACCCACAAGCTGCATGTACACAGTAGCCTCTACCACTTATCTTGAAGTAGCAACCTCCTTCCTCTAGTTACCTGCCAGAGGAGTCTGCATGGGCTTGAACTTCTCCATGTGGAATCTCCTGAGTATCTCATTGGCATACTTGCCGTGAGAAACAAACAACTCCCCACCCTTCTACCACACTTCCATGCCAAGGAAGTAATTCATGAGACCCATGTCTTTCATCTCAAATTATCTTGCAAGGTCCTCCTTGCAAGACACAATCCAATGATCATCACCAGTGAATATGGGATCATCAACATAAAGTACGATGATCAAGACCTTTCACCACAATGTGGTACAAATTCACATCTGCTTCACTCTTTGTGAAGCCTAACCTGGTGAAGTAGTTGTCTATCCTGGTGTACCAAGCACGAGGTGCTTGCTTCAACCTATACAACTCTCTCTTGAGTCGGCACACATGCGACTCACGATCGAAGGTCTCAAAACCTTCCGGCTACTTTATGTACACCTCTTCCTCAATCTGGCCATTGAATAATGCAGTCTTCACATCCATCTGATGGATCTTCCAACCCATCTATGTTGATAGTGCCAATATAGATCTGATAGATGAGTACCTTGCAATAGGAGCAAAAGTCTCATCATAGCCAATCCCCTCGACCTGTGAAAAGCCACAAGCAACAAATCTTGCCTTATGCTTCTCCACACTACCATCAATAGCTTGTTTTAACTTGTAAAGCCATTGGGAACTCACAACTAACTTGTTCTCTGGTCTCAAAATCACATCCCAAACATTGTTACAAACTATGGAGTCATACTCCTCCACCATAGCATCAACCCAAATTGGCTGCTACACTGCTTCCTCAAAGGAAGATGGCTCAGTCTCAACACATTCCCTAGAAAGGGCCATGTATCCAGTGTACCTCTTAGGTGACCTCCTATGTCTGCGCTAAGAAGATGGTGTTCCCACATTCTCTCTCACATCCTCCAACAATATGTCAACTTCTCTTGTGCGCTTCCATCCTCTGAAAGACTCTACTTGAGTGGATGTCTCCAATCCTGTAACCTCTACATGTGGCTGCTCTGCATCAATCTGAGGCTCCTCCTCCTTAGGAACCAACAGTTCCTCCACAACTTGTAGTTCGATCTCCCTCTTAAGGGAAGCTCGCATGGCCTTCTGCTCATCAAACTTGAGATCTATGTGAACATCTTTCCTCTGGCTAGTAGGCAAGCACACCCGATAGTTTTGTGGTGTATCAATGTACCCCAAAAATATCCCCAACTCTGTTGTCATCTCAAGTTATTCTGTGCATCCTTTGTCACATGGAAATATATCGATGATCCAAAGATCCTGAAGTGACCCACATATGGTCTCTTACAGGAGAAAGCTTCCTCTAGTGTCTTCATCCCAAGTATGTGATGCGAGCTTCTATTATGCAAATAGACCATTGTGTTGCATGCCTCAGCCCACAAGTGAAGTGGTAGGCCTTGGTCATGCAGCATTGCCTGTGATTCCCCTACAATAGTTCTGTTCTTCCTCTCGGCCACCCCATTCTGTTGTGGGTTATGAGGTGGCGTCAACTCTCATTTAATTCCTTCCACTGCACAAAAGTCCTTAAACTCTTGAGAGACATATTCTCCACCATTGTCTCTTCTCAGAGCCTTGATCTTCTTCCCTGACTCTTTCTCGACCAGAGCTTTGAACTCACAAAACTTAGTGAAGGTTTGGTCCTTCTTCTACATGAAATAAATCCAGCATTTATGAGAATAGTCATCAATTGAAATCACATAATACCCTTCCTTCGTTGTGGATTCTTTTGAGAATGGTCCCCACAAATTAGTATGAAATCACTCTAAGATAGCCTCTACTCAACTATCTCGATCATGAAAGGAATATTTGGTGTACTTTCCCAAGGTACAACCTTTGCATGTGTCAACTTGCTCAAGTTTACCTTTTGGAAGTCTTGTAGATATCTATTGCATTATCTTCAAAGCCCCATGATGCAAATGGCACAATAGCCTATGCAAAAACTCACCAATGTCTTGGCTTTGCACCAATTCTTCTTTCATACTCAATGCTACACAATCATCTACCTCTAGTTTATAGAGATTCTTCACCCGAATCCCTGTCCTCTTGGTCTCACCCATGGCTATGTGTCTTAGGAACACCTTTGCTTTACTGAAGACAACATTGTAGCCTTTTTCCTCCAACATCACGACCGATACCAAGTTCTTCTTTAGTCCAGGCACATACATCACATCTGTTAAGGTGAGAGGAGCTCCATGCTCCCTCTAAAAAGCAACTGTGCCCACTCCTAAGACACTATACCTTCCGTCATCACCCATCTCTATGTGCATCTTGAGGTCTTTCTCCTCCAAGGCACAAAATAAATTTTTATCATTGGTCATGTGGAATGAGGCTCCATTGTCAAGATACCAAACACAACCCATCATCAATGACACCATGCATGTGATGAGGGTAAAGTCCATTTTGAACTGAGAGGCTAATGCCTCACCTTCTAATCCTTCCGAGGATCCATTCTTGGAGTTCTTCGATTGGAAGTAAGTCACATAATATCCCATCTTGTGACAATTGAAGCATCTTACATTAGACATGTCACCCTTTTTCCCTCCATGAGAAGAATTTGATTTGAAATGGGAATCCTTCCCCTTCCCTTTCCTTTCCTTACTTGCTAAGGACGGATTTTCTTCATCAACATTCTTAGATGAAGAACCATCTCATGTTCTCCTCCTGATCTCATCCTACATAAGATTTGACCATAGTCATTCCCAATCCGGCAATTTCTCCCTTCCATTCACATAGTCCTAGTAGTTATTCCAACTCTTTGGAAGGCCAAGAAGAGAAAGGCTCACCATATCATCATCGGCAGTAGCTATTCCTACACTGCCAAGCTCATCTCTGCAGGTGGTGAGCTCATTTAGATATGTGGAAATGGTATTGCCCTTCTCCATCTTGATTCTTCGAAGCTTATCCTTTAGCGCCAGTTTCCTCTTGTCGCTACTGTTCTGGTAGAGGTCCTTTAATGTATTCCACATTGAAAATGGAGTATCCTTCCCATGGAGACTCGAGAAAATATGGTCTCGAACTCCCTCAATGATGATCTGTCTCGCCTTTTCCACACAATTATTCCACTCAGCCAACTCTTGTGCATTATTTGAAGTTGGCTTTGGGATTTCTTGATCAATGAATTCCAACAAGCCATTGTCTTCTAATACAATCTCCATTCTATCTTTCCATGCTATGTAATTCGAGCTACCTTCCAAGGCATACCCGAGTCTCAAGCCATAGAACGCCATTGGCCAACCTTGAAGTATGATATGAATTTGATTTGCACCTGCAACCCCTAAACTTCAAACTTCAAATTCTCTTCTCAATATACTATTCACAGCTCTGATACCATGTAGAAAATTTGTGATAGGTTAACCCGATAATGCAATATAAATCAAAGCATAATACTATAACCTACTTCTACTATCAATTTGTGGAAGCTTAAAGATCAAGCTGAACAATAAAACCAGAAAAATAAGAATCAATGGCACAATACACATGAAAATACTTTTGTGAAAGTCTCAGATAAAAACCCCACACTATTGTATTATCATACATGGTGTAAATACATAGGAATTATACAAAGCCTTAGCTCTCATAGCTAGCCAGCTCTCAGTACAATCCTCACAGATGCTCACATGAAATCTTGGCTTCTCTCCAGCCTTCCTCTCTGCCCTCCAAGCTCCTATTTCCTTGCATTGTTCCTTGTGGATGATTATCCTATTACCAAGTGGAAAACAAGCCTTCAAAATTGTGCAATCCTCAAGGATGAATCCTTGACTGCAAGTGTTGGGATTCCAAGAAACTCTCCTAGGTTTTAGCTCAGAGATGCTTGGTAACATATAAATTCAACAATTTTTGTAGGTTTAATGGAAGGAATGATTGTTTAATTCAAGCCAGATAACCACTTCTACTTTGTTTCACTCCAGACATGCATGAACACCCCCAGACTATAAGGCTTTAGACCACCAATGCTCATAGTTTAAGGTATTAGGTGAATATGGAGAAGACTAACCACACCAATAGATGCACAAGACCATGTGATGGCCGACTGCAACTAGTAAAGAAGTCTGTAAATCTAATCTACTAATGCAAAGACAGGATGATAGCTCTTATGTATTAGATAGAAAGAAACCTGGACAACCTATTCAATGATGCATACAAGATTCTAGCATAGAGATAAGATGACATTTATCTAGTGCTAAAAATCAAGAGATCAAGAACACAACATATCAGACACAGCTTGGAATAGAGGAAAATGGACAGTGAGCAGTTAACAGCAAAAGAAGCTTGTATTAGCTGAAAATGAAGACGAGACACTGTAAGTGACAAAATATCTACAGTCTCCAGAAGTTGAACCTTACATCAAATGCCAACCTTGATTACATCTTGTTTCTAAGTATTTATTGATTTACATTACAAGGGCACCTGGCCGCTTAGGTATGGAGGGGTCATAATTGACCACCAACCTGCATTTCAATGCATGATGGAGTCTTTAAACGAATTTGCTTGCTTCAGTGGAAGAATCTGATCTATTCAGGTTCTATGCTGTCCTTTTTGGCTATTGGAGTGCTCTTACTAGTGGAGTCTATAACTGATAAATTCAGTTACAAGATCGTGCTTGTCCTTTTCTCCCTTCAGCCATTCTTTTGGTTAAATATGGTGGTTGTGAGTTTGACCGTGACTAGTACTGGCAAGCTGGTCATCTCCCTCTTCGAGCAAATGGGATGATTGAGGACGTGGAATGCATGGACGAGTGGACGATTTGGGTGAGCGGGAATAATAACTATCGGGTCAAGGGAATGGATAGTGGAGATAGCTCGGTGGAGGCTGTCGGCCAAGGTGAGAGTGGTGTGAGTCAAGGCCATTAGATCTTCAACAGATAGATCGAACGGTCATCGGGAAGCGAAGCTGCGAGGTCGTTATTGGGTGGGTGGATTTATTGGGTGGTAATGGTATTCATCGCACCGCTTTCGTGCCCTAAGCGGTAAAACCTAAGGTCATGTGATTCCATTCAGTGATCGACACATAGCAGCAGATGAGAGAGAAAAGCCACTCTCATCGCGCACTAAAGTTTGATAAAATTTCCGACGCGAAGAGAGCGAATGATGTCAAATCTTTACGGAGCTGATCTAATGGCAGGAAATGATCAAGCGAGTCACTTTATCGAGCATGATGAGAGCAGTTGGATTGGCGGGGACTGATCGACGGCGGGGATGAAGCGCGATGAGTTGTGAAAGCGCGGAGTCATATGGGTGAGGTTTTATGGCGTGCTTGTGGTTTTGCGCTCGGGTTTTAGTCAAAAGGGGCTTATTTTGTAGGGTTTAGGAGGCAAATAGGGGAAACAGAGATGGAGGAGAATAAGTAGGGTAGAGGAAGAAAGGAGAAAGCAACCAATGTGAGCCTTCCTTTGAGTGTAACTAATCAGACCATGATACTTTCTAACTCTAGAAAATCAACATTGCACAACAGAGCTAACACTGGCTCCTTCTGGGGATGAAATCCTCCCTATGAGGTTTCAAGAACCGTAGACCACTGGCTTTCACACAAAAACAAGATCAGCAATATTTCCTAGTGTTCCATTGGGCATGGAGTCTAATTTAGCCTAAACTAAAACTTGTAAACAAACATATTTACAATGCTGAGGCCTAAAATGCCTTAATTAACATAAATCTTCAAAAGTCGCCCATTGACTGGGCCATCAAAAATTGTTTCTCCTTCTACACTTTGCAGTATGAAAGTGTTGTTCCCCTGGATCTGAGAAATGACAAAGGGTCCAGTCCACATAGCATTGAACTTCCCATGATTGCCTTTCTTTTCTTTGAGTGCATCCCATTTAACCACCAAGTCTCCAACCTGAAAATTGTCCCTCTTTTCCTTTCTGTCGAAGGCTTCCTTGACTCTCTTTTGATGTGCTGCAGAATTTTCAACTAGTTGATCCCTGATCTGGTGCACTTTTGATGAGTCACTAATCCTCTTTGCCATGTCATTTTCTTGATTCTGTTCTTCCTACAAGAATTTTTCCATAGGGAGGGTTAACTGGACTTGGAATATAGCCTCAGTGCCATACACCAGCTTGAATGGAGAATTCCGTGTGGATTTCCTGGTGGTTACCCTGTCAGCCCACAATGCATACTTCAACTTGGAATCTCAATTCCTTTTGTTGTCCTCCAGCAACTTTTTAATTATCCTCATCAGGCTTTTATTGGATGATTATGCTAGCCTGTTACCTTGAGGGTAATATGAGGTGGAATGCACTAGCTTAATGCCCATCCAGTCACACATGTCCACCAACTCTTTTGCCCTGAAGGTTGCTGCATTATCTGTAATCAATTTGTGTGGACAACCAAACCTAGTGAAAATGTTTTCTGTCAAGAACTTCATGACCACATGGTGATCATCTTTCCTAGTAGGGATGGCTTCAATCCATTTAGTGAAGTAGTCATTGGCTACTAGGATCCATTTGTGCTAGCCACTGGAATGTGGATTAATTTCTCCTATTAAATCCAAGCCCCATTGTTGGGAAGGACCATTGGCATGAATTGGCTTCAAGGGTAAAGACTTCAACTGTTGTTTTCCTTCAAACCTCTAGCACCTGTCACAAGATTTTACAAAAGAAAAGACGTTAGAAAACAAAGTGGGCCAGTAATACCTAGCTCTGAGGATCTTGTGGGCTGTGGTTTTCCAATAGTGATGCCCTCCACAGAGGCTGGAATGGAACTGGTGCATGACCTCCATAGATTGTTCTTTGTCCAGATATCTCAAAAGGATTCTAGATGGATCCCTCCAATACAACAAGTTTTCATGGATACAGAATTTGACTGCCCTAAGCTTAATAGTCCTGGCTTGACTCGAACTTAGGCCTGGAGGAACTGCTAGCTTCAGCAAAAATTGAATGATTGTAGAATACCATTCATAAGAAGCTAGATTTTCTGCCAATGACTGGTTCTGCCCTGGTTCAACTGTTTCTTCCCCTATCTGTCTGTCACCTAAGCTCATGCCTATCCAATTAATGTCCAATATTTTTCAATTTTCTTCAGCCATTAGCTTGGCAAGGCCTTGACCTCTGACTATCTTGGTGGGTTTTAATTCTATGTTGAACTCAATAAGATTTGCAATCCATTTAGCCCTTCTTCCATCAATGTTTGGCTACGTTAGGACATCTTTCACTGAAGCAGATGGGACATATGCAATTACCTTGGAGTGCAGAATGTAAATTCTGAAGGCTTTCAAGGATTTGATCAGGGTGTAAGCCTACTTTTCTATGATATCATATCTTAGTTCAGCATCCATTAATGTTTTGCTGAAAAATGCCATTGCATGCTATGAACCCTCATCATCTTTCTGTAATAAGACTGCTGCAAGGGTGTCAACTGAGGCAAAGGAGAAAATATGGAACTCCTTGCCATAGTCTAGGTTGATCAAAGTGGGAGCTTCCATAATGGCTCTTTTGATGGATTCAAAAGATCTTCTTGTTGCATCAGTCCGTTTGACCTTTGACCCCTTTTTTAGCATGGAGGTGACTTGTTTTACCAATTCTACAAAATTAGGGATGAACCTCTTTACGAAATTTATTTTTCCCAGAAAGGATTGGATGTCCTTTTTTGATCTTAGAACAGACAAGATATGTATTTCTTTTACTCTTTCTAGGTCAATTTTGACACCTGCAGTAGAAACAATGTGTCCTAAAAACTTTCCCTCTTCTAAAGCAAACTATGACTTCTTAGGGTTGACTGATATCCCAAACCTCCTGCACTTTAGAAACACTTTTTTTAAATGCTACAAATCATCTTGATGGCTGTTGAAGTATACTGTTATATCATCTAGGTAGACAAGGACAAACTTGTCCTTCTCTCCTACAAATGCTATATCCATAGCTCTCTGAAAGGTAGCTCCAGTTTTCATCAGCCCAAAGGGCATCTTAGAGTACATGAATGTGCCCTAAGGAGTGATGGAAGCAATCTTTTCTCAGTCATCTGGATGTACAACAACTTGGTTATGCCCTAAAAATCCATCCAGGAAAGACATGACTTTGGCTCCTGAGACTTTCTGCAACAAATGCTCCATCTTGGCCAGAGGATAGTTGTCTTTCTTAGAGCATTTGTTTAGGTTCCTGAAATCAAAGCACAACCTGATTTCTCCACTTTTCTTCTTCACCACTACCAAGTTGGCTTCCCATTTTGAATATCTCAGAGGAACTATGATTTTGGCAGCCAACAACTTCTTGATTTCCTTTTCAATCAAAGGGAGGAGCAAAGGATTTATGGGCCTCAGCTTCTGCTTGAAAGGGATGGTGTCTTTCTCCAATGGGATCTTGTGTTGGTTGATATTTTTGTCATAAGTTTTAAGGTCACTATATTCCCAGAAAAAGACATCAGCAAATTGCTTCATTAAGGTGCAGTACTCAGAACTCTAGGCAGCAGACAAATGGGTGGACATATTTATATACTTGGGATGCTCTTGGACTCCCTATGTTATGCTTATGGACTGCAGACTAATATTCTTCTTGGGGAATCTTATGAGGTACATCATTTTGGTCAAACAGCTTCTCTAGAGGCACTAGCCCTTTAGGTATATGATTGCTAGGCAACTGAACAATGCTATCTTGGCCAATTTTGTTCCTTAGCTAGGGTTGGGGACTTTCCTCCAATGTTTCATTCTCTTGATAAATTTGCATTTCAAAGAATTCATCAATGACTTGCAGAAACCTATTCACTTCATCATCATCCTCAAAAACATTCCAGTGCTAGACATTATCAAGCAAGGATGGCCCATATTTTAGCTAGACTTCATAAACCAATCTAGGGGGCATGGGAGGGATGAACCTGCTAGCTGACACAGCAAGGGAATCAACAAGCTGATTTTTTACTCTAGGAATTACGAGATGAAAAAACTATCAAAAGAATCTTTGAGTCTCCATACCTCATCTCTGTATTCTTTCAACCTTGGGTGTCTTGCTTGGAATGATTTGTTTACTTGTTGAATGATGAGATTAGCATCTCCAAACACCCTTATGTCTCCGATCCCTCTGTCTTTGGCAGCATTTAATCCCAATATCAGAGCCTCATACTCTGCTATATTTTTGGTGACCTGAAAAGTCAGCTTAAAAGATAGATGTATGCTTTCTTGCTTTGGAGATACCAACACCACCCCTGCTCCTACAGTTTCCATTGAACATGCTCCATCAAAGAACATATCCCAAACCTGTGTCCCTTCTTTTTTAATGGTCTAGCCTACTGGTTTCTTGAGCTACACCGAGGCCTTCTGGGATTCTTCAATTTGGAGAATACATGCTCCAAAGTCAGTGTCCACAGTGTAAATGGGATGATTAGTGGGATTCTTCTCATCACTAATAATATAGGCCAGCTGAGCTTCCCTGTATAATCTTCTTCTTTCCCACCAAAAACTGGGATAGTGGCATAAGATAAGTCATTTTGTAATGTCTCACCCAACCTCTTAATCCATCCTCTGGAAAGTAGCATACCAAACTTAGGGGGAACATCTGCTACCACAATATCCATCATCATGCTCTTCATGGGCAACTGAGTTATGGTGATAGCCAAGTCTTTGATTAGTCCCAAACATTTCACCTTCCTTGAATCAAAGGAGAACAAGTCATGATAAGGTCACGTAATGTCAAGGCCTAACTCTTCCATGACAACCTTTGGCATAAAATTATGGATGGTACCTGTGTCCAGCAGACAATTGTGGAGGGTTTCATCATGAATGATCAGGGAGACATAAAATGATGGGGAGCTATCTGTTATGGCCTAAATCTACCTCAGGTTGAGAAAGGCAGGATCTAGGGTAACATCAAACCATGATTAACCTGGTAGCTAGCCCTACCAGGTTGGGAGAGGGCTCTCTCCTTGTCAATCGCAGGAAAATATGGAAAATAATGCTAGAGATGACTGAGGTAAAAACTAATTTTAGGCTAGGTATATGCTCAAAGGAGTTTGATTGAATTTAATGTTGGTTTGCTGGTGCAAATGTGAAAGGAAAATTTGGGTTTGGGGAATGGACACTGCCTTGCAGAGGTTTCTGTGGGGCGAGGTAGGAAAATGGTTTAGTACTTTGAAATAAGTGAAATGGAGAGTCTTAAGACTGGTGAGGAGTTGGAGAGGGCATGAAAGTCTCATGGATCCTCTTCAAACGGTTGAAAACATGAATAACTAAACAAACCTTAGGTAGAGCACTGCAACATGAATTAATTCTACCTTTATCCTTGATTCATTTAGTTAAGATGAACAAAAATAGATGATGCCATACATAAGCACATGTAAACTTGAATTACAGAAGGAAAAAAATACCAAATCAAGTTTCCACAAGAATTCCACAAAGCGCTACAAACCCTGGTCTATTCCTTTGCCAAACTGCAGATATGAATGTACAATAATGCTCAAAGCATTCACAAGAGTCCAACCTTTACTAGTGACTGAAAAACTACTAGATATAGGCAAAAAACAACTCATGGTAGGCTTTAGGGGTCGAATTAATGAGTTTAGGAGTTATTTCAACAAGATCTAAACTAATAACTAAAAAGTAGGCAGTGGAACAACTTGCCTCTAAAACCTAGGAAACTGATTCATTCAGTTTCAAACTACCTTTTTATGATGTATCTACCTCCATGAGTGAAATTTTAGCACATTTACAACAAAATACATCAAGTTACATCAAATTACATTATGATTTTGACTAAGAGGGAGATAAAACTCAAACTGAGAAAAAATTAGGAAAAAAACAGAGTTTTTTGTGCAAAAAAGTCAATTTTCCATCTTGTGCACTGCGCTCCTGTCTCTGTGTGACGCGCCTTTTGCAACTAATTTTGGAGGCCTTCCCGTGTACCAAATTTTCTCTAAGTGGGATTGTTGGAAAGGTCTGTCTATGTATTTTCCAGAACAAGTGGAACTTTTGAAGCTGGTGTCCATTTGTCCTTCCAAAAAGGAGTTCTCCCAACACTACTTCCTGTGTGGCCAAAAAGGGGCAGAAAGGGCATTTTTGAGGTGTTTTTGACTCCTTTGGAAGCTCAAAAATTGACAAATTTCTTGGCCATGTGTGGGCATTCATATTTTTTCCTGAGGAATCCAAAAATGATGAGTTTTCCTCCAAAGGAAGTCCCTAGCAAAAGCATGCGCCAGGTGGCGCGGCGCACCAGGCAGAAAAACCTGTTATTTACTAATTCAAAATTGACCAAAAGTGTCCCAAATTTCTTGAAATTTGGGCTAAGTTTCTTGCATCAAGTGTTGTGTTGGGTTAAGGAAGCCTCATCCAAAATCTTCAGCTTGTCTTGCTCTTTATTCCTCCTCAAAGTTTTCCTCAATTTGGCCTTCAAGGTCCTTATTCTTGCTTGCAAACTTTGTTTCTTTCCGAATAGTGATAGGCCATGTGCCTCAACATCTTTTTCTCTTTTTGGGCCTTCTCCTGCATCTTTTCCAACTGCATGTTTGTCCTCTCAAGCCAAGATTCCTGATTAGCTTCAATTTCTTGTTCAAGTGGTGTCAACTTGACTTTCCTCCTCTTGGTAGCTTGCCGTTTTCTCTTATGTTTTGGAGCTCCATCATGGTTTTTTGATCCTCTAACTGTTTGTTTCTCTGCTCAAGATAGTTAATTATCCACTTGGCCCTTTCCGTTGAGAGATAAGTGATGAATGTGATCTTGATGTTCCTGGATGATCTCCTTGAGCTTTGAGCTTTGGGAGCCCAAATTAGTGTCATCCTCCTGAATGGGAATGAAATCTGCCTCTTGACCTTCTGAAGGTATCTCATCATGTAATAGCTGCTTGCCCTTATTCTATACCTACTTCGCTATTGAAGGAGACAAAAACCCTTCCACCCCAGGTGGAGATAGTACTCGTTTTGCTGTTGCAAACAATCTCCTTGTGCCCTTTTGGTAAGTAACAAACACTGGAACACTGGTGGTTTGTGTTTCATGCACCTCTTGCTGATGTGAAGGCTCTCTTGCCTCATGAAAAACTGATGGGGGCACTTGAGGACCTGTAAAGACCTCATGTGAAATGAAATCCTCCCATGAAACATTCAACAAGATAAGTTGATGCAAAACCACAATCTTGATTAATGCAAAGTGATAGATGTTGTTATACTACTGATGAGGAGGCTTCCTTTGCACCAATGTGGTCATTTTCTCAATATTCTGGCAAATGGAACAGGGGAGGTTCATCATCCTCACCCTAATAAAATTCATCAACAATCTGATATGATAGGTGTATAAGCGATAAAATCTGCCTTCACAGTTGAAATATTTGATTATGAGTTTCATAAGGGGAGCATATGTGTCCTATAGGTACCTGAAAGGGAAGACCCTACTGACATGCCTCTGAAAACTAGCCTTGATATAAGGCTCATAATTATCTTTGTCCACCAACTGCCCTTTATTCCACTGCTCACCTACATTCAGAATACTGGTTGCTTGAGCTATAGTCTCAGGTGTCAAGGTGAATGTCACACCTGCCAAATTGACCTGGCCATTATGAAGATGGAGCACAAAAAGTCTAGCAAGCTCATGGTGGTATTTGACTCTTTCCACCATCTCACAAAATTGGTAACAAGATTGATGTTGGAAGCATGTGACAGCAAGAGGGCAAGCCAACAACTTAGTAAGTGTAGTAGGCTCCTCCCGGTTATGTTTTCCACTCTTGTGAGGTCTCCTTGGTGCATGAATTTCTTTGGAGGAGTCACTGACTGTTTCCTCATTTCTGTCATAAGAAGAATCTGACTCCATGTTTTCCAATGCTTGAGTTTTCATAGATGAGTATGAATATATTTTAGAGTGGCAAAAGGTATTTGCTGCTAAAAGATAGGGATTGATGATAAGGACTGTGAAGGGACTGTGAATAGGGGATTGGGGATACTGCTTGTTGGGTTTTTTGGGAATGGAAGGGTTTGGGGAATAATATTTAGGGTTTAGGGTTGTTAATTAGGGTTTGGGATAAGTGAAGGTAGGGGTTAGGTTATTATTTTTAGGGATAGGGGGAATAGGTAAGTGTAAGTGGAAAATGGAAGGATAAAAGAGGTGAATGAAATGTAGTGAGGGAGTGAAAATGGTAGGGGTGGGATTTAGATAGCAAAAACAGTAATTTGCAAACCCTAGGTAGCTTTTTTCAACTAACTGTGCAAGGAACTAGGGTTTAATTTTTTCCTTATTGAAACACCATAAACACTAAAGGAAACTCATACATTGGCCATATGGAGGTGTTGACTTACTTTTGAAATGAGGAATTTACGATTTTGAAGCTTTAGAGGAAGATCTGGATGAATTTTGGGCCTTGAAGACTGGTGTACTGCGCCTCTCTGGTGCATTGCGCCAGTTAGAGATTTCAATGTAAATTGCGCTCTGTGTGCGCCATGCAAACCAAGTGGCCTCTAAATTTTCACTGTTTGAATGCAAAATCGCTCCTTTGATTCGAAAACACAAATTGCACTTGCTCTCTTCTCCTTTGCATACAAATGAGCTTCTTTGGCATGAAAAAACTTCATATACCAATGGTTTTAATTTTTCACTTATGAAAACCCACTTTCCTAATGTTTGTCTTTCACTTGCTTTTTCAAACTCTGTTTTGGGCAGTTTGTCTTACTTTTTGCCTTTGATGGACTAAATGCTTTGAACTTTTGATTCTTTTGTAGGAACTAGAGTGCAAAGGCTTGGCAAGGTGACAAGGGCTGCATCTTAGAATTATTACATATAGAAAAAATGAAATTACTTGAATTTTTGTACATAAAACATAAAAAAAAAATTTGTTTTTCCTCAAAACAGGGTTTTGAGGAAAAATCAATCACTGAGCATGTCATTATTGAAATTTTTGTTGCTGAGACTTTATCTGACCTCCTCATGTACCTGCTGACCATTATTGAGCATTTTCAAGACCTTATTGACAAAATCCTAGATCTAATGAGACCTAAAACCCTAAAAATGACTTTTGCAGGTGTAAAGGCAAAAATGACTGCAAATGACCTAAATATATGAAAATGGGCTAGCACGTAAATAACATGAGGGAAAATTTATAATATGCCACTACCATCAGATGATCCATGACCCTAATGGAATGCAGCTGATCGGATGAGACACCTAACATGAAATGCAACAAGAGAATTTGATCACTGATGGACGGATGAAGATACCGACACTAACACTATCATTAGCAAGTTCAATCATTGGGCTAAGCACAACTACAGGTTTGTCATCTTGTAAATTCACATAGCCATTGGATGCTTGTGTGGCTTTCAATTCAAGGGTATTAAGGATGGGTTTCCTAAAGGCCTCACTCTTTACAAGTTCTATCATAGGTAGAGATATTTTCAACTTCTGGACTTCTGATTCAAAACTGAAAGGGAAAGGGGACTTGTCAGGGCCTCTTACCTCTTGAGCTGGTGCTTTGACGATGATTGGATCAGCTGCTGGTCTTTTCTATTTGTCAATTTGTTGTTCTGTGGGAACAACATCTCTTTGGGCAGGATTCTCTTTGACATTACTCATTTTTTACCTCAAATTATATCATTGTTGGTCTTCAGTCTGTAGAACATCTTCTTTGTCCCACTCTTGACTGGTCTGGTCCTTGAGTAATGACTCTTCATAGGCAGCCAATGTCAAAAAGGCAGCACTACCCTTGTCTTCCATACAGTGAATCTCATCCTCTTCATCAAACTGCTCCTCCTCCATGACTACGTTTTGGAAAGGAGCCTTAACCCTTTGTTCTTCACTGGACTCTTTGCCTCTTTGAATGATCTACAATTGTTCATTTGCTCTTCTGAATGGATTTGGATTTCTAGGAGCAAATGTGCTAGGCAGCCTTGCCTTCCCAAAACTCTGCTCAACCTTCAGCTTGGATATCTTAGCAGCCAATGACTCTATCATTTTAGTCATTTTATATAATTTAGGTTCTGAAGATAAGGAAGAGGAAGAAGCCTCACCTCTCTTCCTCCTTCTATCAGCATGACCTTTGAGTTTCTTTGCAACCATGATATTAGATTCCACCTCTAAGGCTACATCTTGCATTTCAGCTAGAGTAGCACATCCTCTTTCTCTTAACAATAGCCAGAAATTAGAATCAAAGGCATTACAATAGGTGAGTTTGGTAGAGGTGGGGGTAGGCTTCACTTCAGCTGGTATTTTGCTATACATACGGTTGAATCTTTTATTAAAATCAGACAATGACTCCCCATTTTCCCTTTTGAGGTTGCCAAACTCAGTATGGTAGTATAATAGGTCTTTCTTATCTCCCCAATGCTTTAAAAACACATCATCTAATGCTTCGATGTCTGCTATAGACCTAGGGGTCAGCTCTTTGAACCACTTTCTAGCCTCTCCATCAATGCTTTGGACAAATACTCTCATCCACACATCATCTTCACTAATATCTAGGCTATCAGCATAGCTATAAAAAGACTCAAGGTGCTCTTCAGCTGTTACTCCCTCTATACCAGTGAACTTAGGCATGTATTTATGATATTCTCCTGTAGGCATGGCATTCAAAGGGATAGGCAGAACCAGGGGTCCATACCTAGCAACTATGATTCTTTCCATTTTGGTAGGTGTTTGTGGGCCTGCCATGACTGGGGTAGATGGAAGGTTACTGGAAGTTTGAAAGGTAGGAATATGAGAAATGGCTGACAAGGATAAAGGAATATGATGGACTATAGGGGAGGTTTTCTTTGGACTGAGATCTAAAGGGAACCTATTGAACAAGGATCTTTATGAATCTCTAGGATTATTTCTTCACTGGTAATGCTAGGCTCTATATTTTCAACATGTATATGCTCAGTTACAATCCTTTCTTGCAGAGATACATAAGATTTTTTAGGCTTATCTGATCCTGATGCTCATTTTTGTGATTTCTTTCTCTACTTGACTATCTTCTCAGGGTCAGGCACTGGGTCAGCTGGTGATTTTTGAGGATTCCTCCGATTATGTCTCACAAACTAAGCTAGAACTGTGATGTGGAGTTGCCAAAAGGTCAGTTCTCCAGTAGAGTCGCCAGATAGATGATTACAACCAAAAATGTGTCCAGACTTTATCTATCATCAAAGTTGGATCTGTGTCATTCTCCCAAGGAAGCTGAGCTTCAATCTCCTCTCCCCAACAACGGCCCCAATTATGTTAGGATTCCAAGAAACTCTCCTAGGTTGTAGCTCGGAGATGCTTGGTAACATATAAATTCAACTATTGTTGTAGGTTTAATGGAAGGAATGATGATTTAATTCAAGCCAGATAACCACTTCTACTTTGTTTCACTCTAGATATGCATGAACACCCCCAGACTACAAGGCTTTAGACCACCAATGCTCACAGTTTAAGGTATTAGGTGAATATGGAGAACACTAACCACACCAGCAAATGCACAAGACCATGTGATGGCCATCTGCAACTAGTAAAGAAGTCTGTAAATCTAATCTACTAATGCAAAGATAGGATGACAACTCTCTTGCATTAGATAGAAAGAAACCTAGACAACTTATTCAATGATGCATACAGGATTCTAGCACAGAGATAAGATGACAGTTATCTAGTCCTAAACATCAAGAGATCAAGAACACAGCATATCAGGCATAGCTTGGAACAGAGGAAAATGGACAATGAGTAGTTAATACCAAAAGAAGCTTGTATTAGTTGAAAATGAAGACGAGATGCTGCAAGTGACAAAATATCTACAGTCTCCAGAAGTTGAACCTTACATCAAATGAAAACCTTGATTACATATTGTTTTTGAGTATTTATAGATTTACATTACAAGGGCACTTGGCCACTTAGGTATGGAGGGGTCATAATTAACCACCAACCTACATTTAACTGCCTGATGGAGTCTTTGAACGAATTTGCTTGCTTCAGTGGAAGAATCTGATCTATTCAGGTGCTGTGCTGTCCTTTTTGGCTATTGGAGTGCTCGTACAAGTGGAGTCCATAACTGATAAATTCAGCTACAGGGTCATGCTTTTCCTTTTCTCCCTTCAGCCATTCTTTTGGCTAAATATGGTGGTTGTGAGTTTGACCGTGACTAGTACTCGCAAGCTAGTCATATCCCTCTGCGGGAAAATGGGATGATTGAGGACGTGGAATGCATGGATGAGTGGACGATTAGGGTGATTGGGAATATAGCCAGCAGATCGAGGGAATGGATGGTGGAGATGGCTCGGCAAAGGCTGTCAGCTGAGGTGAGAGTGGCATGAGTCAGGGCCATCAGATCTTCAGCAGACAGATCAGACGATCATCGGGAAGCGAAAATGTAAGGTCATTATCGGGTGGGCAGAATTATTAGGCAGTAATGGTATTAATCGCACCACTTTCAGGCCCTAAGTGGTAAAATCCTGAGGTCATGCAATTCCATTAAGTGATAGACACGTAGCAGCGGATGAGAGAGAAAAAACATCTCATCGTGCGCTAATGTTCGATCAAATTTCCGGCGCAAAGAGAGCGAATGCCGGATCTTTACGGAGCTGATATGATGGCGGGAAATGATCGAGTGGGTCACTTTATCGGGCGCGATGAGAGCCGTTGGATTGGAGGGGACTGATCAACGGTGAGGATGAAGTGCGATGAGTTGTGAAAGCGCGGAGTCATATGGGTGAGGTTTTATGGCAGGTTTATGGTTTTGCACTTGGGGTTTAGTCAAAAGGGGCTTATTTTGCAGGGCTTAGGAGGCAAATAGGGGAAATGGAGATGGAGGAGAATAAGCGAGGTAGAGGAAGAAAGGAGAAAGAAACCAATGTGAGCCTTCCTTTGAGCATAACCAATCAGACCATGATACTTTCTAACTCTACAAAATCAGCATTGCACAGTAGAGCTAACAACATGCATGAGTTTTCTCCATGAGAAAACACATGCAACTGATAGTACATTGTCCTTGGACATTTATCTCAACTGGGTCTTTCTAAGAATAGACATGCATGAGTTTATGTGAGGGAATCTTTAGTTAACTGGAGTAGCACTAGTTGAGTGCATTAATGCATCAACTAACTATTAACTCACTATTAGTTCCTCAAACAATTTGGAATTAATTTAACTGGACTTAACTCAGTAAACTGAGTTAATTAATTACAACTCAAATATAACTCAATATTATCTCCTTAATTTAAGGGATACCTCTTGCATGACTTCAGAAAGACTTCTAACTTGAATTTATCCAACTAATTAATTTAGAATGAATTAATTAATTATTTCCAAGTAGTTGTTAAGACTAAATTCGATTTTAATTCACAATTTAATTCAAGGACAAATTAAATTGGAATATTCTTGTTGCCATATTTCAACAAGAGATATCTAGGAACTTTCTGGAAAAAATCGGGAACTAATTGTAGTCCCTAGTGGAGTCGCCAATTCTTCTATAGGGATTAATGCACGGGTGTTTGGTGTTGCAGAAAACCCTCAAGGATCTTCCCGGGATCCTCGACAGACAGTCAGATTAGTTGCAGTTGTCACAAAGATACATGCATATCTATGTTTAACGAATGAATATCAAAGCGAGAAGGAATTATTACCTTGAGTCTTAGTGTGGTGTTGCTGGAGAGCGCAATGAAACTAGGATGAAGACCCTTGAGCTGACTCCAAATAAAAACCTTCACATAGCAAAGACAAGCATAACATCACAACATAAAACCTTGATAGACAAATGCATGAACATATAAAAGGTATCTAATTGCATATAACTAAGCCACTCATTCTAGAAGATATTATATCAACATATAAACAAGTTATACTACCAACATCACAGAGTGGACAATGCAACTACAATTCTATATTGATGTAGAAAGAGTGATTACAACCATTAGTTGCATCAACCTTCCCTTACCGCTCCAGCTCCCCTCTCTCCCTCCCTTCTTAACCTCTTTTGATGCCTTAGTCTAAGACTCTACTTGAAAGTCAAATATGAAATCCTTTGAAATGTTTCGACCTCTTTCACAATGGCCCAAGCCTTGCATATCTAGCATGTAGGTTTAGGGTCGCCAAGTCATTCATGAGTTCCATTAGGCAAAAGCAGTGATGTTTCATGCTTTAGTTCTCTTTCCCATTTGCATACTCCATTAGGAATTAGTAATTCCCCAAAATAGGTCAAGTTCTAATGTTTCCCTGCTTGTCAATTCACTCCTTTGACCCATATAACTTGATGTAGGTTCACTATCGTTGTTCCTGAGGTAGCAAGTAGAGTTACCCTAGGCACTAACACACCGTTAAGCTTGCTGAGAAGCTTTATAAAGCAGGTTGATAGTGTCTGGATAGTGTTAGCTTGACAACTGGGCCTGTGAACTTGGTCAGTCCTTTAGTCATCATGTCTTTGTCCTCTAAGTTGATGAGGAGGTCATTTTCCTGTATAACAATAATAGCAAAATAACCACATGCAATACCATGCATGCCAAATCTAGCAAGGAAAACACACATTCAAATCGATACCTACAAAGAATCTTGATGTATTTGCTTGATGCTCTTCCTTGCTTTCTCCTTCCTTCCTCTTTCCTTCTTTGCCTTTCCTAATCCAATGAAAAACCTGAGCCAAAAAGCTTGCCAATTGATCCTCAGAATCCTTTTTATCAATGAGGCCTCTATTTTCTTCATTTTCCTCCTCACATGCAAATTGTGACCTTTCACCTTCATTTTCTTCTAATTTCCATTATTTTCATAAATAAAAATCTAATTAGTGCCACTTTTCCTTTCCAAACACCTTAGTTATTGCCTTTGCCAATTTCCTTTAGCCATAATAACTGAAATGAACACCCACTAGGATGTTTTTCCCACCATTCAGCCTGGAATACATGTCCCATCAACCGTGGTCTTACATATTTTTACATGGAGTATTAGCGAGGGTTATTACATTTAGTGTGACTACAATTCATCCCTTTTGTAGCAGATTGAAACCCTAACTCTCTCCTCAAGTGTGGAGAGAAGTAACCCAAAGAATGATCCAAAAACTTTGATCTATTTTTCTTCTTTCATCCTTCTTTTTCTTGCACACTTTTCTTCTTCTTTGAGATTGAATGTTGAGTGTGTTGTATGTACATGAGAGAGGAGTGCCTCTTTATATAAACTTCTTAACCATGACTTGAGGCTAACTTGCAATTTCTTATAGGCCGACTTGATGGTTGATTTCTCTGATGAAGGTCGACTTGTTGGAGGTGCTTTGAATTGGTCTTGGAGGATCTTCTATACTCAAATACATATGTAACATGCCCAAATGGGTCTTAAATTCTTAACATCAACTACTAGACTTTATGACTTGATGACCAATTGTAATAGATCAATGGGAGATTTAACTAAAATAAAATTCCTTGAGCATGAAACCCATGGCTCAAGCATTACAAAAATAATTATATTTTCTTCTTTTCATCAATTACATAAAATCATAATTACACATGTCATTATGAAGACCAAACCTAGTTACACTTTTCAACGTTGAGAAACTAAAAATGAATGATTTTGAGAATGTTGATTAGTTCATGACTTACATGATGAATGTAGCAAGTAAGTTAAGAATGCATGATGAAGATATAATAGACCAAAAAAAATTTGAGAAGGTTTTTAGGAGCCCACTGGAAAATTTTACTGTCATAGTTGCTATCATTGAAGAATAAAAGAATTTAGAACAACTTTCTGTAGATGAGATGATGGGAACCCTATTAACCCATGAAACAAGGATGAACAAGGAAGTTGATTCCTTGGATAATGCCTTCAAATCATAAGCATGAGTCAATGGAGGTAGAGAAAGGAAAAGAAAAGGTAGGGGTAGATATAATACAATCAACCCACAAAGTGATGGAAATTAAAGCCCAGATTAAGGAGACACGCCATAACAAAACCTTCAAAGCTTAATGGGGTGTGGAAATAATCACCCAAAAACAAGATGGTACGGTAAATCCAAAGGTAAATGCTCTAATTGTAAAAGGTATGCTAATTATGCTAATATATGTAGGAAAAGGCATGTAGACCTATATAAAAACAAATTTGACTTTATAAATATCTCTAAAAGTACTTCTAAACCTATATTTCTTACCTATGATGTTTCCTAAGAGAGAAACAAGATTTTCTATCACTAAATAGTGGTTTTAGTAACCATATGAATGAAACTAAGAATCTATTTGCAAGCCTAGAAAACTATGTTAAGGCTAAAGTCAAATTGGGTGATGACAATATTTTCAATATTGTTGGTATCATTATAGTTACTATCCTTACTCAACAGGAATAAATAAACATTTTAGATGTATGTTTAGTCTAAGGATTAAAAAATAACCATAGGAGTGTTGGCCAACTTATCAAAAATGGTTATAGAGTTAATTTCAACCAAAATTCTTTTAAAATCTTTGAAACTTTTTCTTGTAGGAGACTGATTACTAGAATTCAAATGACCAATAATATGATGTGTTATTTTCCTATGAAAAATTCCATTCAATCAATCTCATGTTCCTATAAAGTAACTAGTCTAGATAAGTGTCGGATTTGGCATTTAAGATTTGGTCGGTTGCATTTTGGAGGACTAATTATGTTTGAGTAGAAGTAGTTTGTTAACAAACTACCAATCATAGATGAACTAACTAGCTCTTATGAGAGCTATATATTGGAAAAAGAGCATAGGGAAAATTCGAGCTAGTGCATCTTACAAGCTAAAGACATGATTAGAGTTGGTGCATATAGATTTCTATGGTCCTATGCAAACCTAATCTCTTGATGGACACTTTTATTTCTTGATGTTCATTGATGATTTAAATCATAAGACTTGGGTATACTCCTTGAACCACAAATCTAAAACTTTTGACAAATTCAAAGAGTTTAAAACCCTAGTTTAGAGGAAGAGGGGTCAATATATTAAAATATTGAGATCTGGTAGAGGTGAATAATATGAATCCAAAGAGTTTAGAACATATGTTTAACACCATGGGTTCAAGAAAAAAATCATGTTTAGGTGCACACCATAACATAATGATGTAGAAAAAAGGAGGAATAAACACCTCATGAACATGGATACAAGTTTATTGAAAAAAATATGTATCCAATGAGTTTGGGGGTGAAGAAATTGTTTGTTCCATATACATTTTGAACAAGTATCCCACAAATAGTGTGAAAAGTAGCGTTTCACAAGAGGTTTGGCCCTATATGAAGCATAATGTATCACATGTCAAGGTGTTTAGATCTGTAGCATATGTTCATGTAACTAAATAGGTAAGAAGATAATTTGATGATAGAAATGAGAAGTATATTTTCATAGGTTACAATGAACATTCCAAAGCATACAAATTTTGCAATCCCTTCACAGAGAAGTTTAAAGTAAGTAGATATGTAGATTTCAAAGAAGTTGAAGCCCGGGATGGAAGTGTATACAAAAATATGACTATTGGACTATCAATCTTTATGGACAAGTTGATGTATAAGAGAAGAGTAAGAAAGTAGAAAAAGAAGGTTGCTAAGTTCAATCACATATTTGTGAGTTTCCAACAAGGATTCTGAGAATCAAATTCAAGGGCACTCATCGGACCATGTATGGCATTCTAGTCCTAGTCCTTAATCAAGTAATAATTCTTGATTTTAGACTTTTGTGATCCATATTGATTTTGGTAAAGTATTTCGGATTAATCACATCATAAGTTGTTGGCCAAAGTTTCAAATTGTATAATCTAGTTCATCCTCAAGATAAAGGTTTATCAACAAATTATGATGTGATTAATCTGAAATACTTTATCAAAAACAAGTAATAATTCTTGCACAAAAATTAACACTATAAGTGTGCAAGAAATTTATTAAAAATTAGATAATTATTCAAGCATTGTTTACATATTAATCAATTTTCTTTGAAGTTGTTAAAGAAGAGAATTGAGTGGAATCCTTGAATAAATAGACAAATTCCATATAAAAGAATGATACATAGGATCAAGTGGATTTTCTAGTAGGTAAGGACAATATTGACTTATGAGGTGGGTTTATAAAAAAACATTAATGAAAAGAGTGAAGTTGAAAGATACAAAGCAAGAATAATAGTAAAGTAGTTTGCATAACAACCTAGAATTGGTTTTAGAAAAAAAATTGCACCAATGACTAGATTCGATACAAAAAGGGTAGTCTTAGAAATAGATGGTAAAAAAATGGAAGGTATACTG
The DNA here is from genome assembly GCA_031772625.1 of Pinus tabuliformis. Taxonomy (NCBI): domain Eukaryota; kingdom Viridiplantae; phylum Streptophyta; class Pinopsida; order Pinales; family Pinaceae; genus Pinus; species Pinus tabuliformis. The sequence goes on from CM062820.1 coordinate 1,688,876,556, forward strand.
AATGGATGTTAAATATATATGCTTGAATGGGATTCTAGAAGAGGAAGTTTATGTGTATTAGCCACCAAGATACAAGATAAAAGGAAAGCCACAAGATAAGGTATACATGTTAAAGAAGGTTTTTTATAAGCTCAAGAAATTTCAAAGAGCTTAGTAAAATAGGATATAGTCTTATTTTATTAGCCATGGATTTAATGAAAATAGTAGCAAACTCACTTGATATAAAAAGAGAAATCAACAAGGGAATATTCTAAATGTCTATTTATATGTTGATGACATGTTTTTCACTCGAAAACTCTCAATAGATGAGTTTAAATCAACAATGAAACATCATTTTGAAATGACAAATTTAGAATTGATGATGCACGTCCTTGGCATGGACATAAATCATTTAGATTTTGGAATCTTTATATATCAAATAAAATATGCATTGCATGCGCTAAAAATATTTAGAATGATTAATTGCAAGGCAACACCCACATTAGTAGCAACAATAACAAAACCTAGCGGTGAAAAAAACAGTTCAAATGTACATCTTACATTGTTTAAGATATTAATTGATGATCTCATGTGTTTAAGTGCAACTAAACCAGACATTATGTTTGTCGTTACCTTAATTTCCATACTTAAGGAGGCACTTAAGAAATGCATTGACTAGTTGGCAAAAGGATTTTAAGATGCATTGTAGGAACAACAAAATATGGTACTATGTACTCATGCACCTAAGATAAAATTTTTGATTATCTATACTAATAGTAATTTTGTGGGTAGCCTAGATGATAGAAATACTACTACAAGGTATGTCTTTTATCTTGGTTTACATTCAATTTCATGGGCATCCAAGAAGATGTCTATTGTGATGATCTTAGGCTTGTTTCAACCCTTTAGTAGGATGAACATTTGATGTGTAGCCATGGGTTCTTACCTTTTCATTGATAGGACATCTTTTTTGTGCAAGTTTTTAGTGTTCAATATTGGTGAGAAACAAGGCAGGTAACTAACTTATATGTTTCATTCCAAGTATAGATTGGATCAATAAATGGAGTTATTTGACTACACATATGAGCTTTCTATTCCAATTTGACTAATTAGAAAGCTCATTAATATAAAATAGGTGCATTTCTACCCATATCCAAAGATACAAAAATATATAATCTTTGAATTATGAACTAAATGGTTCAATAGTTTAGTGGACCCCAACAATAAAATTAGTGTTTAATGTAAATAATCATTCATAATATTCATGTGGCAACATATATATATATATATATAATCACATTTATTTTATTAAAGTAAAAAAATATTAAATTTTTTAAATACTCATTAAAATATTCAAACATTTTATAAAATTATATAACTTTCAAAAATTTTAACATGAAATATTTTTGTAATAATAATAATTAATTCACTCATCATAATAATTAAAATTATTATTCTAATGTCACTCTTATAATTATAAAATGATACAATCATAATCATAATTATAAAATCATTATAAAATATTACAATCATAATCACTAAAATAATGCAATCATTATCCTAACTATAATTGTAAATTCATTATAAAATATTGTAATCATAATCACTAGAAAGAAATAATGCAATCATTATCCTAATTATAATTGTAAAATCATTATAAAATATTGTAATCATAATCACTAGAAGGAAAAATTAATTAAAATTGAAAATTATTCTTCTCTTATTATTAAAATATCTCCCCTCTTAAACAAAAAAAATTCCTTTTTCATGAAAATATATATACAAGTGATATTTCATATTCAAAATTAGTATATACTTTAATAGATTTTATATTATAACTCAAAATTGATGATTCTTGATCAATACTTTATGTTACAACATATAGTTTAATTAAAACAATTAAGAAATACATAATGCCAAAAAAAATTCTAAATTCATCACTAATTTACAAAGCCAAGGGAATTTATCAGAAAATTTTATCCACATTAAATCTTTTCTTAGAACTTGGCTACGTACTTTGATATTTGACATAAATATTGGTCGGTGATTATTTAATAAAAATCAATGTGTCATTGGCCGTACCATGACAAACTAGGTTAACGAGGTATTTTTACGTGGATTACAAATTTTGTAGATCGAGAATAAAGTTAATGGTTAATTTTTATATAAATTTAAATTTAAATTTAAAATGTAAGTATTTAAAAATATATATATACTTTATTTACATTTAAAATATTTTAAATTGATTAAAAAAATATAATTGTAACAGGTAAAAATTTAATCGGGGCATATATTCATAAAATATTTTTAATAATAATTAAGATAAAGAGTTAATGTTATTTTATTTTTAAATTTAATTAAAATATTATTATAAAATTGTATATATATAAAAAGAGGTGATTAATATCACTTTTGTTTAACTAAAATTATTTTTCTGTATTTAGTACGGTTAAGAAGAAAATGGCTATTGCAAAGATTAGAATTAATTTTCATGAGTTTAGACATGTCTATTCCCAAAATATCTTGGGATAAGAGAATCCACCCCTTTGCAATACTAAAAGGGTTGAAGATGAAAAACACTCGCTTGCATTGCTCGACCATTCTTATTTTCAAAACATTTGTCACACTACCAACCTTCTTGACTTTTTAAGTCAGCAAAACTACAATGACTTTTCTGTCCCTTTTTTAATCATAGAATAAAATATTAAAATGTCTCAATTAATCTCTTACATTCTTAAGGTCTGATAGACCATATTGATTTTAGTAGATGGTAATCATCATCATCATATATCATTAAAATGAGTTATGGCGTTTTAGACATGGTATTGATAAGTCATAATGTTAGAAATATCAGTTGAAAATAATTAATATTGTATTGGAGAAATGGTTACATGGTTGTAACGTAACTCTTTTAAGTTAGGATTAGTTCCTAGGTTGTAGGAGTTTTTTTTCATCTCCCTATTCTTTTGAGATGTATTTATTGTCTCATCTTTGATTAATTGAACATGAAAGTGTACGCTCCCATTCGTGCAGTCTCCAGGTGCAACTTGCTCACCTATGAGCTGCTAGTTAATTCAATTCATGTTTTTCTTTCCAGTTTTCTAACATGGTATCAGAGCTCAGATCTAGTGAACCTAACTTACCTACAGAGCCTTAATGGCTACATTAGAGCCCTAGTGGCTATAAAGCCTTCGTGGCTATAGTGCCCTAGTGGAAACATAGGAGCCTCAATGCTGACAATTTCAGAGTCTAGGTGGTCAAAGTGACATACCTTACTCACAGGGAGAAATTTATTTTCTCACAAGTCTCAGCATATCTCCATTTGAACACAAAGAGGTCAGACATGTCTATTCCAAAAATATCTTGGGATAAAAGAATCCACCCCTTTGCGATACTAAAAGGGTTGAAGATGAAAAACACTCGCTTGGATCGCTCGACCATTCTCATTTTCAAAACATTTGTCACACTACCAACCTTCTTGACTTTTTAAGTCAACAAAACTACAATGACTTTTCTGTCCCTTTATTAATCATAGAATAAAATATTAAAATGTCTCAATTAATCTCTTACATTCTTAAGGTCTGATAGACCATATTGATTTTAGTAGATGGTAATCATCATCATCATATATCATTAAAATGAGTTATGGTGTTTTAGACATGGTATTGATAAGTCATAATGTTAGAAATATCATTTGAAAATAATTAATATTGTATTGTATTAATGGAGAAATGGTTACATGGTTGTAACGTAACTCTTTTAAGTTAGGATTAGTTCCTAGGTTGTAGGAGTTTTTTTTCATCTCCCTATTCTTTTGAGATGTATTTATTGTCTCATCTTTGATTAATTGAACATGAAAGTGTACGCTCCCATTTGTGCAGTCTCCAGGTGCAACTTGCTCACCTATGAGCTGCTAGTTAATTCAATTCATGTTTTCCTTTCCATTTTTCTAACATGGTATCAAATCTCAGACCTAGTGAACCTAACTTACCTGCAGAGCCTTAATGGCTACATTAGAGCCCTAGTGGCTATAAAGCCTTTGTGGCTACAGTGCCCTAGTGGAAACATAAGAGCCTCAATGCTCACAATTTCAGAGTCTAGGTGGTCAAAGTGACATACCTTACTCACAGGGAGAAATTTATTTTCTCACAAGTCTCAGCATATCTCCATCTAAACACAAAGAGGTCAGACATGTCTATTCCAAAAATATCTTGGGATAAAAGAATCCACCCCTTTGCGATACTAAAAGGGTTGAAGATGAAAAACACTCGCTTGGATCGCTCGACCATTCTCATTTTCAAAATATTTGTCACACTACCAACCTTCTTGACTTTTTAAGTCAGCAAAACTACAATGACTTTTCTGTCCCTTTTTAATCATAGAATAAAATATTAAAATGTCTCAATTAATCTCTTACATTCTTAAGGTCTGATAGACCATATTGATTTTAGTAGATGGTAATCATCATCATCATATATCATTAAAATGAGTTATGGCGTTTTAGACATGGTATTGATAAGTCATAATGTTAGAAATATCAGTTGAAAATAATTAATATTGTATTGTATTAATGGAGAAATGGTTACATGGTTGTAACGTAACTCTTTTAAGTTAGGATTAGTTCCTAGGTTGTAGGAGTTTTTTTTCATCTCCCTATTCTTTTGAGATGTATTTATTGTCTCATCTTTGATTAATTGAACATGAAAGCGTACGCTCCCATTTGTGCAGTCTCCAGGTGCAACTTGCTCACCTATGAGCTGCTAGTTAATTCAATTCATGTTTTTCTTTCCAGTTTTCTAACATGGTATCAGAGCTCAGATCTAGTGAGCCTAACTTAACTGCAGAGCCTTAATGGCTACATTAGAGCCCTAGTGGCTATAAAGCCTTCATGGCTACAGTGCCCTAGTGGCAACATAGGAGCCTCAATGCTCACAATTTCAGAGTCTAGGTGGTCAAAGTGACATACCTTACTCACAGGGAGAAATTTATTTTCTCACAAGTCTCAGCATATCTCCATCTGAACACAAAGAGGTCAGACATGTCTATTCCAAAAATATCTTGGGATAAAAGAATCCACCCCTTTGCGATACTAAAAGGGTTGAAGATGAAAAACACTCGCTTGGATCGCTCGACCATTCTCATTTTCAAAACATTTGTCACACTACCAACCTTCTTGACTTTTTAAGTCAGCAAAACTACAATGACTTTTCTGTCCCTTTTTTAATCATAGAATAAAATATTAAAATGTCTCAATTAATCTCTTACATTCTTAAGGTCTGATAGACCATATTGATTTTAGTAGATGGTAATCATCATCATCATATATCATTAAAATGAGTTATGGTGTTTTAGACATGGTATTGATAAGTCATAATGTTAGAAATATCAGTTGAAAATAATTAATATTGTATTGTATTAATGGAGAAATGGTTACATGGTTGTAACGTAACTCTTTTAAGTTAGGATTAGTTCCTAGGTTGTAGGAGTTTTTTTTCATCTCCCTATTCTTTTGAGATGTATTTATTGTCTCATCTTTGATTAATTGAACATGAAAGTGTACGCTCTCATTTGTGCAGTCTCCACGTGCAACTTGCTCACCTATGAGCTGCTAGTTAATTCAATTCATGTTTTTCTTTCCAGTTTTCTAACATGGTATCAAAGCTCAGATCTAGTGAACCTAACTTACCTGCAGAGCCTTAATGGCTACATTAGAGCCCTAGTGGCTATAAAGCCTTCGTGGCTACAGTGCCCTAGTGGAAACATAGGAGCCTCAATGCTCACAATTTTAGAGTCTAGGTGGTCAAAGTGACATACCTTACTCAGAGGGAGAAATTTATTTTCTCACAAGTCTCAGCATATCTCCATCTGAACACAAAGAGGTCAGACATGTCTATTCCAAAAATATCTTGGGATAAAAGAATCCACCCCTTTGCGATACTAAAAGGGTTGAAGATGAAAAACACTCGCTTGGATCGCTCGACCATTCTCATTTTCAAAACATTTGTCACACTACCAACCTTCTTGACTTTTTAAGTCAGCAAAACTACAATGACTTTTCTGTCCCTTTTTAATCATAGAATAAAATATTAAAATGTCTCAATTAATCTCTTACATTCTTAAGGTCTGATAGACCATATTGATTTTAGTAGATGGTAATCATCATCATCATATATCATTAAAATGATTTATGGCGTTTTAGACATGGTATTGATAAGTCATAATGTTAGAAATATCAGTTGAAAATAATTAATATTGTATTGTATTAATGGAGAAATGGTTACATGGTTGTAACGTAACTCTTTTAAGTTAGGATTAGTTCCTAGGTTGTAGGAGTTTTTTTTCATCTCCCTATTCTTTTGAGATGTATTTATTGTCTCATCTTTGATTAATTGAACATGAAAGTGTATGCTCCCATTTGTGCAGTCTCCAGGTGCAACTTGCTCACCTATGAGCTGCTAGTTAATTCAATTCATGTTTTTCTTTCCAGTTTTCTAACATGGTATCAGAGCTCAGATCTAGTGAGCCTAACTTAACTGCAGAGCCTTAATGGCTACATTAGAGCCTTAATGGCTACATCAGAGCCCTAGTGGCTATAAAGCCTTCATGGCTACAGTGCCCTAGTGGCAACATAGGAGCCTCAATGCTCACAATTTCAGAGTCTAGGTGGTCAAAGTGACATACCTTACTCACAGGGAGAAATTTATTTTCTCACAAGTCTCAGCATATCTCCATCTGAACACAAAGAGGTCAGACGTGTCTATTCCAAAAATATCTTGGGATAAAAGAATCCACCCCTTTGCGATACTAAAAGGGTTGAAGATGAAAAACACTCGCTTGGATCGCTCGACCATTCTCATTTTCAAAACATTTGTCACACTACCAACCTTCTTGACTTTTTAAGTCAGCAAAACTACAATGACTTTTCTGTCCCTTTTTAAATCATAGAATAAAATATTAAAATGTCTCAATTAATATCTTACATTCTTAAGGTCTGATAGACCATATTGATTTTAGTAGATGGTAATCATCATCATCATATATCATTGAAATGAGTTATGGCGTTTTAGACATGGTATTGATAAGTCATAATGTTAGAAATATCAGTTGAAAATAATTAATATTGTATTGTATTAATGGAGAAATGGTTACATGGTTGTAACGTAACTCTTTTAAGTTAGGATTAGTTCCTAGGTTGTGGGAGTTTTTTTTCATCTCCCTATTCTTTTGAGATGTATTTATTATCTCATCTTTGATTAATTGAACATGAAAGTGTATGCTCCCATTTGTGCAGTCTCCAGGTGCAACTTGCTCACCTATGAGCTGCTAGTTAATTCAATTCATGTTTTTCTTCCCAGTTTTCTAACATGGTATCAGAGCTCAGATCTAGTGAGCCTAACTTACCTGCAGAGCCTTAATGGCTACATTAGAGCCCTAGTGGCTATAAAGCCTTCATGGCTACAGTGCCCTAGTGGAAACATAGGAGCCTCAATGCTCACAATTTCAGAGTCTAGGTGGTCAAAGTGACATACCTTACTCACAGGGAGAAATTTATTTTCTCACAAGTCTCAGCATATCTCCATCTGAACACAAAGAGGTCATCGCGCCTTTCAGCCTGACAGAAGCGATGATCATCATGGATCTCAAGGTCAAACCTGCAATGATCGACCTCTCCTTAGAGGGATTTTAAATCATCGTTGTTTTCCAGTCTAAAAGAGTGATGGTTTGTTTTATAGGGCTTTGAACTTCAAATCGGGCAGTTTGGTGGCAGATCTGAGTCACAGACATAGACATTTTGGTAGATTCGTGTGAGATCGACCGGATTAGAGGCAAATCAGGCAGTTTGATGGCAAATTTGTGAATGATTCAAAGGTTCTGGTATGTTTTGAGATTTTTTTTTGTAGCTTGTAATTGTTCACTTGTTGAGAATCATCAGTAGATCGAGGAATTGGGATTCTAATCAATTGAAAGTGAACAATTTTAAAGAAGCTTATCTCAATGAGTATAATAAACTCGATGGGACCAATTATACCAATTGGAAATTCAAGCTACAAACATTGCTTGAGGGATCGAGTGCTTGGTAGGTCGTTAGCGGCGATGAGCAGAAGCCGACCATCGTAGCAGGCGGCATGACAAAATTAACGCAGGATTGGGATAAAAAGGAGAATACAACAAAAATCTTATTGGAGATGTCTGTTAAAGACAATATTATCCCACATATCAGAGACTGTAAATCATCCAGTGACATATGGACTACACTCAAGAACCTCTACTAGACACAGAACATGAATTGCATATTGTCACTCAAAGGCAAGTTGCTTTCCATGAGGATGGAGGAGAATGAATCTCTTGTTGGATTCATTTCACAGGCCAAGGACCAGAAGGACAAATTGGGAGACCTCGGGGAGAAGGTGTTTGATTCCGATATTGTCACAATTCCATTGAATGGGATAACGGATGAATATCAAATGTTCATCACAGGCTTGTCTGCAAGGAAGGTAACCCCTACATTTGAAGAGCTAACATGAATCTTGATACGGGAAGAAGAACGACAATAAAATTTGAGACCAGAGAGTGTCGATCTCGCTCTGATAGCAAAGAAGAAGCCATACAAAGGGAAATAACCACACAGACAGAAAGGTGGTGCCATTTCTCAGAAGAGACCATTTAGAGGTATGTCTCCAAATAAATCTGACATTAAATGCTTTTACTGTGGGAAAACCAGTCATTTAGCTAAGTTTTGTTTTAAGAGACAAACAGATGAGGCTAGAAATAAACAAAGAAAACACATAGGGAACTTTACCGATGAAGGTCAAAATCATGATCTTCGATTATTTGTAGCTGATTATGCTCTTTCAACTATTAAGGAGGATGATTCTAAAATATGGTTTGTAGATTCAGGTGTGTCTTTGCATATGACATGTAAGAAGCATTCATTCGAAAAATTTGAAGAAACTACTTGTGGAGCTAACATATATCTAGGTAACGAAAAAGATTATCAAATCAAGGGGTACGGTGATATTATGGTGATGTTACCTTATGGTAATAACAGATATATTAAAAATGTGATGTATGTACCTAGGATCAAGAAGAACTTGATCTCTATTTCAATGACGGTAGATCAGGACCTACAAGTCGAATTCTTTAGATCATATTGTGTCATAAAGGACAACAAGAAGGAACCAATTGCATCAGGAGTGCGTGTGAGAGGCCTGTATAGGTTAAATTTCAAGATCATGGTACACCAAGCTCTGGCTTCAACAGGATTGACAACCGAGAATCTTTGGCATCAAAGATTTGGTCATCTAAACCCACAAGATCTCATGCTGCTATAAAGAAAAGATATGGTTGTTGGACTACCTTCTTTTCAGAATGTTCATTTAGATTGTGATGGATGTGCATTAGGGAAAATGCGTAGAGAAGAGTTTCCTTTGAATGCTCATAGGAAGAAAAGAGATATTCTAGAGCTTGTACATACAGCTATATGCAAACCTATTCAGACTAGGTCGATAGGTGGCTCATATTATTATCTACTCTTTATTGATGATTGCACTAGATTCTCTTGGGTATATTTTAATATAAAGAAGAGTCAAACATTTCAATGCTTTAAAGAATTCAAAAATATGGTGGAAAAGCAGATAGGGAAATTCATTAAGATTCTACACTTTGATCAAGGGGGAGAATACAACTTGGGAGAGTTCATGAAATTTGGCAATAATCATGGGATTATTCAATAGTACACAATACCTCACACTCTGCAGCAAAATGAAGTTGTTGAACGAAAGAACAAAACCCTTGTGGAGTGCGCATGAAGTATGATTCAAGGTATTAAGGGTCTATAAAATGGTTTTTGGGTTGAAGCCATCAACAGTACAGTATACTTGAAAAATAGGAGTCCAACTAAATGTCTCAACTTTAAAGCTCCTTTTGAAGCACTTTATAGATATAAGCCTACAGTGAATCATTTAAAGTTTTTTGGGTCAAAATATTTTTCCCATAGTCCCAAGGATTGTAGGAGGAAGTTAGATCCTAAAGCCACAGAATGTATCTTTGTAGGATATTGCACTGAATTTAAAGCTTATAAATTGTTTAATCCTTTGAATCATAAAGTTTTTGCGAGTCGAGATGTGTTATTTCAAGAGCAGACTGAGGAAGGAAATAAGGAGAATAGCCTTGAAGAGTGGAACATTCCGTTGTTGATTGAAGAAAGCAGCAAGCACATGCAGCAGCAACAACAACAGCAGTAGAAGAAGCAGGAGGAGGCAGGTAATGTAATCAATAAATCAAGTCCACTAGGGTCTGAAGCAGACAGATTTGAGGTGATTCCATTACCGAGAAGATCAAGTAGGCAAACTCAACTACCAACCAGATTGAAAGACTATGCTTTAATGTCAAACATTTTAGATGTTATAGAACCCACAAATTATAAAGAAGCTAGTCAATCTCATGAGTGAAGGACCGCAATGAATGAAGAATTTGAATCTATTATTAGAAATAATGCATGGGAACTAGTTGAATTGCCTGAAGGAAAAATACCCATAAGTTTCTAGTGGATTTATAAACCTAAATTTAATGCAGATGGGAGTATAGAATAGTTTAAATCTAGACTTGTAGAAAATGGTTATTCACAAAAAGTGGGAATTTACTATGAAGAAACCTTTGCTCCAGTAGCCAAACTGAATACTATTAAAATGTTAATTGTTATAGCTACAAAACATCAGTGGAAGTTACACTAGTTATATGTGAAGTCTGCATTTTTAAATGGTAAGTTAAAGGAAGAGGTTTATTTAATGTAGCCTGAAGGGTTTATTAAACAAGGGAACGACCATTTAGTTTGTAGATTGAAAAAGGCCCTTTATGTTTTAAAACATGCACCCAAGTCTTGGTATGAGAAGATTGATTCATTTTTCTTACAACATGGTTTTCATAGGAGTAAGAATGACCCAAATCTATATACCATGTATGATGAACAGGGGCAGATAATTTTGATTTCTTTATATGTGGATGACATGATTATAATAGGTAATCCAGATGCATTAATCAAAGAAATCAAATTACAGATGTCACAGATTTTTGAGATGAAAGACCTTGGAAGTTTACATTACTTTTTAGGTCTGGAAGTGTGGAGAGACTCTCGACAGACTTTCCTTACTCAAGGGAAGTATGTCGGAGGGCTGCTCAAAAAGTTCAGAATGGAACAATGTAAGACAACATCAATACCTTTGCAGTAAAACCTAAAATTGTGCAGAGATGATGGCTCTAAGGAGGTGGATGCCACTTTGCATAGGAAACTAGTTGGTAGTCTAATATATTTGACTACAGCTAGACCAAACTTAGCATACTCTATTAGTGTGTTGAGCCAGTTTATGTCTCAATCTCTTGAAAGTCATAGGGTAGCGGAAAAAAATGTACTCAGGTATCTTCATGGTACTTGTGATTATGGTGTTTTATACACTGATACATCTGATGTTACTTTAGCAAGTTTTTCGGAGTTTGATTGGGTAGGTAACTTCGATGATCAACGATTTATCACGAGTTATGCATTTAGTATTGGATCTAGCATTATAACATGGAGCAGTAAAAAGCAGAGCACTATATATTTATCTTCAGCTGAAGTTGAGTACCAAGCAGTATGTGTAGCAAAATGTGAATTTATCTGGTTGAGGAGACTTCTCCATGATGTAGGAGAAGAGAAAAAAGAAGTGATTGTCATAAAATGTGACAACCAAAGTTCCATTAAGCTGGTGAACAATCTAGTGTTTCATAAGAACTCAAACCACATAGATACTCAGTGTCACTTTATAAGAGAAAATGTTCAGTCAAAAGAAATTTTTATTGAATACTGTAAAACATGTGACAATATGGCTGCTATTTTTACAAAGCCTCTTAGGAAAGTGAAGTTTGAATTGTTTAGGGGGATGTTAGGACTTCGGGATAATCCTTCCTCCATTAAGGGGGAGAGTTGAAAATAATTAGTATTATATTGTATTAATGGAGAAATGGTTAAATGGTTGTAACATAACTCCTTAACTTAGGATTAGTTCCTAGGTTGTAGGAGTTTGTTCTCACCTCTCTATTCTTTTGAGATGTATTTGTTGTCTCATCTTTGATTAATTGAACATGAGAGTGTATACTCCAGTTTGTGTAGTCTCCGGGTGAAGCTTGCTCACGAGTGAGCTGCTAGTTAATTCAATTCATGTTTTTCTTTCGAGTTTTCTGACAATATCAATAATAAAGTAGGATAAATTCATAAAAAGAAATTGTTACAAGTTTTTTAAAATGTATATATCTTTAATTTTTATATTAATTTTTTTATAATTAATAATAACAAAAATTAATTTAAATTAAAGTTATATTTTAATAAGAAGAATAAATTTATATTTTAATTAATTTTTATGATTTTTTTAAAGTTTAGTCTAATTAATAGACAAAATGAATTTTTTATAGTCAATTTTCATATAATTTAGAATAGATTTTACAAGTCATAAATTTAAATTGTTTAATGTGCAAAACTCTATATTAAAACGTGGTATTCATTCACTAATTAGAAAGTGCAGTTTAAATAATAAGAAATCACAACCTTACTCAAAATTATATTCCAGATTCAGACCAAAAACTATTTGAAGTATTAATTAGAATAAACCTTTATTTAAACTTGGTAATCTGACATGTATTGTATCATCATATAAATGTTTAACAATTTAATTCAACTTATATAACTAGGGTCGTTCACCTCATTTTATCAATTCAACAACTTAAACTAAATTTAAACAAAAGATCCTCATATAACAGATTTGATAACTTCATTAATAACGGACTTACACAAGCCAACGGGATGGACAAGTTTTTATTAGAATATGTCAGAGCATCCAAATTCCCCTGCAAAAACAGCAAAATTTCAGCTGCATATATGGCAAATCTGGCAAACCTGACCGATGAAAAAGGTTTGTTAGCAATGTAGCAGCAACAGTCCTATTTTGCTAATTTTTTGGTTCATCGACGGCATGGGGGCACAAGTGGACCAAAGATGTTTAGAATAGAAACGAATAGTTAACCAGCTTGACTGTTTTGTAAATGAGTACCACATGATAGAATACGCTCCATTCAGCTTGACTGTTTTGTAAATGAGTACCACATGATAGAATATGCTCCATTCAGTCATTGGGTCGGTCGGATTGTTTGAGACTAGTGCTCTGTTTTATGCAACTCAAATCATTACTCGCTCCATATTTGTTGTCCTCTCTGACAAAAGAAATTGCATGTGTCTTCTGCGGCTTTGTTTTTTTTACTGTAATTGAAGAGTCAGGTAATGACAAAGTCCAACTACACAAAGTTAACGGGTCATTGGGATCTCATCGCACAAAGTATTTTGTATGGATTTTTAATTTGGCATATTTTGAAATCTGAAATTTGGTGAGCAAAGTTAAATAGTAGATTAATTTTTGTTTATTGGATTTTCAAATTATTTTGAAATCCATAATCAAATTAAAGATGATTTTTATGGATAAATAATTAATTTTTTTTGGGTGTTTTTTTTGGATTTCCAAAATATTATAGAATTAAATTATTTTGAATTTTTTTTTTTTAGTTTTTTTATATAAATTTCCAAAATATTTTAAAATCTAAAATCAAATTAAAAATAAACTAATAAACCTCAAGCGACATGAACCAAATCTACGGGTGTGTAGCTTCGGTGGAATTTGACGGCGGGAGAACAACTAGGGTTACAGACTTCAGCAGGTGTTGATCTTCGTGGAAGGGCGCAAAGGAGGGAGCTCCACTCCCTCCTACAAGCAGGTTGCGGCCAGCAGAGGTAAGAAACCAATAGAAAATGACAGAGGTCCTTCAGAAGTAGGGAAAAAGAACATTGAAGAAGAGCAAGATTGTACCAAATCAAGGGAGAATAATAGCACAAAAGAAAATGAGGAAGAAGACAAGGAACAGGGAACAAAAGACAAAGCACAAAAGGGACCATGTAAACCCAAAGCTGAGATCACACCTAGAGTGGTTTTAAATGATCCTGCTCTGCAGGCACACAGGGACCACATGCGGACATATGCAATCATTTGTAAATTCATGGGATTATGGCCCACTGAAAAAGCTTTACAAACATGGATTAAATACCATTGGAAACCAAAAGGAAGCATAGACCTACATCTTGGGTCAAAGGGATTCTTCACTGTGGTCTTTACAAATATTGAAGATAAAGACAGAGTGTTTGAAGGAGGGCCCTACTTCTATGCAGCAGCAGGCCTCTATATGCGGCCATGGATTATGAATTTTGTTTCGGAGCGTGTGACGTTTACCTCGGTCCCAGTCTAGGTAAGACTCTACTCTCTTCCTCTTGATTACTGGCAAATGGAATTGTTATCTGCCATAGGAAATAAATTAGAGCGCTTTGTTAAAGCTTCTGAGGCCACCAGAAGGGGAAAATACACTTCCTTTGTAAGAATATGTGTGGAGATGGACGTCTCTGAAGCTCTACTAGATGAGGTAATCTTGGAATTTTTTGATGAAGAATGGGTGCAAACAGTAGATTATGAGCATATTCCTTTCAGATGCCACAGATGCCATGAGCATGGGCACCTATTCAAAGATTGCCCGCTTAGTAAAATAGAGAACAAGAGTAAAGCCAACACAATGAAAGATACTGAAAGCTTTCACAAAGTGGTACAGAGAGGAAAAAGAGGCAAAAAGGGGCCAAGGAACATCAAACAGAAGGGCAACAGGTCAATCATAATAGGTTCCAAGTACTCAAAGAAGAAGAAAAGATAACAAAAGTAGATCAGGCAATGGGAGGAAGTACAATGGAGAAGGAGAAAGAAGAAGAACGAGAACAGACACAAGATATTAATAAACAGAAAGAAACGATGATGAGTGACGAAGAACTGGAAATGGACCAGGAAATGACCCAGAGTGAGATGAAAATGGAGGACCATGTGTTACACAGTAATTTGTCACTGTCTCCTTGTCAGTCTCCCTACTGTATCATGAATTCAAAATAACCATGCTCATGCTCTCTGAACTGGCCAAATGACCCACTTTGCCAAAGTTTATTTCATCATCGCGACTACTATTAAAATAACCGTGCTGACCGGTGGCTGATAGTGTAACTGATGCGCTGCCAGTGCGGAAGCACACGGGTTTTCCGCGCTGGTCGAATTTCATAAACCAGTGCATCCTATGAAAGTATTAAGCCGCGCTAACACAACCTGCTCTGTTATTAAGATGTGTTGTCAGCGCTACAGTTCAGTTATATACCCGCGCTGATCCAGTTTGGGCAAGTTTGTTCTAACAGCCGGCCTTCCAGATGACTCCAGACCTAGTTGTTGGCCTTGTCAATGTCGCCCTCCCTTCTCTGGCATGCTTGTTTCGTCATTTGAGCCACCTTCCTTGGAGATAAGCTCATCATCCCACCATTTGTGGAGACTCCTTCTCCCATTTAAGCCTCTACCATTGCCATGAGCAACGAGTTTTTGATAGTTTTGATAGTGTGGAATTCATAGTGCTTAGACTACTTCTGCTAGTAGGTAGTTGGTGTGACAAGTGTGGATTTGCTAGAGGAAGCTTAAGGAAGGTAGTGAGTGTTGCTTGTGTGAGAGAGAGTTTTGTCTTGGGAGAATCTACCTCCAAGGGTGAATGCTTAAGAGACTTGCTGGCTGGACCCTCTAGAGAAGGACTCAGCGTCAGAACTTTGGTTGTACCTTTCTCTGTTACTGATTAATAATAGATGACTACTGTTATGGTTCCATTCTCATTTGTCTTTGTAATGGTTAATGTGAATTACATCCTTTCTGACTGATGTATAATTGCTTTTATTAGATTTCACGCTTGTGTTTGTCTTTCTCTTCGTGTGTGCAGGTATCTATTCACGGAGATCGTGGAGGATCGTGACCCGCCAGAGTGAAGGAGTGAGAGCGACATCTCTTCATCAAACAATAGCGTTTGAATTCAAGTAGGTGTTCATTACCTCTCTTTTATTTGCAATTAGGAACTTGCACAGTAGCATTGATTGATTGTTGCTAGACCCATTATGGGCTAGTAGGGATCGCCTCTATCCGTAGAGGGGATTTACCTCGCCAACAATTTGGCGACTCCACTGGGGAGCTGGCCTTTGTCTCTTTTTTTTCATTCTTGTTCTTGAGTTTGATTGTTTCTCTCTGTTCAAAAATTGGGGATTAGTTCTCTGCTTTTAGACTTCCTGGTTCAGTCTGGGAGGTGTATTAATTGTTTAAAGAGTTCTGGCTTTGGTTTGGGAGTTTTTGGCTTGTTTCTGCCTATTTTTTAGCCTCAGTGCGGTTTATATCAAAACAGTCGCGCTGATAGCGCATATCTGTCTCTTTGACTTCGTGGTCATCGCGATTTTACGCCAAACAGTCGCGACGGTTCTGAAATCGAACCAGCGCGCTTAAGTCGTGTGCTTCCGCGCTGACAGTGCTTTGTTGCTACGCGTGACCTCTGGTCAGCGCATTGTTGCTGAGTGTTACCCGCGTTGATCCTGTAAAATTGAATTTGTTTCAATTTTTCCTCCTGAGCCTGTTGGTTTGACTATCTCCTGCTCTTTCTACTTGGTTTATGACTTGATTTTTATTGTTTGAATTGTGAAACACTTGCTTGCGAAGTCTTGTCGGATGAATCCTGTTTTGTGTCCTGTGACCTAGTGCCATCATCCCGTTTTCACTAGATTGACCTTGTTTTATCACTTGTTCACAAAGATTCGTTGCTGCTTGCCTTTGCTATTGCGGAAACCTTCCTCTTTTTGCTTTCTTTGCTTGGTTGTTTGAGGTGATTGTCGTTGAACCAGTCCTCGGATTGTTTCACTACCCAGACACAGATCACAGTTGCTTGGTTCAATCGGCTCTTTTCACGCTTGTTGTGTTTGTCATTGAGTGATTTTATTTCTCTTTACTCGGTGTTGTTGTCTCTCAAAATTCATTTTAAGTGCACAGTGCCAGTGAAAAGGAAATCAAAGTAATGTCTTTTGCATTCAATAGTTAATGAAAAGAAGAGCATTTCATTGATTTGTGTTCTCAAAAGAAAAATTTTGTTTCTTTGTCATTAGCTGCATCAGATTGTGTGATTGATTGAGTTCATTTTGTTTGATTGAAAACTCTTAACCCTCTCATAGTTAAAATTCATCGAACGAAATGGTATTCTGTGGCATGTAGTTTGCATCTAGGTAATTGTGAGAGATCACATGATAGGGCCTGAAACCGAAACTTAATTCAAGATCAACCATAAAATAAACTGAATAAACTTAAAAACGCATTGGAACTTAACGCAAACATCTAGAGGTCTAGGCTAGAGACGTGTTCTGGCGTCTTTAAACATAGTCACTATTGTTTCACATTACAGTTGGGTGATTCCTCCTTCTGTGACTCGATAGTGGTCTAACACGGATTGTGCTCCCACGTACCGTCGCGTATATAGGGAGACCCCACTAGGCTTTTAACCTTGATCCATAGGAAGCCGAGTCTGCCGCCCTGTGAACCATAATGCAACGAACACAGCATTCGAGAAGATTGACTGCAGTACGGAATGTCCTTGGTTCTCATACGATTGCCAAGGTGTATAAGCAGTTTTACGGATTGCTTGGTAAACCCTTTGCCTAGAATCTCCAGAGCAGTCACTTTTGATCCTTTTTGGACTCCCTAAAAGAAAAGGTGCCAGTGAGCGTCTTGTCACTTCATGCTCATTAAACATTCGAAGGAGACTAGAGTCATCTTTTCGTCCTTTTCTCGACTCTTGAAACATGAAAAGGCCAAGTTTAGTTCCTGTGTCTTAAAAATTTATTCGGCCACGTCAACATCACCTGGTTAAATCTTGTGTTAGCTTGAATAGGTTTCTTTTTGTTTGCCATGGCAACTTTTCCAGGGTTCACCAACCCAAGTTCCCCTCCTGACGGGAATCCTGGTCATTTCCCTCCTCTCGGGAATGTTGGTGCTCCTTATATGGCAACGTTATCCCTTCCAGAGTTAACTGTCGGGTTGCCTGTTTGGTTGTTTTCAACCTCTTTGGTCCCTACCGTGTCGGCTATTAGTCCATCAGTCCCTCCACCTTAACAACATCATGTTGATCCTAAGGTGGACCTCTCTCCTTCGACGCCTACTTCTACGTCTTCCTCTTGTACTTCGCCTGGTGAAAGTCTTGATTCGACTAACCAGGTGGCTAAGAAGAAGAAAAAGAAGACCAAGAAGAAGAATTCTCCTAAGGAAAAGGCTACAAGTATAACTCTTGCTCCTCCAAGTACACCTGAAGCTGGGCCACCTTCTGCTCCCCCGCGGAAGGTTAAGTTTCCTTGTCGATTATGCAAGGAGGACCATCTTCTTCACGATTGTCCTAGCATTCCCAGGGTATTAGAAATATGGTCTCGCAATCCGGCCCACCCCTCATCGTCCTCTGAAGCTCACGGTGATGCTACCTTATTAGTTGGGAATGGTAAGGGAAAATGGAAGGTTCGAATCCCTTGTAGACTTTGTGAAGGTACTCATCCCCTTCACCTTTGTCCACTCATGGATAAAGCCTCCAGTGTCTTGGAAAGTCTCCCAGCTCCCTCACCCCAACTTCCTGTTGGATATCAACGTCTCTCTGCAGTTGCAGATCATCCGCCTCCCGACAGTGAGATTGGTTCACATTCTTCTCTTGTCCAGGCCCCTCTTCTCGAACCCGGTTGTGTCCAGCCTGTTCCAGACCAACCATTGGTCGGAAAGAGTGTCGACTCGAGTCCACCGCTCCCTCACTCTCTTTCGGAAGAGAATCATGCTCACGTTCTTCTCGTCTCTTCAGATTCTCCGGAGTCCCGAAATGACTCTCCTAACCTAGCTGCTCCCGAAGGGTCCCCTTCGTTTCCTTCAACACATGGGGGCAATTATACGATTCCCCCACCAAGTGGTCTGGTCGCTTCCTTTGATTGGAATCGTCTGATCGCCGGTCACCTTCCATCCCATGTGCCTTTCCAGATTACAGTACTTGCCTGTGATAAGGCAGTACCTGGCACTGTTCTGGATGAAGGTGCATCAGTCAGTCTTATGCCGTACACTACTTGGCAAGCTTTAGGTTCCCCGCAGCTCAGGCCAGTCACACAGAATCTGTTGGCCTTCGACGGAGGAGCCTGTCCATCTCTAGGAGTTCTCCCGAAGTTCCCTATTACTTTGGGGGGAAAAACCGTCTATATAGACGTCTTGGTTACCCAAGGTGTTTTAGACTTTAGTCTTCTCCTTGGTCGCGACTATGTTTACGCCATGGGGGCACTTGTTTCTTCGCTTTTCCGCGTGGTTTGCTTTCCACACGATGGAAGAATTGTGACTATCGATCAATTGTCATTCGTCAGTCCCCCAATGCCTCCTGCACAGTTGTCGCCCCCTCCTAGTTTTTATCCACCAGTTGTATCTGCCCCACCGCGGATCAACTACGTGGCCACCTACCCTGTGCCTGTACCCAGTGATGACACCGTCGTGCATAGTGTCCTGGGGGCATTAGGTCCTGACTTCCAAGATGTGGTCCTTTCACCGGGAGTAACACTCTTGGAAGCACCGACTTCCTATTCATTATGAGGCAGTTTGGTCGGAGCATATTTCACCTTCCTATGTCAAGCTTGTTAAAAAATGAAACAAGAGTTACGGAGCATAGTTCCTGATCTTGTGTCAATCTCGCTAAAAAATGAAACAGGGAGTCTCGAGGATAGTTTTGCTAATGTATAAACCTCATTAAAATAATGAAACAACTTATGTCCGAGGATATTTCTTTTACCTGTGTCATCCTCGTTAAAACAATGAAACATGAGCTCGTGCAATTCGAGCGCAATAACCATTATGTCAACCTTCAACCCATTTTCAATGGACTGAACCTTGGGGGGCATGTACCTCGAATTGAGACACGATGCTGGGGGGCATGCCCGTTTCCTTTACCATCGAGCATAGTTTGCATATGTACCATGTGCTTTTAAGCTTGCATCAAAATAAAATCCATTTTCAAAGCATAGTTTGCATACGTGATTGTCATGTGTATTTTCAAGCTTTCGTAAAAATAAAATATATGCGTGTGTGTAAATACATTCCACAATGGGTTGTTTGTTATGCAGTAGATACATCAGATCACATGTGTGTCGAACAGTCGCATAGCATATAAAACACATCATCACATGAAAAAAAGATCCATCTAGGAATAAGCATATGTATGTAAATAAATTATTTTCCAAGCATAGTTTGCATGTGTGTTTTCATGTGTGCTTTTAAGCTTGCATAAAAAATGAAAATATGTGGATCGCATGTTGTGAAACTGATACAATTAGATCACATTTGTATTAGACATTTGCATAGCATATAAAACATCATCATATGAAAAAGATCCATCCAAAATCGGTATATATATATATCGTGTGGCGCACTAAGGTGCTCAAAAATAAGTGTATATGTCTGAAGTAAGGCCGATGTCCTCAGTACATCTGAGACACGTGTCTCTCTCAAAAAAAAAAAAAAACATCAGTGGAAATAAAACCTAGATGTCTACTGTGCTGGGTTGTGCTCTCGGTAGCACACCACTGCCCGTGCCACCCGCCTCAAAAGGCAGTGCATCCTGGGTTCCACCCCCACTGTGTGGATCTGAGATGCTATGGGGATCTCCTCGATCCCCTAGTAATCTGGCACACCCGCCAGTAAACCCTCAAGGTTCTGCAGCACAATCGTCGGTGTGTTGACTCCTGGAGGAGCCAAGGCTAGGGCTCCAGCACCCTGTCCCTCTCCCCGTGCCTCTGGGGCTAGACCAAGGGGTCTCGCGGGTCCCACATCTGCATATCATAGCATTCATCAAGACATGTACATGAAAAATTAAAAAACATTACAAAAGATAAAAATGAAAAAGATATCAAGTGTCATACCTCCATCGTCCCAATGCTCTCCCGCAGGCAGTGGCATGTCGGGATCACCGCGAAAGTCGATACCGGCATATGGCCAGTCCTCTACAAAAATGACATGCCGATCCAGCCACTCTCGGAAATAAACACCCCATGCAACTGGGCGGCCGCCACCTCTGCGTGGCATGACGTGGCCCCATCGACTGGCCCTCGTCTCCCGGGGACCTCTGGGTGGATCTATGACCATGTCCTGTAGCTGTAAGGCCGGAACCCGCTCCAGCATGAGCGGAAGTAGGAGCGACCCATAACCGAACTGCTTCGACTCTCCGCGTCGACAGTTGCTCAGTTGCCTCTTCATGCTGTTTGTCACTGCTGCTGCCCAGTTGAATATGGTGGGCTGTAAGCACTCGAGAGCTAATAGTAAATGGGTCTTTGAGGCCTCATGATTGGCCAAGCAACCCGCTACCCTTGTCACCATGAAGAGTATGGTGCGAAGAACGATGTCATCCACCGTCGGAATACCCACCTTCCCACTCCGTGTTTTAACAGCTCGTGGGCACACTCGAGCCATGAGCTAGTCAAGGGTCTCACCGCTGGGCCGTTGCCCCTCCAGAATGGGCATCTCGCCCCGGCGTGACAACCCAGTCAAAAAATAAATGTCTGTGTAATCGAACTCGATATCACGGCCACGGATTGTGAATTTTCCATCAACTGGGTTCCAAGCTCTGATTAAGAGCTCGAGGAGGTCAGGTTGCGCTCTCAAGCGCGGAGTGAGGAAGAATTTTAGGAATCCGCATGCCCGCATTGCATTTTGGCAACCCGCATCGGCCTACGTTGCTATATCTTCGTTATCGTGAGCTCTCTCTTGCCAAACAAATGCCATTGCGTCCTACATGACCATGAAAAAATATTAGAGCGCTAACCGTTGGAGTTTGTACGTTCAATTTCTTAAAAACAAAACTTTACGGCGTCAGCGCGACTGTTTTTAAAACAGTCGCGCTGATCACGGCACCCCTTTGTTTTTTCCTTGGGTCAGCGCGGAAGCACACGTGTTTTCCGCGCTGACCCGAGAAGTGGTGTGTGTAAATTTAATTGATCAGCGTGGACCCGATGCGGAAATCTGCGCTGACCGAGAGCGCATCAACGCTCAAAAAATTCGCCCAAATGGCCCAATCCCACCGTGGAAATGTTGCAAAAAAGGCTTGAAATGAAGCGCAGGGAGAGGAGAACCTACCTGGATCAAGCTGCCGGATGAACGGTGTCCGCACGGGATGGAAATCGCTCCGTCAACCTCGCAGCTCCACAACGTTCTTCACAACTCAAAATGGTAACAATGGTAAAAATGACTTTTACCCCCTATTTATGGTAAAAATTTTGTAATTGACTATGGTTTTTTATAAATGTGGGTTTTTGTCATGTTTTTACCATGGATTTAGCACTAGTGTCGCTATATTATACTTTTAGTCATGTTTTACTATGTTTTTTAACATGTCGAACAGGTTTATGCGGGTGGTGTTCTTGTGCAGGTTCTAGTAACCGGTGTGGTCGCAACGATTCTATGAACACTTGGTCCCAAAAAAACGTCGTCTTCACGCTCTTTTCCGACGTAAAGTAAGAAAAGATGGCCGGGTTCCCTCTCGACTCATTAAACGGAACGAGAGGCGGTCGCTTTTAAAGCTCTTTTTTCGACCGTTTAACTTAAAAATATTTCCGGGTTTTTGTCGTTTCGCACTCGTTATTGGCCCCAAAATGACGTACTTCTGACCGCTTTTTTACTTTTTCGGGTCGAAGTCACTATTTAAGAAAAGTACTCCTTGATCATACTGGTTGGGCGGTTCTTTCAAGCATTGTTTTATACTTTTTCGGGCTCGAGAGACACAACTTTACGAAAAAGGAACCCCCTGGAGTTTTCTTTTCCGCTATCTTTTCAGACTCTTTAAATAGGAAAAGACGTCGAGTTCTTCCTTTGTCAGACTCATTAAAATTTAATGACATCGGACATCGTCGAAATGATGCCTTCCCAAGCATATGTTATCCCCGTCAAGCTTCTCCTCCAAAAATAATCGAGGTACCTGCCACAAATGGTGGGGGAATTTAAACTGTAATAATGGTCGTGTCGGCAGTATGTAGCTCTTGAACATGGCACTCGTCTGCATTCATGTCTGGGTGGGAATTTCTCATCTTGTTTTACACTAGCCTCCATGGGTTTGGGTTATCCTATTTGACCTCTCATCTGCTCATTGCCTTGTCACCATGACCTCTGCTCATTTGATGTCAGATACTGCCAAATCCGCTGTTGTGCCGCCGATATGTTCAAGAGAAGTTGGCCTCTGCAAGCTTACCACCTCCCTTTGATGTCTCGCACAAAATATTTTATTCTTCTCTCTCTAGTGTCGATGATGTGGGAAACATCATGGCCCACCTTCGATCAAGGTTACTTCCTGTCGACTTCAGCTCATTATCCAGGAAAGTGACCTAGAGACTCCCTTCAGGTAGCTTAGAGCCTGCATGCCTCAATGGCAGGTTCTCCATGTTCGACGTGAGGTTTTCATCATTGGCCTCCGCTCGGATGATTCTGCGGGTGTTTGACACCAGCTCATTGATTCACACGCCGCGGATTGTACCTATAAGTACCTTGAGTACCATTGTCATTATTGGTGGTACCTCTCGCGTCTGTTAACAGTTTTCATTATTGGCTGGTAATCAGACGATGTTCATGCATGTTCGACTTCAGCTCATGTATTCACATGCTTGGACTTGTACTTTGTTCGGGTCGGGATGAAGCGCAAGACCCTGGTTTTTGTCTGTTACGCACCAGGCTGCGATTTTGTGGATTATTATTACATGACTCATTGATGGATGGCTACGCCCATACCTGAGTCTTTGGGATGGCTGCGACCATACCTTCTTATCATCATGGTCTCTTCAGCTGGGTGGCTGCGTCCATACCACAGACCTTCTTCGTATGTCTTTTGGATGGCTGTGCCCATGCCTAGACTACATGTAATTGAGATATCAGTTATACATACATGCAGGTCCTTCCTGGTGGTGTTCCAGTTCAGCAGTTTTGTAAAGCATTTCACCCCTCCCGCTCTCTCGGGCTTCATGCTTTAGGGGGCATCTGTTACACAGTAATTTGTCACTGTCTCCCTGTCAGTCTCCCTACTGTATCATGAATTCAAAATAACCATGCTCATGCTCTTTGAACTGGCCAAATGACCCACTTTGCCAAAGTTTATTTCATCAGCACGAATGTTATTAAAATAACCGCGCTGACCGGCTGCTGATATTGTAACTGATGCCCTGCCAGCGCGGAAGCACACGGGTTTTCCGCGCTGGTCGAATTTCATGAACCAGCGCATCCTATGCAAGTATTAAGCCGTGCTGACACAGCCTGCTCCGTTATTAAGATGCGCTGTCAGCGCTACAGTTCGGTTATATACCCGCGCTGATCCAGTTTGGGAGAGTTTGTTCTAACAGCTGGCCTTCCAGATGACTCCAGACCTGGTTGTTGGCCTTGTCAATGTCGCCCTCCCTTCTCTGGCATGTTTGTTTCGTCATTGAGCCACCTTCCTTGGAGATAAGCTCATCATCCCACCATTTGTGGAGACTCCTTCTCCCATTTAAGCCTCTACCATTGCCATGAGCAGCGAGTTTTTGATAGTTTTGATAGTGTGGAATTCATAGTGCTTAGACTACTTCTGCTAGTAGGTAGTTGGTGTGACAAGTGTGGATTTGCTAGAGGAAGCTTAAGGAAGGTAGTGAGTGTTGCTTGTGTGAGAGAGAGTTTTGTCTTGGGAGAATCTACCTCCAAGGGTGAATGCTTAAGAGACTTGCTGGCTGGACCCTCTAGAGAAGGACTCAGCGTCAGAACTTTGGTTGTACCTTTCTATGTTATTGATTAATAATAGATGACTACTGTTATGGTTCCATTCTCATTTGTCTTTGTAATGGTTAATGTGAATTACATCCTTTCTGGCTGATGTATAATTGATTTTATTAGATTTCACGCTTGTGTTTGTCTTTCTCTTCGTGTGTGCAGGTATCTATTCACGGAGATCGTGGAGGATCGTGACCCGCCAGAGCGAAGGAGTGAGAGCGGCATCTCTTCATCAAACAATAGCGTTGGAATTCAAGTAGGTGTTCATTACCTCTCTTTTATTTGCAATTAGGAACTTGCACAGTAGCATTGATTGATTGTTGCTAGACCCATTATGGGCTAGTAGGGATCGCCTCTATCCGTAGAGGGGATTTACCTCGCCAACAATTTGGCGAATCCGCTAGGGAGCTGGCCTTTGTCTCTTTTTGTTCATTCTTGTTCTTGAGTTTGATTGTTTTCTCTCTGTTCAAAATATGGGGATTAGTTCTCTGCTTTTAGACTTCCTGGTTCAGTCTGGGAGGTGTATTAATTGTTTAAAGAGTTCTGGCTTTGGTTTGGGAGTTTTTGGCTTGTTTCTGCCTATTTTTTAGCCTCAGCATGGTTTATATCAAAACAGTCGCGCTGACAGCGCATATCTGTCTCTTTGACTTCGTGGTCATCGCGATTTTACGCTAAACAGTCGCGACGGTTCTGAAATCGAACCAGCGCGCTTAAGTCGCGTGCTTCCGCGCTGACAGCGCTTTGTTGCTACGCGTGACCTCTGGTCAGCGCATTGTTGCTGAGTGTTACCCACGCTGATCCTGTAAAATTGAATTTGTTTCAATTTTGCCTCCTGAGCCTGTTGGTTTGACTATCTCCTGCTCTTTCTAATTGGTTTATGACTTGATTTTTATTGTTTGAATTGTGAAACACTTGCTTGCGAAGTCTTGTTGGACGAATCCTGTTTTGTGTCCTGTGACCTAGTGCCATCATCCCGTTTTCACTGGATTGACCTTGTTTTATCACTTTTTCACAAAGATTCGTTGCTTCTTGCCTTTGCTATTGCGGAAACCTTCCTCTTTTTGCTTTCTTTGCTTGGTTGTTTGAGGTGATTGTCGTTGAACCAGTCCTCGGATTGTTTCACTACCCAGACACAGATCACAGTTGCTTGGGTTCAATCGGCTCTTTTCACGCTTGTTGTGTTTTTCATTGAGTGATTTTATTTCTCTTTACTCGGTGTTGCTGTCTCTCAAAATTCATTTTAAGTGCATAGTGCCAGTGGAAAGGAAATCAAAGTAATGTCTTTTGCATTCAATAGTTAATGAAAAGAAGAGCATTTCATTGATTTGTGTTCTCAAAAGAAAATTTTCGTTTCTTTGTCATTAGCTGCATCAGATTGTGTGATTGATTGAGTTCATTTTGTTTGATTGAAAACTCTTAACCCTCTCATAGTTAGAATTCATCAAACAAAATGGTATTCTTTGGCATGTAGTTTGCATCTAGGTAATTGTGAGAGATCACACGATAGGGCCTGAAACCGAAACTTAATTCAAGATCAACCATAAAATAAAATGAATAAACCTAAAAATGCATTGGAACTTAACGCAAACATCTAGAGGTCTAGGCTAGAGACGTGTTCCGGCGTCTTTAAACATAGTCACTATTGTTTCACATTACGGTTGGGTGATTCCTCCTTCTGTGACTCGATAGTGGTCTAACACGGATTGAGCTCCCACGTACCGCCGCGTATATAGGGAGACCCCACTAGGCTTTTATCCTTGATCCATAGGAAGCTGAGTCTGCCGCCCTGCGAACCATAACGCACCGAACACATCATTCGGGAAGATTGACTGCAGTATGGAAAGTCCTTGGTTCGCATACGATTGCCAAGGTGTATAAGCAGTTTTACGGATTGCTTGGTAAACCCTTTGCCTAGAATTTCCAGAGCAGTCACTTTTGATCCTTTTCGGACTCCCTAAAAGAAAAGGTGCCAGTGAGCATCTTGTCACTTCGTGCTCATTAAACATTCGAAGGAGACTAGAGTCATCTTTTCGTCCTTTTCTCGACTCTTGAAACATGAAAAGGCCAAGTTTAGTTCCTGTGTCTTAAAAATTTATTCGGCCACGTCAACATCACCTGGTTAAATCTTGTGTTAGCTTGAATAGGTTTCTTTTTGTTTGCCATGGCAACTTTTCCAGGGTTCACCAACCCAAGTTCCCCTCCTGACGGGAATCCTGGTCATTTCCCTCCTCTCGGGAATGTTGGTGCTCCTTATATGGCAACGTTATCCCTTCCAGGGTTAACTGTCAGGTTGCCTGTTTGGTTGTTTTCAACCTCTTTGGTCCCTACCATGTCGGCTATTAGTCCATCAGTCCCTCCACCTGAACAACATCATGTTGATCCTAAGGTGGACCTCTCTCCTTCGACGCCTACTTCTACGTCTTCCTCTTGTACTTCGCCTGGTGAAAGTCTCGATTCGACTAACTAGGTGGCTAAGAAGAAGAAAAAGAAGACCAAGAAGAAGAAGTCTCCTAAGGAAAAGGCTACAAGTATAACTCTTGCTCCTCCGAGTACACCTGAAGCCGGGCCACCTTCTGCTCCCCCGCGGAAGGTTAAGCTTCCTTGTCGATTATGCAAGGAGGACCATCTTCTTCGCGATTGTCCTGGCATTCCCGGGGTGTTAGAAATATGGTCTCGCGATCCGGCCCACCCCTCATCGTCCTCTGAAGCTCACGGCGATGCTACCTTATTAGTTGGGAATGGTAAGGGAAAAGGGAAGGTTCAAATCCCTTGTAGGCTTTGTGAAGGCACTCATCCCCTTCACCTTTGTCCACTCATGGATAAAGCCTCCAGTGTCTTGGAAAGTCTCCCAGCTCCCTCATCCCAACTTCCTGTTGGATATCAACGTCTTTCTGCAGTTGCAGATCATCCGCCTCCCGATAGTGAGATTGGTTCACATTCTTCTCTTGTCCAGGCCCCTCTTCCCGAACCCGGCTGTGTCCAGCCTGTTCCAGACCAACCATTAGTCAGAAAGAGTGTCGACTCGACTCCGCCGCTCACTCACTCTGTTTTGGAAGAGAATCATGCTCACGTTCTTCTCGTCTCTTCAGATTCTTCGGAGTCCCGAAATGACTCTCCTAACCCAGCTGCTCCCGAAGGGTCTCCTTCGTTTCCTTTAGCACATGGGGGCAATCATACGATTCCCCCACCAAGTGGTCTGGTCGCTTCCTTTGATTGGAATCGCTTGATCGCCGGTCGCCTTCCATCCCATGTGCCTTTCCAAATTACAGTACTTGCCTATGATAAGGCAGTACCTGGCACTGTTCTGGATGAAGGTGCGTCGGTCAGTCTTATGTCATACACTACTTGGCAAGCTTTAGGTTCCCCGCAGCTCGGGCCGGTCACACAGAATCTGTTGGCCTTCGACGG
The DNA here is from genome assembly GCA_031772625.1 of Pinus tabuliformis. NCBI lineage: Eukaryota > Viridiplantae > Streptophyta > Pinopsida > Pinales > Pinaceae > Pinus > Pinus tabuliformis. The sequence continues at coordinate 1,688,904,671 of CM062820.1, forward strand.
AGGAGCCTGTCCATCTCTAGGAGTTCTCCTAAAGTTCCCTATTACTTTGGGGGGAAAAACCGTCTATATAGACGTCTTGGTTACCCAAGGTGTTTTAGACTTTAGTCTTCTCCTTGGTCGCGACTATGTTTACGCCATGGGGGAACTTGTTTCTTCGCTTTTCCATGTGGTTTGCTTTCCACACGATGGAAGAATTGTGACTATCGATCAATTGTCGTTCGTTAGTTCCCCAATGCCGCCTGCGCAGTTGTCGCCCCCTCCTAGTTTTTATCCACCAGTTGTATCTACCCCACCGCGGATCAACTACGTGGCCACCTACCCTATGCCTGTACCCAGTGATGACACCGTCATGCATAGTGTCCTGGGGGCATTAGGTCCTGACTTCCAAGATGTGGTCCTTTCACTGGGAGTAACACTCTTGGAAGCACCGACTTCCTATTCATTATGAGGCAGTTTGGTTGGAGCATAGTTCACCTTCCTATGTCAAGCTCGTTAAAAAATGAAACAAGGGTTACGGAGCATAGTTCTTGATCTTGTGTCAAGCTCGCTAAAAAATGAAACAGGGAGTCTCGAGGATAGTTTTGCTAATGTATCAACCTCGTTAAAATAATGAAACAACTTATGTTCGAGGATAGTTCTTTTACATGTGTCAACCTCGTTAAAACAATGAAACATGAGCTCGTGCAATTCGAGCGCAATAACCATTATGTCAAACTTCAACCCATTTTCATTGGACTGAAGCTTGGGGGGCATGTACCTCGAATTGAGACACGATGCTGGGGGGCATGCCCGTTTCCTTTACCATCGAGCATAGTTTGCATATGTACCATGTGCTTTTAAGCTTGCATCAAAATAAAATCCATTTTCGAAGCATAGTTTGCATACGTGATTGTCATGTGTATTTTCAAGCTTTCGTAAAAATAAAATATATGCGTGTGTGTAAATACATTCCACAATGGGTCGTTTGTTATGCAGTAGATACATCAGATCACATGTGTGTCGAACAGTCGCATAGCATATAAAACACATCATCACATGAAGAAAAGATCCATTTAGGAATAAGCATATGTATGTAAATAAATTATTTTCCAAGCATAGTTTGCATGTGTGTTTGCATGTGTGCTTTTAAGCTTGCATAAAAAATGAAAATATGTGGATCGCATGTTGTGCAACTGATACAATTAGATCACATTTGTATTAGACATTTGCATAGCATATAAAACATCATCATATGAAAAAGATCCATCCAAAATCGGTATATATATATATCGTGTGGCGCACTAAGGTGCTCAAAAATAAGTGTATATGTCTGAAGTAAGGCCGATGTCCTCAGTACATCTGAGACACGTGTCTCTCAAAAAAAAAAAAAAACATCAATGGAAATAAAACCTAAATGTCTACTGTGCTGGGTTGTGCTCTCGATAGCACACCACTGCCCGTGCCACCCGCCTCAAAAGGCGGTGCATCCTGGGTTCCACCCCCACTGTGTGGATCTGAGATGCTATGGGGACCTCCTCGATCCCCTGGTAATCTGGCACTCCCGCCAGTAAACCCTCAAGGTTTTGCAGCACAATCTCCGGTGTGTTGACTCCTGGAGGAGCCAAGGCTAGGGCTCCAGCACCCTGTCCCTCTCTCCGTGCCTCTGGGCCTAGACCAAGGGGTCTCGTGGGTCCCACATCTGCACATCATAGCATTCATCAAGACATGTACATGAAAAATTAAAAGACATTACAAAAGATAAAAATGAAAAAGAGATCAAGTGTCATACCTCCATCGTCCCAATGCTCTCCCGCAGGCAGTGGCATGTTGGGATCACCGCGAAAGTCGATACCGGCATATGGCCAGTCCTCTACAAAAATGACCTGCTGATCCAGCCACTCTCGGAAATAAACACCCCATGCAACTGGGCGGCCGCCACCTCCGCATGGCATGACGTGGCCCCATCGACTGGCCCTCCTCTCCCGGGGACCTCTAGGTGGATCTATGACCATGTCCTGTAGCTGTAAGGCCGGCACCCGCTCCAGCATGAGCGGAAGTAGGAGCGACCCATAACCGAACTGCTTCGACTCTCTGCGTCGACAGTTGCTCAGTTGCCTCTTCATGCTATTTGTCACTGCTGCTGCCCAGTTGAATATGGTGGGCTGTAAGCACTCGAGAGCTAATAATAAATGGGTCTTTGAGGCCTCATGATTGGCCAAGCAACCTGCTGCCCGTGTCACCATGAAGAGTATGGTGCGAAGAACGATGTTCGTCCACCATCGGAATACCCACCTTCCCACTCCGTGTTTTAACAGCTCGTGGGCACACTCGAGCCATGAGCTGGTCAAGGGTCTCACCGCTGGGCCGTTGCCCCTCCAGAATGGGCATCTCGCCCCGGCGTGACAACCCAGTCAAAAAATAAATGTCTGTGTAATCGAACTCGATATCATGGCCACGGATCGTGAATTTTCCATCAACTGGGTTCCAAGCTCTGATTAAGAGCTCGAGGAGGTCAGGTTGCGCTCTCAGGCGCGGAGTGAGGAAGAATTTTAGGAATCCGCATGCCCGCATTGCATTTCGGCAACCCGCATCGTCATACACTGCTATATATTCGTTATCGTGAGCTCTCTCTTGCCAAACAAATTCCATTGCGTCCTGCATGACCATGAAAAAATATTAGAGCACTAACCGTTGGAGTTTGTACGTTCAATTTCTTAAAAACAAAACTTTACGGTGTCAGCGCGGCTGTTTTTAAAACAGTCGCGCTGATCATGGCGCCCCTTTGTTTTTTCCTTGGGTCAGCGTGGAAGCACACGTGTTTTCCGCGCTAACCCGAGAAGTGGTGTGTGTAAATTTAATCGATCAGCGCGGACCCGATGCGGAAATCCGCGCTGACCGAGAGCGCATCAACGCTCAAAAAATTCGCCAAAATGGCCCAATCCCACCGTGGAAATGCTGCAAAAAAGGCTTGAAATGAAGCACAGGGAGAGGAGAACCTACCTAGATCAAGCTGCCGGATGAACGGTGTCCGCACGGGATGGAAATCGCTCCGTCAACCTCGCAGCTCCACAATGTTCTTCACAACTCAAAATGGTAACAATGGTAAAAATGACTTTTACCCCCCTATTTATGGTAAAAATTTTTAATTGACTATGGTTTTTTATAAATGTGGGTTTTTGTCATGTTTTTACCATAGATTTAGCACTAATGTCGCTATATTATACTTTTAGGCATGTTTTACTATGTTTTTTAACATGTCGAACAGGTTTACACGGGTCGTGTTCTTGTGCAGGTTCTAGTAACCGGCGTGGTCGCAACGATTCTATGAACACTTGATCCCAAAAAAACGTCGTCTTCACGCTCTTTTCCGACATAAAGTAAGAAAAAATGGCCGGGTTCCCTCTTGACTCGTTAAACGGAACGAGAGGCGGTCGCTTTTAAAGCTCTTTTTTCGACCGTTTAACTTAAAAAGATCGCCGGGTGTTTGTCGTTTCGCACTCGTTATTGGCCCCAAAACGACGTACTTCCGACCGCTTTTTTACTTTTTCGGGTCGAAGTCACTATTTACGAAAAGTACTCCTCGATCATACTGGTCGGGCGGTTCTTTCGAGCATTGTTTTATACTTTTTCGGGCTCGAGAGACACAACTTTATGAAAAAGGACCCCCCTGGAGTTTTCTTTTCCGCTGTCTTTTCAGACTCTCTAAACAGGAAAAGACGCCGAGTTCTTCCTTTGTCAGACTTGTTAAAATTTAATGACATCGGACATCGTCGAAATGATGCCTTCCCAAGCATATGCTATCCCCGTCAAGCTTTTCCTCCAAAAATAATCGGGGTACCTGCCAGAAATGGTGGGGGAATTGAAACTGTAATAATGGTCATGTCGGCAGTATGTCGCTCTTGAACATGGCACTCGTCTGCATTCGTGTCTGGGTGGGAATTTCTCATCTTGTTTTACACTAGCCTCCATGGGTTTGGGTTATACTATTTGACCTCTCATCTACTCATTGCCTTGTCACCATGACCTCTGCTCATTTGATGTCAGATACTGCCAAATCCGCTGTTGTGCCGCCGATATGTTCAAGAGAAGTTGGCCTCTGCAAGCTTACCACCTCCCTCTGATGTCTCGCACAAAATATTTCATCCTTCTCTGTCTCGTGTCGATGATGTGGGAAACATCATGACCCACCTTCGATCAAGGTTACTTCCTGTCGACTTCAGCTCATTATCCAGGAAAGTGACCTAGAGACTCCCTTCAGGTGCCTTAGAGCCTGCATGCCTCAATGGCAGGTTCTTCGTGTTCGACGTGAGGTTTTCATCATTGGCCTCTGCTCGGATGATTCTGCGGGTGTTCGACACCAGCTCATTGATTCACACGCCGCGGATTGTACCTATAAGTACCTTGAGGACCATTGTCATTATTGGTGGTACCTCTCGCGTCTGTTAACAGTTTTCATTATTGGCTGGTAATCAGACGATGTTCATGCATGTTCGACTTCAGCTCATGTATTCACATGCTTGGACTTGTACTTTGTTCGGGTTGGGATGAAGTGCAAGACCCTGGTTTTTGTCTATTACGCACCAGGCTGCGATTTTGTGGATTATTATTACATGACTCATTGATGGATGGCTGTGCCCATACCTGAGTCTTTAGGATGGCTGCGACCATACCTTCTTATCATCATGGTCTCTTCAGCTGGGTGGCTGCGTCCATACCACAGACCTTCTTCATATGTCTTTTGGATGGCTACGCCCATGCCTAGACTACATGTAATTGAGATATCAGTTGTACATACGTGCAGGTCCTTCCTGGTGGTGTTCCAGTTCAACAGTTTTGTAAAGCATTTCACCCCTCCCACTCTCTCGGGCTTCATGCTTTAGGGGGCATCTGTTACGCAGTAATTTGTCACTGTCTCCCTGTCAGTATCCCTACTGTATCATGAATTCAAAATAACCATGCTCATGCTCTCTGAACTGGCCAAATGACCCACTTTGCCAAAGTTTATTTCATCAGCGCGACTGTTATTAAAATAACCGCGCTGACCGGCGGCTGATAGTGTAACTGATGCGCTGCCACCACGGAAGCACATGGGTTTTCCGCGCTGGTCGAATTTCATGAACCAGCGCATCCTATGAAAGTATTAAGCCGCGCTGACACAGCCTGCTCCGTTATTAAGATGCGCAGTCAGCGCTACAGTTCAGTTATATACCCGCGCTGATCCAATTTGGGCGAGTTTGTTCTAACAGCCGGCCTTCCAGATGACTCCAGACCTGGTTGTTGACCTTGTCAATGTCGCCCTCCTTTCTCTGGCATGTTTGTTTCGTCATTTGAGCCACCTTCCTTGGAGATAAGCTCATCATACCACCATTTGTGGAGACTCCTTCTCCCATTTAAGCCTCTACCATTGCCATGAACAGCGAGTTTTTGATAGTTTTGATAGTGTGGAATTCATAGTTCTTAGACTGCTGCTGCTAGTAGGTAGTTGGTGTGACAAGTGTGGATTTGCTAGAGGAAGCTTAAGGAAGGTAGTGAGTGTTGCTTGTGTGAGAGAGAGTTTTGTCTTGGGAGAATCTACCTCCAAGGGTGAATGCTTAAGAGACTTGCTGGCTGGACCCTCTAGAGAAGGACTCATCGTCAGAACTTTGGTTGTACCTTTCTCTGTTATTGATTAATAATAGATGACTACTGTTACGGTTCCATTCTCATTTGTCTTTGTAATGGTTAATGTGAATTACATCCTTTCTGACTGATGTATAATTGCTTTTATTAGATTTCACGCTTGTGTTTGTCTTTCTCTTCGTGTGTGCAGGTATCTATTCACGGAGATCGTGGAGGATCGTGACCCGCTAGAGCGAAGGAGTGAGAGCGGCATCTCTTCATCAAACAATAGCGTTGGAATTCAAGTAGGTGTTCATTACCTCTCTTTTATTTGAAATTAGGAACTTGCACAGTAGCATTGATTGATTGTTGCTAGACCCATTCTGGGCTAGTAGGGATCGCCTCTATCCGTAGAGGGGATTTACCTCGCCAACACCATGAACAACAGGAGATTCTTGATAAAGAACACCTAGATCTGGAAGGGTTCTTGAAACAAGGAATTATGGGAGGGGTAGACTCGTTACCTCAAGAAGAGTTCAATAGAGTTCAACAACTGTTCATATGGAAAACTCAGGCTAAAGGGTTGGAGAGGCAAAGAAGCAATGAAAGGCAGGGTAATGAAGGTGTGAAAACTATGAAAACCACACCAAGATTAACATTTAGAAACCCAGGAAAGAAAAGAGGCAGGAAAAAGCAGAACGAGCTATGGATGGAATGTGGAAAGCTAATGATTGATTCAGGTAAGATGAAAGACCTAACTAGCTACTCCTTTACAAATCTTTAATGATGAAGTTCACATCTTGGAATATCAGGGGTCTAGGTAGTAAAAGAAAACAAAGATTACTTAGTCATAGAATGAAACAAGCAGCTCCGGATATTCTCTTTATCCAGGAAACTAAATGTTCCATTCAAAAAATAAAAGAAATACACAACAAATGGCTCAGTCGATTTGAGTTTCTAGAAGTCAAAGCAGAGAATACAGCAGGGGGCATACTTACTCTTTGGAACCCCCAAAAGATTGACATAATAGATGTTGAGGCATCGAGGAATTATTTATCAGTGGTTGTTTAGCCCGTGGGAGATAGGGAGACCTATCTGGTTACAAATGTTTATGCCCCTCAAAGAATGGACGACAAACTCAAGTTTCTAGATTCTCTTGAGGATCTCAGAGATAGACATGTAGGAATACCATGGATCATGGGGGGGGACTTCAACATGATCAAATCACTTTCAGAGAAAAAAGGGGGAACTAGAACTCTAAGCAAAGACTCTTTAGCATTTCAAACTTTTATAGATAATATGAAGCTAGTTGACACTGATACGAGTAATGGTCTCTTTACTTGGAACAATAAAAGAGGAGGAGAGTCTCAAGTAGCCTCAAAGTTAGACAGATTCATAATCTCTTAGGACCTTATGCTCATTGACAAGGAAATGATAGCGAGAGTTCTCCCCTTTGGAGGATCAGATCACTGGCCGATTCAACTGGAGGTTCAGGGCATTGGTACCCCCAGGAATAGACCTTTTAGATTTGAGAATATCTGGCTTACCCACCCAGATTTCATCAGCAACATTGCAAATTGGTGGTCAAAAGATTTGCATATTTAGGGTACAAGAATGTTCCTTCTACACAAAAGACTAAAGCACATCAAGCTCAGGCTCAAAGAATGGAACAAGAATGAATTTGGTAATATTTTTGAAGCTAAAAAATTAGTAGAAGATAAAATGCAAAAACTCAACCAAGGCCTTATCACGGATGGCTTTGATAAAGTAAAAAGTGATCAAGTCACCAAGCATCATCAAGGCTGGGAGAATTTATGTAAACAAGAGGAAATATTTTGGAGACAAAAATCTAGAGTTCAATGGCTAAAAGAAGGAGAGAAAAACACCAGATTTTTCCATAGATCCACCATGGCGAAAAAAGCTTACAATAGGATCTCTTTGATCAAAGACAAGGGAGGGAATCTTCTTAATTCCCATGAAGATATAGAAGCTGTGTTAGTTCAGCACTTTCAAGGTATAGCAAAGGAAACCATTTCAGATAGAGAGCACTTCATCAGGGACTTAACAAGACATATACCTAGGCTGGTGTCTAGAGAGGATAATTTCAACCTTAATAGGCCAGTGACTGAAGAGGAGGTCAGTGAGGTCCTCAAAGAAATGCAGAATGGTAAAGTGCCTGGCCTTGATGGTTTCAATGTGGATTTCTTTAAAGCTTGCTGGAATATTGTTAAACAGGATATTCTGAATGTAGTGGAAGATTCCAGAATGAATAGAACTATTTTTAAAGCACTCAATACCTCCTTCATCTCCCTGATCCCTTAACAGGATAATGATCAAACTCCAGACAGGTTGAGACCCACAGCTTTGTGAAATGTGGTCTACAAGATAATATCCAAGGTTGTGGCCAATAGACTCAAACCTCTTCTTCCTACACTAGTTTCTGTAGAACAATCTGGTTATGTGGAAGGCAGACAAATTCTCAATAACATCATTCAAGCACATGAGGTGGTGCACTCATTGACTAGCAATAGGAAGGCTGGAATGATCATGCAATTGGACCTAGCCAAAGCTTATGATAAGTTGAATTGGACCTATATCAGGAAAGTTCTTATTGCTTTTGGGTTTGATCATAATTGGGTTAGATGGGTCATGGCTCTGGTAACTTCTTCTAGCTTTTCATTATTGGTTAATGGTTCTCCCTCCGAGACTTTAACTCCTTCAAGAGGCCTCAGGCAGGGAGACCCATTATCTCCCTTTATTTTCATCGTCATGATGGAAGGACTGGGTAGGTCTATCAAGAATGCAAAAGAAGGTGGTAAGATTAAGGGTCTCCAACTTTCTAAGAATGGACAGGCCTTGACTCATCAACAATTTGTTGATGATACCATGCTGTAGGGAATCCCCACGGTCAAAGAAGCTCTTGCGTATAAACAAATCCTGAATGACTTTGCCATGGCTACAGGTATTGAAATTAATCTCTCCAAATCTAAGATGTTTTTTCTTTAATACCAATATTGCCATTCAGAGGAATATATCCAGAATTCTGGGCTTTCAAAGGGATGTCCTCTCTTCAAAATATTTGGGAGTTCCTCTAACTTCTAAACCTTTGCACAAGAGAATTTGGGAGCCGGTGATTAATAAGATGCAGGATAAAATCAGGAAATGGACTATTAGATCTTTAAACTTAGCTGGTAGGTTGGTGCTTACAAAGGTTGTTCTTCAATCAATCCCAGTCTTCATGCTATCATCACTCCTAGCACCAAAAGGATTCTTGCAACAATTCAGAACCATCCAAAGAGACTTTCTTTGGCGCAAGGGGGAAGAAAAAAAGAAATGGGCCTTGGTAGCCTAGGAAAAAATTTGAAAACCTAAAAACCATGGGGGTCTGGGATTGGATGATCCAGAGATTCTAAGCAAGGTTTTAAAGGCAAAATTATGGTGGCGTTGGGTAAAAGACCTAGAGGCTCAGTGTGCTAGTATCTGGAAAGAAAAATATGCCAACACTTGGCAAAATAATGATCACATAAGGATGTCTGGAACTATAAAAGGCTCACACATCTAGAATAAGGCCTGGGAGAACAGGGGCTTAATACAAAAAAACAGCTTCTGGGAAATCAGAGAGGGAGATTTAGTGTTATTTTGGGAGGATAAATGGCAACAATAACCTGTACTATTAAAAGGGGACTTTTTGGACCTCAAGAAAGAGACAGAGACCAAAGGGTTATCTAAGGTAAAATATTTTTGGGATCAAACCAACAGTATAGGAAAATGGAGAACCTGGAGGAACATTGATTATAGGGATGATAGCCCCTTGAAAGCTAAAGCAGAGGCACTTATGAAAATGTTAGAACGAAGGAAGATTTTAGTGTCAGGTGGCATGACCAACTGAGATGGAGCAACAATAATGAGGGTACCTTTAATCCTAAGGAGGCAAGATGCATACTCCTTGAACTGGATTCCCATGTTCCAGATAAGATTTGGCATAACCTATGCAGGCATCAATGTTGAATGAAGATTAAACTCTTCATGTGGTTGGTTCAGCATAAGAAAATTTTCACTTGGGATAACATTCATAAGAGGGGTGTTCTGGGGCCTTCTAGATGCCAGCTCTGTGAAGCACAAGAGGAAACAATTGAGCACCTTCTCAATAATTGCATTTTCACCTCCAGGTTGTGGGATACTTTTGCCACCATTTTCCAATAGACCGATAGGGACAAAGGGAGTATTATCAATACCCTAAACAACTGGAGAAGAAACTTTTCTGATTATGAATTTCTGAGCTTAGCTTGGGCTCTTACACCAAGTTTCATTATATGGAATGTCTAGAAAGAAAGGAACCATAGAATCTTCAAAAATGAAAAGAATCCCTCTCAATGAATTTTTGAGAAGATCTTAATATAGCTTAAGGAGACAGTTGGCACTATTGTGCGCACTCCCCCTAAGAACCCTCCTTTAGAAGCTGATTTGAGGATTCTCCGTTAGCTGGGTTTGCAGAGACTTATTCCTCAGGGACTGGATAGGAAGGTTATGGAAATGGATTCTGAGCAGGATTTTTGGCATCCTCCCCCTAAGAGTTTTTTGAAATACAATATTGATGGAGCTTCAAAAAGAAACCCGGGTACTGCTGGCTATGGAGGGGCTGTAAGGGATGAAAATGGAAGTATTCTTTTCATCTTCCACTACCATTTAGGAAGAGCCACTAACAATATGGTGGAATTAATGGATCTAGAGCAATGTTTAGATTTTCTGGAGCAGGATAACTGCCAAAATGTGATTGTCGAAGCTGATTTTGATTTAATCATTAACTCAGTCAAGAGAATCAGCTACGGCACTACGCCGGAAAAAGTCTCAAAAAACTAGAGGCTGATCCAGGTCTTTAAACGGATTCAGCTTCACCTCCAGTGCCTTCAAACAGTGAGTTTTAACCATGTGCGAAGAACGACCAATAAATTGGCGGATATTCTGGCCAATCAAGGAGCGATTTGTATAGAAAAAAGGTTTGCGATGGGTTGGCAAGAGTTGCCTCAAAACAGATTAAAGGTGAATTGTCACGACCAGGCGGATGAAGATAGGATGGTGTTTCAGAATAGAGCCATGGAGGCGGGGTCTAGATGACTTGGATTCTTTATGAATTGCTGGTTTTTTCACAATCTGGTCTTTTGTGGGATGTAGGCCACTGTCTGCCTTCACAACCCTGGTAATTACAATCATAGAGGCTCCAGGTGGAAGCAACTCGGCAGACTCGGCTTATTGGATGGTTAGCCGGATGGTTGGAGTATCATCTTACATTGGTTTAGGTACAAGTAGAGAGGAGATGCCGTTAGGGGCCGGAATCCGGGATTTCTCGGTGGCCTTAATACCCCTAGTTTTCCTTCTATGGATGCAATATTGCTCTTAGGGTGGTATATTGGTTATCGCAAGCCTTTCAAGCGGGAAGTGGTTTTTTCGAAATGGGAGCGATTCCACTCACCGAGTTACATGTGGCCATGGGGAGGGATTGAATACTGCCCTCATCATGCACTAATGTTCAGTGCTTTAGACCCGTGCGATATGATCCTCATCCATCGGATTAAGCAAGGCGGATCTATGATCATGATCGATCAAGCATGTAGGTGGGTCTAGGTGGGTAAACGTCGTGCTTCTAAGTACTGCGAAATCTTCCACTACTGTTGGATCGGGCGAGGAGATTGGACGGTTGAGATTAAGGATGCAAGTCTGGATGATGGCGGGAATCATTAATGCAATATATTCATGGCAGGATGCAAGATGTTCTTGGCGGGAATCATTGATTATCGCTTGTACTACAGGTTCGTGGGTTCATGGGTTTTTCGGACCCGAAATCCTTTTAGATTGGTACCTTTTTCCTCTTCGGGTCTGATTCTTTATGTAAAGTGTGTGCTTGTTGATGGCCCAATTTGATTCTTGTTAGCTGGCTTTTTGTGGGCAGACCATTCGGCCCCAGCATTGTCTATCTCTTGAGGGTTTTGAGGTTTTGTATGTAAGGGTCGGGGCTTTTCCTTCAGTTCATTGCCCTTGGCAGTAGAGAATAGTTTTTCCTTGGTCTACAGTTCCTCGTGGACTGTTGTATTTTATGTAATTTATTTTCTGTTTTAATGAAATAGAAGGTATGAATCTTGCTTCAGCAAAAAAAAAGACATGAACCAAATCTACATTCCAATTACAGTTAAAGATAAATAAATGAACCAAATCTGCATTGCAATTACAGTTAAAGATAAATCACTAAAAAATTCATGCAATTACCTTTTTTTAAGAGATAAATGTTTTTTCTACACCAACAATTATATGGAAGTACTATTGAGACTCAACTGTTGGATTTGTAAAGCAAGGGCATCCTTCACCCAATTACCTTTTACCTGATTGTAAATGGGGGTTATTTGAAGTTTAGTCAAGAAATCAATTGTTGGCTCAAGAGTTGAATTTGTAAAGCAAGGGCATCCTGTACTCATTACCTTTTACGTGATTGTAAATTGAGGTTATGAAAAAGTTTAAAAGTAAGAAAATTTGGTAAGAAAGAAAAATTACTTTGGTAAGAAAGAAAAATTAACAAGTTTGATATTATATAAAAAATAGGTTGATATGTTCTAATATTACGATATAATGAATAATATGATATAATTAAAATTTTATGTAATATTTAATTTAAACATTATTGAGAAAGTAAGACTTGAAATTCTATTAAACATCATAGAAAGTAATACCTATGTGGAAACATATTTTATGAAGCATCATTATTACAAGAAAATGTTTCATTGAAACCATATAAATAAAATAATATGGCACTTAAAGATAGGACCTCTAATTCTCAAACTTACACCAAAAATATTAATCATGTCGAAACCTATGAGTATGAGTATGAGAAAATCATAGCCAAAAAAGAGAAGTTCATGTAATAGGGATCTTGCTATAGCGAAGGAAAATTTTGCGGCAAAATACATGGTGGTTTATCTCACCCATCTGATAAGATAATCCCAACTTGGATTATGCATCCACAATAGAGTTTTTCTCCTTGTATATGTGGGAAAAAGAGAGATCATTGAAAATCTTAATCAAAGTATAGATGCGGCGTAATCAATTGGATAGAAGTGGAGGATCGAACTTGGACCTATGATTACCCAGTCAATAATTCCTTTTGATTCCCCAAATACATACGTAATCTTCAGAGATAGCCAACGCGCTTAGAAAAGAAGACCCCAAAGTGTCGTGATCTCTGCTATGGAATTGATCCCAGTACCACTATTAGAGTTGAAAAGATAATAATGTCTTAGAGCCAAAACAATATATGCACCACAACCACATACCATATTTTACACGGCCCGGTCTAAAAAACCAATAAGATATTTCCTCCAACATTTAATTGGCTAAAAACATTTGTTAATCCCCTTTTCAACCATAGATTTATATTCCCTGAAGTATGATCAGATGTTGTTACATGTCTAGTTAATATTGTAGGGGATATTATAAAACATGAGAGCATTCATGCATTTCCATGTACCCTAGAATATAGATAAATGGAGTGTTTTATCAGCCTTGTATTTAATATACCAATCCGTAATGCATCGTTAATTGATGCATATATCCATCCAACAACAATACTCAATCATTGTAAAACCCTAAACAAAATAGCCACAACACATGGACATTGAGGAACATGTGGATAATATTCTTAAAGTCTCCCAGACACGTATGACATCTGCCTAGACTATGCAAACCACTCTTGACCAAGTTCTCCCAAGTGAGTATAATCACATCATGTCCCACAAGCCACTCAAAGAATTTTAATTTCAGAGGCATTTGCTAAGTCTAGATTTTCCAATATCATCCATCCACTCGGGGTAGCATATGTGAAGGAGTTATGCAATAGTGAATCTCTTCTGCATATGCAATATGTAAAGGGGTCCTACCATTCCATTTGAGAGTGTCCACCCCATCCCTAAATGAGATGTCCACACCTTAAATGTTATTGATATATTCACCCCAAATCTCTACCATAGTACCAATTAATCCCAACTCGTTGGATCTAATCCATATTGGATATAGACCCATTGGGTCATTAACAAACTGCATTTGGTTAAGGTAGAATATCCCCTAGTAATGTAAGTGATGTAAGTGTTGGATGATCTCCATGGGTAATATGTGATTTCCTTGAAAACCCCAAATCGGATCCAAACCAATCTCCACATTTCCACCTATACCAATACCTCACTGAATATTGCTAACTAACCATTGATTTACTTTCATGAAGTGATTCTAGATGTATGAGAAGTTTTTTTGGATCCAACACCATTTTTTATCCAAGCCAGTAGAGTTTGTCCCTTCAAATATTTCTCCGAAATGATCTATTTCCATAAGCCAAATCAAAAAATAACTCACTAAAAGCTCTTTATGTTTAGTGCCCATCGAAATCTCTCCTAATCTTTTAACCCCAACCCCCTCTTCTTTCTGCTGAGAGAGAACCTCCATTTGGACGAGATGGTTCTTGTCTTGTACACGAGAAGCAGACCATATAAAATATGTGATAATGGAGTTGATAATTTTATGACATGTTTGGGGAGAAAATATAAGTGCATCCAATATAAAAATATGCTATGTAATACTGATTATGCAAGTGTCAATCTGCGACCCGATCGACAACCATCTATGAGCCCATGACATCAATCAAACTTCATATATTTTTACTAACCATTGCCAATCCATAATTTTATAGTGAATTGGTTTCAAATTAAAACCAGGTATTTGAAACCACTATCAAGGTTAGAAACATCAACTATTGACTTTGTGGCTAGAACTTTCCAAAATTAATAAATATTGTTGGATAAAGAAGTCACAATTTTGTCAAGAGGGTGAAATTATTGCTAGAATCCAACAATAATTTTTTCAAGAAACCTAATCCTCGGTGTGTTTCAATCACTTTTTTGATGGTGGAAATGAATTCAACACAATTGAGAACCCCTGGGGCACCCAAAATCTTGAAGCTTGATAACTATAGCCTAGATTTCCAAATTTTCTCTCAAATTTTCTCAAAATCACACTGAAATTTCCATTGTTGTTCCGGCGAAAATGTGGCCTTGTTAAACAATAATGATATCAACCATCACTTCGATTATAGGATTTACAATCTTAGATTAAACTTGACCTTGTTTTATGAACAGGGAAAATTTGAGGGGCTAATATTAGCAGGTGGGCTAATTTTCCATGCTTTTGCCAAAAAAAAGATTCGCCAATTTACATTCTTTTTAAAATTGATTCACCCAAATTTTATAGTATAAAATTATTTTACCCTAAAAATTACCAAAATTTTATATACACTAATATAAAATAATTAGAAACCTAAATATTTTTACAAAAATATCATCAAAATTTTTACAATTTACATATGAGGGACTAGTAATATTTGCCAAAGTTTCTAAACTTTAAGATAAACTTCCATCCTTAAAATTTTCGTGTTTATGAATTAATAAGAATGTTTGTGTGTGTGTGTTGGTATTTGGTTTGACTTCTTGAGTTGTTCCATTTATATTTTGCATTAACTGTCTCTGTACTTTAGATTACTTGGCCTTTGATCTTTCCCGAGGGAAATCATACTGGTTTGTAGTGGAGTTGTCTTGCTATTTCCCTACCCTTAGAAGGTTGACCATTTTATGCCAATTTGGACACTCTTGGTGCATTTGGATCAAGGGGTGACACCTTCATTTTCCTTTTAACATCATCTTCATGACCTGAGCCAACTACCTAATGGGAGAAGATAACAAGTCCCCTTTCCCTTACATGAACAACATGTAAAACGATGTTGATGATGTTATTTCATGGAAGAGGAAAGAAATGTGTGATCATTTTTCTAAATTGATGAGGATAACTACAGCTTCAAACACCAGTGTTTGAAATGAAAAGCGTGGAGATGATGCACCATTTGGAAGAGAAATCCCTTCAATTTAAGGTGAGCATCAACATCTCAATGTTCAAAGGTGATATTGATGAAGGTTTTTGTTTTTGTTTTAGTCATCGCGAATCAATAATTAGTTGGACTAATCTGGGAGAGGACCAAGGTCAAAACTAGTAGCTGCCACTATAACATCAATAGTGTATCCAACTGCCCAACAACAACGAGCGAGATATGCCAAAAACTTATAACTTAGCAAAAGCCAAGATTCCATGGATAAGGGGGAGCCTACTCCTTGAGATTTATCATAACTGGCTAAAGGTGTTCTCATGGGTGGAGGGGATATTGATCAAAGAATTTTAGATAAATGGTTTGAAGATTTTAATGATTATTCCCATCTCTATAGTATAATTTTGAAAATATTTTAAAATTTATAAACATGAGACAGATCAACAAAACAAACATTTAACTTTTTCCTGACTATATAATATTCCAAAATATTCTTAAAATCAATGATTTAATTAATTTCAACTAACTTAAAATCAATGATTTAATTAATTTCAACTAACTTAATATTTCGATATTTTGATGTAACTATATTCTTTGACTATGAAAAAAATGCCATTTTCGACCTCAATTCACCTCAAATCCTCTCTGTTGGTTGGAATCTGTCACCCAATAGAGACAAACCCGTGACCACATGAACAAGTCTTAAAATAAACCTGAAGAGAAAATGCAGAGAAATTGCAGTAGAAACCAGGCAAGTCCATTTCTTACTAAGCAGAAACCAGGTAAGTCTATTTCTCACTAATCACCGAGTTCCACCGCCTGATGGCAATAGAATTGTATGTCAAGGACCCTGAGTGATTGAAGTTTAAGTTACTGCGTTAATATCTGCAGGCATTGATGGAGTGGACAGATCCCTTCTCCCAATAGTTTAATGGAATACCGCAATAAAAACTTTCAATTTTGACAGTGAAAATCTATTTTTCAGCCCAATTTTTGTTCAAGCAAATACACCCAAAAGCTGTAACTTAAGTTGCTATACGATTGGCGTTGAGGCCAACTGTAACTTGCGCCGCATTAGTGCCCCGTCACATATCCTTGTGTGAGGTTGTTACAGGTGTTGATATTATGCTTGGGCTCAGGTTCAAGATTGAAGTCAAGAGCATGTGTGAGGTTGTTACAGGTGTTGATATTATACTTGGGCTGTATAAAATTATTTCTTACACCAATAAAAATTAAAATAGGTATATAAAATTATTTCTTATAATTAAAATATGGAATTATAGGTCAAATTTGAAAAGAATTACACATTTTGAATTTTTTTAATTTAAAATAAAAAAATGTTTTGCTCAATATATTTTTAATTTTTTATTTATTTTTTTTAATTTTCAATAAGAAGTGAAAAGGTGTTTTACTTTACATTATTTTATTAATTTTTTTGATATTAGAATTTTTTATAAACCATAAAAATTGGAAAAATAAGTCTTAACAATTTGGTTGGGCTCTATATTTTTTTTTATTTCCTTGGAAATTTTTCTATGGAAAGTGGAAAGTTGTTTTACTTTACATTTTTATATTGATTTTTTTATTAATAATTTTTTTTATAAATTACATTTTTGAATGTTAACAAATTCTCTCCGCATAATAATTCAAATAAGAATTTTAACAATGGTTCTTAGTATCATTATTTTAAAAAAGAAAAATTATAATATTTATAGGATAGAATTTTAATGTTATGGAATTCATGGATATATGTAATTTTTTTTTATTTGTAGGAAATCAAAAATCAAAATTATTGGTTGTGGTGAATCCTCTTATGGTCCAAAAGAGAAATTATTGTAATTTGAATCAACTCTCCATTCTCTTGTTACTTGGATTTGTAAATAATAAGTACCTGTCTTGCCAAGAGCACTCTAAGCATATCTTATTTCTACCTACTCTATTTGCTTGTATTTACTCCTTACTTTCATGCTTGCATCTACTGTTTGCTTTAGTTGCTTGGATTTATCAATAAAATATGCATGGCTTCTCTATTTGCTTGTATTTACTCCCTACTTTGCTTGCTTGCATTTACTGTTTGCTTTAGTTGCTTGGATTTATCAATAAAATATGCATGGCTTCTTTATGCCTACTTAACCTGAAGACATGACACTAGACACGATGGACCAAATTGATCTAATGTGGGTTCGAGGCTTTATTTTTAGAAATGCTTTAGTTGCTTAGATTTATCAATAAAATATGCATGGCTTCTTTATGCCACTTAACCTAAAGACATATGCATGGCTTCTTTATTCCACTTAACCCGAAGACATGACACTAGACACGATGGATCAAAATTGATCCAATGTGGGTTCGAGTCTTTATTTTTAGAAATGCTTTAGTTACTTGGATTTATCAATAAAATATGTATGGCTTCTTTATGCCACTTAACCTGAAGACATATGCATGGCTTCTTTATGCCACTTAACCTTAAGACATGACGCTAGACACGATGGATCAAAATTGATCCAATGTAGGTTCAAGTCTTTATTTTTAGAAATTCAACATTGAATAAGTAGTATTCAATTTAAACTAATGTTATTTTTATGTTCTTTTGTAGATTATATTCTACATCATAATGCACATGTGTACAAATCATTATGCCTAGGCAAAGATTCTAATAAGTTATATTTCTTTTATGGAAAATTATGTTGTAGGAGGTTGTAAATAGTAGTGTTTTTTTTAATTATTATTTTTTTTCATTGGAAATTGCAATTATATCTATAGAATAATATTAAATTTTGTTTTTTATTTTTTTGCAAATGCTTGATCGATTGGACCAATTACCCTATAAGAAAGAAGAATAGTTTGATTGTATATGAGAAATGACTTCTAAGAGATGAACAAGTTACTAAATGTTCTTATTTAATTCCCTCCATATAATTGTATAATTATTACATAGAGTGTAAGTAAATGATACAATTGAATTCCTTCCATATAATTCTTATATAAATTGTAAGCAAATGATCCTCACAAATTCAATCCATATGATTCTTATATGTGGTATAATATTATAATATTGTTAACTAGTGCCCCACACATATACTTGTTCAAATATACTTGGAATTTTGACATCAAGATAAGACTCTTTGTTTCATGTCTAGATAACTTAACGGGGTAAGAGATATTATATATAATTTTAAATATGAAAAAAATAAAAAAATATTATGAAATTAACCCTATTTTACCAATCTCTTCAAATTTGATCCTTCTTGGGCAGGCATCCATGCTTACGATATTGACATGGAAAAGTATGATGCATGACATGGATGTGGCATACCTTGGTTAACTACTTTTCCTACTGACATCGCCGAGTCCTCGCATTTTTTGACATTATAGATTATCTCCTCTATGTGGGTACCAAAGATCATTACTCTTTCAGAGAAAAAAATCGTTCACCTTACCGTCTTGGGGGAAAAAGAAAGAAGAAGGAACTTGGATCACCAAAAAATATCTCTTAACTACAAAACAATGAGTAATAATAATTTGACACGTGTGAAATAATTATGGTGATCATTCTGAGGAATCAGAGGAATTTTGGGGAGTAGAGTAGGGATGAAATTTGATGGGTAAATTGGTTGAAATATAATTAAAATTTTTCTATGTTTATCAATATTTTTTTGTTTAAATATTCAATATAGTACTAAAGTCACAAAAATCGTTGAATGCGATAAGTGTTTCATATTTGAATTTCCTAATTTGTTTGGGAGTTGTTTATGAAATCATTATTGTGGAAGTTTTTTTATTTATTTTTGGCATTGTCTAAGAATTTATGGTTAAAATTTAGTGAAATAATCTTATTTTGGTTAAATTGTGTTTTTTGTTGTTTAAGATTAATTTTAGAATGCATGAATAGATTCAAAATCTTGAAAAAAAGTTGTACACTTGGATTGTGTAGAGTTCAGAAATCTAATTAATGATTCCAATAAATTCCTTCTAGAATTTGACCAAAAAATACACTTGAAAAGCTTTCAAAACATATAACAATTAGACTATGACTATGAACTTTTCAAGAGTATTGTTTCACCATGTGTAAATTGTTGTCCTTTGTATATGGTTCTAGGAAATAGAACTATGTCAAAGCATCTAAGTAAGGGGCGTGTTCGAAAATGGATGATTCAAAGATAGAAACACTCTTAGATGTTTATAATCCTTGAAAACTTTAAAGAGCATTCAAAGTGTCGATTCCAACAATAACAACATACAAATCTTTGAAATCAAATATTCTTTATGAATATATAATCATCTAAATAAGCAGAAGTGTATAGAAGCATTTCTATAGCACAACATTAATACAATTAGAATGGTATAGATGTAACAATCTAATGACACAAAAAAAATTATATCAAACAAACTGTTCAATCAAGTTACTCAGTAATGAACATAACTTTGCAGTGAGACTTCAAGGAGGTTGATATTCAACCCAACCTTTCCAAAATATCCATACATCCTCAAATGTATGCAAAAAAAGATTATGTAAACACAGGAAACTACTCACACAGTATACAAATGCTACTACAAATCAAATTAATACCCTTTGATTATCTTCAAAAATTGAAGTATTACAACAGTATTCCAAAACTTGGTCTGGGTATCAACCCTTCTACATTAAAGAATAATAGTATATATAAATTCTCTTACAAAAATCTTATCTTATATAGATTTACAATGAAAAATAAATATTATTGAAAAGATTTTGGATAATTTCAATAAGAATCTAACTAAAAATAGAAAGTATGCTCTTGAAAAAACTTTGGTTGTCCTTGATATTTGCATTTGGGTTCGATGTATATGAATCTGTTCTATTTTATCTACTTTATATTTGGAATTGTCTTGATCTTATACTAAACTACAGTCTTGATAATTTGAACTTATCCAACAAGTTTAACAAGCTTCTCCCATTCATCATCAGTTGGATAATCTAGATCAATCATTTTTCTAAAAGCCTCATCTACTTTTGTATATCTCTCAAAAGATGGTACAACTATGAAAATATATTTGATCTCATAACAAATAAATAGATCATCAGCTAAAATTTGAAGTAAACTTTGGCCACTTAGTTCTCCTTTTATTCCAACAATTGTTGATTTGTTCATTACTACTCTACTAAGTGATCCCTGATAATCTTCCTTTGTCATCATTTTCCCTTGTGATCTCTTGAACAAATGCATACCTTTTTGCTAAAAAATAGAAAGAGTTCATTTGCTCTGTCAAAAGTCCAATCTCCCAAGACTGGTCAAAATGAGTAAAATGAGGCTGCCGAAATGCATAGTGATGTTACAGTCAACTGTTTAATGCCTTCCTCAACTCCAAATTGAGCTTATGATAGCTCATTGGAAAGATATTTGTGTCTAATTATCAGTTGACTCATCAAGAAAGTCATTTGGGCATCTCATATAGGAGAAAAATTGATTTTACCAAGGTCACTCCAAAGGTGAACTAACCCTCTTGAGGAAAATGATGTTTTCGACATTTCTCCCAAACCATGAAGCCTGTGTAAAAAATAAAAGAG
This sequence comes from Pinus tabuliformis, assembly GCA_031772625.1. NCBI lineage: Eukaryota > Viridiplantae > Streptophyta > Pinopsida > Pinales > Pinaceae > Pinus > Pinus tabuliformis. Next base: position 1,688,925,703 of record CM062820.1, read on the forward strand.
GTTTTTATTAATAAGTAAATCATGGACAAAAACCTCTCTCACTATTCTCAAATTCATCTTTTCTTGCCCAGAAACACAGTTTGAAGAAAATTGTCCCTTATGTGTGGTGAATGGCTTGTTCCTTGGAATGACTTCTCGAAAAATGATGGAGACCTAATGTTTGATGATATGAAATGGCCTCATAACTTCTGATATCCTTCATACCTCCTCTTCTCATAGATATCTTAACAACACTTCTGTGTGTATTTTCCTTTGCTGTTCCCTACAAGGAACAACACTTTTTTGAGTGTTTTTGTTGTTCCTTCAAAGGAGAAACACTTTGGGAGTATTTTCAAGAACAACCCTTCCTTCCTCTTGTGGGATTATTCCTAGTTCATCTCAACCACATTTTACTGATTCCCTTTCATGCCATGAAGTACACTACTTTTATGAGGATAAGAATTATGGATTTTATTGAAGCGAGTTAATATCATTCATGTTATGATCTTTAACATGACAACTTCTTAATGATAGATTATTTTCAAAAGGGACACAATTATTTATATACTACTTTACTGCATCGTTTTCTACTGTACATGATACTGATTAATAATCTTAATACCCATGCTAGTTCCACCCTTCCTGGTTATAATCTTCTCTGCCGGTACTAAATGAGATTATGGGTATATTTTTTTCCTATCGACATGTTCGACTTCTTCCACCATCCCTGCTCTTAAGGAGTACTGAGCCTCCCTCTTTTTATCATAAAAATGTGTAATAACAATAAAATTTTGTTCACAGATGGAGGATAGGGGGTCTCATTACGAGCCAGCCTACCATTTTCATAAGGTTGTAACAAAGTGACATTCCCATTATGGCCACCACACCAGGGTTATGATCCATTGGATAGCCAAATTATCCTTGGAACAAGAGGTCTCATCACGAACCAGCCTGATCACTTTTGCTACATCCCAGTGAATGGCAGTGTGGTTATTTGGTTACCACGCCAACACACTGATCTCTTCTATATAACAACAATGAAACTCTCTAGTTATAAATTGAGGATCTTGGCTCATATGGGTTAAAAAGCAACCCTGTTGAGGCTATGGATGCCTATTGGCAGCAGAGGCTCTGCTTATGGTTTTGAAGCTATATCTTATCATCAATTATTACTATAAAACCCTTTTCTTATTCTTTCTTTTTATCAGAGAAGTTATTTCCTTAATTTTTTCCCTATTTTGAACCTTTACGCATGAGAAATTGTTTTCAGATCAATCACATCATTTTCAGCTAGAATTCCATTAGCAAAGCATCTTTTTGGCATATTACTGTCCTTTTTCTTTTTGCATAACTTATCATCAATCCAAAGTGTCCTATCTCTTATTCCTAACTATCTTTACGAACTCTTCTCTCATTATAACCATAACTCTCGTCGTCCTATCATTGATATGTGTACTCTGCTTCATTTACTGCTGTATTGTTCATTCCCTTGCCTTGTCATCAGCATAACACCTTTCATAGGCTTTATGGTCATGGAATCCATTTTCCAATTGGAGGGGGGAATGTATGCATTATTGGATAACATGCGATATGACTACTGCACTCTACCATGACTTGTTGATTTGACAAAATATTAGTATTGCATGTATACAAAAGTTTTTATGATTGAAATTTTTGCATGCATCTTATCTGTTGCTATTCAAAACTAACACTGTGGATACAAGAACATTGTATGCAAAATTGTGATTTGTTTACAGGAGAACAACAAGTATGGGGGGTAAACTCTATTCGCAGCATGCCCACACTATTGCAACTAACAGAAGAGGCTCGAGCAACTCGCGAACGTGAACAATTGTTCAGACATGATGTGCTTGCTTGGATTCCACCTTTTATATCACTTTCAGCACCAACTTTTCTTACATCAGCTTCAACAAATGCTAGTCCATATATGTCATTCCACATTTTTCTTTTTGAAGGTAAAACTTAAGGTAAAATAGCATAATTTTCTGATTTATTACGAAATTTAGGAGAATTTCATAAAAATCCATTTTGAACATTATTTATCATCCTTCATTCCACATCTTTACGACTTCCCACTTTTTAGTGGCATATCATCTTTCAGTTTGGGGGAGTGTTGCTTTCATTCATTTCTTTCTTATGACCATGTCATTAATATTTTTATCATCCATTGCTATTCTTATTCATTCTCAACACCTCCCTTATTCCATGATTGTTTTACACGAAGAATAGAATTCAATAGATGGTAGCGACCACCTAAATTTGTTTTCTAGCATTGCATGAGGGCATGCTAATTCTTCATTTTGGGGGAGGAATTTCTACGCATGATGGAAGTTTTCTACTTTCTTTCTCATTTAAGGCATACAATTTCATTTTTATACAGTGTAGAAATTGATTTGCGTATATTTTTAAAACTATGAACTCAATTCTTGTGATTTCTGGATAACACAAACGTATCATTAAATACACAAACCCAGATAATTTCATGTTAAATTAGTTCATACAATTTCAAAAATCATGCACTCTCACCTATAGCCATTTTTCTTATATCTCATGATCCGTGCATCAAAACGATATGATTTTTGGATCATAGAAGCATTCATATATTATAAATCTACTTGTAAAATTTCAGTAAAATTTGGTTTGTAGTTTTTGAGAAAATGGTTAATGAAGTTTGTTGTTACTTATATCATATTTTGTTGCAACTTCATATACACATAAGTTGAACGTCAATGTAAAACAATGTTACACCTTCATCAAGATTGCTAAAATTGAATATTCATTATTTGAGGAAAAATTATTTGTTCCATCCATTTCACGAGTTGGGATGACCAATTTTTTATTGCTTGGTTAACACAGAGTCTTTGGGTTGCATGAGGACATGCAATATATTCAGTTTGGGGGTATGTTGGGCCACTAATATGTCATTATTATTATCACTTTTTAACACCAATTTCATCCATTTCTATTCATGCCATTTATCGTGATTTATCATATAATTCTATTTTATAATTATTTATGCTCTTATGGATAAATATTATTTATTTTCCTTTATTTTTAATAAATTGATAATTATGCATGTTTACTGATGGTTTATTAATAATTTTTTTCACCATTTTAGCCTCCAAGATATTTTCCAGATCGAAGATTTGATCATTAAATGTGCCAACTCAGAAATTCGCTGGAATAAGAAGTGACAATTTTGTATTGACTAGTTTGGTCAAATGGAGTAGAATGTGGAAAATCCAAAACATGGGTTTTGTTCAGAACGGACCAAGTTAGTTTTGTAATGAGAATTTTTCATAAATTCAGCCTGTACTAAGAGAAACAGAAGGTTCTCTGAAGAATTTTTCTCAGATTCGCTGTTGTGGCCGTTTTCCAAATTATCCCAGTTGCAATGCCAAAATTGACCTGTTCCTGTTGAATGCTGATGGGGAGATATTTCAAATATGATCTTGTTTATCAATTTTCTGTGAGCAATCCAATTTTGTAATGAGAATCATATTGTAATCATCTCTGTTGTAACTGCTCTCTGCTCTCTCTGTATTTAAATGAAAACAGAGATCACAGATGGGAAATTATGGATTTTCATGATGGATGATTAGAGAGGGAATTAAATGGGTCAATAGATTAGATATAGGATAGGATAGGATAGGAGGAAGGGGGATGGATCTCTATTATTTCAAACTGTAATTCCGATTTATAGACTTGTGGTGCCAAGGGAACGCGATCATATTGTAATGTCACTCAAGTTCAATGATTAATATATAATTTGGAAGTTGTTGTTCATTCTCCTTATCTGAAGTAGCCCAACAACATTCACCGGCAGCTAAGGGCCCAACCTCTAGTGGATTAAGCTGCTGCTCTGTATTATATCTTTCTGATTTCTGCAAGTGTGGTTTGTTTAATGATTACCTTCTACAATTGAATCACGTTGCCATTTTCTTCCATCATAACAAGATTATTATTCATTATAACATAAACTGTTATGTAGTTCATTTTGGTTATAAAGCTTCGTTGTTCACTTCAGATTCTGCCGCGCATTACAGGTTGCTGCTTATTTAGTATTGTTGCTCATTTCTATTAATTTCGTAGTGCTATCCATTTCCATTTAGTATTGATGTTCATTTAGCTTTGCGGTTCATTTCCATTTAGCATTGTTGTTCATCTTCAATAATTTAGTTTTACTGTTCCTTTCCATTAATATTTCATTTCTGTAAGATGATATTTTCTATTCAATTCATTTCCGCTAAAGTTAAGCTTTGCTGTTCAATTTTTCAATAGACTTAGTCACTGTTCTTTTATGTAAGGATTTGATTTCATGTTTTAATTGATATTGGAGCAAGTCTGTTTTAGTGAGCATTTCCAATTGAATTTCCATTTCCAGTTATTTGCTTTAGTGTGGATTGAAATATCAACAACTGTAAAGGACACTAACTGCGGCTGTCTAAGTTCTCAGATTGGAGATCTTGCCTATGATTGATTTTCATTTGCATCAGTTTACAGGAGAGAGAGTTATCATTACTGAGCCTCAACTGATGATTGCTTGAGTAAATGATTTAGTTATAGAACATTTCAATTTCTTACTATTCCAATTAGATTGTGTTTCCAGCATTCATTTACTTTTTCATTTTAAGCACTATACTACAAAACATTACTCTTGAGTAAATGACTCCCTCAGAATGAGTACACTTTTGAAATAAAAAATCATCCCTGGGTTGACAATTAATGTGAAGATAATTAGGTGTTAAAAAGGCACCTTTTATCTCTCAACAACAGCTCCTGCATTCTTGATGAATAGATATGCACCTCTTCAACTTCCACAACCATTGAATCAAGTGGCACAAGAATACCTCAAGATTCTTCCTCGCTTTACAGGGGAAGATGAATAAACAACGTAGAATCATGTATCAATATTTTGTAACTTTGTAGAAAACTCAGATATTGGACATCTGGATGTTTCTATAAGGAGTTTTATTCAATCCTTGGATGGAGAAGCGAGAAAATGGTTTAAAGGGCTTCCTAATAACTCTATTCCTTCTTGGGAAGAGATGGAGTGCCTATTCACCTAGAGATGGGGAGAAAAAAGAGACCATGGGTATTCATTAATCGAGTTTAATGCTATAAAGAAGAAGTCTGATGAAAATGTAGTTGAATTTGTTAGAAGATTTAATAAATTGTACAATAGTCTTCCAGTGGAGATTAAGCCCCCTCCTGCTGGTGCCAAAATAAATTTTGCATGGGCCTTTGAGTCAGATTTTAGATTTACATTGAGGGAGAAGAGATCCCCAAAACTTGATCAGATCCAAACAGATGCATTAGATATTGAAGCAAATCTAGTGGCTACAGGAAAAACACCAGAGACACAACCTATCCAAGAAAAGGGAAAGGCAAAGATAGAATCCTCTCAAAGTGAAACGCTAGAGGATATGAGTAGTGTAATTAAAACTTGGTCAGATAAATTGAATAAGTTAGAGTTATAAAATAAGAATTCTCAGAGACAAACATAGTATAATAAAAACTTTAATCCCCAATATGGAAGACAACCTTTGGAAATCTTGCAAAAGGAGAGAAAAGATCAGGATCAAATTCAAGCACCATTGTATATAGAGGCAGATCCTAGTGAAATACTTGAGCATCGTAGGGACCATGAAGATCAAATTTCTACGTTATATGCAGTAGATGATGATGAGCTTCGTGTTGAAGGAGAAAAGTATGAATATGCTGAAATAGATGATATTCATGATGAAAATGAAATTGATGAATATTGGAAGCAATTATCTAATTTTATGGATGTAGAACTACACAAGAAATATGACTTGAGATCAAGGAAAAGTTCAAGAAGTAAAGAAAATGAAGGTGAGTAGCAAGTTTTGGCTTTCTCACCAAAGGCGACTCCACAAGAATCTCAGCCTGCAAAACCAGTAAATAAAGGGAAGCAACAACAAAATGCAAATGGTAAGACACAAATACTTCAAGGTGAGTCTTCTCAAGACCAAAGTGGAAAAATTCCTTTGGAGAAGCTTGTTTCAATTCCCAAAGTAATTTCAGTCATGAAGAAAGGAGAGGATGAAAATGAGAAGAATGCTAAACAGGGTCATTTTTTTGGTCTTACGAAAGAGTTGGAGAAGGTAAGAATTTAAGTTCCCCTTACAGAATTACCAAAAACACCATCTTATCAGAGGGATATTGCTAAGTTTATTAATTTAGAAGAAAATGCGAATATTAATGACAATGTAAATTTGCAGGAAGATAAACTAGTAGTGGTTTTTGGCCCACATGTAGAGGAAGTAGATTCTTCAACACCCCCTTTTTATATTTCCTTATTGATTCATGATTTCCTCCTGCATAATTGTATGTTTGATTCAGGAGCTTCACACAATCTTATGCCATTGCCAGTGATGAAGTAACTAAATCTACCAGTTACCAAACCCTATAGAGACTTGTGCTCTTTTGATTCAAACAAAGTCAAGTGTCTGGGGCTCATTAAGGATCTGGTAGTATCACTAGCCTAGATTCTAGCTAGAAGCTTGGTCATGGATGTAGTAGTAGTAGATATCCCTGCTAGATATGGAATGCTACTATCTAGGTCACAGGGGGCTAAATTCGGTGGTGTCCAAAAACTAGATTTTACATATGTTGTTATGTTGACTTTTAGTGGGGATGAGATAAGATTGTACAAAGAAACTAGATTTGTAAAGACAATTACGAAAAATGGAGCAAGTAATTCACCTGTATATAGCTAATAGAAAGATGACTTTGCTTGCTTCATGTTGCATGATAATGCAGAGTTGGCTGAAGATAACCAGAGGCAGCTTACTTCAGCCTGTGTAAAAACAGAGCTACAAACTAAAGGAATGTGGAAATTCTTCTTTGATGGAGCCTATTCCAAGGAAGGAATAGTTGTTGGTTTTCTTTTGATTTCACTTGGAGGTAATATGTTCCCTTTTCCCTTTAAACTAGAGTTCGAAGCAACAAACAATGTGGCAGAATATGAGTCCTTGATTATTGTTCTGCAAATAGCTAAACAAATGGGAATTAATTCAATTTCTGTTTTTGGAGATTCGGAGCTGATTATCAAACAAATAAAAATTCACCGTTGACAAAACACCGTAGGCTTAGAGCATACAAAAATGGAGTCTAGGATTTGGTTGAGAATTTTTTCGAGGATTTTAATATTCAATTCATTCCAAGGGATGGGAATAGATTAACAGATTCATTGGTTCTGGCTGCTAGTACTTTCAGGCCTCTTATTAATCCAAAACTAAGATATGAGGTAGAAATGAGGCACAAACCTTCTGTTCCCAATAATGTTAAGCATTGGCAAGTTTTTGAAGATGATTAGTAGGTTAAAGAATTTTTTACTATGGTTGAGGAATTTTAGGGAACATAAATTGATCAGGATGAAGATGAAACAATAGAAGTTGCAGAAGTTAGTGGTTTAAAAGATTCAATAGCTAATAAAAAAGTTTTTCAGTTGAAAGATAATATTCTGCCAAAGGGGCTTGTCCCTCTTGAAAGGCTGTTTAACCCTAATGATGTGGTTGTTGACTCAGGAAAAATATCACAGGAGGAACACATTCAGGATCATAATATTATAACTCAGGAGAAACCCAGGCTAGTCAAATTATTTAGTGGAGTTTCACCTAATTATCAGGAGAGACATATTAAAATTTTCAAGGACTATGTTGATGTCTTTGCATGGTCCTATGAGGATCTCAAAACATATGATGTAAATATTATTCAACACAAGATCCCCTTGAAGGAGGGAATTAAGCCCTTTAAACAGAAGCTTAGACAGATAAATCCCATGCTTCTACCATCAATTGAAAAAGAGGTCAAAAAATTGCTTAATGCCAAATTAATAGTTCCACTCAGGTACTCTGATTGGGTGGCTAATTTAGTGCCCGTAAGAAATAAAAATGAAGATATAAGGTTATGTGTGGACTTCAGAAATCTCAACAAGGCTTCCTTGAAGAATAATTATCCATTGCATAAGATGGGTCATGTGCTGCAGAAGGTAACAATATCTTTTAGAATGTGAATGTTGGATGGATTCTCTATGTATAATCAGGTGGTTGTGGATAGAGAAGATCAGAAGAAGACAACATTCACAACTCCCTAGGGAACCTTTATGTATGCCAGAATGCCTTTTGGGTTGATGAACGCAAGTGCTACATTTCAGAGGGATATGGACATTGCCTTTGTGGGAGATAAGTTTGTAGTAATATATTTGGGTGATATTATTATTTTCTCAAAGTCTGATGAAGAACATTTGGACCATCTAAAAAAGACTTTTGAAAAATGTAGAAGATTTGGGCTTTCCTTAAATCCCAAGAAATCCATCTTTTCTCTAGAAGAGGGAAAAATATTTGGGCATATTGTTTCTAGAGATGGGGTGAAGATAGACCCAGTAAGAGTATAAGCTGTGCAAAAAATACCACTTCGAAGGAGTAAAAAGGATATTCAAAAGTTCCTGGAAAAAATAAACTTCTTAAGGAGATTTATGTCCAATTATGCAGAAATTGTAAAAGAAATTACTAATATCCTGAAGAAAGAGAATGAAGTGCATTGGACCTGGGAATCTATAGAATCATTTTCCAGGATTAAATAAGCATTGCAGGCAACTCCAGTCCTAATCAGCCCTAATTATCAAAAGCCTTTCCAAGTTTTTTCATTCGCATCACCGACCTCAATAGCTGATGTCTTACTACAGAAGAATGATGAACAAAGGGAGCAGCCTATTTCATTCTTCAGTAAGATTCTTAGGGATGTTGAGCTGAAATATAATATTCTTGAGAAGCAGGTGTACGCTTTGATAAAAGCCCTAAAATCCTTTAGAACTTATGTGCTGCAGTCACAAATCATTTCCTATGTGCCAAATGCTGCAGTAAAAGATGTACTAGTACAGGGAGATGTAGAAGGAAAAAGAGGAAAGTGGATAGCCAAGATCCAAGAGTATGACTTGGACATAAAATCCACAAAGGTGGTGAAAGCACAAGGATTGGAAAAAATTATGATAGAGTCGAACTTTCAGGCATTGGGTATCAACTTGCTAACACCTGTGGATGAAGGAATAACTTAAGAAAATGATGAAAATCCAGATCCAGGTATGAAGATCAGGTAGAATTTTTTATGTTCAGAATGGTACAAGCATATAATTCATTATTTGTGTTATCTCTCCTATCTCCAATCCTTGGATAGAACAAATTATAAAGCATTAAAGATCAAAGCACAACCATATGTGATTGTGGAAGGCAGATTATACTGGAAGGATCCTGTAGGAATTTTGTTGTTATGTTTAACAGAGGATGAGTTTACAGAGGCAATCAAAGATCATCATGAAGGGCTATGTGGAGGAAATTACAGTTGGAAAATTAATGCACATAAAATCCTTCAGACATGATTTTATTGGCCTTCTTTATTTGGTGATACATTCATGTTTGTCAGAAGCTGTCAGAAGTGTCAGCTTTTTCTTGAGAAGAAGAGGTTAGCTCCCTTGCCTTTGATCCTAGTATTCATAGAGGAACCATTCAGACAATGGGGATTGGACTTTGTTGGAGAGATTAACCCACCTTCAAGTGAATAACACAAGTGGGTTCTCATAGCTATCGATTACTTCACTAAGTGGGTAGAATCTATACCTACTAAGAGAGAAAATGATTAGGTGGTGATGAAATTCTTAGAGGAGAACATTTTTAACAGACTTTGATGCCCCATTAAAATCATAACAGATAATGGTCAAGTCTTTAATTCAAGTAAGTTTACTAATTTTTGTCAAAAGTATAATGTTATTTTGTCTCATTCAACAGCTTATCATCCACAGGGAAATGGATTAGCGGAATACACTAACAAAACTTTGATGAAGATCCTTAAGAAAACTATTATAGAGAACCAAAAAGACTGGGATTCTAAGTTAAAGTTTTCTCTATGGGCTACTAGAGTGAGTACAAGAAGATCTACAGGAAAATCACCTTTTGAATTAGTATATGGAACTCAGGCTCTATTTCCAAGTCAACTCGTGAAGCTTGTGATTGCAATGATTCAGGAGGTGAAATAAGAACCGAATGATTTGATAAGAAGAATGAATAAAGTAATGGAGCTAAGTGATAATAGAGACAAGGTAAGAGACAACTTGATTATGTATCAATCGAAGATGAAAAGTATTTTTGACAGAAAAGCCAAGGAGATTGATTTTAAAGTTGCAGATCAAGTACTAAGATGGGATACTAGAAGAGAAGATAAAGGTAAGCATGGGAAGTTTGATCCTCTCTGGTACGGTCCTTTCAGAATTGTTGAAGCAATGTCCAATAACACTTTCCTTCTTGAGAATATTGATGGAGAAACTCTACAGCTTCCTGTCAATGGGTAGTACCTCAAGCATTTCTTTCAGTTCTAAATCATAAGCATTTTATCATTGTAAATATCAGAGTGCATTTAGTGTACAAATACCATAGAGTTTTAATTGGTTGCAATATATGAGTCCATCCCCGAGGTGAAGGCACTGAAATGCAGTTCTTAGTGCCTGTGTGGCAAAAGCACTATCCCCAGGTGGAGCCAGATGTTGTAGCTTCTATTGTTATTTTCTTCTTATTTTCAATTTTATCACAAAAAGAAATCAAAATCAAAAGAGAAGAAAAATCAAACCTTTGTGTAAAGGTGCGCTGCGGGAAAACAATAAGTCTGAAGGTTAATTAAGTTTCAACCCTGTAGTTCACCATGACGTGAGCATGGTTGACAACAACGTGTGGCCTAGATTCATTGTGGGGGTTCGTTCTCAATGTAGTTCCTTTATATGCTTTACACCCGCAAAGTCTAAGATAATCTTGTTTGATTTCGCATAAATGAACTTGAATGGGTTTTGTTTCGGAAATGCGATGGGATGGTGTACCTACGAGAAGATTTGGGTCATGGATCAGCAAGCTAGATCCAACAATAATCACACAAGTAAGCTAGAATGGTTTTGTTTCAGGAATCCAACACGAAGGTATATTTGCGAGAAGATCTGGGCCGTTGATCGACAAGCCACTGATCCAATGACAATTGGGCGACAACTTATCGGACGCGACAATATATCAAATATAATTCAAGCTTGCTGAAGTCTAGGTTAATCACAGCTATCCATCCAAAAGGACGGGATCCAATGGATATCAGGTGAAGAAATGATCGGGTTTTAGCGCTAAATTCAGAACTGATAGATTATAAATTGGTGATATATATTTCCCATCGAGTCCATATGGGAGTCAATGGAGCATTGAATAGGCAGACTTGATAGGATTTATTTCAAACGAGTTTAAAATCTTGTGATGTCTAGAAGATCAGACCGTTGATTGAGAAAATGATTGGACGTCTCACGTATAGCAAAGGCAGACCCGATAGATTTATGAATCAAATTGTTAAATCTTTTCAGTTCCGTGGCAAACTAATGTTTCGCGTAAAATAGTCAATTACACTGTTTAAATGAGACAATCTGAATTAGTGGTGGATGACTAAAACTTCAAAGAAATGTGATTCGTAAGGTTTTCTTATGTTTTGTCCAATTAAAATGCACCCAACACATATGCAAGCCCAGGTTCACGCATGGAGTTTTGTCAAAGTTTATAATAATTAAAATGGTTTAATCATTATTAAATCTTCTACAGAGAAACTCAACAACTAAACAACTGAGTCGAAAAGCTAGTTGTTATCATTGTTGTCTAACTTCTGTTACTTCCTGTTATTCTATATTCTTTAGAAGGAGTTGTCTTTTACCCTCTATGTAATGTTTTGTAATAATTTTTACTCTAGACAGTTAGGAAAATAATTAAGAAATTTGATAGTTTCAGTGGTCACGAACTGTCTTGTAATGTATAAAAAGAGGTAAATTTAGAAAGAAGGGGTTTGAATTTTGGAGAACCTGGATACTAAGCTACTGAATTCCTGATACAACTATTGATTAATAAAGAATCAGAAGTTTTTCGTATGTTGTTGGGTATGATTTTGTCTTTTCTCTATTATGTGCCATCTTATGTTTTCTTCCTTTGAGTATAGTAATTGAAGCTGCAAGTCTTTATTTGCCTATGTAAATAAAGTTAAATTCCTTAAAGAGCACTCCTATACTTGAAGTTCCCATTTATGCAATTCTTCTAAGTTACAGATAGTAGTTTCTCTATAAAAAAACATATTATCTATAACTTCTCCTAGTGTCACAGATAGTAGATCCTGTGTTAAACAACATATTGTCTATGAATTATTCAATCTTTCTTCATTCATCATTTATATTCAAAAATCAAATGGCATTCTGATGTTATCATGTCACCTAAGTATTGAGGATGAAGAACCAAATTTCCCAAGTGACAAACGAGTCACAAACAAGTGACAATCTTTGTAATTATTAATGTCTTAAGCACAACTTCTATATAGCGAGGAAATTGGTTTCTTAAGGTACAACAGGTGCAACTAGATTGGAGTACACAGTTGTGCCAATGTGACCATAGAAGAAGGTGAGGAAGATCCCAGAAATATCAGTATCCTTGAGTTAGAGGGACATTGCGAAGTCGCTAGACCTAAGGGAGAAGTTCCTATCATATAAAAAGTATTGAAAACCAAGAAAGTCAACATTGGGTTGGAAGCACAGGTGAAGTTTTCAAATATTACGAATTACTAGGAAGAGGACATAATTGACAAAGTTGTTGATTTATTACGAGAATATCAGGACTTGTTTCCAACAAATTTCTCTAATATGAAGTGGATAGTAGGTGATATGGGTATTATGAAGATCAGTCTAAAGCTAGATGTGAAGTTGGTAAAAAAGCACCCATACCGGTTGAATCCTAAGTGCAAAGTAAAAGTGCACGAAGAACTAGATAAGATGCTTGTAGAAGGAATTATTGAGCCTTTAGAAGATTGGACTGGGTTAATCCTCTGGTGGTTTAGGAGAAGAATATGAAGGGAAAACTCTGAATCTGCATAGATCTAAGGAAGTGGAATGATGCTTGTGTAGATTATCCATTCCCTAGACCATTCGTAGATGAAGTATTGGCGAACACTAGTGGCCAAGAAGCCTACTCATTTACATATGGGTTCTCAGGGTACACCATATTAATATCGTGCCAGAAGATCAAAGTAAGACTACCTTCGCCACAGAATGAGGTTTTTTTCAGTATACAATTATGCCCTTTGGGCTTAAGAATTTCCTTGCGATCCTTTCGAGGGTGACAATCACAACTTGTAAAGAATTTATTCATAAGTTTTTGGATCTTTACTTTGACGATTGGACAATGTTTGGGTTAGTGAAAAATCATGTTGCAAGTCTTCATATAATGTTGGATACTTGTAGGAATTATCATATATCCCTTTGTCTAAGGAAGTGCATCTTTTTCATACAATATTGGATACTTTTGGCCCACGTTCTTTTTAAGTAGGGGTTAATAGTGGACCTTACTAAAATTGTAGTGATTTTCAATCTGGAGCCTCCAAGGAATGTAAAACAGCTTCCCACAACATTAGGCCATACAAGACACTATAGGAAATTCATCAAGACATATTCACAGATCACTATACCCATGGAAAATTTATTAAAGAAGGATGTGACATTTTGTTGGGATGATGATTGCAAGAAAACCTTGGATGTATTGAAGCAAAATATGGTCACAACACCCATTCTGGTGTTCCCTGATTGGAAGAAATAATTCCATCTACATGTAGATGTGTCCTGCATAGCATTAGAAGCCGTCTTAAACCAACCACGTGTAGGAGATATCGGCATTCTGATTTCATTTGTGAGTAGGAAGTTGTATAGGCATAAAATGATTATTCAACCATGGAGTGCGAAAGGTTGGAAATGGTATATTGATCCAAAAGTTTAGGCATTATTTGTTGGGAGTGAACTTCAAAATTTACACAGATCATTCCACTCTGAAGTACCTGGTCAGCAAGCTTATGTTGGAGAGGGGGAATTTGTAGGTGGTTACTCCTGTTTCAAGAGTACAACTTTAAGGTAGTTGTGAAGGTAGGAAGATTAAATGTTGGACCTGGTCACTTCTCGTGAATTGACAATGGTGAAGAACCTACAAGTATTGATGAAGGATTTCCTGATGCACAACTCTTTCCTGTGCGCATTGTAGATGAACACTTTGCTTATATAATCAAATTCCTATCTACAGGTACATCTCTTGAAGGGTATACAATGCACTAGAGGAAAGAATCGATGGTCAGGGCTGCAAATTTTTTATCATTGGAAGGAACTTATATAAAATAGGCTCAGATGAAGTTTTGTGCATGTATGTCCTAGATTATGAGTGACAAAGTATCATCACTAAAGCTCACGAAGGAGTGTCTAGAGGATATTATGCAAGAAGAGCGCCTGTGTAGAAGATCCTACGAGTTGGGCTATGGTGACCATTTGTGCACAAGGATTCCAAGGAATATTGTAGGGTGTGTGATGTCTATCAAAGGACAAGGAGGCCATCATGAAGGGATGATGTTGGCTTGAGGGGGCCTGACCCATGTTCAGAGTTATTTAGCCAAACAAATCCCTACACTACTCGCCCTTTCGACATCAGCCCGCGGAGTGCATACTGAAGTCTCACTTGAAGTAGTATGGGGGGATGCTGGAACCAAGTTTCCACACCCTTGAGATGTTTGAGGTGTCAATTTAGTCCAATTATGCCTACCTTCATGCAGGTCACTTTGCAAACTATTATAACCTTCAATACCTTCGCGATCTGTTATGATCATCTTTTGTGCAGCCCTAACCAGGGGTTGAGATGATTTCGCGTTGCTATGGTAGTGACCTGTACTAATTCCCAAAATTACACAGCGAGTCTTACTTATCTTCTTACAAATGTTAGTTAACTTCACATAAATAGATATTCTATCTTGTATTAAATTAATCTACACAATCATATATATTTCTGCATCATATAAATAGTATAAGTGAAATTTATACCCAATATATTCAATGCATAAAACAGGAAAAAGATACATGGAAATGATATAAAACTTCTCTTTATTAATGCTTCCAAATGTTACAAACTCAACCCACCCTGCACACTCATTTACAGGGGTCTATGCACTCAGCTGTGGACTACTAGGCCTCTGCGCACTCAGCTACAGAGCCTTCTCCTACTCTACGACCCAAACTAGACTTTACACTTTAGATCTTCTGCTATGCTCCTATTCCATCCTTAGATTCTATGATTCATGTCTTAAGTCTTAGAGCCTTGCTCTATTTATACAATCCCATGGTCTGAGAGCCATGGGTCGATCTCTACAGCCGACATTACATTAAAAAATTGAGGGCGGACAACCCTATGACTCTTTTACAAACTACGTGCTCCGTGCCCAAAAAATGTGGAGTCTTTACATCAGGGTTACAACTTTTGACCAAAATTTGGGCTCTAAGCCCCAAAACTTCCCTTGGGGGATCCCGTGCCCAACAGGCCCCCAACACAAACATTGTGACTTGCCCTCGAGTTACTCTGTCGATGCAGAGATCTTTGTGCGAAGACCTCCCAATGCTACCTAGATTGCTACAAGATCGGTAACACACTGAGCGGCTGCCTATTGTACCTCCTCGACGTGCCATTCAAACACTGCTATAGCTGAACTACTGCTCTGAATGTTTTCCTGTGTTTCCTATAGATGTGTGAGCTTTGCTTCAATGGGGGCTGTAACGATGTATGCTTCATCAATCCATGGTTGTAAGTGTGCCTTCAAAACAACTTCCTTATGTCAAGCTGCATCTACCTGTTCTTTAAGTGCTTTTGCTTGCTGCATCCTTGTGAGCCTCTGTGTGAGGGAAACCACCTGTGCCTAAGCCCATACACTGGTTGCCATGTGGCTAGGCATCGAATAGGGAAAACCACCCTTTTCGGGTGGTTAACCCCCATACGCATAAGATACCTGAAATAGATCTCAACCGTTGGATCAAGATCACTCAGATCAACAGTGGAGATGAGATTGCGATTACACGTGGACCCGATAGGAGTATAGAGTGGATTTAAGGATATTTGAAGTCCGATAAATGGCATTTTGGTGAATTTTCCTGTGTTTTTATTATATTTCTCTGTGTAAATAGAGAACGCTATTTTTGGGGATTTCAAAGGCCTGATGGTCCCTTCCGTTGCAGAACATGTGGCCACCTTCCCTGAAGACGTTATGCCATGATTCCTAACACTCAGAAGGGGATTCAAGCGGACAGAGGCCGGGAGCCAAAGAGCCCAGGAAGGGGAAAAAAACAGACAGTGCCAGTTGGCTTTAAAGCCACAAACTGACAAAGATAGGGAGGAAGCAGTGCCGAGATAGAGAGAAAACAAAGACATAGAGTGAGTCTGTGTACTCAGAGAGACTTGAGGGATTCAAGTAAACTCTTGTTGTTTTGTATCTGTGTGTTGAGACTCAAATTGAGCTCCCTTTTGTAAAACTCTGCTCTTAAAGACATAATAGAGAGGTCACTAATGAAGGCTGGACCAAGAGATGTAGCCCAGGAGTTTTGGGTGAAATCCATACTAAACTTGTTGTGTTTATGTGTTTTTTCTATTATGTTTCTTTAACTGCTCCCCTGTCTATGTTATTCACAATCTTATCGATCCATTGCACTAAGTAATATAGGCAAATCCATGCACATGATTCTGTAATACCTTAAATGTAATCTAAGATCTTCATTTTCAGATCAAGTGGTATGAAAGCTCTAGGTTTGCTAAGGTTAGACAAGCTTGTGCTAGATTTTTGAATGCTAACTAGGTCAAAGCTCAAATTAGGAGAAGGAGAACTGGTTGAGGCTAACCCAGAAATTGGAAGAGTCCATCCTCAGAGGAAAATGGCTGAAGAGATTCCTTTGGGATCAGAACCTTAGTTCATGGACAACTTCATGACCATGAGAGCCATGGTGGAAGAAATGTATTGGGAATTTAAGAAGGATTGAGGTGCAAGCACCTCAACACTCGAACAAGGCAAAGGAGTAGAGGAACCTCTTCTATTTGCCCATTCAGAAGGCAAAGGGAAAGGGGAAGAGCCTCCTCCATCAACACCTCCTTCTAGCCCTGAAAATAAAAAGAAGAAAACATATTTGATTAAATTAGATGTAAAATTTAATTTGCCAATCTATGATGGAGAATTAAATGCAGAAAAGCTAGATAACTTGATTATACAGATTGATGTATATTGCAGGGTGCAAAAAATCAATTTAGAAAGGAGAAAGATTCATTTGGCCAGCCTACGCCTTAGAGGAACTGCCCTAGTGTGGTGGGAAGGCAGGACGCAAGCTGATTTGAAGAAGCATGGTAAAATTCTTTCTACCTGGAGTGAATTTGTTTCTGCCATTAAAAACAATTCTATCCACTAGCTTATATGCAGCAAGCAATGATGAGTTGGAAAACTCTTCACCAATTAAAGGGGCAATGTGTCCAAAGCTATACCCAGGAATTTAGAAAAAGATCTTTAAGTCTAGGTATTTCTCTAGACTCACTTGAAACTTTGTTGAAGTATATAGGTGGTCTGCATAGCTATTTAAGGCACACTATTCTCATGTTTAGCCCTACTAGCATAGATGAGGTATCAGTTCAGGCTACACATCTAGAGGCTAGAGGCAAGAATGTGAACCCAGAGATTGGGGGATCATCAAAATCCACTACAAGCAAGAACAAGGAAAAGAAGAAGCAGAAATGGAAAGAGAGGAAAGAAAACGTTGTACAGAAAGACAAACCTTCATGCAGTCACTGTAAGAAGGATGGAAATGATGATGAACACTGTTGGTCTTTGCATCCAGAGCTGAAACCCAAAAATTTCGGTGGTAAGAAGAAGAATATTGCTCTTGCTATTCAAAAAGACTTGGGGTCAGACTCAAGTGATGAAACAATAGTCATAGCCACAGGTATAAAAGGTAAAAATTCTGAAGCATCTACTAGTAATTTTACACAATCTATTGATAATGAAGAAAATGAGAGGAAAAGACATGAGCTTTTTCATATTAGAGTTATTTCCAAGCATCAAAAGATTGATACTTTATTTGATAGTGGATCACAAGTAAACTTGATTTCTAAAACAATTGTAAAGAAGTTGGTACTACTTACCACACCTCACAAAAAACCATATCCATTAGGTTGGGTATGTGATAAAGAAAAGCTACAAGTGACTAGACAATGTAACTTAGGTTTTCTTTTGGGTCAACATTTGCATATGAGGTTGAGTTAGATATAGTTGCCTTGGATATATGTGGTATTGTTTTAAAATTAGGAAGTCCTTACTTGTATGATAGAAAAGCCATTTTCTGTAGAGTTGAAGATAAGTATCAACTCACAAAAGCTGGAATAAAATACATTGTAAGAGCTCATAAGCTCAAAAATAAATACACTCTCATAAACTCAGGGCAGATGAAAAGAATTTTAAATTCATGCAGGCAAGTTTTACTAATGGTTGTAAAGGAAAAGAACCCTGATAAAACCAATGTATTTGAAGGCTGTGATGCTAAACAGAACGTTGATTTAAAAAAAGTTATTTCAAAATATGATATCCTATTTCAAGAACCTAAAGGTCTGCC
This sequence comes from Pinus tabuliformis, assembly GCA_031772625.1. Classification (NCBI taxonomy): domain Eukaryota; kingdom Viridiplantae; phylum Streptophyta; class Pinopsida; order Pinales; family Pinaceae; genus Pinus; species Pinus tabuliformis. Next base: position 1,688,944,220 of record CM062820.1, read on the forward strand.
ACCTAAAAGGGAAATAGTACTTGATATTCATTTGCAACAAGATTCTCCATTGCCTAACAATGGAATGTATAGGTTATTCACTTTAGAGAATGCAGAGATCAAGAAGTAGGTGTAGGAGCAGCTCGATAAAGGCTTCATAAGACCAAGCACATCACCATGTGGATCTCCAATTGTGTTGGTGAGAAAGAAAGATGGTTCGCGGAGGATGTGCATTGATTACACAACACTAAATAAAATAATGATTAAGAATCATTATCCTCTTCCTCGCATTGATGATCTATTAGATCAGTTGAAAGAAGTTGTTTACTTTTCCAAGTTGGACTTGCGTAGTGGCTATCATCAGGTTAGAGTAGCAGAACAAGATGCATGGAAGATTGATTTCAAAACAAAGCAAGGGCTGCATGAATGGCTGGTTATGCCTTTTGGCTTAACTAATGCTCCTGCCACTTTCATGAGAGTTATCAATGATGCACTCCGACCTTTTATTGATGATTTTGTAATTGTATATTTAGATGAAATTCTTGTTTTCAGTAAAACATGGGAAGAACATTTGAAGCATGTAAAGTAGACTCTAGATGTTTTGAAAAAAGAAAATCTCTATGTTAAGTTATCAAAATGTGAATTTGGCAAAACATATTTAAATTATTTGGGTCATATTGTAGGGGGTGGTGAATTGAAGATAGATCCCTCTAAGGTTGAAGTCATTGTGAACTAGCCTAAACCCAAATCTGCTATAGAAGTTAGGAGTTTCCTAGGAGTAGCACAATATTGGAGAAAGTTTATTGCTAACTTTTTCTTGATTTCAGCTCCCTTACATGCTTTGATGGGATTGAACAAGGTGTTTCAATGGGGAGGCAAACAGCAGAAAGCCTTTGACACCTTGAAAGAAAAAATTAGTACAACACCATTACTAGCATTGCCAGATCTTCAAAGACCATTTGAGATTGAAACAAATGCCAGTGACTATGCCATGGGAGCAGTGTTGATGCAACATGGTAAACCCATATGTTATCATTCTGGGACATTTACTTTTGCAGTAGTTAATTATCCCACATATGATAAAGAATTGTATGCATTAGTAAAAAGTGTGAAAAAGTGGAAACATTACCTATTTGGAAAAGAAACAATTATACATACAGATCATCAACCACTTCGATATTTGCACTCACAAACTAAATTGTAGAAGTCAAGACACTATAGGTGGATGGGTTTTCTACAACAGTTTCATCTTGTCATCAAATATAAGAACGACATACACAATAAGGTTGAAGATATGTCATCAAGACCAATCATAAATGCATCTACTATACTTAAGCATAACTCAGTATTACATGAAAGCTACATTGAACAATATGCTCAAGATGTAGATTTTAAAGATGTATATGCAACTTTAATTCAGGGAAAACAAGTAGAAGAATTGGATTATCATGTTAAGGACCAAATCTTATATCATTTGGGAAAGTTATGCATTCCTAAAACTGAAAGAGTTCACATAATCCGAGAAGCACACACTTCTCTAATATCAGGTCATTTTGGTGTGAGTAAAACAACTACAAAGGTTCTGTTATTGGCCAAGAATGCATGAAACAATTTCTAGATATATTAAAGGGTGTACCATGTGTGCTACAAGCAAGCCCAATAATAGAAAATTAGGCTTGTACACTCCACCTCCACTTCCTTCTCATCCTTGGGAAAGTGTTTCCATGGAATTTGTTGGGGGATTGCCAAAATCTAGAAAAGGTCATGATTATTTATATGTTATTGTGGACAGGTTCAACAAAATGTGTATTTTAATACCTTGTAACAAGTAGATTACAGCTGAACAAACAACAAAGTTGTTCTTTCAGCAGGTATGGGTTCATTTTGGGTTACCCACTTCTATTGTATCTGATCGAGATTACCGATTTGTTGGGAAGTTTTGGTCAAGTCTATGGGATTTGATGGACACCAAATTGAAGAAGAGCACAAACTTTCATCCAAAAACAAATGGCCAAACATAGGTGGTCAACAGGACAGTAATCCAATTTCTTAGAGGCTATTGCAGTGAGCATCCCAAGCTTTGGGATGAACATTTATGTTATGTGAAACATGCTTACAACCATGCTAAACACTATTCTACACAGAGATCTCCTTTTGAGACTTTTTTTGGTTTTACACCAAGGTCTCCCTTGGATTTTTTCTTTAGTAAAGACATAGCAGTTGATGGACACAGTGATGTGGACAAAGCAACCAAGTTCATTGAACAGATCCAATAAATTCACTAGGCAATGCAGCAACAGCTGGAAAGAAGGCAGGCCAAGTACAAGGCAAGGAATGATAAGCATCGAATTGAGCATAGCTTCCAAGTTGGTGATCAAGTCTGGCCATACATTAGCAAAGAAAGAATGCAGGGTGAAGGTAAGAAGCTGAAGCCAATAAGGTATGGGCCTTTCAAGATACTTGAGAAAATTGGTGAAAACGTTTTAGCCTTGATTTTCCAGCTTATATGAATATCTATTCATTCATTAATGTAGAGAATTTGAGACTATATGAACCTTCATTGATTGAAGATCCCGAAGAGAAAATTCAGTTGCCTTCTATTGATGATTTGTTGCCTGAATATCTCGATGAGTTATAGGAAGAAATATTTCTGGATAGGAAGGTGAGAACTACGCGTAGAGGGGATGTTGAGTACCTCAGAATCAGACTCAAAGGTTCAAAACCAAGCATTGGACAAGTGAGGAAGTTATATCCTCGGTTGATGCTTAAAAGAAACCAACTTTTTGTGGTCCAAAAGCTTTTTCAGTGGGAAGGCATGATCCAAAATGGATCCAAAACACCCTCTAAGTCTTCAAACATTCAAAACTATTACCTAAGAAGAACCTTTTAAAAAGGAAGATTACACTATCGGGAGGTAAAAACATGAAGAAAACAGTGAAATAAGGCCTATTGAAGGTCAAAGGAATGATGCACAGGAGTCGTCAGATCTGGCTGATCAACAGTCTAGATCCAATCAGTGGTGGTAGGTGGAGGACATCGGAGCCTATCATATGAAAATTGTGATCACGATCAGCGTGGGTCAGTGAGGACCATCAATCAAGTGCACAGATCAACGGCCCAGGTCAACTCGCGATATCGCAATCGGTGATTATAGAGGAGCACTTGCAAACGGCTCGGGGGTGTATGAGATACGCGTTTGCAATCAATCACATCGCAATATTGCATCGGAGCTACACAAAGGAGTGGAGCCGATACAAATATGGCTTGCGACAGCCAGACCCGATAGGGTTATAGGCAATATTTTATATATTTTGAAATCTGGAAAATGGCATTTTCCTTTGTATTTCGCATTTACACCAAATAAATGAATTGCAAAGGAAATGTGCCCGATGCGATGAAACTGAACCCAAAAGGGTTTATGAATGCACATGTATAACAATTCAAGTCCGCCATAAAGCCATTTTGCAATATTTTCAATGTTTTAATGTATTTTTCAAATACAAATGGAAACCATGAAATGAGTGGGATTTTGCGCGGGCCATAGGTGGTAAGTGGTTTTGACCGGGCTCTGCTCTAGCCCATACACTGGCTGCCATGTGGCTAGGCACCAGAGAGGGAAAACCACCCTTTTGGGCGGTTAAACCCCGTACACATGAGCCGCCCGAAATAGATCTCAATCGTTGGATCAAGATCACTCATATCAACGATGGATATGCGATAGGGATTATAGGCAGACCTGGTAGGGGTATACAGTGGATTTAAGGATATTTGAAGTCCGATAATCGATAGTTTGGCAAATTTTCTTGTTTTTTTAGTATATTTCTCTGTGTAAATAGAGAATGTTATTTTTGGGGATTTCAAAGGCCCAATGGTCCCTTCCGTTGTAGAAAAGGTGGCCACATTCCCCGAAGACATTATGCCCGGATTCCTAAAGTTCAGAACATGATTCGAGCAGAAAAAGGCCGCGAGCTAGAGAGACCGAGAAGAGGAAATGAACAAACAACGCTGATTGGCTTTAAAGCCATAGACTGACAGAGACAGAGAGGAAGCAGTGCTGAGACAGAGAGAAAACAGAGACAGAGAGCGAGTCTGCGTACTCAGAGAGACTTGAGGGGTTCAAGTAAAGTCATGCTATTTTGTATCTATGTGTTGAGACTCAAATTGAGCTCACTTTTGTAAAATTTTTCTCTTGAAGACATAATAGAGAGGTCATTACTGAAGGCTGGACTAGGAGACATAGCCCAAGAGTTTTGGGTGAACTCCATACTAAACTTGTTGTGTTAATGTGTTTTGTCTATTATGTTTCTTTAACTATTTCCTTGTCTGTGTTATTCACAATCTTATCGATCCATTGCACTAAGTAATATAGGAAATCCATGCCCATGAGTCTGTAATACCTTAAAAGTAATATAAGATCTTGATTTTCAGATCAAGATAGGGTACCTCATGCCATGTCTTCATGGGGTCCTTCTGTGCCTTGATGTACATGTGGTCGAAATATGCATTGAACTCTGTGAAGCTCTACAAACTATTGTAGACAGTTGGATATAACTGCAGCTTGCGATTAATCCCCATTCTGATGTTCATCTCCATGAACACCCAAAATATTTTGGTGTCCCTTATCCTCTATGCATCTTTGGTTGCCCACAACGAAGCGTACTTCACTGCCTCTAGAAGATCGTATGTGATCATCGGGAACTGGCTATCCTCAGGCAATTCCCATGCCACTAGTACTATGGATAGCAGGAGCCACGCATAGTGAAAAGTCTTCCCCTACTCCTATGCCTCGCGATAGTTCTCAAGGAACTCTCCACATAAGTAGTTTGCCCAGTTGAACTAGACCCTTCTGTGCATTGTGCTGCTAGAGTAACCACCAACACGGGCACCTCATCTGCGCGGCACTTCCACATAACCTTTTCGTCGAATATCCGCGTTGCAACTTTGACCACAGGGTTGTTGATGCTATAGATCACGTACTGTCTCTTCTTCTTCTTTAGCTTAACATTTTTCTTCATGGCCTCTGTGATGACCAAATAATCACTCTTACCCTTTGAGATGTTCATTGGGTCCTCCCCTTTGCAAGGGAGTCAGGTAATTCTGTGAATCAAGTGGTCCGTAATGGGGATGGGCTCCTCTAGCCACATGCAACCATCATGCACCAAGAAAAGAAGCTGCCCGATGATAAAAATAGTCACTGGGGCGTGATGGTAATGCAGCACCCAAAGAAGGTTTAACAATCCTACCTTCTCCACACCTCTCAACCATTTACACGGATCCAAATATATGACTCCAATCGGGCCGTCTTTCTTCTGGTGCATCAGCTACATGGTTGCCAAATGTGGGAACTTCTCGTGGTCTTCAAGATCCCAGTCTTCAAATTTGGTATAGGCACTCGCCCCAAGTGTGCTCCCTTGAAAATGATGTCATCATGGAGCATCATAGTCTGCAGAGAGCTCTTTCTCTCATCTAGATATTTGGGCACCTTTGCTTTCTCCTTCTGCAGAGGAACATATGTGGGCAACCTAGTCATAGGGTCCGCACCCTAGATTTCCACCTCAATTTCTACATCCTCCTCATCCTCTACCAGGATTTCTTCAAATTCTTCCTCCTCGTCGACCTCCGAGTTGATCTTCTTCCGCTTTTCTTCCATGGTAAGCTTAGTCCTTTTTTATTTCTAGGGTGCACTGGTACCATAGCGTGCTTGTCTTTCTTGGGTCTCGGTGTACGCGGTGATTTAGGGATTTATGTAACTATCTTGACACCTTCTGGGGCTTCTACTCCTGTCATGGCCTGCATAGCCTCCTTAGCGGTCATTACTCCAATATATAGGGTTTCCTAAGGTGTTTCCATAGTGCTATTCCACAATTCTATTAACGGCTCGGGTAATTTCTCAAACAACGAATTCGCCTTCAAAAGATCAAACAAGTCTCGGTTCATGAATGTCTGGGCATGCAACAACTCAATTCTCAAATTGCCAAGTGTTGTTTACTAGGCAACCCTTTGTAATTTATAGCACCTTTTGAATTTGAATTCAACCTTTTCCCCCACATTCGGTCCATTAATGCTCAATTGGTGGCAAATTTTCTAGAATATAGCCCATAATATTTTCCTTAAATGCCTGCCGCCTACTCCATTTGGTCTCAAACCAAGCATCACATCGTGAATAGTGACTGTAACAATCACTTTTCAGTCGACCCACGCGGTAGCGCAACTACCCTCACGCTGTCGTGAACCCTGTGACACTTCGCTACTGTGTTCTATCTTGACATCGCGTAGTTCCGGGGCAGAGTATTTTATAGTCCTGCACCTCCTTTCAGCTGCCTAGAGTGCTAAGACTGTGCTTCTATCTGCTAGTCAGATGGCTGGGGCACCTGTGTATGGCTTTAAGTGACTACCATTTACTTTCCCTGGGAAGAGTTTCCATTTAACTTTACCAATTGCACCATGCCACCATCTGTGATCTCCTTAATAGCATACGGTCCCAGCCAATGCATTCTGAGCTTCCCTGGTGTTGGGTAGCAGAAGCCCGCGCAATGGTCATGGGGCACGAAGCTCGCAATTTTAGGTAAATCAAGGGTAAAGATTCCACGAGAAGCACAGAGCGCGATCTATAATAAGGTAAAGTCAAAGGGTAGTCTGCCCAAAAATAATGTAAAGAAATGTAAGTAGAGTCGGCTCACCCATGGATCGCAATCCATGGAAAGTTATAAATAGAGCAGGGCTCTATGGGTAGAAAAAACTAAGTTTTGTTGTATGATTTGGGATCGAGAACGTAATGGGCTTTTGAGGAGAACAATCTATAAGTGTCTATAAGTCCAAGTCAAGGGTTTGGGTATTGGATAGAGGCTCTGTAGTTGTGTGCGCAAAGACCTAGAAGAGTCTGTAGCTGTGTGTGCGGACCCTGTAGCTAAGTGTGCAGGATGGATCTGGGTGTATTGGTTAAGAAAGTAAATAAAGATAAGTTGGTTTGGTAATTCTGTGTTAAATCTGAAGTATCACAGATCTAGCTTTTTGTATGGTTAGTATCACTGTTTGATCTATGCACATATGCTTACATTTTGAATACATATGAATCTGCATTTAATCTAAGTGCACGAACTAGATAAATATGATAAATGTTTGCTTAAAGACCCTTCTAAGAAATACTTCATCAAATAGATTAGATCTCTAAATAGTGTGCTAATAACTAATAAAGATTATACTGGTTTCATATCTACGTGAAACAGGGTAGCGTGACGTTGGTGAACGGTGCGCGAAACCTCCAGACCACATCTAGACATCCCAGGGGTGTGGAAACCTTGTTGTAGCACCCTCCCCTACTACCTCGAGTGAGACCTCAGTTTTCCCTCCGCGGACTATTGCCGAAAGGGCCGATAGCTGCGGGATTTGTTTGGCTAAATAATTCTTCTGAACTTGGGTCAGGCCCATATAAGCCAACAAATGGTTCCGTTGCTGAGACCAGGATCTGCCTAAGAGGTGTCTGATGTGGGAACACTAGAACCCTACAAAGAAATAAATTGAAAAGTGGTGGGATCTGAAACTCCATGAGTTCGCAGTTCAGGAAAACAGAAAGCCGCGAGTATCAGAGGAAGATTGGTTGGACCGTTATATATTCACAAATATTCACGAAATCTTCTCCGTGTCATTTCTGGTAGAAATGTATGAGTGGATTGGGAGACTAGCTGACAATATGGGAAGGTGCAAATTGGACTAGCCTATTGTGGGGACCCTAGAATTGGTGTGCAGGCTAGAAGCCACAGAAGATAAAATCGCGCGCAGTAGATCATTGACTTGATCGGGTGCTAGGAGGATTTATTACCGAGTTTGCGATAGATACAACTGTGAGCTATAGGGAAGCAGAAACATGGTTTCTTCAAGGACATCGGGGTAGGTATATCAAATCATTGAATACTTGGATTAAGATGTCGTTGTGTGAAAAATAGATTATGCACGTTTATTGATGTCTGGAGTAACACAGAGCGGAAGAGGTTACCGTGGAACGAGAGGAGTAGAGAATAATACTTTAGCTTCTATTTCTCGAGAAAGCGAGGAGGAGCTCATGAGATTCTCACCAGGGAGTGCAGTCCGGTTGATCAAGGAGCGCTTCCCATTGATACCGCCTCCATCCACACCACCACCCGCTGCACCTACATCGAATCTGTCCACCCTAACACTGACCCCACCCCCAACCCCACCACCACCAAAGGTCAGGATGGCGAGTGCAATCAAACTGCCAATATTTAAGGGTGTAGGGAATGAAGAACTAGGATAATTCTGGTTTGTGATACTGTTTGTATGGGATGCCCAAGGCATAATAGATGAGAACATCAAAAAGGCCACCCTAGTTAGTGCACTACAAGATCATGCGTTGGTGTGGTACATAAAATACTCGATTGATCATCTGAATGAGGGAATAGTAGCAATCCAGGATGCGTTAAATAAAGAGTTTGGCTGACAAAAATTAGAAACCCAGTCAGTTATTGGGTTCAAGGAGATTGTAATGTTGCCTGGTGAAACTCCATGGGATCTGGACCAAAGATTAAAGAGCACTATTCGCGAGGCCAACATGACCTTGAAAGATGCGCAACATTGCGTGTGGTTTGTGGTGTCATTGACACCACATTTGAGGATGGCTCTATCTCAACAAAACATCTCAACCCAAGCTGAGGCACTGGAGACAGCAATGAGGTTGCACAAAACCCTAATACCAGATCCAGGGTTGGTAGTTCAGAAAATCCACGCTCAAATTCAGAACCTGAATTTAGAAATGCAAGACTTGAAGCAAGAAAGAGTGTCCCAACCAAAGGCACGTACAGAGGTAGGCTGTATTAAATGCAAGACCTAGGGGCATGATAAGGAACATTGCCTTGTCTTCATGAACTATTTGGTGGGGGGAGGCCCAATGCCACTAAAATTGGAGGTACAAGAAAGACCAAGTGCTGCACCTACGCTCTGGTGTGCGATTTGTCAACTGGGTGGAAGACATGCAACAGATAACTGCCACCTATTACAAAAATATACCAAGATCCCGCAGTAGTTGTATTGCAATTTTTGTCGATCCGTAGGACACGATGAGGGAATGTGTCGAAGTTATGACTTAATGATGGAAAGGAACCCAACTTACCGAATGTAGACTAAAGTACGAGGAGGATTTGAAGGACGTTGCTGAGGGAGAGGAATGGGGCTCGAGCCAGGCCACAGACAACTGATTTGTTATAACTGTGGAGGGCCGGGACACTACGCTCGTGACTGTACTAACCTGACCAAGACGTCGTGCCCCTATTGTGAGAAGTTCGATCATGAGATGATAGAATATCCAACATTAATTGCCCAAATGCATGAAAAGGGAGTGCTATAATCTCCCCAAACCCAGAATGTCTAGATGATGTGGTCAGAACCTCGCGAAGAGGACCCCAATATAAATATGGTACTAAGGAGTGGCGGAACTACAGAAGGAAATTCACGAGAAGAACATGAAGAAAGCAGAAAGAGGTGAGACACACTTACAAAGTAATTTTACTTTGAGTCGGAACCAGGGACGAAGACACCGAGAGAAGCTCAAAGGAGTAAGCCTTTCAAGGATTACAGGAGCTGATCACGAGGTGCACTAGATCGGGCGGGCCACATGTAGTTCGGAAAATAGGAAGACATGCTTCGTGCACCAGACGGGAAATGAGACTAATAGCACAAATCAGTGAGTATGAAATGGATCAGGTCATCCTGGACTTAGGCTCAGATGTGAACGTATTACCTAAACAAACTTGGGAGTGCATGGGCAAGTCCACACTGCAATGGTCCCCAATTTAGCTATGAATGGCCAACCAATAAAAGATCTTATGATTGGGCTGACTGCAAGGAGTGACCGTAGATATCGACGGTGTAAGTACACAGACCGATTTTGAAGTCATAAAGATTATTGAGGAAAGTAATCCTTAAACTACCTTCCTCAGAATTGATTGGGAAACAGATATGAAAGGGATCATTAACTTAAAAAGGAAGAAAATGACGTTCAAAAAGAAGTCACTGCGAGTAGTAGTTTCATTGGACCCAGCAGAAGGATAACACTACAATGAACCTATGCGCGACGAAGAAAGTGATGACAAACTAGATTGCATCTATCAGATAACAACACAAGACCAATATTGGGTGCATTCTGCAGATGGTGGAAGAGTCTCGTGGGAGCGCGCTAGCACCTGCACAGTGGATTCATATGAGGAAACTGAGAGATTGCAAAACCATTTGTAGGAATCTATGACACTGAACTACAATATGATGATTCAGTCATTGCAACACATAACCATGAAGGAACAACAACAGCCAGCAAAGAGCAACACAATAGATGAACGACAGTTCATCCAGCTTGGCACTTTATACGTAGCATGGGAACAGTATAGTGTGTCACAAGATGTGTTGCGCGCACATGGAGGGGGGCCGCAAAAGCTGAGATGTAGGAGGCGGTTTCAGGTGTGGATTGAAGGGCATGCGTGGCAACCAAGTTGGTATGGAAAGGTCATTCATCAATGATGAAGGGTATGGGTGCACATCAGGCGACCATCAACCCACCTAGATCTGCACGGAATGAAGGCTCACATGGCTAGGCAGGGAAGTCTCATTACGACCGAACAAACCAACATAGAGAGAACCCACCCTACTAGTGACAACATCTGCGAAAGGATTTAGCAGCTCTAGGAAGCCATCTTCTGTGGTAAAATGCAACTTCGAAAGTTAGAAGAAATAGAAGCTAGACTCCGTGTCTAGTAAATTTAATGTCTTAAATTGCTCTACATAAATTATCAATCCGGGTATCGTAAACTGATGAAGTGTGGTGCACCATATGTGCTTAGTTAACCTTTTTCTTACTTCGTTGTTTTATAGATTTTATTTTGTTTTGGGGTTTTTTTTTTTTGGTTTCCTAAAGTGTCTAATGCAAATGGAAATCCTATTCTAAGGTCTTAAGAATAATTTTAAAGGACAAGTATGGATAGATATTTCAAGACAAGGCCTATGTCCCTAATGTTAACTTCCAAAACTTAGCACTTCAAAAGATCTTAAAACATGTTATTGATGGAATTAGTACTTAAACAAAAGTGTAAATATGCAACTACTTCAATCAAAATAGAATGCAATAACCAATCAATGAGCTAGTGACTATGAAACCCAGTATCCTTGCTGCTGTATAAAAAGAAAACTGAAGAAAGTAAAAACTGAACTTAAAGCAACTCAAAGACTGAAAGCAAAGCAACTAATTTACACTACTTCAATTCTTCTGATCCTTTACCCTTCAGCTCAATCTACCTTATGGGAAGCAATCATGAACAAGTTAAGCAATATGATATCTAAATTGCATAAAGGAAACTAATCACACTACTTCAACTCTTCTGATCCTTTACCCTTCAGCTCAATCTACCTTATGGGAAGCAATCATGAACAAGTTAAGCAATATGATATCTAAATTGCACAAAGGAAACTAATCACACTACTTCAACTCTTCTGATCCTTTACCCTTCAGCTCAATCTACCTTATGGGAAGCAATCATGAACAAGTTAAGCAATATGATATCTAAATTGCATAAAGGAAACTAATCACACTACTTCAACTCTTCTAATCCTTTACCCTTCAGCTCAATCTACCTTATGGGAAGCAGTCATGAACAAGTTGAATAATATGATATCTAAATTGCATGAAAGTAAATGAGCAAAACAAAACTGAAAGAAATAACAATACTAGAATTAGAACTCAAAAAAAATAAATCAGCAGAAGGACAAGATGATTCCGTCATGTCATTAGTCATTAAAAAGCTATGTGCATTATTAACCTACAATCAACATAGAATGCAACAACCAAACAATGAGCTAGTGACTATGAGACCCAGTATCCTTGTTGCTTCAGCAGAAGGACAAGATGATTCTATCATGTCATTAGTCATTAAAAGGCTATGTGCATCACTAATCTACAATCAACTGGTTGAACACACTTGCATGAATTAAAATTGCATGAATGAAAAATCTAATCTATCAAATTTGAAAGCAATCAAATAACATAATGAAATCAAAGAAAAATTAAACACACTTGCATGAATTAAAATTGCATGAATGAAAAATCTAATCTATCAAACTTGAAAGCAATCAAATAACATAATGAAATCAAAGCAATATTTACAAAATGAAATCTACTCTACCTTACATTCTAATGTGCTCCATGACATCTACTTCACATCTCCTTCCATGTTGAGAACATCAAAGCTTTATTCAAATTATTCAAAAGTACAAAGTACAACAAAGTTCTCCAAAGCTTTCAAAAGCCATCAAGGAAGAACTACAAACTTAAGAACTAGGGACTAAAGACTAACAAATGAAGGAGAGAGATCTCCTATTTATACAAAAAGATGAGAGCCATCTCATTAATGAGAATCCATGAATCTCTCCCTCTACCTCTAGAGTCCTAATCAAAATAGGAACTGATAAGACACATGTCTTCTTAGAGTTACAATACAATTAGGAGATGTGACACATATCCTCATGATCCCATGATTCTTTCCACTCAAATTCGAATTTGGCTTTGGGGTGCCACATAAGGGTCTTCTAGAAGCCTCCTTTCAACCTACACATGTCAACAATCTCAACCCATTTGTTAGGTATAAGCATATGCACATTATTTTCTAATGTTTAACCACAAATTCACTTAAAAGGCTTAGAAATAATAAAGATTGGAAAAACATAAAGGTGGCCCAATGATAATGAAAGTGGGATGAATGTGGTGACATAGTAGTGAAATGGAGGTGATATAATGGACATAATAGTGAAGGTGTAATGGAAATGAATGACATTTTCAAGACTCAACATACCCGCCAACTGAAGCTATTGCATGTCCTCATGCAATATATATTACATTAACTCTTTTGATCCTTGAGCTTTGGCTTAACTTTGCATGATATCATTTGATAACTTCATATTTCTGCAAAGTGTTTTACTTGAATTGCAACATGGTTGGTTCTTGTGTTACAACCATTTTTTTTTTGTTGCCTTCTTTTGTTTCAAAGTATATCTTTATTGGATTGCATGATGGTTGGTTCTTGTGTGACAACCATGATTTTGTTTGTATCCAATTTATCCTTTAAGCACTTTTTCAAAAGCTATTGTATGCTCATAATAGCAATGTAATAATTAATATATGTTGGAAGTATGTGAGCTCCTGAATATGATATGGACATGGCAAGATATGAATATGAATGTATTCCCCCCCCAACTGATGGTATTGGCAATTTTATGAAATGAGGAAGAGAAATGTTTTTCCAACAATTATCATTCTAGCTTTTTATGGAATTCTATGGTCAAAAGTTAGAAAATGACGTACCTTCACTTACCTTTGGAATGGATGAGTTGTATGTGTGGTGGCTAAAAAATTCTGATCATATTCTTCTTCAAGTGGCTGAACAAGAGGAGTCATGGATAGAGAGATAAGATGACTTTTTATTGCTTCTACTAAAACTTGATGAATCTGCTCCAAAATGCTGAAAATAATAATCTTCATGTCTTCAAAACTCATTGGCACAATTCCTACTATGTGAAAATATGTTCTGATGTCGAACATAGTAGGAAATTGTTGGCTTAGTGGCCATTAATAGATGCCACTAGTCAACACGAGAACTCTCACCATTGATGAAAATGAGAGTCAAGATGCCCAAACACATCTTGCTAGGTACGAATGAATTTGTTGATGTCGAGTCACCTAGAAGATCTAACGAACAAGGGACATTAATTTATTCCCATTGTTTGTCAGCATGAGGACTTGCCATTAAGGCATGCAAGCCTCAAGGTGTTTTTACAAATAACTTAGACTCAAAGGACTATGGACTCAATAATTTGCATTGAAACAGGGCTTATTTGCAGAATGAAAATGACAGGAAATGAAAGATGAAAATGGAAGATGGCAATGGAGAGTAGAAATGACAATGGGTAATAAGCATATGAATGAGCCTCTTGCGTTTATTTGTGGGTTATGAATGGACAAAAAGAGATGGAAAGTGTATGTGAATGTAAATGGAAAATATGGAGTGGAATGAGGTGAATAGTTTATTATGAAGTATGGATGTGATGGATGGATGTGATGGAGACAATAGTATCTGAAAGTTTTTTTTTTTCAAGTGTTTGGATCTGATTTTGCATCAACATATTTCCTCTTTGTTGCTGATCATCCTCTTATGAAACAAATTGGTCTCTTAGAAAGACACCATTCTCTTGTAGTCATTTGTCCTTCCTCCTAGAAGCTGCAAAAAAAACTAATACTTCTTCTGCAATGGAATGTAAGATTATCAAAGGAGAGAGATGGCCAATCTCTCTAGTTATGATATTTACACACAAAAACTAAGAATTTGTATTAGTGAAACAAGTTCCCAAAGGAAAGATCAAAAGAATTTATACCTGATTTGGAATTAGTGCCTCAAGTTGATGTTGCTTCTTTTCAGCAATTTATTTCATTATTTTCCATTTCAAACTCAAACGATGGATTTCTCATTGTGTAGATCTTGTTGAGATCTTTCCAATGGTACTTAAATCATCAAAATCTGATTTTGTATGAAAAAGTTAGGTTGATTTGAACAATGAGGTTTTTCTGGCTGTGGAATTGGAGAACAGCTGCGGAATTGGACTTTAGTTGCGGAATGTGCACAGTTCCTGTAGCTAAAAATCTTGAATAAAAAGTTAGCCATTCATCTTTCATCATCAATCCAAAATTAATCAATACCTTCAGAAAAGTGAGCAAATAACTTATTCATTTCATTGATTCAAAATTATTATTTTTTCTTGACATGCAGCGACTCAATGTGGCGACTTAGTGAAAACACACAAATTGACTTCCTTTTGACTGGGGTTTTTCATAAAATTTGACCAAATGAATAGGACACCATCCATGTACTAACATTCCCCTAGCTACCCATGTGGCTTGTTTTGCTTAATGACACCTGCAACCTAGAGTTTAACAAAACAGCTGCGGAAAGTTGAGCCGGCTGCGGAAAGTTAAGCCAGCTGCGGAAAGTGGTTGGAACAGTCAACCATCAGTTTTACGCATATCCCTGACTGCCCCTTTTATCTAGCTAAAGAAAGTTCAAGTCCAAGTGTGTTCAACTGATTTAGCTCTCCCAATGAGCCCCAAATTTAATTTAATTTAATTTAGTTTAATTTAATTTAATTTATTAATTAATTTTTTATTTTTTATTTTTTTTTCAGTTTCAGCTTGACCCTTAGACTTCAAGATTTCAGGAAAAGCATTGCATATGAAAGAAGCCACGAAGCAAACATAGACAACACTGCTATGTAATGTTAACTGAATTAGTGGTGTTTGCCACTGGGTTTGTGCAACAAGTCATGTCCCTTCAGAATAGTGTGGCATTGCGAAAGGGGCATAGATTCAACATTTACCCTCAAATTAATGAACCTTTTGAGACAACATGGTACAAAAATCTGATATTTGTGAAATATAGGATCAGACACATTTACAGGGAGTGACTAGTAGTATTCCCTCACCAATCCTTGATACCTTAAAGTAATCAAGGGACATGACTGAGCAGGGTGTGAAGTAAACACAGTCTTAGCTTCTGTTATTTCAAACAACACTTTAAATTTTCAATTTACATCATATCCAATCGAAACTCGTTTCCTTGGGCAAAAGCAACCCAATAAGACCTTCATTAGGATATGGAGTAATTGCCAGCATTGTGCATGCCTCCACGGAACAAGGAAGAATAAAGAGTATTCGTGACCAAATAGAATTTCCCTCAGATATTTTAACAACTCCAGCGCATTCTCTTTGCTTCAAATATGTGATAAATTCTTGAAATCCTTTACTATTGTCATCTCCCATTGATGGAACCAACCGAAAAACTACCCTCTTGCTTGACGGAGTTTTATGGACACGTATTTGCTGTGAAGAGTCGTACCCAACCAGATCACGTAATGGAGAGCTGTGTTGGATTGAAACTGCTGTTTAACGGGTTTAATGAATTGCAACGGGTGGCATATGGGTAGAGGACATGGTAGAGGTGGCAGCACAGAACCAAATTGGAATTCCCCTTCTTCAGGCACGCCGAATTCAATCACACATCAAACTATCAGTTAATTAACTCAAATTCCGTTTTTCTTCACGCGGCGGCAAAAAAGAGGCTCCAAAGAACCAAGGATTGCTCCCATACCACCACAAATTTCTTCAAACAGTTTCTGGGTTATCTAACTGACCCACCCAGTAAAAAAACCCATGTTTTAGTTTTTCCAAATTTGTCTTTGTTTGGGCAAGTCAAGCATTTGAAATTTGACATTTTTCTGTGTTTACGTTTTTCTAAGTTATCAGTTCTGCATTCAGTCTGTAAAATTTTGGAATTAGTGGTTGGATGATACGAATTTGTGCATTCTCATACATGTCAAGCTGTCCACCATAATTTTCACCTTTTCTCAGCAATGAAAAGAAGAGTGAATCCTCAAAAAGAGTTCGAGTACTTGCCTGTTAAGCCTCTGTTGTTTACGCATTTTTCTGAGTTTTTCTTTCAATGTATTTACTAATCTTTTTTGACAGAGGTTGATAATCCTCCTCTATGGATTGCTCGGGGGATGGATAGACTTCTTGAATGGTTCTTTTGCCTTTTTCTTTCTTCTGTTTCTTATTTTTAGATCTATCTTCTCCTTCTTTTTGGACAGTTTCTTGAATTTCTATTGCAGGGGAGTCTTGGACTGTAATGTTCTTCTCTTTCTTCCTAGTTTTCCTTGGAATTTTTGGTGGACTGCTTCCAGAGGCCTCAGACGGCTCTTGGAAGTGGTTTCTTGTCAAGAATTGCTCCCAAGTATCCTTAGTTTTCTTCAACTGGTCCTTAATAAGGATTTTTATGAATCCATGATGGTAGAGATGAGGTTCAGTGTTGCCTACGTGTTTTTGAATTGTAAAACTCATCTTTTTCAAACTCAATAGCAGAAAATGAGGCAAATTGAGAGTGTGACCCTCTATGAAATTCATCATCAGTCTAACATGATACATATACATAGAACCAAAAAGCGACCTTCACACGTGATAAATTTCTGGATGACTAACAGTAGACTAGACCATTCCTCTTTTATTGCATGAACAGGGATGTCTCTTGTTAAGCCCACAGTGGAAGCTAGGATTTTTTTTCTCTTTTCTTCTTCTCTAAAATTGTAAAATTTTATAAAAAGGGTTCATGATTTTCAATTTCAGGCAGCAAATACTTTAAGAAAAACATGTTAAAAATAGGACTTTGACTGAGGTCTTAGGCTGGTTTTTCATCGATCTGAGCTGGGTGACTAGGATAGGATCCATGTCGGGATGATTCTGGAGATGCCCATGTGGTCGATTTCTTCATTGGACGCTTGTAACCTGCTAAACCTTGAAACAGCTGCGGAATTCTCAGCTAGCTGCGGAATCAGGGCAGTTTCCGCAGCTAAGTTGCAAAACCTTATTAAAACAGGATACAATGTTTTGAAGACCACTATAAACCATAACCAGACAATTTGAACCTATCAAAGCAGTTGAGTTTCATTTTTTCATTTTTTTTTTTTTTTGAATCAATTGAAATGATGAAGTTTATTTTGTCTCCTTTTTTTTTTTTTCTTTTTTTTTTTACATAACAATTCTTTTTCTGATCCTCCAGATCACACAAAGTGCAAGAGGAGAGCATACTCAAGAATTATTAATTTTTTTTTTTTTTGTAAGCTTAGGTGGGACCTTCTCATTTTTGAGTTTTTACATGTCCGTTATTCACCCCATTTCCAGGGAGGGTAGCACAAGAATCGAACCCAAGATCTCCGGTTCGGTGAGACTTCATTTCCACGGCCATTGCCACTTGAGCTACCCCATGCGGACATTTTTATTTTTATTTTTATTTTTTACATAACAATCCTTTTTTTGATCCTCCAGATCACACAAAATGCAGGAGGAGAGCATACTCAAGAATTGTTAATTTTTTTTTTAGATGTAAGAAATAAGGTCTCCTAATTACACTTCCCCGGCAACGGCGCCAAAATGTCTAGTCAATTTAATGTCTTAAATTTCTCTACATAAATTATCAATCCGGGTATCGTAAACTGATGAAGTGTGGTGCACCATATGTGCTTAGTTAACCTTTTTCTTACTTCGTTGTTTTATAGATTTTATTTTGTTTTGGGGTTTTGCTTTTGTTGGTTTCCTAAAGTGTCTAATGCAAATGGAAATCCTATTCTAAGGTCTTAAGAATACTTTTAAAGGACAAGTATGGATAGATATTTCAAGACAAGGCCTATGTCCCTAATGGTAACTTCCAAAACTTAGCACTTCAAAAGATCTTAAAACATGTTATTGATGGAATTAGTACTTAAACAAAAGTGTAAATATGCAGCTACTTCAATCAGAATAGAATGCAATAACCAATCAATGAGCTAGTGACTATGAAACCCAGTATCCTTGCTGCTGTATAAAAAGAAAACTGAAGAAAGTAAAAACTGAACTTAAAGCAACTCAAAGACTGAAAGCAAAGCAACTAATTCACACTACTTCAACTCTTCTGATCCTTTACCCTTCAGCTCAATCTACCTTATGGGAAGCAATCATGAACAAGTTAAGCAATATGATATCTAAATTGCATAAAGGAAACTAATCACACTACTTCAACTCTTCTGATCCTTTACCCTTCAGCTCAATCTACGTTATGGGAAGCAATCATGAACAAGTTAAGCAATATGATATCTAAATTGCACAAAGGAAACTAATCACACTACTTCAACTCTTCTGATCCTTTACCCTTCAGCTCAATCTACCTTATGGGAAGCAATCATGAACAAGTTAAGCAATATGATATCTAAATTGCATAAAGGAAACTAATCACACTACTTCAACTCTTCTGATCCTTTACCCTTCAGCTCAATCTACCTTATGGGAAGCAATCATGAAGAAGTTGAGTAATATGATATCTAAATTGCATGAAAGTAAATGAGAAAAACAAAACTGAAAGAAATAACAATACTGGAATTAGAACTCAAAAAAAATAAATCAGCAAAAGGACAAGATGATTCTGTCATGTCATTAGTCATTAAAAAGCTATGTGCATTATTAACCTACAATCAACATAGAATTCAACAACCAAACAATGAGCTAGTGACTATGAGACCTAGTATCCTTGTTGCTTCAGCAGAAGGACAAGATGATTCTATCATGTCATTAGTCATTAAAAGGATATGTGCATCACTAATCTACAATCAACCGGTTGAACACACTTGCATGAATTAAAATTGCATGAATGAAAAATCTAATCTATCAAACTTGAAAGCAATCAAATAACATAATGAAATCAAAGCAAAATTAAACACACTTGCATGAATTAAAATTGCATGAATGAAAAATCTAATCTATCAAACTTGAAAGCAATCAAATAACATAATGAAATCAAAGCAATATTTACAAAATGAAATCTACTCTATCTTACATTCTAATGTGCTCCATGACATCTACTTCACATCTCCTTCCATGTTGAGAACATCAAAGCTTTATTCAAATTCTTCAAAAGTACAAAGTACAACAAAGTTCTCCAAAGCTTTCAAAAGCCATCAAGGAAGAACTACAAACTTAAGAACTAGGGACTAAAGACTAACAAATGAAGGAGAAATATCTCCTATTTATACAAAAAGATGAGAGCCATCTCATTAATGAGAATCCATGAATCTCTCCCTCTACCTCTAGAGTCCTAATCAAAATAGGAACTGATAAGACACATGACTTCTTAGAGTTACAATACAATTAGGAGATGTGACACATATCCTCATGATCCCATGATTCTTTCCACTCAAATTCGAATTTGGCCTTGGGGTGCCACATAAGGGTCTTCTAGAAGCCTCCTTTCAACCTACACATGTCAACAATCTCAACCCATTTGTTAGGTATAAGCATATGCACATTATTTTCTAATGTTTAACCACAAATTCACTTAAAAGGCTTAGAAATAATAAAGATTGGAAAAACATAAAGGTGGCCCAATGATAATGAAAGTGGGATGAATGTGGTGACATAGTAGTGAAATGGAGGTGATATAATGGACATAATAGTGAAGGTGTAATGGAAATGAATGACATTTTCAAGACTCAGCACTCCGCGCATAGAGTGCGTGGCTAGATGAAGAAATAGATAAGTTATTGTTAGAAGTCACCTACACGAAGGAGAAAATGAAGGAAATGGACATGGCTGACTCTCCTACCCTGCTACAAGTAGTGACACTGCTAGTATGGTTGCGCTTGCACTCGGGAGGACAAGGATGCACACACTACAATCCGTTAGAAGAATCAAGGGAACGCAAAGGATGCTCGTAGCTCGAGCTAGTCGGGAAATGGAAGACCCATGCAAGGGTTTCTCCCACCTGACTATTCGTAGGAGGCCCAGTCTCAGCACCCCATGCAATTGGAAGAGGGCGAAAGACTATAAAACAGGCTACTAGGATGCTGCACGACATGGCCACATCATACATACAAGACCCGCACTTGCATCCCTGGGGATTCGCTGCCGTGAAGGAAAGATGGAAAGCGACCATTACAGGTACTATTCGTGATATGATGGCCCATTTAAGGCACATTGGAGTGGCGGGAAAGAAATTAAGGCAGAAGAATAACTACCAAAATCACATTTATGAGCTACCGCAACGAGAACAGTCGATTTTAAATTTGCAATCATATATAATCATAGTAATGGTCACACCACCATGCTTTACCATCCTACAAGAAAGCCACCTTGTGTCCAAGACAAGCGCAAGATGAGTGATGAGAAACTCAAAGCAAGTCCATGGTTTCAAGCATTGCCAACACATTACTGGGAAGTAATCCTCAAAGAAAAAAACCCAACCACAGATAGTCCACAAGAAGCCATGGCGCAAGTAGCTAAGCTCCCTAAAACACCCCGGACACTAAAGACCAGGAAGGACCCTCAGGTTCCAGAACCAGTAAGAAGGTCACCATGACACCTGCACTTTAGTAAGTTCACAATGGAGGAAAAGGGTAAAAATATCACAATTGAAAGTGATGAGGAAGCCGAAGATTGTCCCACATATGTCGAAGAAGTAAACCCTAAGGAGTATCCCATCCAACCAGTGCACCAACCCAAGTAGGTGTCTCCAAGCAAGGGGAAGGTGAAGGTACCTACAAACCTGGATGAAGTCGACACTGTCCTCATTACCCCGGCTCTTCCAAAAGCAGTCCTAATGGAAAACTCAGTGGTTGGCCAAATTGCAAGAATGAAATTCGAAGACTGGGACCTCACAAATACAGTAAAATTTCCCCACCTGGTGATTGACGCACTGATGGAGCAGAGTATCGAAGGGACGGTGAAAACACTATAGCCAAAGGAGTGGCTGCAGAAGGTGGACAAAGCCGCATTGCTCTGTCTCTTATCTATTCCTCACATTCTCCGGCCCCCTACCACAATGTTGGTCATAAAGCAGTTTCTTTGTTTGGTTCATGAGGAAATATTATGGGATGGAAAACCCATCCGCATCACAGCTGAATTGGTTCATCAAGTTTCACACCTTCCCTGCAACAGAAGAGACCCCCAGGAAATTGCTGATAGAAGTGGCGATGTCACAATGATAGAGAACCTGAAAAAGAAGTATAAGCTAGCAAAGGGGCAGCGAGGGTACGTCATTGACATCATTTCAGATAACATGGTCCATGTCGCCACTCAGTTGTCAGCTGGGAAAGTAATGCGGAAATGTCGTGGCACTGAGGTTCCGACAATATTCATTGTACTCGCTAAGAAATGTGTAGCTGGAGTCTAGTTCAATTGGTCACAGTTCCTTTGTGAAGAGTTTCTGACCAACTACCGGGAGGTTTAGGAGGAGGGCAAGACCTTCCATTATGTGTGGCCACTCCTGTCCATTATGTTGGTCACTACTGACTTACCTGAAGACGACCACTTTCCTGTCTTAGACCTGGAGTGGCTAGAAGCCCCTAGATATGATTCGCTCTAGGCGATAAGGGATGCAGGATGAATTCAAAACATCAAAATATTTTGGATACTGATGGGCGTGAATGTGCGCCAATGGATTAATGTGCCGCCCTACCTATCCGATAGGATCTATGAAAGCATGAAGCATATTGCTGAGTTTAAAGTAGACATGCATCTTATTTACATCAGGGCGCACAAGGACCGAGCATTGACATGGACCTCACTCCACTTTATTACCATTGATGACGTTGTCGACAGGGTTGTGGATACCAGGCCACCGGCATGGCGGGGACCGGAGGCAGTAGAGCACAATGAGGTTTCTATCTGGCGGCAAAAGGAGGAAGCTAAGCGTGCCGTGCAACAAAAGTGAAATGGATAACTCGCCACGGAATTTCAGGCAGCTCAAAAGGCGGTGCTTGCAGAAGTAGGAAAGACATCACCATGAGGGGCTATGTCGACAACGGCCAAAATTAGTCAGAATTCATCCACTGAGACGGCCACCAACAAGCCACCAACAATTAGCATGGATTCACCTTTGAAGTGGCCACTGCAACAAGAATGGCCGAAGCCATGAAAGAAGGAAAAGGCATCGAAAACAGACAGTGGAGTGACCACCTTAACTGAGGTGGACCTAAATGATATAGAAAACACTATTCGGGACACCGTTCGGGATGTAGTCGATGAGGCCATGTCAGAGTAACAGATTGTGCTGGGGGAACTCCATACGCAGCTATAGGAACTTGGAACAAGGATCACGCCAATAAGCACCAGAACTACTCAAGGGGTTCCTGTTATGACAACCACTGAACCATTGTTGAAGGACAAAATGGCTTATTCAATTACGATTCCAACAGGAGCATTGATCATAGCAAATGTGGAGGACCGTGCTATTTTAGGATGACTTAAAGGGCTGGGACTAAACATGGCTACTCTACCACGCGAAAGTTTGCAACAGCTCTAGGATAGTGCCACAATGGAGCTCCATGCTAGGGCCAGCCATGTTGAACAAGTACTCCAGGAATAGAAAATTAATATCAAACAACTGCGCCTCCAACAGGATGAAGTAGTTACACAGAAGCAATAGGTGGAGAAGGTAGTAGCAGAATCCTGCTCGAGTTCCCATGAGCTAGAGATTGTGGTGGAATTGCCTATTAAGACACAAATCCAGAAATTGGCTACTAGGTTCTAACACACAAAGGAGGAGGCTACGCAGATCCAGCTTGAGCTCAGCTTGCAGATTGCGGACTTAAAACTACAGGTTGCACCATTGACACCACCAGAGATCCTAGAGCAACGCAGGAGCATTATTACTGTGGGGTACGCGATGCTCACAGGTTTAATGGAGGAGTGTATAGAGCTGCTAACTCAGTCTATTGTTATGCTCACCTCCCTTCAGGAGGATTCAACACTATGCCGATTGGAAACCGAGGCTCGGGAGCTCCACCAAGCTTACGATCAGATCAGTGGAACCGCGCAGACCGTTGCTATTACGTAGTGCTTGGCCAAGATACGGGAGTCTCAGGACCTGAAAATCCAAGCTGATGCCGCCAGACAAAAAGAAACAATGATTAAAGCCCATCTCCAGCCGTGATTAAAGCCCATCTCTCAACCACTATAGAGCGCAAGGTAGTCCACATGTAGGCCGAGTATGCCACTATGGAGATAGTAGATACAGGGACTGAGGTGTCGGTGATAGACGTGGAATGGATGAAGTGAATGATGGAAGAGTTTGCTGCCAGGACCAGCGACGCACAGTGGCTACTAACCGATATCTACGCAAAGTTGGCCGAACCAGTTGAGTGACTCAGGACAAGTCACGATGATTGTGTTGGGGGACTGTTGGGTAGTGGAAGCCCATGCAATGGTCATGGGGCATGAAGCCCACAATTTTGGGTAAAGCGAGGGTAAAGATTCCATGAGAAGCACAGAGCGCGATTTGTAATAAGGTAAAGTCAAAGGGAAGTTTGCCCAAAAATAATGTAAAGAAATGTAAGTGGAGTCAGCCCACCCATGGATTGCGGTCCATGGAAAGGTATAAATAGAGCGGGGCTCTATGGGTAGAAAAAGCTAATTTTTTTTGTATGGTCTGGGATCAGGAATGTAATGGGTTTTTGAGGAGAACAATCTTTAAGCATCTGTAAGTCTGAGTCGAGGTTTTGGGTAGTGGATAGAGGCTTTTCCGCAGTGTGCACAGAGGCCTAGAAGAGTCCACAGCTGTGTGCGCGGACCTCTATAGCTAAGTGTGCAGGATGGATTTGGATGTATTGGTGAAGAAGGTAAATAAAGGTAAGTTACTTTGGTAATTCTGTGTTAAATCTAAAGTATCGTGAATATAGCTTTTTGTATGGTTAGTATCACTATTTGTTCTATGCGCATATGCTTACATTTTGAATACATGCGAATCTACATTTAATATAAGTGCGCGAACTGGATAAATCTGATAAATGTTTTCTTAAAGACCCTTCTAAGTAATACTTCATCAAATAGATTAGATCTGTAAACAACATGCTAATAACTAGTAAAGATTATTCTAGGTTCGGATAGGAGTGAAACAGGGCAGCGCAGCGTTTCAGAACAGTGCGTGAAATCTCCTAACCACATCTAGACATCCCAAGGGTGTAGAAACTTGGTTCTAGCACCCTCCCCTGCTGCCTCGGGTGAGATCGTATTTCGCGCTCCACAAACTGTTGCCAAAAGGGCCGGTAGCTACGGGATTTGTTTGGCTAAATAATTCTTCCGAACCTGGCTTAGGCCCATATAAGCCAACACCTGGGAATTTATCAAACTTACAGTCATATAACTGGTGAGCCCCAGTATTGTAGCAATAATGCTACAACTCCTGGAACTCCCTTCTTTAATTTTATCAACCCGGTAGTTCGTAACAAACTTGGAAGCGACGGTGCTATATGCACAAGTACTAGCTCTTGCCGCAGCTGTCAATTGGTCAGCTGGCACAAGTCCGCTAGGGGCTTAAGCTAACTTCTATGAGCTCTTAGAAGAATATTTTTAACTGATGGATGAAAGCTAACTCAAAGGAAGCTAATCTACTTGTGGAAAGAAACTGAAAGCCAAAAAGAAACGCAAACCCTAGCAAACCCTAATTCTACCAGCTAGTCCTACTGATGCAAAGATGAGAATGCAAACTACTGAAAGTGATGCCATTACTTCTATGAAGGTAAGATACATGTGTCTAGACTACCTCTACCTGAAGAAAACATCTTTTTTTATTTTTGAATAAGTTATTAGAATTATCATGTATGTGCTTTTAACTAGCTTTTTACTGTGCAGAGGTGGATCAAGGAGGAGAAATGCTTGGAAAAGGTTGGGAAGGTACAGAGAGGGCCTAAGGGGTCCCTAGCACCCTTCCAGAGAGTTTCACAGAGTTTGGCTATCAAGAAACCTCATTCGTGAGCTTCTACAGGAAGTCTGCAGGGGTTCTATAGGATGTTATGGGATTTCTACAGGATGTTCTATAATTTTTCTACAGGATGTTTAGAAATGGAATTTTGGAGCATGGATGGAGGGAAAAAGGTGGAGGAATGAGTATGGAGGTGAAATAGTGGTGTAGGGGAGTTCAAGACTTGGAGGATGGAGTTGAGGAGAAGGTGTAGATGGCTGGACTTGTTCTAAGAAGACTGGAATAATGTTGCACAAAAGGTAGGGTTATGAGGGCAATGTGGCAACGTGAGGCAAGAAACCAAGTTAGGAGATGGAGAAGATGGGTTTGAGGGAGTCTGGGCAGATAGAGAAGTGGTACAGGTGCTCTGCAATTTGTGTTTCCAACTGAACCAACAAAGACATGCAAGAAAACAAAGATCTAGTTATGCTACCCTAATATGATCTAGCTAACAGTAACAAGAATGGACAACAGCTTTATTTGCAATGAAACCATGTATATTAACTATGCAATGAAGCATTCAAAGATCTGAAAATGTAACCAACTTCTGCAAATGAAAACCAAACACTAATGATTGCATGGCAAAGCAAAGTCAGTGTTTTTGTGGGCAGCAAAGTCATCCTAGTCACAGCTCCTGATCCCACTGAGGGAGAGGTGAAACCACAGATGTTTGTTGGCCCTTTTCTTGAAGATTTTTCTGTTAACAACCTATCAACTAAATCTAAGCATGAAAAGCTATTTTACTCATCAAAAAACAAACTAAATAACAAAACAAGATTTATATCTAAATAGGAGATTTTATTCTAAGAATGCAGCAAAGACACATGAAAGTAAACAAAGGAGGTATTGGGCGCTTGATATGGGCCCAACCCCAAGAGCTATAGCCTCCTAAGAGATATTTAGAGCTGGTGCAAAGCTGGATTCATCTTTATTGAGCAAGAAAAGAAGAGTTACATCAAAACTATCCACAAGGGAAACTTGAAAATGAGCTGAAAGCAAAGCTAATCTATTGCCTAAAAATCAAAATACAAACTAGCTAACTTCTCCCTAAAAAATGACTAACCACTAGCTAACCAAAATGAGGCCCTAAGCCTTCTTATTTATACAAATTGAGGACCCAACAGTCCTCCTAAATGTTTGGGACTCAGATGCCCAAAACTTGTAGCTAACAACAATCCTACTTGACTTGCTTGGCTGCCCTTGTGCTAATTGATTTGGTGGCCCTTGAACTCCGAGCTGATGGTGGAGAATTTGAGTTAAGGGCCCATAAATGAAGGGAACACCTTCCTAAAATTACTCTCCACGAATTTGGCTGCCAAGTGCTCATTTAAACCATTGACTTTGTCTCCAAATTGACCAAAAAGGCTACACAAAGCACACATTAGACTTGTTGGCATAATGACTAACCCAATTCACTCTATTAGCATAAATATAATAAAAAACATGCAATAAACTAATGAGAATGGTGGATTAAGTCGAATTAGGAGGTTGAATGAGCCCAAATAATTATCCATTTTTGGGGCTCATCGTCACCCCCTACTGAAAGTGTTGCTCATCCTCTGAGAACCAATCTATCTCCTCATCTTTGATGGCCCTGGTGGCCTCCCTGTCATGCCAAGCTTCTGAAGTGATGCCCTCTTCTTAGTCATGAAACCATGCTTTTCTCTTTGCTTCTTCCCACTGCCTGTGCTTCTTTTTCTAGAGTATCTGCATGCCATTTCTTGCCTTAAAATATAGTGGAAGCTCCCTCTTTCACTTCTCCGTCAGCTTGGGAGAGGTACTTAGGGCGGCCGACACAGTTGCTGCCTCCCTAGCTAGGATTTCAACCAATTTCTCCTTCTTCTTCCCTTTTTTAGGACTTCTTGTAGAAACAGTTCTCTGTCTTCCTGTAGAAACAGTCTGCTTGCTTCCTGTAGAACCAATTTTCTCTGATTTGGCTTGCTTGGCTGGGGGTGCCTTCTCCTTGACCTGTGCTATGGTTGCCTTGGGTGTATCCCTGCTTATTTGGCCTTTTTCAGTCTTCTCTGCCCGGGTTTGCAACCGCTTCTCCTTTGGCATTTGTGTCTTTATTTCACCCGCTTGCCTCAACAGCTTGTCCTTTTCTTGCTTTTCCTGTGGCTTCTCCTGTGATTTTTCCTGTGATGGTCTGCCCTGGGTTTTCTTAACCTTAGCTTTCTTCCCCTTTGTTTTCCTCTCTGCCTCGATGTGTTCCTTGTCCTCACTGTTGGATGAGGTGAATTCTTCGGCCAAAGTCTGGATGTCATCACCCTTGGACATATTGTGGAAAACCTCCCAAGAAATAGGGACAGTATAAGTATGGAGGGAATCTTCTACAAGGAGCTTGATAAGCCCATGATGGGTCATCTGGTCTGGTGTTCCCTCCTTCAGTTTCATGCTACACTCAACCAATGACTATAGGAGGAAGTATGGAATGCTCAATTTTTGTTTTGAGGGAAAATCCATTGTGTGCCTGAGCCCTGTTAACAAGCGGAAGTGATAACCATACACAATGATAAATTTCCCCTCATAGGTAATATACTTCATAATTTGAAGGCTAACTTCACTCCAAAATGGTTGTAGGCTAGCTCTCCAAATCCCATTTTTATCCTCTGAATACTGCTCTTCTGGTAGGAAGAATTCCTTTTTGGCTTCTGCAGGGACCTAAGGAACTCCTCTGTGATTTCATCATCGTGACCTTGAATTTTATCACAGAAGGTCATCCACTTTGCACAGGTAAATAGGCCTACCACGTCAGGAGTTTCTCTCAACTTCTTGGAGTCTGAGGTTTCCTTTCTGATAAACCCTTCAGGCATGGTGAAAATACCCTATTTTTGGCTTGATCTCTGGTTAAGGTGGAAATTCGTATGTGGTTTTTCTCCTTGGTTCTTAGGAAAGGGTTTCATCACTTTGTACCTCTCCTCTCACCAATTCTCGGGTTATAATACTGTTGTTGCCCCAAAACTCGACTGATCAATAAGAATTAAGCTCTCACAGACAGAGTGCAGAGCTAATTTTTACACCAACCATGTAACAGTCGCAAAACAGAGATTGGATATGTGCACAGGTGAGCATTACAGCGGTTTATCATTATCATATGGAGCATTTTTTAACAAGAAACTTGGAAGAGAATGTGATGCAGCGCTATTTGAAAGAAATTTCGTGTATCCCACAAGCAAACCACCATTCTTGACCCACAGGCAGACTAGTTTTAATTGTCCCCACTTCAACCAAGCTAGTTCACCACCTTTCGAAATATCATGCATGGGAATGGTGTTTTTGAGCCTACCTTTCTTCAAGCTCCAAACTTGATGAAGAAAAACTCAGGCTCCTCTGCTTCAGAAGGATATAACGTACTTCCTGTAGAAGACCCCTCCCGTTTCCTGTAGAATGTTATTCTGCCTTTGAGTGAGCCCGATACACTAGAGAAATTTGAACCAGGCCGCAAAGCTCAGTGGAGGACGATAGGTTAACCAATTGTGGGAGCAGAGGACGCATACTTCAGCTAAGAATGTTGCAAGTGCAAATTAATCAGCGGATGGTGAGAGTCAGCCG
Organism: Pinus tabuliformis; assembly: GCA_031772625.1. Lineage (NCBI taxonomy): Eukaryota > Viridiplantae > Streptophyta > Pinopsida > Pinales > Pinaceae > Pinus > Pinus tabuliformis. The sequence goes on from CM062820.1 coordinate 1,688,973,106, forward strand.
AGCATTTTTAATTGTGCCGTGATTTGTGGTGAGGTGGCAGAGACGTGCGTTGGCCCATGCAAACTGTTGGTCCCCTGCAGTGCTTAACTATTTTTTCTCTGCCTGTAATTTCGTCCATCAATCACGCTGAAGTTTAACTGTCCATCACTACCTGTTTTCTAATTCCCTCCTGAGATGGCTGAGCGCACGTGTCTCATTCACTCACCTAGCGCTATTGAACTGGATGACGGTGGTCAATTAGCTGGCCACTGATTTTTTTAATCTCGACCATCTCATTGCTCATGCAGTTTCTAAATTACATTCATGCAATTAGAGGAATGAGTTTAGTCACGTACCTGCAAGTCGTGCGTGGTTGTTGTGAAGTGCTCAGATCTTTCATTTGCTGGATGCATTTATTTATGTGGTTGCATGGTGGCTTGGTTGACGATTCATGGTTGTTTTCCTTGTGCAGGTGTCCTCTGGCCGGATGCATGCTACAGGAGTTCATTTCCACGCTCAGATCTGCACCTTCAAGCTGCTGTTACTGAATTTTCACCGGACCAGAACTTGTTTTTGCCATTGCTCCCAAACGATAGATCGGATCGATCTGAAAATTGCTGAGCATGTTCCTATCATCATGATGCACCTCCTATAGCAAAATCGTGATCAATGGATGCACAGATTTCGAGAAAAATGGAAAATGTCTAAAGATTTCAGAGATCAATTTCTTGGAAACCGTGCATTGGAATCGGCTGAAACTGCTTGGGTAGGCTACTATCACCCATGTGAATATCCCCATGAAACAGGTTTTGAAACGGATGCACATATATGGAGAAAATGCAAAAATGGATGATGGTGATGGAGGCTAATTTCTTGGAAACCGTGCACCAGAATGGCCTGAAACTGCTCGAGCATGTCGCCATCATCCCTATAAAATTCCCTGTAAAACGCTTTTTCAAATGGATGCATGGTTTTCAAGTTAGGGCAAAAACAAATTCTGTTCTAGGTATTTTTGCTTCAAGGCATTTTGCAGTTTTGTTGCATGGTAAGAAAAACTGAGCTTGGGTTGTGATGCAGGCATGGAGATGATGGAGGAGGAGTTTGAAAAGTGTAGGAGGACTTCTGAACCCTTGAGGAAGCTACCATGTTCGCCAAACCACCTTTTTGAACTCCATTTCTAGCTTCCTACAATTTCTACAGGAACTTCCTGTAGAAGCACAATGAAGAAGCACAAGGAGGTGGAAAAGATGATGGAAAAGGGTGATGAATGGGAACATGGATGCTTGCAGGCATAACCAATGGATTCCAAGCTTTAGATCCCCTTCCAAAATCAAATTTGGCTCGCTTGAAGGTTCTACAGGATGTTTCCTGTAGAAATATAGAACTTCCTCTAGAAGGCACAAAAACTCCTTTGTCTTTGTTTTGAGTGATCCTCCTGACCTGCAATGTCATTGCTGCAACCTGAAATTATTCAATGGAAATTAGATTTATTTTTCTTTTTCTTTTTCTCTTTTTTTTGAAAAACAACTAGGGCACCTCATGGAGGTTTTCACCCTAATTGCCTGCCCTAGGCGCCTCCAAGGGAGGTTTTCACCCAGAGATCTTATTCTCTTTTCTCTTTTTTCCCAACCCATTGACCGCCTCATGAAGGTTTTCAATCAATGAGCCAATCTAAGGTGCCTCCAAGGAGGTTTTCACCTTAGATTTTTATTCTCTTCTTATTTTCATTTTCTCTCTCTCTCTCTCTCTCTCTCTCTCTCTTTTTTTTTTCTCTACCCTACCCTACTTGAAAATCAAAATCATTTTCAAGTGTAAGAATACTTCCAATGGAGCCATGTGCACATCGAGATTAGTGACAAAATGATGTGAAGGCTCGAAATGCTTGCTTTGACATCTATCCAGATCTCAGAGACCAAATGATTTGACTTTGAAGGGATCAAACATAGCTGAGGAAGAGATAACTGCTGCAACTTAGTGACTGTCTGGAACCATGTCTCAATATAGCTTTGATATCCTTGGTCCTTTTGCTGATCTGGATCATGTTTCATGTCACTTTCTACTATGACTTTCTCATCTTCCTCTTTTTGCTGATCTTTCTCTTGAATACATGGAAGATTTGATGGTAACCATGAGGAAGCTTTCTCGATCTCTGATTCTGATCTCTTCTCTTCATCAAGTGTAGCCCATGGTTCTTTGATCTCCTCTTTTGAATCTTCTTTTGTTGGATGTGATCCTTCAATGCTTTCAAGATGATCTATTTTTTGCAATGCTTTTCCTGAGCTATGGTGAAGATCATTGAGCTCAAGAGGAGTCATTTGGATATGTTGTGCCTCAGCTTTGCAATTGGGTTGAGCTGCTCCATTGTATGGTTTTGGAAATGGTGGTACGGGTAGTTGAGTGGAGGTGTGTAATTGAGATGGAGGTGGATGGCATTGTGGTTGGGCAGGCATTTGGGGTTGCCTTGGTGGAGCAAGAGGCGATGGTTGTGGACGAGCAGGTGGTGGAGGAAAAGAATCGGGAGGAGTGTTGTATTGGGGCCTTCACCCCTGATGAGGTGCATTCCATTGAGGCTGTGGCTGAGCATAAGAGTGAAATGAATGAGCAATTGGTTGGGCATAATATGGATCTATGAAGGAACAAGGAGGAGGTGTGAACCAGGAAAGATGACCAGGGGGACCCTAAGAAGGCATGAAAGTGGCTTGATAGGGGTCATAATAGGTCTCAAATGTCCCTTGCAGTTCCTGCTGGTAAGATCTAGGTCCATGTGGCCTCGTTTGGTTCATTTAACGGAGTGATTCAGTGGCTCCTTTGGTTCTTTGATATGCAGCTTTAATTTCGGGCAAGGAAGGGCACTGATTCGTAGGATGGTATTCTTCACAGATGAAACACACTTCTGGAGAGTGCATTGGACATTCGTTCCTAGGATTCTTTCTAGTGCACCTAGGACAAAAAATGGCCAAAGCCCTCTTGGCTTCTTCTTGCTTCTTTTGGATCCGCAAGGTATCCAGTTGCATGGCAAGAAACTGCCTCATATCACTCTTGAAATCTTCGATCTGATTTTCAAATTGGTCTTTGGACAAGGTGCTGCTCCCAACATTTCTTCTTGCAGCCATTTGCTCCAGAGGAATGGTTTCTTCTTCTTCTTCCCTTGAGGTTCTTCAAATATGTCTTGCTGTCCACCTAAGGGTTATTTAATCACAGGCATCGAAGAAGAGAGAATGTTGGCTGTGTGAAGCAGTGGGGGTGTTGTGCAATCATTTTTCTAACTTATCTCTACTCCTACAAGGCATGAAAGGAAATCTTTTTGGTTGTTTTTTCTCTTTTATGCTTGTACCTGCAAAAACTAAAATAGATTGAACTGCAACTAACTACACCTGCAAAAACTAAAATAGATTGAACTGCAACTAACTATCTTGCTGAAATGAAAATGCGGAATTGAAATGAAAGTAGGAAAGGACTAATCTATTTTTCTCAAATGAAATTGCAGGAATGAAATGCTAGTCTACGCTTGCGGAATTGAAATGCTAATCTACGCTTGCAGAAATGAAATTGCGGAATTGAAATGCTAATCTATGAAAGCGGGAAATGCTAATCTACTTTTGCATAAACAAAATTGCATAATGGAAATGAAATAAACTACTTAGTAGAAGATTATAGTGGAAAATAGAAGAAAAGAAACAATCAACAATACTCTGACGCTTCCCCGGCAACGGCGCCAAAAAGAGTGGTGAGCCCCAGTATTGTAGCAATAATGCTACAACTCCTGGAACTCCCTTCTTTAATTTCATCAACCTGGTAGTTCGTAACAAACTTGGAAGCGACGGTGTTGTATGCACAAGTACTAGCTCTTGCCGCAACTGTCACTTGGTCAGCTGGCACAAGTCCGCTAGGGGCTTAAGCCAACTTCTATGAGCTCTTAGAAGAAGCTTTTTAACTAATGGATGAAAGCTAACTCAAAGGAAGCTAATCTACTTGCGGAAAGAAACTGAAAGCCAAAAAGAAACGCAAACCCTAGCAAACCCTAATTCTACCAGCTAGTCCTACTGATGCAAAGATGAGAATGAAAACTACTGAAAGAGATGCCATTACTTCTATGAAGGTAAGATACATGTGTCTAGAATACCTCTACCTGAAGAAAACATCTTTTTGTATTTTTGAATAAGTTATTAGAATTATCATGTATGTGCTTTTAACTAGCTTTTTACTGTGCAGAGGTGGATCAAGGAGGAGAAATGCTTGGAAAAGGTTGGGAAGGTGCAGAGAGGGCCTAAGGGGTCCCTAGCACCCTTCCAGAGAGTTTCACATAGTTTGGCTATCAAGAAACCTCATTCGTGAGCTTCTACAGGAAGTCTGCAGGGGTTCTACAGGATGTTATGGGATTTCTACATGATGTTCTATAATTTTTCTACAGGATGTTTAGAAATGGAATTTTGGAGCATGGGTGGAGGGAAAAAGGTGGAGGAATGAGTATGGAGGTGAAATAGGGGTGTAGGGGAGTTCAAGGCTTGGAGGATGGAGTTGAGGAGAAGGTGTAGATGGCTGGACTTGTTCTAAGAAGACTGGAATAATGTTGCACAAAAGGTAGGGTTATGAGGGCAATGTGGCAACGTGAGGCAAGAAACCAAGTTAGGAGATGGAGAAGATGGGTTTGAGGGAGTCTGGGCAGATAGAGAAGTGGTACAGGTGCAACGTGGGGCAAGAAACCAAGTTAGGAGATGGAGAAGATGGGTTTGAGGGAGTCTGGGCAGATAGAGAAGTGGTACAGGTGCTCTGCAATTTGTGTTTCCAACTGAACCAATAAAGACATGCAAGAAAACAAAGATATAGTTATGCTACCCTAATATGATCTAGCTAACAGTAACAAGAATGGACAACAGCTTTATTTGCAAGGAAACCATGTATATTAACTATGCAATGAAGCATTCAAAGATCTGAACATGTAACCAACTTCTGCAAATGAAAACCAAACACTAATGATTGCATGGCAAAGCAAAGTCAGTGTTTTTGTGGGCAGCAAAGTCATCCTAGTCACAGCTCCTGTTCCCACTGAGGGAGAGGTGAAACCACAGATGTTTGTTGGCCCTTTTCTTGAAGCTTTTTCTATTAACAACCTATCAACTAAATCTAAGCATGAAAAGCTATTTTACTCATCAAAAAACAAACTAAATAACAAAACAAGATTTATATCTAAATAGGAGATTTTATTCTAAGAATGCAGCAAAGACACATGAAAGTAAACAAAGGAGGTATTGGGTGCTTGAGATGGGCCCAACCCCAAGAGTTCCCCAAGAGCTATAGCCTCCTAAGAGAGATTTATAGCTGGTGCAAAGCTGGATTCATCTTTATTGAGCAAGAAAAGAAGATTTACATCAAAACTATCCACAAGGGAAACTTGAAAATGAGCTGAAAGCGAAGCTAATATATTGCCTAAAAATCGAAATACAAACTAGCTAACTTCTGCCTACAAAATGACTAACCATTGGCTACAAAATGACTAACCACTAGCTAACCAAAATGAGGCCGTAAGCCTTCTTATTTATACAAATTGAGGACCCAACAGTCCTCCTAAACTTTAGGGACTCGGCTGCCCAAAACTTGTAGTTAACAACAGTCCTACTTGAGTTGCTTGGCTGCCCTTGTGCTAATTGATTTGGTGGCCCTTGAACTCCGCGCTGATGGTGGAGAATTCGAGGTAAGGGCCCATAAATGAAGGGAACACCTTCCTAAAATTACTCTCCACAAATTTGGCTGCCAAGTGCTCATTTAAACCATTGACTTTGTCTCCAAATTGACCAAAAAGGCTACACAAAGCACACATTAGACTTGTTGGCATAATGACTAACCCAATTCACTCTATTAGCATAAATATAATAAAAAACATGCAATAAAATAATGAGAATGGTGGATTAAGTCGAATTAGGAAGTTGAATGAGCCCAAATAATTATCCATTTTTGGGGCTCATCAATAACAACACCAAATCATTCACCCTAAAGGTGCGCAACATAATATGTCGATCGTGCCAGGCCTTTTTGCACTGCTTTTGTACCTATTGGTGAAAGCCAACCAAAAACCATTCTTCTTTGAGTTCCTCCAAATACGTGAGCCTCTCCTCCACAACTCCACGATCCGTCATACCTATAAGTGCTACTATGCACAGACTAGGCATGATTTATTCCATAGGCATTACGGCTTCCACTCCATAGTCAATCCTAAAAGGCATCTGTCTCGTTAGTTTCTTGCATGTCGTCCTATAAGCCCATAATATTGTAGGTACGCGCAGGTCCCAATCACTTCGCTGCACATTGCATACCTTGTTCAGCACGTTTCATACCTTTTTGAACACTTTTGCATGGAGAACCTTCTGCGTGATTGTTCTTCCTACATAATGTCTCCCTAATATTAAGAGCCATTTGAAATTTGTCCCCTCAGCACATGCTTATTGATCATACCTTTTAGTGTGGAGTTCATGTGCATCCATGTAGGTTATTTTCCATATGCCTGTGCCCACCTGGCCAAATGCGTGCGTGGATCATCCCATCCATTGTACTTTTCTATCAATCGCACCGTCAGCTTCCCAAATCATGTAAGCATCATACTTCTACATTCACTCCAGTCGTCAAAGCTTCCTTTGTGTGTGCCCCACCATCTCACGGGTGTAGCACATAGTACCCAATCCAAGCCCTAACCATTGCTTTTCCAACACTTCTCTTTCAAATTTATACAAGAAGGTATCTAACCCACTTAAACCATCATAACTAAGCAAATCTCTTATTCTGTCGATACGTAGCGCAATGACCTTCTCATCATATTACAATTAAGCATAGTTACCTCGTGTAACCGGCTTTGCCATTGTTCTATATTCTCATCATAATCCGAAGTACAGGAGCTCTTGCACTCCCATGAAATCCGCCCATCCGTGATGGGATTTACCCAGTCTTTCTCTCGCACTATTATCTTGCAGATGCAGTCCAAATCTTCATCAATTTCATAGTCGCACACCAGCTCTGTATAACGTGATCCTTCAGTAGGGTCCAGGGGTATAATTACCTGTAGTGACTTCTTCTCAAAAATCATCTTGCGCTTCTTCAAATTAATCACCCCATTCATGTCAGTGGCCCAATCAATTCCTAAGAGCGCGGGGTAGGGATTACTATCATCAACAATCTCTATTACTTCAAAGTCTGCCAGTGCACTTGCTCCTTCAATATCCACAATTATTCCATGTAATCGCCCCATCGATATTATTTTCTATTGGTTCGCCATTCACAATTGAATAGGAGACCACTGCAACATAGGTCTCCCCATTTTCTCTCATGTCTACTTTGGCAGAACATTCACATCCGATCCTAAATCTAGGATAACTTGATCCATCTCATATTCTCCAATTTGTGTGGTAAGTCTCATCTCTCTTCCTGTCCTTGTCTTATGCTTTCCAATATTTCGGACTACGTGGGGTTCTCTTGGCATAGTCCTAGCGCATCTGTTAATGAGTTCATGTAATCCTTTTACAACCTTACTATTGCGCAGTAAATTCATGCATGTCTCGAGGAATGTTGTGAGCATAGATGGGTCCATCTCTAGCTCCGGTCTATCTTTACTTTCTGAAGTGGAGGCATCAGCGAAGCTCTTCTTAGCTTCCATGAAGGTTTCTTGAGTGCACTCCAAATCAAACTCCGCTTCTTTCACCGGAGCTTTGCGGACCCAAGTACTATCTTTGGTTGTTTTCCTTTGTCATCTCCCATCATGATTCCACATCGGAGCACAACGTTCACACTTGGAGATTCCTCGTGTGACTTGGACGACATCATCTACAAGTTCTGAGTTGGGGGAGGTGGTAGCGTTCCTTTGTTGTGTATCCTAGCTATTAGCATAAGACAATCTTTTATCTCATGATCAAACAAGGTGGAATACAAACATGATGGGTGCATTGGGTTTGTGCAATCACGGGCATAATGTCTTGGACCTCCGCAATTGTAGCATATCAACTGTCTGCAACCTCTGCTAGGTCCTCGTCTACCTTGGCCTCGTTTGCGCCCCTAAAATCCTATTCGCGCCATTCCTGCATTCTAGTCTAGGGGTCGCGTTTCAGCTTGAACTCTATAGGTGGTATTTCTATCCATCATCAACTCATAGCTTCTACAACTGCACTCACCATGTCCCACCGACCTACAAATTTTTCATAAAAACTGTTGCAAATTTTGTGTATACTTCTGTAACAAGTGGCAGTTTTTCGTGGCATGTTTTCCAACTATTTGACAAATTGCGCACCACAAAATAGGTGTTGTGCTAGGTCCATCTTGTGCTTCTAGCCTTAAAGGCATTGGCCCTCCTGTTGCAAGGTAGTTTTCAAAAACCAAGGAGTGGTCCTTGTCATGACCCTGACCCTTGCATTTTATGCACCACACTTCTTCATGCACTTCTGGTCAAGCCGTCTTGTCCTCTTTCAAACTCTGCATCTAAAGTCATAAATTCTTCAGCTGTGTGTGGATTTGGTGAACTCCCAAGTTGGGATCCTACATCAGGGTTTCATGTAGCCTCATCGTGATCTCTAAGGACTCTGCCTGATTTTTAGCTTCTATTGCGATAGTGCACTCCTTAAATGTGGCATTAGCGAAGCTACAAACCACTCGTGATGCTGTCCATCCGTCAGATTCATATTAGCTTCGCGAATTGTAAATTTCAACCTCTAATCCAGCTCCTAAGGAGTCTCACGTAGTAGCATCATGATCTCTTTAAATCCAATGATCGTCTGTGCTTCAGAATTCGACTTGCTAAATTCTTTATTTAGCACAATTTGGATATCTGCGATTCTCGTATTTGGATTATCATTGGAGTGCTTAATATACCAGGTCAGCGCATGATCCTGCAAGGTGCTAACCAATGTCGCTTTCTTTATATTGTCATCTATAACTCCTTGTGCTTCCCATACGGCTCTTACAACGAACCAAAATTGGTCTGGATCCTCATTTCCCAATCCCTTAAACACAGGAAACTTCATTGTGCTTGCCATATTGAATTGTGGTGGTGGCAGAGGTGGTATGGGTGAAGATGGAGATGATGGCCATGAAGCTCATGGCGGTGTGGGTGGGGGTGGTATTTGCAGAATTATTTGCCTTATAAAATGGATTGCACTTCACAAAGAGACCTTCATGAGCTCTTCCTCATCCCCTCGTGGAGGTGAAATCAAGGGGCTATTTTCTAGTCCCTTACCTCCTGCGTTCTTGTAAGTTTCCCCACTTCGCATAGTGAACCCTCCTATAATCCAATTGATCCAATGATCAATGGCGTGCACAATCTTATCCTCTGATGCTTCCAACCTTCGCACTAATTCTGGTGTCCACACAATAGGACCGTCAAGTTTCCACATTCCTTGGCTATCTTCTAGCTTCACGATCAACTCGTATAGCTCAGTAAGGAAGGACATGAAGAATATTTTGTGGATCTCCTTGTATAGGTAGCAGTATAACCACTCTTCTTTTGATAGTCATGGGTTCCTATTCTCCTGTGCCACGAACTCGTGAATTCTTCTGTCCAACCAGCCTTCAATTTCCTTTTTAGTTGGATTCCAATGATACAACATCAGACATCTCTATGCAGATTTCGGTCCCGGCAACCGAACCATTTGTTACCTTGAGGGGGCCTGACCCAGGTTCAGAGTTATTTAGCCAAGAAAATCCCTACACTACTAGCCCTTTTGGCATAAGCCTGTAGAGCCCAGGCTAAAGTCTCACCCAAAGTAGTATGGGAGGATGTTGTAACCATATTTCCGCACCCTTGAGATGTCTAAGGTGTCGATTTACTCCAAATTTGCCTACATTCGCGTAGGTCATTTTGTGCACTGTTCTAACCTTGAATACCTTTACGATCTACTATGATCGTCTTTTGCGCAACCCTAACTAGGGGCTGAGATTCTTTCGCACTGATATCGCATCGACCTGTACTAATTACCTGAATTACACCGCGAGTCTTACTTATCTTCTTACAAATGTTAGTTAACTTCGTGTAAATAGATATTCTATCTTGTATTCACTTAATCTACACAGCCATATATATTCGTGCATCATATAAACAATAGAAGTGCAGTTTATACCCAATATATTCAATGCATAAAATAGGAAAAAGATACATGGAAATGATATAAAACTTCTCTTTATCAATGCTTCAAACTGTTACAGACTCAACTTGCCCTACATACTCAGCTGCAACGGTCTGTGCACTTAGTTACAGACTACTAGGCCTCTGTGCACTCAGTTGTAGAGCCTTCACCTACTCTACGACCCAAACTAGACTTTACAGTTTAGATCTTCTGCTATGCTCCTATTCCATCCTTAGATTGCATGATTGGTGTCTTAACTCTTAGAGACTCACTCTATTTATACAATCCCATGGTCAGCGGACCATGGGTATATCTCTGCAGTCAACATTACATTACAAAATTGAGGGCAGACATCCCTATGACTCTTTTACAAACTACGTGCTCTGCGCCCACATAATATGTAGTATTTACATTAGCGTTACAAGTTTTGACCAAATTCTGGGCTCGAATCCCTAAAACTTCCCTTGGAGGATCCCACACCCAACAGATGAATTGTCTTTGAACCCTAAAGTATCATTACAGGCATTCAATAAATTGGCAATAGATGTTGTGGGACTGATTCAACCACTAGGAAAGAAGATAGGAGCATGATAGATCATTACAGTGACAAAATACTTGACCAGGTGGGCTAAGGCACAACCTGTGAAGGATTGAATTGCAGCTACAACTATGAATTTCATATTTGAATACATTTTGTCTCAATCTAGTTGTCTTAAGATTTTGATGAGCAACAAGGGTTCGCACTTCCTGAATGAAACAATTGTTGATCTACTTGAAGAACTCCATATGTATCATCAGAAAAGCACACTATATCATCCTCAAGAAAATGGTATAGTGCAAGCCTTTAATAAAATCTTGGAATGTGATTTCATGAAGGGCTGTAATGCCAATAGGAACGATTGGGATGTGTGCATGCTAGCTTTTCTTTGGGAATATAGAGCTACATATAAGAATTTGATTGCAAAAACAATGTCTAGGCTAGTTTATGGACAAGAGGTAGTGATGCCAATGGAGTACATCATGCCTAGTTTGAGGATTGTTACATTTACGGAGATGGCAGATTAGGATACCATGGAAGAATGCCTCGCGTAGATACTTGAGTTATAATACGATTGCTTCTTGGTAGGGTTTCCTCAACAGGTGAATAAGTCTTGAGAAAACGTGTGGTATGATCGCGACATTAAGTAGCACACCTTTAAAAGTGGATATTTAGTATTGACGTATGATAACAAGTTCACAACGTTTCCAAGAAAATTTCAGGTGTGTTCGTGGGGACCATACATCGTCAAGTAGATTACAAATGGAGGGGAAGTTCAGCTTGTGTTACACTAAAAAATGTCACCTTGACTACTTACAGTTAGTATGGCTCAAATCAACAGTCATGCTACCCTCTTAGGCAAGTCTCATGCCTCTGTTATCCATCTCAAACTCAAAGAAGAGAGAAAGTCTTGTAAAAACTATGTTTATCTCTGGGGTCGCAGGTTCTCTCTAGCCTTACCTGCGGGGACGCTGACCATGTTCACAAAATCTGCGTCCATGGACGCTCTGTATGTTAAGGGACAGGTGCGTCCCTCTGTAAAAGGCAAAATGCGCGAGTTTTATCTTGAAAAAGTTACTTGTGGTTACTTCTAGAACATTCTAGAGGTCGGTTTGATGAAATGGATGCGCCTCCAGTTGGTTCATGTATCTCTATTAAGGGGGAACTTATCCCATCAATAAGGGAGCTATCCCACCCAAAGAGGGGGATGATCCCATTGATAGTGGACCTGAATAACCTCTTTACAGCACTATAAATAAAGACATTGAGCCAGAGGGAGAGGAGGTTGGAGCTATACATTTTCTTTGGGTAAATGCTGCAGGATTTAGGTCTTCCATTAGAGCCTTTGTGAGGAGAGATTGTCTTCACTTGATTCTACTTGGAAGAGGGTGAGCTTTGTCAAAGTAGAGGAAAACCCTTGATGGACCCTGGGAGGAACTTGCACAACACCAAGGCCAGGTTGTAAGAGTTTCTTTGTTTCGTTATTAATACAAACTGGTTTATTTTTCTCAATAGCTTGTGTTAATGAGTTATTTCATGTGTTCCTTGGTCTGCATGTTGAATATATGTTTTATTATATGAAATGCAAGTGCTTGGTAATTGTTTGATTGTTTGTGGTTGCAGGAATTGACTTGAAGGAGGAGCTCATCCGGATCGTCAAGAACGGACTTCAACAACAGCGTTTTGGAATAAGGTAAGCCTAAACACTTGTAGTTTTCATGTTGTAAAAGGTGTATTTAGAGAAAGATCACTCCATTTTGTCTTGTTTGTCATTAGAATGTCTTAGACTTCTAGGAAGGTCAGCTGTGTCCGCACCCTTGACCAATTCCGTGTGACAAATTGGCGACTCCGCTGGGGAATCCATTAATGAGAGAGTCTTTTCCTTTATGTGAACTTTGCTTGAGAAAATCATTTTTATTTTCTGGTTTTTGACTGTGAGAATTAGTATTTGGGTGGCTTAGCTTTAGATTTAGTTAGATTTGGTTTTTCTTCATTTTTCCAGAAGGACGCACCCTCTGAGTACTGCACAGTGCGTCTTTGGACGCGCTGTTGCCGTTTGCACAGAGCGGGCCCGCACCTGTGATAACGGGTGGCCTGCGTCTTCCTGTAAATTTAAGAAAATTCCATTTTTGCTTTAAATTGCTTTTAGATTTTGATTTTCCTTAGTATTTTCTGCCCAGATCCTTTAGTACCCTGTCAAGAATTTTCACCTGAACTTGTTTTGTGAGCTTTGAGTGTTTTAGTGGTTTTCAACGAAGTTTAGACCTAGGGTTTGATTTTTGGATAGGTTTTGTAGTGACTTTGATAGTAGAAAGTTGTCCAGCCTTAGATCTCTCTGGTTAGTCAACCTTCTTAGAAGTCGGGCCTGTCGTAAAGTCTCCTTGTGTGAGCAGCTTGCCATTTAAGTTGTTTTGGGTCAAATTTCGATTTGCTTGTTTATAAAGTATTGATTTCCATTTTACAAAAAGAACAAAAAGATTAGAGTTTTGTTTTGACTAGTTTTTGGTTCTGCAATAAGCTAGTCCTTGATTTGATTGTGATCAAGTAAAACACCTTAGAATAATCATTGTTAGTTTTGGCCTCGTTAAGATTGCTTAGAGTAAATTTGCCTTTAGTTTGCTTATGAGTGGATTTTCATAGATTTTAATAGTTGTTAAGATTGATTTTTGGTTATATTAGATTTATTTGCTTTATTAAAAGAAAAATACAAAAACATCTTCTTTAAAAAGTCTTGTTTCAAGTAGCTTTTTGTTTTCGAAAGAAGAAAAGAGTTTTTTCGTGCATGTAAAGAGAGGTTATGTTTTTATGCTTGGAAAAGACAAACGAATTGTTTCTTTGATTGTCTTCAATTAAGAAGTTGCTTTTATAAAGATTGCATTCTCTCAACTTTTTAGTTAAGCAATTCATCGAAAAAGTAAAGTAGTGGGTAAATCATCCTAGGTGCATTTTGTAGTGGTTTCGAGTCGAGTCAACACACCACTGGTTTCACTTCCATCACCTTTTGACTTAAGAAACAACCTTAAAAGTAACGCTTAAATTAAAATCAATCTAGTAATTTTTATTTTCTAGGGCTCTAAAGCACCAACATAGCTTAGGCTAGGGTCTTGGAGTAGGTGAGTACTTAACTCTCCAAGACTACAAAACCAAACAGATAGTCTATCTTGAGTAGAACAAATCCAATTGTTTCAGTTACATTCTGGGAAAGCTCCTCTTAAAGGAGAAGCACGAGCTCGTGTCCGAACCAGTGAGGGGATCATTCCTCCCTCGTTGGGAACGACGCCAGGCAGTACGTATTACAAACGGTAAACCTCGGATTAACCATTGTCGAGGAGCCAGGGGTCACTTATCGGTAAACCTTGGATTGTTGTCAAGGAGCCGGTAAGGGGATTGGAGCTTGTTACTCTGCCCTTGCGTGCTGTCGGAGTTTAGACTGTTCCCCCAGGTGTAATTGTTGTGATTGGTAACCTTAGTGGCCATAATATCTAGGATTCTACCCAAGGTGACGGTGGAGGGAAGGTCCCACTGTACCTGGAGCAGACGTCGGTTATACTCACTTGGATTTTCTGGGGGGTTCGCTTCACTTCGAGACGGTTAAAGTGGAGGAACTTGGTCCAGTCTATTCATTAAGCAGGTTGCCGGGGTAACTGTTCCACCCGCCATTTCTGTACTGAATCCTGCGAGGTTGGACCTAATCACCAACTAGCGCTTTTGGTCCGGAAGATACTGTTTGTGTGTGATTTGACGCTCTAGATTCTTTAGGCGTGTGCTTCAAATTTGTTTGGTTCTTTAGAAGACTTTAGGTGGTTTGATTTGAAATTTTTACTTTGTTTTCGTGTGTTGTAGTTAAAAATCTTTAATTGTGGCGGAATTACCGAGACGGTCCCGTCGAATTGCGGGCCAGTCTCCTGAAGTTGTTTCTGTGGCCGAATTGTTGAGAAGATCCCGTAGACTTAGGGGATCCCCTCCTCGAGACGACCCAGGTAATTTAGAAGGGTTAAAGGTCCTTGTAACTCCTCCTAGTGGCAGTAGAGTAGGTTCACCTGAAGAAGGAGAATCTTCCTTGGTAGTCCATCCAGATTACCAAAGTTTAGAAACAGGTTACAATCCCGAAGCTGTTACAGTTTCCGAGCTTGCTGGTAGTTTTTCATCTGCCAGTGAAACAGGCGAAGAACCTGAAATTTCCGAACCTGTTACTCCAACTCCTAGTGTTCCTGATTCACCAAGAATAGAAAGAATTATCACCGAAAATCTTCCTGTTGGATTAATTGCTATAGAAGAACTTGTTCCAGAGGAAGAAATAGGCGTTTCTGATTCTGAAGATCTAATTACCCTTGATCTAAGGGAGCGTGAATCCATCTTTTACAGTCCTCCTAGAAGTGAATCTTGGTACCTTGCATTAACCAATTTTTTAGACAACTCAGTAGGTTTTTCTACACCTCGTACTCCTTTTCCACCTAGAGGAATTCATTCTCCTGTAAATATGTCTGGTCAGTCATCTGTGTTTTCGCAAAGTCCTGAATCATTTTTACATGGCGGTCCTTCTGTTCCTACTGGGTATCAATCACTTTCTGGTACCTTTGCGGGAGCATCTCCTCAACCCATTGATCATGGGTTATTAGTTGGAAACAGTGGTAATGTACCATTGAGTATAGGTGACGTTTATATGATGTCAGGTTCAACTCCCATTAACCAACCTCAAGGTGGCCAATTACCGCCTGGGGGGCAACCTTCGTTAATGCCTGGGGGGCAACCTCAAGGTACTTCATTCGTGACTGGGGGGCAACCTCAAGGGTATCAACCCCAAGGGTATCAACCCCAGCCTCAATATGTACCCCAAAGTCAACCTCAGTATCAATATCAACCTCAAGGATGGCAACCTCAAGGATGGCAACCCCAAGGGTATCAACCCCAAGGGTATCAACCTCAAGGATACCAACCTCAAGGTCAAGGTCAACCCCAGTACTCGTATTTACCTCAAGGTTATCAACCTACGGGTCAATACCCTGGTCAAGGTTATCAACCACCTCAAGGGCAATCATATGGGACTGCACCTTACAGTTATCAACCCTATCCTCAATACGGCTATGGATCTCAGTATCCTCAACCTGTTACGAGTCAATACCCTGGAATGTTAACATGGGATCCGTCACAGGGTCAACAGATGTCGCAACCAAGTATACAGTCGGTACCTCAAGCAGGACAACCTGCAGTTCCTGGTCCACCCCAGCAACCGCAACCTGTCCAGTCAAGTGTTCAGACCCCTGTAACTTCCGTAGTTACTCAGCCGCCAATTGCACCTGGTACTCCACCTCACACGGCTGCAGCAACTACCGCTTCATCTACCATGCTTACTTCTGGAGTATCGGCAGCTCCGGTTTCTACTGTCCCTGTAACCACTCCTCAGACATCTGTACCGTTGTCTGGACCCACGGTTCAAACCACAGTCCAGATGCCTGCAGGCCAACCTGGTACAAGTACGGTTGTTACTACTCAACCTCAATTTGTTCAACCTCCGTACCAGGGACAGTATCAACCTGGGCAAGCTGCCCAACAACCGGTTTACCAGTATCAACCGTATCCTGGGTACACTTATCAACAACCTCAGCAACCCCAGTACGGTCCGGTTAATCCTGGTTTTCCAGGAGGATATAATATCCCAAATGCGACTCCTGTTCCTAGTTATCCTGGATATCCTCCTCCTGGGGCTGGTATTGTGACTCAGAGTTTTAGAGATCCTAACCGGCAGTTACCGTTTATTGCGACTTTAGATTTACCCGACTTGACGCGCCTAACGAACGATCCAATTCAATATCTTCAGTTCTGGCCGCCAATGCCAAATAAGTTGCCCAGCGATATACCCAAGTTCGAAGGTAAGTCTGGAGAGGATCCGTCTAATCACGTGATGACTTACCACCTCTGGTGTGCATCAAATTCCATCTCAGATGATTCCATCCGCTTACGTCTTTTCCAGCGTACACTCATTGGTCTCGCAGCCAAGTGGTACATTGAGTTACCACGGGCCTCTTTTTACAACTTTAGCCAGTTAGCTACCTCGTTCTTAACTCATTTTCAGTTACCAGTCAGATACGATAATGGTACAGAATTATTAACTTCGCTAAAACAATCGACATCCACGTACATTTCTGATCACATCCATGAGTGGAGACGTCGAAGAAGATTAGTGAAAGTTTTTATCCCGGACCAAATCTTAGCTGAATGGTTTGTCAAATCATTATTACCAAGAATTACTGAAGATGTAGCTAAGGCCGGAGTAGTTACTGAGGAGCAAGTCATTGCTCAGGCACAATACCTTGACTTAGTTTACACTCAGTCGGGTACGTTACACGAGAAAATTCCGGATCTTCCAAAGTCAAACCAAATCGCTGCTGCTCCTTCGGGATCTCATGCCGCTGATGGTATGATTGGTATCGTGACTACGAAGAGTAAGAAGAAGTCTTCCAAGGCTTCAATACTCCAATTATCACTTTGCCTGATTCTCCGACAGGAGAGTCTTCTCCTGAACTTACCGCCGACATTCACGCTGTAGAGTCATCTACGGCCAAACCAAAAAACGGTGGAAAGAAGAAAGGAAAGAAGAAGGCTAAAGCAGACAAGGCTCCAAAGGAGAAAACGGAAAAGTCGGAAACCAATGACGAAAAGCGCAAACCTCGATATCCTTGTCTCATTTGTGAAGAAGATCATTTTACGAGAGACTGCCCTCATCGGGCCGAGGTAGTGAAAATAGTCAAAGGTTCTCCCACTCCTGCTGTGTTAAAAAATCCATTTCCAGAGCAGGAGAATAAGATGATAGGTTCTTCTTCGAATGCCAGTGAAGAACCCATTTTGATGATGTCTCATGTCAGGATTGCGACTCGATCGCAAGATTATGGTAGTAAGGCTCCTGTTGATGGTAAGGAAGCAGAATCTTCTCACTCTAACCCATCAACCTCAGCTCCTGGTTCCGATCCACTACAGATCGAAAAACCTAACCCAGACTTAGTGATTAAGCCGCCCGCCAAGGGTGTACTTCGAAGGTCTGCTTTCAATCCACATGCGAGAGCAGCCCAGAATTACAACATTGTTGAAGACTTAGCTGTTTCACCTTCAGCAATGTCGGCACTCGAAGTGCTGCAATCATGTCCAGCGCAACGAAAATTGCTTTTGTCGGCTATCGGAGCTGTCGATGTTCAGGACCCGAACCTAATGATCTTTGATCTAGAAAATAGTACACCACGTCTCCCCCATCAAATGGCTTTCCAAATCCAGTGATAGTCAAAAACAGGCCTATTCATCGGACTGTGATTGATGAGGGAGCTTCTACGTGTATTATGTCGATTCAATGTTGGAGATCGCTTGGTTCTCCTTCGTTGAACCAATCCCCCACCATCCTTAAGGCCTTTGATGGCCGTGGGTTCCGTCCGTTTGGTATTCTACAAGAATTGCCTATAGGGGTCGAAGGTAAAACCGTTAGTCTGGATGTGGAAGTGGTTGATGCCCCTCTAGACTACAACCTTCTTTTGGGTCGAAGTTGGTCATATGCTATGACAGCGGTCGTTTCATCGGTCTTCAGAGTCATTAAGTTTCCACATAACGGTAAGATCGTGACTATTGATCAGCTGACATACTTTTCATCCGACCCAACCTCTTCAGAAGTATCCAACATGTTGGTAAAACGACAATCCCTTATAGGGACATTGGTGTAGGTTTAGTTAAGGATTCCGGTTTACTGGGAACTTTTCCTCTCCCTCCACTCAATGCAGACCCTTCGTTTGCAACGATTCATATGATCACGTCAGAAAACATTATTTATGATGATCCTTGGTATGTTCCATCTGACTCTGAGCTAGACTCACTCGGTGATGTTATGCCGTTGAGTCCGTATGAGATTGCTTATGAAGCTCTTATGTCTTTTACCGATTTTCATTCAACCGAAACCGACCAAATGAATGTGGTCAGTGAAGAGTCACTTTTCACCTCACCCTTAGAACGGATAACGTTTCCCGAAGAAGTGTCATCTGACGAACAACTTCGCGAAATCCTAAGTGTAGATGATCTACCATGGGAAGATCTCCATCACAGATCTTCGTTTTTACCTAAGGATGATGCATTTGAAAATGATTTTTCATCTATCTTTACCGCTGAATATGTCAAAGACGCTCAGGATCCAACGAAACATTCTGATTCAGAGCTGAATTTAGGGAATATTTCTCGTACTATTCCCATTGATATTTCAGTGAAGCCCGGAATCGAGGAGAACATTCATATAGGTGCCGCATGTACTGAAGAAGAAATCCAAACTTACAAGGCCCTATTCCAAGAATTCCGCGACGTGTTTGCCTGGTCTTACGAGGAAATGCCGGGAATCGATCCTGCCATTGTTGTTCATGAAATCAAAACCTACCCGGATGCTAAACCCATTCGGCAACGGTTGCGTCAGATTCACCCTCGAAAAGCGGCTGCGATTAAAGCAGAAGTCGAAAAGCTGTTGAAAGCAGGTTTCATTTATCCGATCCCGTTAACGGATTGGGTATCGAATATTGTTCCCGTCAATAAAAAACAAGGAACAATAAGAATCTGTATCGACTATAGGGATATCAATCGAGCTTGTCCAAAAGACAACTATCCTACGCCTTATATCGATCAAATTATTGATGATTGTGCCGGAAGTGAGATGTTTTCCTTCATGGATGGTTTCTCAGGCTATAATCAAATCAATATTCTACCTGCCGACCAACCAAAAACGGCATTCATTTGTCCATGGGGGACATTTGCTTATTGCAAATTACCTTTTGGGCTTAAGAATGCCGGCGCTACTTTTCAACGGGCGATGTCTTATGCATTTCATGACATCAAGCACATTGTGCAACCCTATCTCGATGATTTGCCTGCTCATTCTTTACATCGAGCTGATCACCTTGTCCACCTACGAGCAATCTTTATGAGGTGTAGGCATTATCGAATTCGGTTGAATCCCCACAAGTGTGTTTTCTGTATAGAAACAGGTCGATTGCTGGGATTTGTTGTTTCAAAAGCCGGCATTCGCGTCGATCCCTCGAAAGTCGAGGCTATCATCAAATTGCCTCCTCCTTCGAGTTTGCGCCAACTCCAAAGTTTGCAAGGGAAAGCGAACTTTTTACGCCGATTCATCCCAAACTACGCCGAGGTCACTAAAGGTTTTACACGGTTGTTGAAACAGAACGCACAATTCTTTTGGGACGAGATTGCCCAACAATCTTTTGATGCATTAAAACACGCGTTGACCCATGCACCGTTATTGCATCCTCCCAACTACAACCAGGACTACTTCTTATACCTCGCAGCTTCGCATTCCACCATTGGAATGGTGTTAGTTCAAGAAGATGAATTCAAAGCAGAGCATGTGATATATTATCTTAGTAGAACCTTAAATCCCACTGAGTTAAAATATTCGCATGTGGAGAAATTGGCCCTGGCAGCCGTTCAAGCTGTCCAGCGTTTTCGTCACTACATTCTTCTTCGCAAAACTACGGTTATTTCGGATTGCAACCCTATGATTTATATTTTGACAAAACAACTGCTAGGGGGCAAGTACTCTAAATGGATTGTTATCCTGCAAGAGTTCGACTTGGAGTTCGAGAAGTCCAAGTCTAAGAAATCTTTAGTTTTTGCGGAATTGATGTGTGATTTCCCGAGTGCTGACACAGAGACTGTGGCAGAGGAGTCCATTGCGGACGAATCTTTGTTTCTTATTAGCACTTTAGATCCGTGGTATGGGGATATAATCATCTATCTCCAAACCCAAACCTTTCGGCCTGAAGCTTCCAAGGAAGACCGTCGAAAAATTCGGTTTCGATCCCAGCAATACAGAATTATTGGAGATACACTTTATCGCCGGGGGGCAGACTTAGTTTTTCGACGTTGTTTAACTCACGAAGAGGCTGAGAGAGTTTTGAATGATTGTCACTCTGGAGCATGTGGCGGTCATATGTCTGGGTATGCCACAGCTCAGAAGGTGTTGCGCGCTGGCTATTTCTGGCCGTCTATGTTTAAAGATTGTATCCTTGCCGTCAGAAAATGCCACAACTGTCAAGTGTTTGATCGAAAGATGCGCGCTCCACCTGCTCCTCTCCACCCTATAATTGCCGCTGGTCCATTCGCCAAATGGGGCATTGACTTTATTACTTGTAACCCTCACTCGGCCGGGGGGCATGCGTATATCATCCTCGCGGTTGATTATTTTACAAAATGGGCCGAGGCGATGCCTACATTCGACGCAAGCGGCAAGACAGCTGCAGTTTTCGTATTCAATCATATCATAACTAGGTTTGGTGTCCCACAAGCAATCATTACTGACCATGGGAGCCATTTTCGAAACGTCATGATGACTGAGCTTACAAGCCAGCTTGGTTTGCGCCACGATAGCTCTACTCCTTATTATCCGCAAGCCAACGGTTTGGTTGAGTCAATCAACAAAGTTCTAGTCATCATGATTCGACGGATCATTGGTATCCATCGAACGAATTGGCATAACATGTTATTTTCGGCGCTATGGGCATATCGAACTTCAGTGAAAAATTCAACAGGTTTCACCCCTTTCCAGCTAGTTTATGGCTTAGAAGCTGTGTTACCTATTGAATGCGAAATCCCATCACTTCAAATGGCTGTCGAATTACTTCCAGCTACTTCCGAAGAGGAGAAACGGTTATTATACTTGGCTAAATTAGATGAGACTCGACGTGACGCTACTTTAGCTATCGAGACTCACGCGAAACGAATGAAAGCTCAGTACGATAAAAATGTAACCCCTCGAAGTTTTTCGGAAGGAGACCTAGTACTATTATATGATCAAGCTAACGATAAGCTAGGTGCCGGAAAATTCGTTCCCATGTGGCATGGGCCCTACATTGTAAAGCGAAAGCTAGCAAAAGGGGCTTATGAGTTAGTTGATTTTGATGGGGACTCTTTGGGTAAACCCAGAAATGGACTTTACCTAAAGAGGTATTATGCTTAAAATGATGGGTATGGAGAAATTTTTAGATAGGTTAGATTTCCTTTCTAGCTAGCAAGTGTGTTAGTTTAGTCAGTGTGCTTAGCTTAGCGAGTGTGGTTTTTCGTCATTATTCTGGCTTATCTTGGTTTTACTCTTGATATTGTAGATGTCGACGCCTCTCCAAACATACATTGGATTTGCTGATGGTGCTTGTCGTAATACACGGAATATCTCTTCCGCAGCTTGGGTTATCTATTCGCCCTCTGACGAGTTAGTTTCTATGCATGGGGTAAGCCTCGGTCAAACAACGAATAACATTGCAGAATACAGTGCAGTGGTTGAATTATTATCCGAATCTATTTCATTTGGAATTCGACGTTTGATAGTGAGGTTAGATTCTGAACTTGTTGTATTACAGCTTAATAGAGTTTATGCCATTAGAAATCCTGTGTTATTAAGGTTGTTTTTGAGAGTGCGTCTCTTGGAACGTGAATTTGATTACATTGAATATCAACATATTCCAAGGTCTTTGAATACATTAGCAGATGCAATTGCTTCTCGAGTGTTGGACAGACATTTATAATAATCATGCAAGTAAATTTAAAAACATTTCATCATACATGTTAAACAAGATAAGCCGGTAATAGTGATATATATAGATAGAAGTGTGTCAAAAAATATATACATCGTCTTCGATCATAGGTTGAAAACACCTTATGATCGGCAAAATGATAGTACAAAAAGTCAAAAATGTCACATGTGACTACAAAAGTGACTAGTCAATCACTGGTGGTGCTCTCTGTACGACACCACTGCGCGGGCTACCTTACGCAAAAATCTCCTAAACGGTCCAGGGACCGCGACTACGAAACGCTGAAGCCTGATAGGAATGTCGTCCATAGTAGTCTCAGGTATATCTGCCGTGAGACGCTCTAGATCATGCTCCAACTCAGCTAGTACGTCCGCAGCCGCGTCCTGTGGGGCCGGTACCGGTGCAGCTGGATGTAGTCTATCATAAGGCCGGAGGTTGGCTGGACGCTGTGGACCAACATCTGCATTTTGAAAAAGTTTTACTATTAGTTTTGAGACGATATATATAAAAAATACAAAAAAATACATAATTAGGAAACTTGTGAAAATAAAAGTACCTCTGTCGTCCCATTGTTCTCCCTGTGGAAGAACCATGTCCGGATCACCTCTGAAATCCATTCCGGCATACGGAAAGTCCTGTATCACAAAAAGCTGGCCCTCTAACCAGTCAAAATAACTATCTGAGAATCGAACCACTGCCGCGCCCTCGTCAGGATGCCGGGCCATCACCGCAACCCATCGTATCAGCTTTGGCTCCCGAGGACCCAAGATATCAACAGTGAGTTGCTGAGGGATCAGCATTGGAATTCTCTCCAAGGCAAAGCTCACGACTATAGGCCCATATCCAAAAGTCTTTAGTCGTCCGTTCTTTGCCTTGGTCAGTTGGCTCTTCATATGAGCCGACACAGCTTCACACCAGTTGAAAATGGTGCCTTGGTAACAGTCAATTGCCATCCGCATTTGGGATCCGGAAGCAATGTGTAAAGCGGTCGCGCCGCAAATTCTGGTAACCGTGAACGCTATGACTTTGAGTTCCGGTAGAGTGATGTGTTTTATCTCTATGCCTTTTGAATGGTGAGTCCCACGTGTGCACCAATCCTCGCAGAGACTATCAAGGGATTGGCCACCCGGCCTAGTCCCCGCAAGACTGAGTTGCTCACCTCTGTTTGGCAAGCCAGTGAGAAAGTATACATCCGAGGGCTCTATCTCGAGCTGGTGCCCTCCTATGTAAAAGCATTGTTCTTGAACGTTCCATCGCTCAACCAGCCATTCCAAGAATCTTACCTGGCCCCTCATGCCCGGTATGGTCCAATATTTGTATAATCCGCATGCTCTTAGGGCATCCAGGGAAGGTTGATGATTTATTGCAGCTTCATCTTCCTCTACATGCTCTCTTTCTCTCCAGTCTAACATGATTAATGCCCTGCATATCAAAAATAGCAATTAGAAATTGATTTGGGAATTTTTGGTGGTTTTTTGAGAGAGTTGGGGTTTTGAAATGCGCGTTTCTCGGAAGACGCACCCCGGCTTTGTAGCACAGGGCGCCCGGACGCAGCTGGCCTGAAGGCGGGCTGCGTCTTCCGACCGTTTTCCCGTATGAGAAAAAGTCGGGGGACGCAGGTCACCCGAAGGGCACCTGCGTCCGCCGAGAGGCGCATTCCAAAACCAAAACCCCCCCAAAAAATGAAACTAAGACCTAAAAATTGATTCTAAACGGATAGAAATGCAGAGTAGGATGTGTAAAATACCTGGATGAAACGGCGTTCGATTCCGACGGTCAGATTTTCCGCAGCGACCACGGGAAGTTTCTTGTCAAAAGCTCCTTTTTCAACCTCAACAGTGAAACGGTAAAAATGACATGGTAAAAGGTCTTTTTATAGGTTTTTTGGATGAATTAGTTCATTTTTTACCATGAAAAGATGTTTTTTAATGTATTTTTGCCTATTTTAAACAGGTATGAGTAATGTGTTGCTTTTGTGCAGGACAAAGGGATTTCGAGGGAAATTGTAATTTTTTCACAAACAAAAATATCAGAGTCATCTTTTAAGCCCTTTTCTGACTCCTAAAACATGAAAAGATCGCCGAGTGTTTCTTTTTCACTCGTTAAAACGGAATTAAAAGACGGTCCCCTTTTAGCTCTTTTCTGACCGTAAAATCAAGAAAAGATTGCCGGGTTTTTGTCGTTTCAAACTCGATAAGGAAATAAAACGACGTGTCCTTGATCGCTTTTTACTTTTCAGGTCGACGACACTATCATGAAAGTACTCCTTGGTCGCAAGATCAAGCGGTTCCCCCAGGTATTATTTTATACTTTTTCGGGCTTGAGGGACACAAATTTACGAAAAAGTTCAACGTGGAGTCTCCTTTAGTTTTTTCAGACTCTCTAAAATTGAAAAACGCCGAGTTTCTCCTATACTGGGCTCGTTAAACTTTTACAGTAGAGGACCTGTTCAATTACAAACAGGAACGAACCACTCCTTCCTAGGGTTCGAATTTAAACTAGGTTGGACTCGTCCGAAGGATGAGCTTATAATCAAGCATATGTTATCCTCCTCAAGCTTGTTAAAAATAAAGAGGTACTTGCCAGAAATGGTGGGGGAAAAGAGAGAAGAATGAACCTGTTTGTCACCTTTTGTCTCAGAAGAAACTTTATTACCGCTCTTGAACACGACACTTTTTATTCACCTGGGTTGGGAAATCTTTTACCTCACAGTTGACCAAACCACTTTGAAAGTCTTTAACCGGGTTCCGGGGATTAACTTTGAGTTATTCGTCACCAAGCCATCTGTTGTGTCGTTATGTGTTCAAGAGGTCTGCAAGAAAAATTTCATCTGCAAAATACTTGTCATCCATTTGACCATCCCTGAGTCAGTCCTTACAGCAACATTTCTTCAACTTGAACAATGATTTTGTGTTGTGGGCTTGCCTGCAACGGGTCGCTTTCTATCGACATCGACACATTATCTAGAAAGATGACTTAGGAATCGACAGTACCTTGAAGTCTGCATGCATCAATGGCAGGTTTCTCGCCTTTGACGTCAGTTTACATCATTGACTTTCGATCAAAGGATTCCGTGAAGTGTTCGACATCAAAACATCTATTCACATTTCACGGGTTGTGCTTGGTACTTTGAGAACCATTGACATTACTGGTGGTCTCTCTCACGCTTGTTAACAGTTTACATCATCGACTGGTAATCAAGTGGTTTCTAACATGTTCGACATCAAATCATTTAATCACATGGCTAGAATCGTACCAATTCGGGAAGTAGAAGTGAAGACCCTGGATCTAGTTTCTACCATCCAGGCTGCGAGGAGTTTTGTATTCATTATCTATGTAGACTAATCATAAACAGATGGCTGCGTCCATACTGTGTCTACAAAAGTCTATAAAAAATGATGTACTGCAAGATCATTCCTGTATCAGAATAGTTAGTCCATTAGTTAAAGTTTTGAATCTGAGTATGGGAATGCCTACCTCAGTGATGATATAATCTTATCCATGTATTTTGTGTTGAAAATTGCAGGTTCCAACCAGGCCATCCACAAGACAATCCTTGAAATGATAAAGCGCTTCACCCTTCCTAGAATTACAAAACCCTACTCTATTCCAGGCTTCGCACTTTAGGGGGCAATCTGTTACACTAAAAAATGTCACCTTGACTACTTACAGTTAGTATGGCTCAAATCAATAGTCATGCTACCCTCTTAGGCAAGTCTCATGCCTCTGTTATCCATCTCAAACTCAAAGAAGAGAGAAAGTCTTGTAAAAACTATGTTTATCTCTGGGGTCGCAGGTTCTCTCTAGCCTTACCTGCGGGGACGCTGACCATGTTCACAAAATCTGCGTCCATGGACGCTCTGTATGTTAAGGGACAGGTGCGTCCCTCTGTAAAAGGCAAAATGCGCGAGTTTTATCTTGAAAAATTTACTTGTGGTTACTTCTAGAACATTCTAGAGGTCGGTTTGATGAAATGGATGCGCCTCCAGTTGGTTCATGTATCTCTATTAAGGGGGAACTTATCCCATCAATAAGGGAGCTATCCCACCCAAAGAGGGGGATGATCCCATTGATAGTGGACCTGAATAACCTCTTTACAGCACTATAAATAAAGACATTGAGCCAGAGGGAGAGGAGGTTGGAGCTATACATTTTCTTTGGGTAAATGCTGCAGGATTTAGGTCTTCCATTAGAGCCTTTGTGAGGAGAGATTGTCTTCACTTGATTCTACTTGGAAGAGGGTGAGCTTTGTCAAAGTAGAGGAAAACCCTTGATGGACCCTGGGAGGAACTTGCACAACACCAAGGCCAGGTTGTAAGAGTTTCTTTGTTTCGTTATTAATACAAACTGGTTTATTTTTCTCAATAGCTTGTGTTAATGAGTTATTTCATGTGTTCCTTGGTCTGCATGTTGAATATATGTTTTATTATATGAAATGCAAGTGCTTGGTAATTGTTTGATTGTTTGTGGTTGTAGGAATTGACTTGAAGGAGGAGCTCATCCGGATCGTCAAGAACGGACTTCAACAACAGCGTTTTGGAATAAGGTAAGCCTAAACACTTGTAGTTTTCATGTTGTAAAAGGTGTATTTAGAGAAAGATCACTCCATTTTTTCTTGTTTGTCATTAGAATGTCTTAGACTTCTAGGAAGGTCAGCTGTGTCCGCACCCTTGACCAATTCCATGTGACAGCTTGCAATGTTGAACGGCGAACTATTTCCAGGAAAACTCAATGGGAGCTGGCTGAAGCTATATAGGGGTGATCCGAGCCCTATGCAATGAGTATATTTGGGCAGGATTGTCTTAGTACTTTAGGTAGTTGTAAGGAAGTGCAGGATTATAAACTAGGCTGCTAGAAGGACAATTTGGCAAAGCGAAGGTGCTACTCAATGATTAGGAGAAAGGTGTAGAGGGGAGCTGTGATGAAGAAGCTAAATTAGAATGGTGGATACCACACAACCTAGCTAAAACGTGACTGTTGGAAGAACTGTAGATGATTGGATGGCCATTTTTCTGTTAAAGGGAGCACGGGGAGAGAATTTAAGGAGCATATCTTTGGAAATCTACCACCAAAAGAGCATTAATGACAGAGATTTGGAGGGAATAGATGGCTTTGAATTCAAAATGGGCTATAAATACAACTTTCGACTCCCTATTTGAACACTTTTCTTCTTGAGAAATTTCCTTGAGATTTTGCGCTTTAGTTTATGCCAAGAAAATTATTGCATGTTTAGGTAGAATTGGAAAGAGACACGGGAGAAGTTTTCGTATAAGGGACTCGAGTGGGAGGTAGATTTACCTAAGTGGTAGAAGGAAATATTATGGGAGAGAATGACTACAACCCAACCCGTACCTACCACAGTGCCTGGTTCATTGAGGCTTAAACCCATTGCCTCTGTGGCATGAGAGAAGAAGAAAAAGAAACCACAACAAGTGTTGGTACAAAAATCACCACGGAAGAATCCAACAGAGGTCAAACAAAAGGGTCGAATCGATAGGAGAAAGCAATTGACAGTACCCCTAGAATTGGATGAGGAAGAATTGAATATAGGGGTTTAAGAGATTGATGCAGATGAAGCAATACCGATTACTCAGCTACAACATTATGTACCCCCTAGGAAATCCACAACCAAAGTGACTAGATTCAACAAAATTCTAGGTATCCACACCATTGCTGCCGCAGGACGTACCTTTTGAGGGATTTTTTTGGCCCCGAATACCTTTTTTTAAGATGGAGGACTAGGACCTGGGTGATCACATGAAGTTCCCACAGTTGGAACTGAGAAAATATCTAAAGAAGGTCTATTATGAGGAGTCGAATGTTACATGGCTTGAGCCAATTAAGTGGGCAACCAAAATTGAGTGCGTGGGATTGCTCAACATGTTATGGGTGCCACATTTTAGTTGCAGTCCCATTAACATCGTTTGTGTACGTCAATTATTTGTGCTGGTTCAAAATGGGTGCCTTTGGTTGGGAGGGCCCATTCCAGTTACCGACATGTTTCTCCATTGAATAACCTTGTTGCCTTATCAGGGCGTTAACCTTGCTAATGATTTTTTGGGGAAATCATAGGAGAAGAAGCTAGAAGACTAGATGATGAGTGACTTCAAGCTGGTGAAGAAGTCACGCGGATATGCGATTAGCTCCATATTGGATGGCGCTTTATAATTTTCTACACAAATATTGGCTGGAAAGATAATGAGGAAGTGTCATGCTAATGAAGCGTCGAAACGGGTAGTATTTTTGGCTGCGTAGTGTAGTAAAGGAGTCCAATATAATTGGGCCAATTATCTCTGTCATGATTTCCTAGAGAATTTCCATGAAAACCAAGAGGATGGCAAGGCATTCCACTATGCATGGCTAGTTTTGTTGATTGCGTTAGTGGGAAAAGTGAGCCTGAATAAATCGAGCGTGACAGCCTCAACAAAAGAGATCACCATAAACCTTTCTGTAGTGTAGTTACCAGAGGGATCATTGCAAATTGAGACTTTATAGGAGAGGGCGTGCCTATTGCATATAAAGAATTTGAGCGTTAACCTTGCGGCACTCCCCATTCAATCATTGCATGAGTTTCATCAAGGAGTATCAGATGAGCTCAAGGTATGGGAACAATGCGCATTAATGTTTATCATTGAAGTCAAGACTAACAACCAACAAATGTTCAAGGAAAAGGAGCAGACACTCAAAAAATGAGAAGAGATCATTAGGCACAGTCAGTAGTTGGAAGTAGCGATAACAGGTCTATAGTGAGCTTCTTGAGCTCCAAATTCTAGTAGAAGCAGCCTCTGCAGAGAAAATAAAGAAGTTAGTTGTTGCAGTAAAGGAATTTCAGGAGGAAATTGGAAAGGTCTGATCTGTGCTGCAGCTACATATATCAAAGCTTCAACTTAATCTGCAGCCAACCACTCCTATGAAAGTCAGAGAGTAGTGCGAGGCTGCTATTAAATAATATATGAAAAATCTGGAAGCTGTAGTCAAGGATTGCAACCAATTATTTGAGAAGACCATAGATATGTGCACCTTGCTGTAGGAAGATCCACACTTGCATAAAATTGAAGTAGAGATCTGTGACAAAAATATGCAGTTTGAGGAGATAAAGGCAACAACACGGACCTTGGCACCTCTGGAAAGGTTCACGAGACTTTAGGAATGAATGTACATCTAGTCCCACACTGATGAGTTGTGCCAGAAGGCCTCGATTATCTCCTCATGGACAAAGATTTGACTTGATGAGGCAAGAAAGTTGACACAGACCATTCAAAGAAATTTGAAGGCTCTGCAGTAGACGCAAAGAAACATGGGCCATATAGTTGAAGGTCCAACCACAAAGAAATTGGTTGAAGAGGTTTGATAGGACATTGTGTAGGGAACATTAGTTATTCAAACCTTGAAGATCAAATTCAATGATCTGCAAGAAAATATTGAGGCAGCACTAGCAGAGTGACTCAGGATGAGTCACGACTTTGTGTTGGGGCTTGTTGTGATGGGTTCCCCTGGGTCAAATTTTGTAATGTTTTGTTAAATATTGTAAAGTATCTGAATTTTGAGTGGAGCACGAGTATCACGGGTCGAAAGGTGTCAAAGGGGATTGTAAAAGGTCAAAGCCCCTTAGTTTGTTAAGATTCAAGTTGTTTTGAGACCCACACATGGTTCGTGGCCCATGGTATTGTAATGGAAAATAATATAAAAGGAAGTCACAGAAGAGCCATAGAGGAAGATAGAATAGAAGTGCATGATTTTAGTTTGTTTTTTTCTATTCAGTACTTGGGCGAATAGGAAGGCTCCTGTAGCTATCTGCACAGAGACCTTGGTAAGTTTGCAACTAAGTGTGCATGCCTCTATAGTTGTGTGCGTAGGGTTGGAAAGGATTTTAATTGAAGATCTAAACATAATAAAGGTTGTTTTGAAGAATTATCTATGTATCTACGTATTATTGCTTATCTCTGAATTTACTATATGTTTTGATCAGTGGAATGCAATTAATGAGGAAAATTAATTAATAGATTCACAAAGACATAGATCTATGTATTTATATGATGTTATGAATTTTTAGTGTAATTGGTGAAGGGAAAAACTCTAATAACTATTAATTGTTGTAACTTTCAAAATTTAAAGATTAGGGTTTGCGAAGGTCGAGATAAGCCCTAAGTTTGACAGAAACACATCGTATAGTCCTGTGGATGGAGAAACCTGGTTCTATCATACCCCAATACTACCTTGGGTGAGATTGAGGTCTTAATCTCTATGTGATGAGTTTCTCTCCTCTAGTATCGTCTTTCACCCACTCTGTAAAAGATTATTAAGTTGTAAGATATTGAAGCTCTTGGCCCCCACTCTTTTTATGATTATTTCCGAGATCTAAATTTGTGAAGAAGTATTTGAAATCCATGTTTCACTCCTTTGGATTAATGAACTAACCCATTTTCCATATGCATATAAAACTATAGAACCATAGGCATTGTATCTAGTATATCCAAATATTTCGATACACACCATTTTAGATGTGCCCAGGCACTGGTCTTGAAGCAATCCAAGGCTATCTCTAGGAGATACAACATATTTTGGCATCATTGTAGGGGAAATTATTGAGGTATGTTTTTCCCCTAGGATACGAAAAACTAAAGCACTCTTTGTAGGTGATCAAAGTCTAGTTTAATTGCACTCAAATCACCTTGGAGACTCCACACCCTCTCCTCATTGTCATTCATTGCCCTGGATTTTAAAATTCCTTATACTCTCTCAAATACATCTCAGCAGAAGGCCCCATTTGTATCTGACCCTAAAATATTTATTTTTAAGAAAGTCTGGAGAGAGAAAACTCCCCTAGACTGTAGTACCATCTCATCAACCTTTGAAGTTCCCTCTACCAATTTGCATCCTACTACCGCTCAATATTCAGGACTTACTCCTAAGCCCTTGACATACCTCCTTCCCCTTCAGCTCCTATGGTCTTAATCCAAATCCCTCAAGAAAATTTGAATCTCCCTCCCCTAGTCCAGATGGCTCTCTGGATATTTTTTCTCAATAAATATGCACCTCTTTGCCGTAGGATAAAATGCATGGTGTATGGAGAATGAAGATACCCTTAAAGGTCTTCCCGGGACCTTCATTAGACTGTAAGATTATCTACAACCGTCACAAACTTACATGCATGTTCATAAACAATAACTAACTATTAAAGTAGCAGAAGTAGATTACCTCAGGCCTCTATGTAGATTTGTTGGAGAGCACAATGCAGCTAGGTGGAAGTCCCCTGAGCCGGCTCCAGATCAAGTCCTGCACATAAAAGAGACAAGCATAATCACAACATACAACTCTAATAACTAATACATGAATATATAAAAGAAAATCTAGTACATATAACTAAGATACTCATGCTACAAGGTATTGGACAAACAAATGAATGAATGATAGTACCAACACCACGGAGTAGATAGTACAACCGTAGTTCTATATTAATGTTTGGAGAGTGATTACAACCATCTATTGTATCAGCCTTCCCTTACCCCTCCAGCTTCTCTCTCTCTCTCCCTTCTTACCAACTTCTTAAGATTTGAGACAATGCTCAACAATCAAGTATGCTATCCTTTCAAATGCTCTGACCTCTATCACCATAGACCTAACTTTTCTTATGTAGCAATTGAGTTAGGGTTTCCAAGTTCCTCCTTGAGTTCCCTAGGGTAAAAGCAATGAAGTTGCCATTCTTCTCAGCTCTTTCCCATTTGCCTCCTTCTTTAGGATTAGAAATCCTCCAACTAGGTCAAATTTGGATGTTTCCTTGCTTTTCTTGAGAAATTTTAGTAGCAAATATCTAGATATTTATGAGTTAATTTGTTCCGTTGACCCTTAGAACTTCACTAGGATTCACTAAGGTTGTTCACATACTGGTAACTTGAGTTAGTAGGGTCACTAACACACCCGTAGGCTTGCAGAGAAGCTTTATAAAGCAGGTTATCAGTGCATAGCCAGCGTTAGTGTGGAAATAACGCATATGATCTTGGTCTTTGCTTCAACTATCATGTATTTCCTCTCTAAGTTGATGAGGAGGTCAATTTGTTGTATAACATATGCCCCCTAAAGTATGAGATTAAAGGCTGCGACGATGGCTGGAATACTTTACTTAACTGTAATTTTCATTCAAAAAGAGAGAGAGGATTGGAGCTTCAGGTTGTATGGGAAACCTGATACAACACATATAAATAAAACTACTAAAATCATGTCCTGAGTCGGGCATTCCCATGATCAGTAGCTATGTCAGAGTGATTTTCTCCAAAGAGATATGACGATGCTGGATGTCGATAAGCACAATGCAGATCTGGTGTCATAATAGAATCATCCAGATAAGCTATCTCAAAAAAACAATATACACAACTTGGGAGAGGAAACAAAGCTGAGTGATGCAAGCCTCTACCCAAGATCTTGATTTTCGCTTCACCTAACAACATAGATCGATACATGTGAATATATGCATTGATGTCGAACATGCACGAAATCATCTGATTACCAGTCAATAATGGAGACCATTAATAGATGTGAGGAAGGCCACCAATAATGGTGATGGTATCCAAGATGCACAGTACAATCTAACGAGTGTGAAATATGTTTTGTCATTGAACAACTGTAAAATCGCTTAACCAGGAGCCAATAATGAGAACCCCTGATCAAACACAAGGCAACTTTCCCCTAATGTCTGCAAGTACCAAGGCATTGAATGTGTTTCTGGGTTGTCTTCCTAGATAGAGTGTTGAAGTCGATAGGAAGATACCTATCGAAAGGTAGGCAATAATGTGTCATACATCAATTGACACAAAACATGACAAGGATGATTTGTTTTTTGAGGAATCTTTGAGAATTAGGTCTAAACAATAGAGGGCATGATGAAAGGATATGCTTGATGGGTTGATGGAGGAAACAAAAGGTTAACCGTTGAACAACAGAAGGCACAATAACGGTTTTAACCATGCAACACTAGACTCATGAACACCAAAGAGTGTTAGGATATAGAGATGCAAGAACATCGTGGTATATAGGCTAAACTCATAGGATGGTAGGATTCATATTGAGAGGCCATCATAAGGAAGGTTTATCTGAGGGAGTGCCATGTTCAATGGAATGATTGCTGCCAAACCACGCTTTCTAATACTGAATGTAGTTGTATTGTCCACTTTCCCCATCTAATTAGTTTAGCGAGTCCAGATGGGTAAACTCGTCGATCTTTTAATTTTTTAAGATTTTGAAAAGGACCACAAAAAGAGAAACTCTGTGCCCTATCTGATTAGTTTAATGAGTCCATACAGGCAAACTCGTCAATCATTTTATGTTTTAAGAGTCTGAAAAGGATCGTAAAAAGAGCGACTGTATATCTTGTCTGTGTAATTTAAAGATTCAAAACTAGAAACCTCGATGGTCTTTTCATATGTATAGTGTCTGAAAAGATCGTAAAGAATGACTCCATGGTGGTCCCTTTGTCATAGTTGTTAACCGGGTGTGACAAAAGGTTAATAGTATACTCGGATCAGTTACTTTTCCGTGAGTTAATCTATTGAATCCGGATAAAAATAAACCTATGTTCAATAGATGTTTACCTCATTTTGTTACGAGTATGAGGAGACGAAGTAAAATCATTTTTCGTCATGAATTTTTAATGAGTCACGTGATGACAAACCCAATACCTTCATCAAATTTTAACGAGTCAAATGAAGAAAACTCAAGGTATCTTTTTTAGTTTAGTGAGTGAGGAAAAAGAGGTAACATAATTGCTAATTCCTCCTTCGTAGATTTAACGAGCCCAAAGGAGGGGAAAAACTCGGGGATTTTTCGATTTAAGAGTGAGAAATGGTCCCAAAAAAGCAAGTGCTCTGGTTGCTATTGTATATTTTTAACGAGCCCAGTGACAAAAACTTGGGATTTTTTAGTTTAACAAGTGGGAAAAGTACCTAAAAGAATTCTCGGGTCATCTTTATAAATGTTTAGCAAGCCGAAAAACAAAACTCGGGATTTTTTCAATTTAATGAGTAAGAAAAAAGTGCCTAAAAAGAATGCTCTAATGGTCTTTTTTCAGTTTAATGAGCTAGAAAAGGAGCAAAAAAGAGTTGCTTAGACCATCATCGTATGTGTTTAACGAGCCCAACGATGAAAAACTAAGGGATTTTTCAATTCAAGAGTAAGAAAAAGTCCCAAAAGAAGAACATGCTCATATCTTCTTTGTAGTAGTTTAACGAGCCCAAAGAAGGAGACTCGAGGTTTTTCGAATTAACGAGCAAGAAAAATACCATAAAAAGAACACTCGATCTTCTTCGTGGTAGTTTAATGAGCCCGAAGAAGGAGAATCAAGGAATTTTTGGATTAACGAGCAAGAAAATTACCGTAAAAATAATTCTCGATCTTCCTTGATCTCATGCTTGACAATAGAATGGTCTATGCCATGCATTTCCTCATAAGACCAAGGGAAAACATTTCGGAAGTCCTTAAAAGGGTAGGTGAAGCTCATAATTTCCTTAGGATTGCGAATGGCTCCAATCTGTATGTTTTCCACGATGCTTATCATGACAAAAATATCTATGAGCAATGTTTTTGAAATATTGCCCATGTTTCCTTACGAGTCCAAATTTTGGATAGTCGTATAGGGTGAGGGAACGATTTATGGTATGTTAGGGGACAGGATTTGAAGAGGCATCATGTCCAAATCAAATATTGAAACACGATGGTGCGATTCCTCCCAAGGTTTCCTTTCTAAACTCATGATCTCTATAATAGCTTTGTCCTTAGGTAGGACTTGATTGAGTGGATCAAAAGAAGGAGTTGTTATGGGAGGGGTAGTGGTATCATTGGCCATAACCAAAGTGACCAAAGATGTGGATGTAGATTGAATGGATTGGTAGGCCAATTTAGCTGGTGTTAGCGGCATTTGTTCTCTGTTCATGAGGAATTGATGAAAGCATATTGACCATCTATGAAACCTTGGGTGACTGAAGAGGGAAACAACCCATTAGGGAAGAAGCCTTCAGAAGACTGGTACCAATACTGACATAAGTGTCAGGTACACCACCCACTAAGGGTACAGAGCTACTAGGTAATGGGGAGTAATCTGCGGTGCAAAAGGACAGTTGGTCCATTGTGACTATCTTTTTATCCAAGGGAAATAGGATGATGTTAAAGACCAAAGATACAATGGAATTCATGGCATAAATACAATTGCAGCCCAAAAGTAGATTATAGTTGAGTTTATGATCCATGACTTCAATATCCATTGTTACCATTTTCCCATTCAAGGTGATGGGATAGCTAGCAAGGTAACATTTTGGGATGAAAGTGTGGCTGTTGAAAGCTTTAACATAATTTGACGATGGGATTAGGGTTGGAGAACCTAGAGTGAGCCAACATGAAGCCAACGTGACGGAGGTAGAAGCACCTTCGTCAATGTATACCTTTACCTTTTGAAAATATTTTCACTTGAAATGCAAGCTGGTGAGAAAGGGGAGGTTTACACTTTTCCATGTCGAAAATTGCAAGCATGGAATCCTATGGGTCGATAACACCAATAGTCGAAAGCAAAGCCTTCCTTTGTGTTGGGCATGTTTGTAATAATTTGAGCACCGACATAGCCGATGGTGCTTGTGCCAAGTCTTCTACAATGTTGTAGTTTTGGGAGCCATGTGTAGATGTATTGTGCATTGTGTGTCAAAGTGCCCCTTTGGAGGGGCGAATTACAAGGTCAGCAACCAGCCTTTCGATATGCAAATCGTTGGGTGGCAGTGGGTTTGGACATAAGGAAGGTTCCTCTGCATCAGCGACAGAAGCTCCATAAGGTTTGGCTCTTGTTTTAAGATCTACCGTTTCAAAGGTGTAAACGGTAGAAGATCCTTCACCAGCTGAAGGATGTTGTGAACCACCGTTGCCCCCTTGCGGGGGTTGGGGTTGGTTTGCAATAAGGTTTTGTTGCTGCTGAGCGGGGAAAGGATTATTCAGGAAAGTGGTGGTCCTACCAGTATCCTTTTGAGCAATGAAATCTGTGCATTCTTGAAGATGCAAACACAGATATGTCATGTGGTCTTTAGCACAAAGTTTTCAAGGGAATTTTCCGAGTTTATCCTTTCCATCGTCAGGAGGCACAGCAGCCTTTTGTTTTGGATTTTGCTGCTTTGTTGACTGTTCGTCAGAAGGAGCGGTCTTTTTATTATTCTTCCTATTCTTACCACTGGGATGTTGCATAGATTGCACAGAGTTTATCACAGTGGTAGGAAGAGAAGTCGATTTGGGAGTAGTGGAAGCATTGGAGTTGTGAGGGGCATTGGGGATTACGTCATAAAGAGTGCCAGACTGTGAATATATTAGATCTAAGTGCTGGGTATGACGTATGGGTTGGTCTTCTATGACTGCACCACTTAAGGTGACATCCTTAGCGATTTGGGGGAGGAGGGACTTGCAGAACAAATCTGCTAAGATATAGTATGGGAGGGGAGCTTTAAATAACCTCTGCCTATGTCTCCATTCATGTATATGATCAAAGATGTGGGTGGTCATATCTTGATGTAATGAAGTGAGGAGTTATGTCCTAGTCTCATAGTGGATGGGTAGCTGGAAGTTATTTAAGAATTCCATCGCCAGAGCGTCAAAGGTATTTATTGAAGCGTGTGGTAACTCAACGTACCACTTAGCTACGTTTCCAGTGAGGGTGTAGGGAAAAAGATGTAATTGGGCACTATCGTCCACCATGGAGTTTGAAACACACCAAAGATGGTAGGTTGTGATATGGGTGTCTAGATCCTCCCCTTGCTTTCTTTTGAACTTCAGGATGTCCGTTGGTATCTTATGCGGGATCGGTGGCCAAAGTAAGTTGTGGTAGATGGGGTCATTTGTGAGTTTGTACCAGTCAGGTATATCCAATGTTGCCAAGAAAGGAAGAGATTTTGGTGCCCCCGACTCGGACCATGACGATGACATATGACTTGGGGAGCCTTGCGCTCCTCCCATCGTTTGAGTCCCAATATTATACATGGGCTACGTGGTATAGTAGTTGCCTTGAGGTATAG
This sequence comes from Pinus tabuliformis, assembly GCA_031772625.1. NCBI lineage: Eukaryota > Viridiplantae > Streptophyta > Pinopsida > Pinales > Pinaceae > Pinus > Pinus tabuliformis. The sequence continues at coordinate 1,689,010,313 of CM062820.1, forward strand.
CGTTGTATTGTGGATTTCCATGGGGATTTTGATATTGGGGTATAGAAATGGCCCTAGGATAAGCGGTAGCCCCTTGAATCATTTAAGTTTGTGAGTAGGGTGACCCCATGGATTGGTTGGGACCTCCTTGAGTATTCCCACCCATCACAGAACTAACCATTTGTCGTTGATTGACATAAGGAATGCTCATGTCAATTAGCGATTGACCATGCATGCCTGAGAATGGAGGGGGAACTATTACGTTCCCTACCGGCATGTGCATTTTGGGAATGCCCCGAGATACTTGAATCTAGGGGATTGAACTGTACAATGGCGGTCGACCATATTGTTGGTGGATGGGAACCACGCCCATAGTGCCATATTGAGTGTTATAGGGAGCGTTGTATGTAGCACTTGTTGAAGGTATGTAGTTTGACACTAAATGGGTCGAACCCAGCATTGGCTGGGTTCCACTCGTAGAGGGTGTCATGTGAGTGGTTGTACCTAGGACGAATGGGATAGCGGATTTTTCCATCGACAGTGTTGTGGTGACTGTCGACTGGGGAAGTGGTGGAGGACCAAAAGTGTCCCTAAAGTCCCACAACCCATTAGTTGTTGATGGGATAGATGGAAATGTTCCAACTATAGAAGAAGAAAGTATAGGTACCACGAGAGCCAAGATTGGGTCCAACGGATTTGTGAGCGGAGGGTTAAAGGGAGGAAGTAATCCTTCGATAAAGAAATCCTCCAACAAACTTGAATCATTGGTTGTCCAAACAGATCACATGTGAGATCTAGGAGACTGACTCCCCGAAGATGGGGAATCCAGTTCACTGGAGCTCAGTGAATCTTCCACAATGAGTGGAGGAAGTCCTAGTAATTGTCTAGATTGACGAGGAGGGCTGGATGTAGTCATGGTGACTGTTAATTTTTATCAATAAATTTTATCTTGATATTTGTTAAAGTCTCAAATGATAACACTCGGGTACCTAAAAAATATAAAATATATACTAAGTTGATCAATCAGCAAACAGAGGGAAATGAGACTGTCTGATAAGAACCGATCATCAGAGATGAAGCCCTATATTGTAGTGAATAACAGAGAGGGCTGGCCAAATGCACAGTTACGGTTACTCTTGAGCTTCACCCGAACCTCTGATTGAGGGGCCAAGTACTCTCATGAAGATGGGCACCCTCCCGAAAACTAAAGACAGAATAGGTCCGTCTGTGTTAGGTACCAGGGCAGCTCACCCCAGTCACCTTGTGGAAGTCCCTAAAAGCTTGGCCACTAAGGATACCTCAAATCACAAACACTACCGGGAGGGACATAGTTGCAGATAGTACATTGTGTGGGTAGGATACTTGAGTCCCCGACTCAGCTCCGAAATCCCCAAAGGTATCCCCAATACATAGAATACCCAAAGAAGTTGCAAGCAAAGGTGGGATACCTTCACTTACAGTCCAATGTTATCTTGTATTTTGCTCTGCTTTTACTGAAGTTGTCCCAGTAGTATGAGTGCAACAGGAATTTTCTCTCTTTTAATGACACTAGTTTGAGTTTTCGATCTTGGGCAGTTTACTCACACTGCCTATCCCAAGATCCTGGCCTAAACTAATGTCTGTTTGATCAATAAAGAGTTACTGATTGATTTTAGGTAAATTTTATGTGTACTTTTTTATTGTCTTTGGTAGGGGAGTTGATGTATGAAATGTGATGAGACTATGACTCAATAAATCACGCACAAGACAATGTTGTAAAAAAATTTCAATTCGATGAAAACAAGCTATATTATATAGGTGAGAGTCTTTCACATATTCGTAATCTTTCCATGCATCCTAGTCATTTAAGACATGCATAACCAACATAAATCTTTCTAATGCTTTCCTAACAACTACTTGAAACCAAAAATAAAGCAACTTTTAACCAGCTAAACAAAAGAATGAATAAAAAATGTGGATCTTTCTTTCAGAAAAAATTATTTTGAGAAAGAAAAACAAAACTTTTTCCCTAAAGAATTTTTTTTTTTATGACACCTATTTTGCTAACAAAGTGCAGTAACAGATACTCTTTCACTCCATGAGCAGGCTTCTTATGCCTTTTGGTTTGCAGACACAGTTGGAAATCAAGGTTTTGGGAGACTAACGCTCTGTAGTAGTGGCCACAGAGAGTTAATAGGTCCACTAATGCTCCCTATGAGTAGACATAATGCTTTCTAAAACACTGTGTAGTCTGTTAAACTACGTTAGTGTGGGAAAACCATAAAAAATATGGCTTCTTAGATTAGATTCAATGATGAATACATGTAGGCAAGATGCAGCAAGGTTTTTGGTGGGTCAGAAAGGGAATGAAAAAGTATAGGGAGGTCTTAGAAGGAGGAGAAAATTGAGAATTGTCCGGGTAAATCAGGAACTAGATGTATATTCCCTCGCGGAGTCACCAATTCTGCTATAGCATAAAATGCATGGTGTATGGAGAATGAAGATACTGTCAAAGGTCTTCCCGGGACCTTTGGAAGACTATAAGATTATCTGCAACCGTCATAAAGTTACATGCATGTTCATAAAAAATAACTAACTATCCAAGTAGGAGAAGTAGATTACCTCAAGCCTTCGTGTAGATTGTTGGGGAGCACAATGCAGCTAGGTGGAAGTCCCCCTAAGCTGGCTCTAGATCAAGTCCTGCACATAGAAGAGACAAGCATAATCACAACATACAACTCTGATAACTAATTCATGAATATATAAAAGAACATCTAGTTACATATAACTAAGCTACTCATACTACAAGGTATTGGACAAACAAATGAATCAATGATAGTACCAACACCACGAAGTAGACAGTACAACTGCAGTTCTATATTAATGTTGGAAGAGTGATTACAACCATCTGTTGTATTAGCCTTCCCTTAACCCTCCAGCTTCTCTCTCTCTCTCCCTTACCAACTTCTTAAGATTTGAGATAATGCTCAACAATCAGGTATGCTATCCTTTCAAATGCTCTGGCCTCTATCACGATAGCCCTAGATTTTCTTACATAGCAATTGAGTTAGGGTTGCCAAGTTCCTCCTTGAGTTCCCTAGGGTAAAAGCGTTGAAGTTGCCATGCTTTTAAGATCTTTCCCATTTTCCTCCTTCTTTAGGATTAGAAATCCTCCAAATAGGTTGAATTTGGACGTTTCCTTGCTTTTCTTTAGTAATTTTAGGAGAAAATATCTAGATATTTATGAGTCAATTCATTCCTTTGACCCTTGAAACATCACCAGGATTCACTAACGTTGTTCCCATACTAGTAACTTGAGTTAGTAGGGTCACTAACGCACCCTTAGGCTTGTAGAGAAGCTTTATAAAGTAGGCTATCAGTGCATAACCAATGTTAGTGTGGACACAAGGCATGTGATCTTGGTCTTTGCTTCAGCTATCATGTCTTTCCCCTTTGAGTTGATGAGGAGGTCAATTTTCTATATAACACTCTTGATTTACCCCAGCCTCTAAGTGCAATGCCCCAAGACTACCTAAATAATCTACCTAGGTTCAATGGGGAAGATGATAATATGACAAAAAATCACATTGAAACCTTCACTTCTTTTGCCAAGAACATAAATGTGGAACATTTTATTGTGCTTATGAGGCTATTTGTACAATCCCTCAATGGAGAGGCTATAAAATGGTTCAAATCTGTGCCTAATGCCTCCATCAATACATGGGAGGAGCTTGAAATCTCTTTAACCCAGAAATGGGGAGAAAACAGGAGCCATGAGTACCTTCTTACAAAGTTCAATGCAATAAGAAAAAATCTGAAGGAGGATACTACAAAATTTATTAAAATATTCAATAAGTAGTTCAATAACCTACCAGGTGACATAAAGCCTCCCCCAGCTGTAGCTCGAGTGGTTTTCTTGGGAGCCTTCGCCTTTGATGTTGGGCTTACCCTGAGAGAAAGGAAATCTACCACTATGGACCAACTCCAGATCAATGCTCTTGAAGTAGAATCAAATCAGGCCTCGATAGGAAAGACAAGGGTAAAGCAAGAACCCATGGAACCCTAGAGAGGGAGAGGAGACATCCTCCTCTGGTCTGAACAAAGAATCGTTAGACCCGAAGATAGATGATTTGGATAAACTTATCAAAATTTTATTAGAAAAGTTTTGGAAGCTCGAAATCGAGAATAAGAACCTCTCCAAGAAAAATGCTCAAATCAATAATCGGGACTATAACCAACAATACAGAAGGCCTCCACTCCAACTACTTGTGAGGGAAATAAAGGAGCAACTTAATCAAATTCTGCATCCCTTATACTTGGAAGATATTCCTGATGAAGAATCATTGGATACACAAGAAATGCAGGGAAATCTATTATGTTGGTTTCATTGAAGAGGAACATGAGAGTATGAATCAACTGTAGGCCACTGATTACAGAGAAGAAAGTGTAGAAGATGAAGATATCAATTATTATTGCAAAATGTTTGTAGAGTTCATGCAGACTCAGCCACAGCGTAAGGATAATTTAAGATCTTTCAAGAAGAGAACAAGGGCATCAAAATAGCAAGGGGAAGTCGCTCCCCAAGTTCTTCCTCCATCACCAGATAAAGGGAAGGGTAAGTTCCATCCTGACCCACCTAAGGGAGGAGGCTCTACAAACAAAGTGAGAGATGATCCTAAGGGACATGTAGGAAAATAAGCACCCATGTAGCTGATGGTTGGTAGTGGGAAGGGAGAAAAATAGAAACAGGAGATGCAAAAAAGGCTCAACATGTGTTCAATATCCAAAAGGAGCTGGAAAAGGTAAAAATTCATGTTCCCCTTACTGAGCTCCTAAAGAATGTTGGCATTATGATTCAGGTGTTGTACTTGATGGCAAACGCCTTCAGGTGGTAAATCAAGAAGGACGCAGGAAATTTTGTTTAGCAAGCGCGTCCCCGCAGGTATTCCATACAGAACCCGCGTCTAGGGACGCCGGCCAGCCGTTCAGAAGGTGCGTCCGCCCAGTGCACACATTTCAAGGTAGAGAAAAACTCGTGGGGGCTTCTTGTGTGGTATCTAGCCGACGGTTGCGTGTTTCTCTGGTGTCGGCTCGTGGTATTGTTCCACGCTTTGGGGAGAAGCTTGCCTATATAAAGCAAAGGAGTTCATTTGGATTTATCATCATCTTGGTTGATCATCTCTTGGTGTGATCTAGTCCATATCTTTAAGGGTAAATCTTCTAATGGACTACGATCTATATGGCGCATAATCAGATCTGTGGATCTGAGTGTTTGGGTTAGTTCTGAAGTCCTCTTATCTTCTATATCTAAAGGGACGCAGATTCAGTGAAGGAAAAGTGCGCCGGGACGCAGTACAGTAAAGGATCAGGTGCGTCTCTGAAGCGAAGGACGCGGCGCGACTGTGGTATTGGGTGCGTCTCTGAAGCGAAAGACGCGGCGCGATAGTGTTGATGTGTGCGTCGGTCGCAGACAAGCAAAAGGAACAGTGCGTCTGCACGCAGAACAGCATAAGGTATACTGCGTCCAGTCGCAGGCCACAGAAAGAAAATATGCGTCCCTGTCTCAAGATGATCTGTTAACTGTATATTTCTGTTCATAAGGTGTTCTGGGTTGTTTCTGTAATTACTGATCTGATATCTGTAGTAGACTGTATCTGTTGTATACTTGTTGATCATTTTGAAAAGAAGTAGGGGGTTGTAGCTCCCTTCCAGGAGAAGTCTGGAAAACAAGAAAGAGTTGTAGCTCTTTGCAGGTTGCAGCCTGCGTGCTGGTAAAGGACTGCACCAGTACAAAATCATTGTAAAAAGAATTTCTTGAAAGAAGATAGAGACATTATTGCAGCAGGTGGTTTTTCTCCCGCATTGGGTTTCCACCTTACATCTTGTGTTCTTTGGTGTGACTGTCTATTTTCTTTATTCATGCTCATTGTTTTATGGTACTGATATGCGAGAATATTTCAAAAGATCAAATAAGGAAGATTTGGTAAATTGCTAGATAATACTGATTCCCCCCCCCCTCAGTATTATTTCCAACAATTGGTATCAGAGCAGGTCCTTCAGAACAGCTTGATCGCTTGAAGGTAGATCGTTCATCATGAGCAACTACGAGAGAGAAGCATCAATCAGGCCACCCGTCTTCGATGGAACAAACTTCAATTATTGGAAGGTAAGAGTTACTGCATATCTTCAATCTCTTGGTACAGAAGTTTGGAACATTGTAGAATCAGGCTATGCCTTTCCTTCAGTTACTCCTACAGATCCAGCTGAGAAAAAGCAGTATGAAACAAATGCAAAAGCAGTCAGCACTCTATTAGGAAGTATATCTCAAACAGAGTTCATGAAGGTCATGCACTTCAAATCAGCAAAAGAGATATGGGACAAAATGATCACTAGCTATGAAGGAGATGAACAGGTAAAAGAAGCTAAACTTCAAACTCTCAGGATTCAATATGAGACTCTCAAGATGTATAATGATGAAAGTGTGGCTAATTATTTTCTTCGAGTAGATGAGATTGTTAATTGTATGAAAAATTTGGGTGAAGAAATAAAAGAGACTATAGTAGTTCAAAAGATTCTAAGATCTTTATCTCCCAAGTTTGAATCTAAAGTATCTGCAGTAGAAGAAAAGGAAAATCTCCGTGTTCTCACTATGTCTCAGCTGCATGGAATTCTAACTGCTTATGAAATGAGAAAGGGAGGTCCATCAGATAGAAGGGAAGCTGCTTTTAAAGCATCAGGCAAAGAAGATCACTATGAAGCATGTCATGTTCCAGAAGAAGAGGAAGAAGAATCAAACTTTGTCAGAAATCTTCAAAGGGGTTCTGGAAGGTTCAGAGGTAAGCTACCTTTCAAATGTTTTGCTTGTGGAAGAGTAGGTCATTATGCTGCAAAATGCTCTTATAAGGATAAAGGAAAGGAACCAGTTAGATGGAACAAGAAACAGGGTACAAATAAGAAAAGCTACTACACCCATGAAGATAGCGATGGCTTATCAAACAGTGATGAAGATGAACAAGGTAACAAATATAGATTGTTAATGGCATTTGAAGATGACAATTATGAGGATGCTATAGATGTGGATAACCTTTATGATGAAATTACTAGACTCAAGAGATGTATAGAAGAAAAGAACATGATTATTGATACTCTACAATTTCAGATTGATGAAAAGGAAAAACATCTTGAAAAATTAGAAGGTGAAATTGTTGGTCTTAGAAAAGAAATTGAGAAAACAAAAACTATTAATCTCAAGTTTGTCAAAGGATCTGAAACGTTGAATGAGATTATCAGTGTGCAGCGATCTCCTCTAAATAAGACAGGTCTGGGCTACAATGGAGAAACTTCTCAAGCTTCCACTTCAAAAAGTTATCTTGATGCCGCAAGAAGAAATGAGCAAGAACACAAGGAAGATCATCAGGTAAAGCAGGGACAAACTTCAAACTATCAGGGGCAATCCAGCTTAAGGGTGAACAAAAGCCACAACCAGCCACAGGTAAAACCTTCTCAATTTGGTTCAAGAATAGATGAAAATAGAAATTACAATCAGTCGGCTGGTAGATTCAATAATCGCAGAAACTTCTTCAATGGACAATGCTTTTCTTGCCATAACTTTGGTCACAAAGCAGCCCAATGTGTTGCGTATAAAACAATCATGACTAGGGAAGCTCAAAAACAAAGAAGCATGACAGGGAATACAAAAAGGACCTATAACAATTTTTCAGCTCTTGAAAATGAAGTTGAATGCTCTATTTGCAATAATTTTGGACATGAAGATGTTGAATGCAGAAGCAGGTTTCCGGAAAGAAAGGTACAAGAACAAAAAGGGGAACAAACCTCAGGCACCAAAACATGGAAAATAAAGGAACCTCAAACAGAAAAATGTGGGATAGCATTCTATGCAGAAGGACAAGAAAATCTATGGTACATTGACAGTGGATGTTCAAAGCACATGACAGGTGATAAAGAAAAACTTGAATCTTATTCTAATTTAGAAAAGGGAAAGAAAGTCTCTTTTGGAAATGATACTCCTGCAACTATAAAAGGAAAAGGTATTGCTCCTTTAAAAGAAGATGTTAAGGCTGGAAATGTTTTGTTTGTTGATGGACTAAAGCATAATCTTCTAAGTGTAAGCCAGATGTGTGATCAAAGAACCGAGGTTATATTCAGATCAAATGGATGTCTTGTTCGTGATCTTGATACAGGTAAAACAGTTCTCAAAGGAAAAAGAACTTCAAATAATCTATACATTTTTGATGAAGAACAACAACAATGCTATTTAAGCAAGGATGAAGAGCACTGGTTATGGCATCGAAGATTAGGACATCTAAGTTTCTCACAAATAAGGAAAGCTTGCAAATATCAGGCAGTTCGCGATCTTCCAGATATCAAAATTCCTGACAACACCATGTGCAGATCATGTCAGTTTGGAAAACAGACTAGAACTAACTTTCCAGAGAAAGAAGGATCAGCCAGTATGCCTCTGGAGCTAGTACATACAGATGTATGTGGACCATTCAGAAAAAGAACACCTAGAGGAGAGGAATACTTGATATTATTTATTGACGATTTCTCCAGGTTTGTTTGGTTGGGACTTATGAAGCACAAAGATGAAGCTTTCGAAAAATTCAAATCCTTCAAAGCCTTGGCTGAAAATGAATCAGGTCACAAGATTAAGTGCCTCAGATCCGACAGAGGTGGAGAATTTACTTCAAATGAATTTTTCGATTTCTGTGATGAACATGGAATAAGGAGAGAATTTTCTACAGCTAGAACTCCTCAGCAAAATGGAGTAGTGGAAAGAATGAACAGAACAGTCCAGCAAATGGCTCGTGCTATGCTTGATGAATCAGGAACTCCTGCAACCTTCTAGGGTGAAGCTGCACATGCGGCAGTTATTATTCTCAACAAGACAAATGTTCGAGTGAACAGCACTCAAACTCCTCATGAGCTCTGGAGTGGTAAAACTCCTTCAGTAAAGCACTTCAAAATCTTTGGGAGCAAATGCTATATCAAAAATACTGAGGAGCAGCTTGGAAAACTTGATCCTAGAGCAGATGAAGGAATTCTTCTTGGCTACTCTCCACATAGCAAAGCATACAAATGCTACAATAAAAGACTTGGCAGAATTGTTGAAAGCATTGATGTAGTGGTTGATGAGAAAGGATACATTCCTAGGCAAATACATCGTGAAGACATTGAAGAAGATGAAAGCTACCCTCAAAGACAGAATGATGAAGAAGAAGAACCGCAAGAACAATTTCAAGACGGACCTCACGAAGAAGCAGAAGAAAGAACAAGAATAGAAGAAAAGACTCCATCCAGATATGTTCAAAAGAACCATCCAGAATCTCAGATCATGGGACAAAAGGAAGCAGGTATACAAACTAGAAGAACAGTTGCAGAAGCTTCAAGTTATTTGGCATTACTCTCCTCTACTGAACCACAAAATGTGAAAGAAGCATGCAAAGATGAATGTTGGGTGAAAGCAATGGATGAAGAACTTGAGCAAATCGAAAAGAACAATACTTGGGAGCTGGTTCCTAGACCAAAGGATAAGAATGTTATCGGAACAAAATGGGTGTTCAAAAATAAATTGAATGAAAATGGAGAAGTAATTAGAAACAAAGCCAGACTTGTTTGTAAAGGGTATGCACAGCAAGAAGGAATAGACTTTGAAGAAACTTTTGCTCCTGTTGCAAGACTTGAGGCCATCCGAATGTTTCTTGCTCTCTCAAGTTGTCAGAACTTCAAAGTATTTCAAATGGATGTGAAATCAGCTTTTCTGATTGGAGACTTGGATGAAGAAGTGTACATTGAACAGCCAGATGGTTTCATTCTTGGAAACGATCCAAATCTTGTATGCCGATTAAAAAAGGCTCTCTATGGTCTCAAACAAGCTCCAAGGGCTTGGTACTACCGGTTGGACAAATATCTTCATCAACAAGGCTTCTCAAAAGGTTCAGCAGATAGCAATCTTTATATAAAAGTTGAAAATGACAAATTACTAATACTTGTTGTGTATGTAGATGACATTATTTTTGGCAGTAATGAAGAAGCTATGAGTCAAAGCTTTGCCTCAGTCATGCAGAAAGAATTTGAGATGTCCTTGCTAGGAGAACTGACATACTTTCTTGGTTTGCAAATCCAACAAAAGAAAGGAGGAATCCTTTTATCTCAAACCAAGTATCTCAAGCAGATTTTGAAGAAATATGGCATGGAAGATGCAAAACCAGTATGTACACCCATGGTCACAGGATGTAGTCTCAGTGCAAATGACGAATCTGCAGCAGTTCATCAACCAACCTACAGATCTATGATTGGAAGTCTACTATATTTGACAGGTACCCGACCAGACATCATGCATGCAGTTGGAATAGTTGGAAGGTTTCAGGCAAATCCAAAGGAGACTCATCTTCAAGCAGTAAAGAGAATCTTCAAATATCTTCAAGGGACTCAAAATTATGGCCTATGGTATCCTAGAGATCCAGATCTCACTCTTCATGCTTATACAGATGCAGATTGGGCCGGAAGCGTGGATGACAGGAAAAGCACAAGTGGTGGTGCATTCTTTATGGGTTCTAGACTGGTATCTTGGTTCAGCAAGAAACAGAGTTCAATTGCCTTGTCTACAGCTGAAGCGGAATATGTTGCGGCTGCATCTTGTTGCACCCAACTTCTTTGGATGATGCAGACTTTGCAGGATTATCAAATCACTTGTACACCTCCTATTCCTATCTTATGTGACAACACAAGTGCAATCAGCATCTCAAAGAATCCGGTTATGCATTCAAAAACCAAGCACATACCAATCAAGTACCACTTTCTCCGGGAACAAGTACTTGAACAGAAGGTCAAGTTGGAGTATGTTCCTTCTAAGGAACAAGTTGCCGATATTTTCACCAAACCGTTGCCCAGGGACACTTTTGAATATCTCAGGAAAAAGCTGGGGGTTGTTGATGCATCATCTCACTGTTGACCATCTTCCTATTGATGGTATAGGCTCAGGGGGAGCACATAATGCATTGTTGGCATTATGGAGAAGGAGATCTTGGAAATAGCTGCAATATGTCTCTGTCTTCTTCATGATGGATTTCTGGTTACAATTCTGGAGAAGCATGAGCATAGGGGGAGCATACCCTTTGCTCTTGATGTCAAAGGGGGAGAATGATGAAGCTGAAAGTTTATGTGGTTGCCATCAAGTCCAAAGGGGGAGTTTGTTGGCATTATGATTCAGGTGTTGTACTTGATGGCAAACGCCTTCAGGTGGTAAATCAAGAAGGACGCAGGAAATTTTGTTTAGCAAGCGCGTCCCCGCAGGTATTCCATACAGAACCCGCGTCTAGGGACGCCGGCCAGCCGTTCAGAAGGTGCGTCCGCCCAGTGCACACATTTCAAGGTAGAGAAAAACTCGTGGGGGCTTCTTGTGTGGTATCTAGCCGACGGTTGCGTGTTTCTCTGGTGTCGGCTCGTGGTATTGTTCCACGCTTTGGGGAGAAGCTTGCCTATATAAAGCAAAGGAGTTCATTTGGATTTATCATCATCTTGGTTGATCATCTCTTGGTGTGATCTAGTCCATATCTTTAAGGGTAAATCTTCTAATGGACTACGATCTATATGGCGCATAATCAGATCTGTGGATCTGAGTGTTTGGGTTAGTTCTGAAGTCCTCTTATCTTCTATATCTAAAGGGACGCAGATTCAGTGAAGGAAAAGTGCGCCGGGACGCAGTACAGTAAAGGATCAGGTGCGTCTCTGAAGCGAAGGACGCGGCGCGACTGTGGTATTGGGTGCGTCTCTGAAGCGAAAGACGCGGCGCGATAGTGTTGATGTGTGCGTCGGTCGCAGACAAGCAAAAGGAACAGTGCGTCTGCACGCAGAACAGCATAAGGTATACTGCGTCCAGTCGCAGGCCACAGAAAGAAAATATGCGTCCCTGTCTCAAGATGATCTGTTAACTGTATATTTCTGTTCATAAGGTGTTCTGGGTTGTTTCTGTAATTACTGATCTGATATCTGTAGTAGACTGTATCTGTTGTATACTTGTTGATCATTTTGAAAAGAAGTAGGGGGTTGTAGCTCCCTTCCAGGAGAAGTCTGGAAAACAAGAAAGAGTTGTAGCTCTTTGCAGGTTGCAGCCTGCGTGCTGGTAAAGGACTGCACCAGTACAAAATCATTGTAAAAAGAATTTCTTGAAAGAAGATAGAGACATTATTGCAGCAGGTGGTTTTTCTCCCGCATTGGGTTTCCACCTTACATCTTGTGTTCTTTGGTGTGACTGTCTATTTTCTTTATTCATGCTCATTGTTTTATGGTACTGATATGCGAGAATATTTCAAAAGATCAAATAAGGAAGATTTGGTAAATTGCTAGATAATACTGATTCCCCCCCCCCTCAGTATTATTTCCAACAAAGAAACCTCATTACCAAGCGCAAATCTCCCACCTTTTACACCCATCCGACTCCCCACCACCCCCTAATAGTTTGAACCTACAAGAGAAAAGGCCCATGGTTGTCTTCGAGCTACATGTGGAATAATCAAATCCCTCTACTGTACCTTTTTATGTGATATTCCTAGTCCATGACCTTTTTCTCCATAACTGCATGTTGGATTCAGGAGCTTCACACAACCTCCTGCCACTATATGTAATGGAGCAGCTCGGCTTAGAGATAACTAAGCCATACAAAGTCTTGTATTCCTTTGATTCAAAGAAAGTCAAGTGCCTAGCCATGATAAAGGATCTGGTGGTAAAGTTGGCCCATATCCCAGTCAAAAGCATGGTTATGGATATAGTGGTGGCCGACATACCTCCTCGGTTTGGGATGATCCTATCCAGAGCTTGGGGATCAAAGGTGGGTGGTTCCATCAATATGGATTTGACTTATGCTACCATCCCCACTTTCGGAGGTGAGAAAAGGAGGCTATACATAGAATCACAGTTTGTGAAAACCATGACCCTGGCTAAAGGCTTAGAGAACTCCCTAGTGCATGGGAGAGAAAACGACATTTCATGCATATTCTTGCAGATAGATGAGAAAATTTTAGAAGAAGTATTAGGGCACTTGACAAGGCAATTGAAATACCAACATTTAAATGAAAATGAGGTATGGAAGTTATACTTAATATGGGAACGAAGCTGGAACATTGTTGGTATCCCCTGAAGGAAACATGATACCCATATCATTCAAATTTGAAGTTGAGGTGACCAAAAATGTAGCAGAATATGAGGCATTTCCTATGGGACTACAAATAGTGAAAAATATAAGCATCGAATGTGTGGCAGTCTATGGAGATTTCAAGCTGGTTGTGAGGTAGGTCAGAATTCAATGTTGGGCCAAACATCCAAGGTTGAGGAAATACCAAAATGAAGTGTGGGACTTAATCGATAATTTCTTCTTGGCCTTTAACATCTAGTTTCTTCCTAGAGAAGAGAACAAAATGTCTAACTCTCTTGCGGTAGTTACAAGTACTTTTAGGCCCCCACAAAATCCACTCCTCAGATATGAGATTGAAGTTAGGCACATGCCTTCAATACTTGACAATGTCAAGCACTAGCAGGTGTTTGAAGATGATGATAAGGTAAAAATGTTCATAGAAGTCATTGGGGAGTTTTACCTATCTACCATCGACCAAGAAGAAGAAGATGAATAAGGAGCCACCTCGTGGAAAGACACGGTGGTTGGGAAAAAAATTGCAACTTAAAGGGAACACCATCCCTCTAATGGCAGAAGTGTCCCCAGACACGTAATTTTATTAATCAGAAAAAAAAACAAGTACATAATTGATTTGCAAGAGCTTACACCCGAACAACCAAACACTCTTGCAATGAGCTATTTATAAGCTCCATGTCCTAACTACCTCTAATTATGGATCACTTACAAGTGTCCATTTACAATAAATGCTATTCAAACCAACTAGCTAACTAATCTCCTATAATAGAGCCTAAGATACGACTCATTTGGAGAGTCATATCTAGTTACAACAATATGCTAATTCTAAAAGTCTCCATTAAATAATTAAACATTCTAGAATAATAATTATTAATTTAATATCTTAAATTAATAATTATTTTATTCTAATTTTATTCTAATTTTATAACCTATGATAAAATTGTATTTTTGGATCATCTAACATTCCCCCCTATGATCCAAAGATACATTACAACAGATACCAAGTTCATCTCTGAACTTAGTAAATTTTATTCTACCAAGCGGTTTTGTGAAAATGTCGGAGATCTGATCTTCGGAAGGACAATAAACTGGTTTGAGGACATCTTTGGCAATGAGCGACCTGATATGATGATACTTGGTGTCCACATGCTTTGTCTTTGAATGAAAAACTGGGTTCTTGGCAAGTTTGATGGCCGACTGGCTGTCAATGAACAATGATGTAGCTTCTGCCTAAGAAATGCCCAAGTCCTGCAAAATTCGGCGCAACCAAACAATTTCACATGCTACTTCCCATGCTGAAATGTACTCTGCTTCTGCTGAAGAAGTAGCCACTGTAGCTTGTTTTTTACAACTCCAAGATACTGCTGCTGACCCCATATTCATTAAATAACCTAATGTTGATGCTCGATCATCAATACTCCCAGCAAAGTCGGCATCAGAATATCCACCAAGTACAAAATTTTTAGTCTTTGTGTAAAGAAGACCAAAATCTTTTGTTCCTTGGATATATCGAAGAACTCTTTTGGCTGCATTCCAGTGGCTGTCTTGTGGTTCCTACATAAAATGTGAAAGAATACTGACTGCATAAGATAGATCAGGACGAATATTTGTCAAATAAATCAAGCTGCCAATCAACTGCCTGTAAGTTGTACTGTCCACCTTTCCGCCCCTTTCAAATTTTGAAAGTTTCAAGTTTTGCTCCATGGGGGTGAGAACGGGCTTGCAATCTTGCATGCCAAATCGCTAAAGAACCTCTGCTGCATACTTACTCTGAGAAATGAAAATATGATGTGGACGTTGGAAGACTTCAACTCCAAGATAGTAGTGAAGTAATCCCAAATATGTCATCTTAAAACCTGCTTGTAACTCCTTTTTTACCTGTGCAATATGATCATCATGATTGCCAGTGATGATCAAATCATCTACATACATAACAAGAATTACCAAATATTTTCCCTGTTGTCGCACATACAAAGTATCATCAGATTCACTGCGATGAAAACCAACTTTCTTAAGGTAATCATCCATCTTTGCATACCAAGCTCGGGGAGCTTGTTTTAACCCATATAAAGCCTTGATCAATTTGCAGACTTTATGTTCTTGTCCTTCCACTTCAAAACCTGGTGGTTGGGTCATATACACGTCTTCCTGTAAATCCCCATTGAGAAAAGCACTTTTCACATCCATTTGATGAAGTTTCCATCCTTTTTGAGCGGCCAATGTAAGGGTTAATCAGATGGTGTTCCATTTAGCTGTTGGAGCAAAGGTTTCTTCATAATCAATGCCTTCCTGCTGCGCAAAACCTTTTGCGACAAGTCGTGCTTTATACTTGTCAAGTTCACCCTTCTGATTATACTTAATTCGGTAAACCCATTTGCATCCTATGGGTTTAACATTTGCTGGACAATCAACAAGTTTCCAAGTGTTGTTATCAATTACTGCTTTATATTCGTCAACCATAGGCTCTTGCCATTCTTTATGTTTTACTGCCTCTTTGTAAGTGGATGGTTCAGTAAAATCATTTGCTATCAAGGCAAAATTGCCTTCATTTCTATGTGCCCTTCTGGTGCCAGTTTTATTCTGTTCATCAGGCTTTACATCTTTCAAAAGTTGAACTGTCCATTTCGGAAGTTGGTGCTCACTTGTTTGTGCTTTTGTAAAGTCCCCATCATTGTAAAGAGGATTAATATAAACTGATGTACGTTGTTCAGGTGAAGAATGTGGAGACTCACTGTCTGAAGAACTGCTGCTGCTTGGAGATGCGGATGAACTGCTAGAAGACCCTGATGATGTTGTTGATGTAGATGGACTGGATGACTCATCTTCAGAGGAAGGAAAATCAAGTTCATACCAATTTGGTGAAGTTGGTTGACTTTGCATTTTTCCATTTCTTTTACTTCCCTTAGTTTCTAATTTGTGAAGAAGATTTTCAATTTCTTCAGCACTCTTACTCTCTGTTTCATCAAAAATGACATCCCTGCTCACAATGAATTTTCCATTGCTCAAAACACGATACCCTTTCTTCTCATCAGAATAGCCAATCATTGTGCATTTTAAACTTCTTGAGTCAAGCTTAGTTCGTTTTTATTTCAGAACTAAGGCATAACACACTGACCCAAAAACTCTAAGATGTTTAACTCGAGGTTTGAAACCAAACCAAGCTTCATAAGGTGTGATTCCGTCTAAAGAAGTAGTTGGAGATCTGTTTCTTAAGTAGAGAGCTGTATGTATGGCTTTCGCCCAATATGTTGGACTTAACCTCTTAAAGGTTAACATGGATCTCGCCATTCCTAACAAAGTGCGATTCATTCTTTCGACTACTCCATTTTGTTGTGGAGTGTAAACATTAGTGAGATGTCGTCTTATGCCATTTTCACTGCAATAAGTTTTGAATTCATTTGAAGTGAATTCTCCCCCATTATCTGTCCTGAGAGTACCTATCTTTTCTTTGACTTCATTTTCAACAAGTTGGCGAAAAAGTTTAAACTTATCAAATGCTTCTGACTTGTTCTTCAAGAAGTAAACGCAAGTCATTCTGCTGAAATCATCAACGAATAGTAAGAAATACTTGCAACCACCAAATGAGTTTTGTAGTGGACCACAAACATCACTGTGAATTAGTTGAAGCTGCCTGTTTGCACGCCATGAACTTGTTGGAAAACTTTCTTGATTTTGTTTGCCATAAATGCAAGCTTCACATTTTGCATTTTCCCTTTTGAATGTGGGAAGTCCTTTAACCATTCCTTGTTTCTGAAATTGAGAAAGACTCTCAAAATTCAAATGTCCATATCTTACATGCCATAGTATGATAGGTGAAATACCTGCAGTCACTGCCCCTACAAAATCAGAATGCCTTGGAATAACTGTCCCTTTCATCCGTAACAGTTTTCCATCTTCATAACCTGTCATAACTGTTTTCAAGTTCTGTTTCACTGAATTAATCTTCACTAATCCATCTTCCATAATCACCTGATGTCCTGCTTGTCGAATCGTGACTAAAGAGAGCAAATTTTTCTTGAAACTAGGTACATACCATACATTGGAAATCAATTTTTCTCCAATGTCAGGGAGAAAAACTTTCACTACTCCTTTTCCATAAGGAGTATGTTTTGTATCATCAGCAAGAAAAATTGAATTAAGTTGGCATTCTTGAAAATTCCAGAAAAAATCACGTCGACAAGTCATGTGCTGAGTTGCCCCGGAATCCAAGATCCAGGCATCTTCATAGTCACTTCTAAGATAAGATGAAATTTGTGATGCTAGTGAGGAAGTAAAAACATATTCTGAGCTATCTTCATCTTGATCATTTGCAAATTGTGTTGAATGCTGCTGAAACCTGGGAATTTTATTAAGTGAAGTTCGACAATCTTCAGCATTGTTATCACAAAATCAGTACTAAGGGCTGTAGCCAAGCAAGATTTCATGTAACTCTTTCAACCAGACTTTAGACCAAGGATTAGCCTCCTTGATCAGAGAGGGCTCTCTCACAGACTTTTGATAAAAATCAATCACAACAACAGATGGCTACCTCTTTACAAATTTATAAAAACAAAGCTGGTTGGATACATATCAAATTAGTCTTCATTGGGCTATGGAGTCTCACACACTTAGTAAACAAAAGCACAGTCATTTCATGGAAGTCAAGGCTCTTTGCATTAGATGTTCAAACATACTTCACGTAAACCACAGCTTGCTAAACATACAGGAAGTCAGAGCATAAGATATGAATTCTGAGTGATTATGCTGTAACAAGGCTGTAAAAGAACATTAAGAGAATAAACCACCATCACATTTGAACAATATAATCCATTGAGAATCTTGAGAAGAAACAACCACTGTTTTACTATTACTGTAATAAGTCTTTACATTGGCCCAAATAAACTCTGTTTTTGTATAAAATCTCCAACCTTTTTTACATCAGAGTCATTTCTATATATAGGAAAACCAAAAATACAACTACTTGAGACTCCTCAACAAACATGAAGGGAGCTCGAAATCCTATCATTAATTGCCTTATCCATATCTAAACAAACTAATTAATTACAAAGGTATTGCGCTGTGAAAACATAGAGTCCCATTCCCATTGAAACTCTAAGTCTATCTCCTCGTGTGCATTGATGCTTTCTTGAAATTTGACACCTGTATCACTTCAGTAATAGCCAAGACATGCTGGAGGAACATTCACTGAATGAGCAGCTTCGGATACTTGATATGTGGATGACTCATCAACTGATAAGGATCTGTGCCCTATTTTCACGGTCTCTGCCTCCCATTAGTCTTCATGCATTAAAAGACTATGCTCCAAGCCATTTAATTCTTCTAATAACCACGCATAATTCAATATGCCTTATGATCTGGACACTTTGTGAACTGAACAGGTGTACCACTCAAAATTTCGGTAACCCTACCAGAACCCTAATAATTCGGCTATAAAGTAACTTTAGGAAGACTTTAACAAAAGACAAAAATTTCACTTTTTCCTTAAATACTCACACCTGTCACCTTTTGAATATCTGAATAGCTTTGTATAATCTCCATGCTGGCCTCGAGTCATCCCTTTTAAGATTTGCTGACCTCAGCATCAATTTCATTTTTTCACATAAACAGTCATCTACAGCAGTTTCGTAGCGCGCTACGAAACTGCTGTGTAAATTAAAAAAAAAACACAGTCTTCCTTTCATTCAAACCAAACTCATAATTGTTTGCATTGAAGCATATACGTTTTCAGTGTGATTCTTACTAATGCAAGTAACAACAATGAGCCTGACATCTTTGTCTTGGTGCCTTAAAAACTCTGGCTTTACCAACGCACTCATGGATGGAATCACTGCCACATTTGTCAACATTGACATCTTCAAGGATGTTCCCATCCTTAAACTGTATTAAAGATTTTTCATTGCAAGACAGCTGGTCACCTTTAATTTCACCCATATCATCCAAATGAGGACTGAATCCTTTGTTTTCAATTCTAGTTTGAGATTGAATTATTTAGCTTCAGCTGCTACGAAATTGTTGTTCTGCCTGAAAAATAGCTCTTGGGACAGAGCTCATAACTTCACACAGAAAATGTATTTGGAAAAACTGAAGGCGGCTTTTGTGAACCATTCCGTGCTGAACAAAAACCTCTTTTAGTTTTAAGGAACCTTACTCCAGCTGCCCAGAATCGATCCTTGAAGAAGATGTGTAAAACAGGAAATTAAAAACTGCACCTACAGCAGTTTCGTAGCGCAACCTTTAGTCACTCGTTTCTCCCAGCTCATAATCAATTTGAAGAAACTGAAAGAGTTTTTTCTAGTTCAGTATGTTAGGAATAAAAACCTCTTTCAGTTTTCTAAAATATTCTTTCAGCTGCTCTAAATACCTCCTGGAAGTTGACTGCTTAAAACAGATAACTATGCCTATAACAAACATCTCCTACAGCAGTTTCAAAAACACAATCTTCATCAAAAACATGTTCTTCAGATAAAAATGATTAATGGCTTCATTACTGTAGCTACTTGAAGTACATTCTGTGCTAACATTTGTTGGCCTTTCTGGAAAAGCATTGCCATGACTGCTGGAAGACTTGTTTGCAAATTTCACAAGATTCTTCCCACTGCTCGAAAGAGATGCAGCTGCACCTGAACAGCAACAGCGTTTTTTCCTTGTAGAATGTGTGACATTACTCTCTTCAGCATCCATGTCACCTTTATTCCATGTGATTTCTTCAAAACCTTCACTAGAAATAAGATGAGTTTTAAGAGGATAACTAAAATCACCTTGAACTAACAACTGCTTGGAAGAGCTCCCTGTATGAACAGTTTTTTGCCGATGTTCAGTTTATGCATATGCTTCTTGTTGCAAAGAATTAGTTTGTGAAACAGAACATGAATCAGAGATATTTGCAACACTGGGATAACCTATGCTTCCATTAGAATAATCCTTCAAGGTTGTGCTCTCCATCGGAGAATGCATAGGGGAATCCTCATACAGGAGGTTTTCTTATTGTGTTTGCCCATTCCCTGTCAATATCTGTGCTTTGAGCGGGGCTGATGATACTTACTTCAGCAAAATCACTACAAAAATTCTCTCTCCAACTCATGCGGCCATTTCCCCCATTTCGTAGCGCAGCCAGTGCAAAATATGAATTATGCGCTACGAAATCACCTAAAACATGCTGCGCTGCGAAACTGTTAAAAAGGCTTTATGTGCATCAAACTAATGTGAGCGGTTTTGAACTTTTGGCATTGGAATTTTCAGTGATAACAAGCATAATTCCCAACTTTGTTACATCTTCGACATACAATTTGACTTAAGTCTCTTCCTCGTCCTGAAGGTTGTCCTCTGCCTCTGCTTTGACCTCTATTTGGAGATTGTCCTCTACCTTGACTATTATATCCTTGTGCTTGAAAATTGCCTCTTCCTTGGTTGTTTCCTCTACCTTGAAAATTATTTCTTCCTCCTCTGTTAAAATTGTTGCCTCTACTTGGGCTTCGACCTCGATTATGTGTTGCTTGATTCTGATTCCATAGGCCTCTTCCTCGAGAACTATCTGCTGAAGACTTACTTGTGCTGGCTTCTGTGAGAAAAACATCTTCACCAAATTTCTTCTTCTTCCCAAAAGTTTTATCATGCTGACTTAACATTTCACAAAGTTCATCAAACTTTAGTTTTTCTAATTTCCCAGTTACTTGTAAAGTCTCTAAAAAATGCGTATAGGAAGAAGGAAGCCCAACAATTACAATTGTGACCATAAAGCTATCATCAATTGCAGGAAAACCAGCATTAATAATTTCCTGTTTAATATTCTTAAGTCTGGAGAGATATTCAAGAATATCACCATCTTCAGTTTATTTTTGTTGCAACAATTTTAACTGTAAATCAACCTTCTTTGATTCTGGCTGAGTATCAAAGAGGTCTTTAAAAGTTTTCAAGGCAGTCCATGCATCTGTGGCATTCTCTATATGTACATACATTTCATCATTCACAGACGATTTAATAAGAGCTAAGGCTTTAGCATTCTTGATTTCCCATTTTGCCAATGGATCTGCATCTGTGGGTTTATTCGGCTTAACATCGCCATCACATATTCCTTGCCATAATTCATTGTAAATAAGTGTGCTTTCAATAAGACGATGCCACGTTTTATAAGATTTGGTGCCTTCTAGTTTGTCGAAATCAGAAAATAAGTTAATCAACTTAGACATTTTAGCGATGAAGAGACACACCAAGAAGCAGAACAGAAAGGACAAAATAGTCAACTCAACACACCACACAAAAAACACGATCTATCGGGGCTTGGCCTTGACCCTCGAATAGTCGTCAAAACAGGAGAATATTGACTGAGCTTTGCACTTGGCTCTAGTCAATTTCTCAAATATTTACAAGGCAACTTTCAAAATTTTATTTTTACAAGGGTGCTTTTGCACAATCTGGTAAAAAAAATTTACCCCCCCTCAAAGTAAAATTACTTTGAGTTACATTTATCTCCTTAGAAAAATTTCAAAAAAAAACTCCTTATTGCTCCAAAAATTACAAATCACCTTATTACTCCATTACAAGGCTCCTTTTTAAAAAAATAAAAATTAAAAAGCTCACTCACCTTATTTCTCCCCAAATATTACAATTAAAATCCAAAAAATTACAATCCCCTTATTACTCCTCAAACAATAAATTAAAAAAACTCCATATCTCTCCAAAATACAGATTACTTATCACTCCATTAACATTGATATTTAAACTCATTTATTTTAATTGCCAATTGCAGACACCAACACGAAGTCTAAAATCTTCAATCCTGTAGGCTGAATAGTTACGAAATACGGATTTCAATCCCAGGTCCTTTGAGCGAGAAATTCCATATCCATCTTTTGCAAAAATTCAACAGTCGTGCCACAATGCATAGATTACATATAAATCGATATTGTTGACAATTTAAATAGTTCTGGCTAGCGCATCAAAAAATACAGGCGCGATCTGGGGTCCAAGACACGTTGTTTATTTAAAAAAAAATTAATTGATGGCCATTTGGAGTTTCTGGCAGGCATAGCCCTGCTGCAGAGACAAACAACAACGCTGCCGTCATTGGAGGCGTTCGCTGAAGCACCTGAAGACTAAATTCAAGGAGCTATAGTCCTGCATCCTTTTGCTGAAGCTGCATATACGGTTCTCCTAGCTTCGAACCATTAATCTTACCAAAATTGGCACTCTTACGTAGAAATTATGTTTCAATATTGACTTGCCAACACAAAATACCATACGAACTCAATAGCTCAACTGCAAATAGACCTTCATATATAACCAATTTAAAACGAATTAAAGCAGTTTGCAGGATAATTTTGCAGGATATTCAAGTACCTGAGGCATTTCATGATGGAAGGGAATTGGTTGATCCGGAGGAGACTCATTTGAAGTAAAAACTCTGCCCAACATGTTTGTTCTGGGCGCAGTACATCCCACATAAGGCAATTCCTCGTACCCAAATGCGACTACAACCTTATTGAAATCATATGTTGTGTGTATTGGGAAGCCCTTCAATAAGACCGCCCTGCTAGAGTGTAGAATCTTGCTTTGCCGTAGTCGAGAGGTTAAGTGAGTGTTCACGCACAAGCTTCCATTTCTAGCCCAAAAAACGCTTCAGACTTAAGTTCTTCGGCGCGGCAGTTTTGTTCACAATATGTTCTCTTTAGCAAAGAGCTCGATTCTGTGATTACTTTTACTCCTTCCACGCAGTCTTCTTACAGGTTTCAAGGACAGCGCAATACCAAGTCTTACTACGAGCTTTTGGCGCCGAATGGATCCTTACAGATCCTGCCGGGGGTATGAGCAGACACGTATTGATGGGGTACCAATCATTCACTGACCAACTGAATGGAGTTTTCCATGACTTTGTTGAGCTGAAATCTCCTCAAATCCACTGCAGCATTACTGGAGCTCTGATACCACAATAATGGCAGAAGTGTCCTTAGACACATAATTTTATTAATCAGAAAAAAAAAAAACTATTACATAATTGATTTGCAAGAGCTTACACCCGAACAAAACACTCTTGCAATGAGCTATTTATAAGCTCCATGTCCTAACTACCTCTAATTATGGATCACTTACAAGTGTCCATTTACAATAAATGCTATTCAAACCAACTAGCTAACTAATCTCTTATAATAGAGCCTAAGATACGACTCATTTGGAGAGTCATATCTAGTTACAACAATATGCTAATTCTAAATGTCTCCATTAAATAATTAAACATTCTAGAATAATAATTATTAATTTAATATCTTAAATTAATAATTATTTTATTCTAATTTTATAACCTATGATAAAATTGTATTTTTGGATCATCTAACACCCTCGTGGAATTGTTCCACTAGAAAGGATTTTCAATAAAGGTGACACAACATCAAACCAGTGGCCATTGAGAAGGATGAGAAGATCGAAGACTAGAACATCGATTCTAAGGAGGAGCCTCAGATGATTAGGCTATCTAGAATAATCCCCCTACAATAAAAATAGAGGTATTTAAATCTATTCAAAACTTAAAAATATGTATTTCCTTGGACATATGATGATTTGAAATCAATTGATACCAATGTTATTCAACATAAGATCCCTCTGAAGAGTGGTATAAATCCCTACAAAATAAAAATCAGACAAATAAACCCACTCTTACTCCCCTCCATTGAAAGTGAGGTAAGAAAGTCGTTGCAAGCCAATATCATAGTCCCTCTAAGGTATCTTGAGTGCGTGGCTAATTTGGTCCCCGTATGGAAGAAGAATGGGGTAATAAGGTTATGCATGGACTTATGAAACCTCAAATGGGCATCCCTAAAAGACAACTACCTGTTGCCGAAGATGGATTGTATAGTGCAGAAGGTAGTAGGTACAGTCGGGATGTCAATGTTGGACGAATTATTAGGATATAACCAAGTGGTGGTTCACCCCGAAGATCAGAGAAATACTTCTTTCACCACCCCATGGGGAACATTCATTTACACCCTTGTGCCCTTTAGGTTGATGAATGTAGGGGCCACGTTCTAGATAGCAATGGGAATAACCTTTGTGAGTGAGCAAGATAAGTTTGTGGTAGTATACTTGGATGATATCACATTATTTTCCAAGATAGATTAAGAACATGTTCTCCACCTAAAACTGACCTTCAAGAAGTGCAGGAGGTATGGTCTTTCTCAAAATGCAAACAAATCTCAGTTTCTCCTGAGTGAAGGAAAGCTTCTTGGACATATAGTAGCGCAAGAAGGAGTGAAGATTGATCATGAGTGGGTCAAAGCCATCGACCTTATTCCCCTGCCAAGAAATGAAAAAGATGTCCAAGCCTTTCCGGGGAGGATAAATTTCTTAAGGCGATTCATACCTAACTATACTGAGACAGTTAAAAGTATCACCGATATGATTAGGAAGGAGAATGAAGTGAAGTGGCACACTACCTCCAGTGATTCTTTCAATAGGATCAAAGAAGCTATCGCTAAAACCCCAATGCTAGTTAGCCCTGATTATTCAATTCCATTCTATATATTTTCTTTCACCTCTCTACATACCATTCTTGCAGTGCTATTGCAGAAAAACAAGGAGGGTCACGAGTAGCCTATCACCTTTTTCAGCCATGTTCTCAAGGATGCTTAGCTGAAATATGAGATATTAGAAAAAAAAGTGTATGCACTCATTAAGGAGCTAAAATGATTTTGTATGTATGTACTGTAGTCCAAGGTCACAACATTTGTCCCGACGATCACAGTAAAAGACATTCTCATGCTTGGAGATAGTGGAGGGAAGAGGCATATATGGATAGCCAAAATACAAGAATATGAGATGGAAATCAAACCTACCAAGCTCATCAAAGGCCAGGGGTTAGCTAAAATCTTTTCCAAACCTAACTGCCAAGCTATTGGGATAAATTTAGTCATGGAAAATAGCAAGATTGAAGAGCACCAAAGCAGCATTAGAACATCTCAACAAAATATTTATGCCAAGTATGAGAGGTCTCAATGGTATAAAAATGTTGTTCATTATCTCTTGCTTTTTAGGAGACCCTCGGGACTAAGTTCGTATGAATATCGAAGCTTTAGATTACATGCCCAGAAGTACGTTATATCTAATGGCCTACTATATTGGAAGGACCCAATGGGTGTATTGCTGATGTGCTTAGTAGAAACAATGACCAATAGGGTGATGGAAAAATTCCATGAAGGAGCCTATGGGGGGAATTATAGTTGGAAAGCCACAACACACAAAATCCTCAAGGCTAGTTTTTAATGGTATGCTCTATTCAAATATGTTTATAACAGAGTCAGGAGCTGCTAGAGGCACCAAATGTTCACTAAAATATAGAAACTTGCTCCTTTCCCTTTGATTCATGTACAAGTGGAAGATCCCTTCAAACAATGGGGCTTTTATTTTATAGGAGAGATCAACCCACCATCCAGTGGCTAGCACAGGTGGATATTGGTAGCTAGCGATTACTTGACCAAGTGGGTTGAAGCTATTCCAACCAGGAATGCTATAAATGTGCTGGTTATAAAGTTCATTGAAGAAAAGATATTAACCCACTTTGGTTTCCCCTCCAAAATCATCAGTGATAATGCCCAAGTATTTAAGTCCACCAATATCACTTCCTTCTGCAATAAATATAACATTACTATCGAGCATCCCACCACATATTGTTCTAGACATTTTTGGGCCCTACAACCCCAAGCATGAAATGTCCATAAACCAAGGGCTCCTAAGTCCCTAAAAGTGTTGTTCTAACCCCTAAAGGAACAAGGTCAACAGATTACAGCTTCTCCCAGAAGTTCTCCATGAGAAACTGCTCAAAATTGGTCAAAACAGGATCATTGCAGCTGCTCCACTGGCTAAGTGCGTTGCATCTCACCCAAATAAACTGTGAGGGTGCGTTGCATTTCAAAAGTCCCTTCTGTGGGGCGCGATGGGCGAGAAATGACAAATGACAGTGTCATTCTGCGAGGTGGAGAGGCAATGGAAGCTTCCAGAATCTTCTCCTGTGACACTTTCCTCACTGAATTCGACCAAGGATGAGTAAGAGGCCATCAGTCTCCAAGTGGAAGCAAGAACTATCAGAGAGAAGACACTAATCAAATCACAAGCTAACTCATCCCCCTTACAGATATCTATATATGCATCCCTCATCCCAGAGATCCAGAGGCTGGAATTTTGCATATTGTAAGGAATTGTTGTTGGTCTCTTGAGACAAACATCAGATTGTTGGGTGATCTATGCTTTGTTTGAGGTGAAGAGGGGCTTCTTTGCTGGGAGGTTGATGCTCGGTCAGAACGACTGGTTGTAACTCCTCTTGTCTCTTTTCTTGTTTATCAATAAAAGCTATTTGAGTTTTCCTCCATGCTTTTGTATCATTGATGTTTGTTACATTTGTATGGTCAATTTACATCTGATCCTAGATTGTTTATGATTATAGATCCATGTCTTTGTATAGTGCTATGCTTCTGTGATCTTACAGGTACTTTGTGAAGCTGGGCGTGCAAGGGAGCAGGTAGCTGAAGGACTATCAAAGAGGAGAGGGATCAAATCAGGAGATTAGCGCAAGATAGAGGTTGGTCTTTCTGTTCCTCTCTATCTATAATTCATAAAGGAAAAACTAAAGTAGCTTTTCTCTGTTTTTTTCTAAGGCAGCTGTCACACCTTAGTGGGATAGAGTAGTTCTATATAGACACTTTTCCCTGTAACAAAATGGTGACTCCACTGGGGAGAACTAATTAGTTTGTTTGTTTATCATTCTTTGTTGTTTGTTTCATAAACTTACAAGTAGCATTCGAACTGCATTTTCCATAACAAATGCAAAGTAGATAACTGTTGCTTCAATCCATCTACTGGATCTGTTTATGATTTAAACAACTGATTCACAAACTATCTGATTGCCCTTGTGATAGCTCTTAGGTCCTCCTTAGATCTACCCCTGATTGTTGCATTACTGATTGTTTTTTGCTCGGCCAAAACCCAAGAACTGAACTGCAAACTGTGACCCGGAACCCGAATGGAGTCTCGTTTCTGGCCCAGCGCAGGTACTGTTCAGAGATTCTGAATTTCAACGCACTTCCCGAGTGGACAACCTAAATTGCATTTCAGATTCTCTGTGTTGCAGGTGTGCTGATCAGACTATGTCTGTGCAGTTGTGGCTTCTGTGGTTCATTCTTTCCAGTTCTATTCCTGAATTTTGTTGCTTGTGATCAGTATATGTTTGTTTGAAACCCCTTTTCCTTGCTGTTATTCCTCCTCCTTTGTACAAAATAACTGTGGATGTTTTTGTGTGTTTGTTGAGTCATTTACAGTTCTCCTTTGCAAAAGTAGCGTAATCGTACTGTCGTCCTTTGATTTGAATCTGTCGCA
Organism: Pinus tabuliformis; assembly: GCA_031772625.1. NCBI lineage: Eukaryota > Viridiplantae > Streptophyta > Pinopsida > Pinales > Pinaceae > Pinus > Pinus tabuliformis. Next base: position 1,689,037,794 of record CM062820.1, read on the forward strand.
AGTGTCGATTTCAATCGTAGGAAAGAGTCTGATTGTTGTTGATGGTCGATTATCCTGTTACTATTGCTTTTGGTCTGAATTTGTAATTTTCTAGTGTCAAGAACAAGTATTCATTTCAAAATCGTAAGGTGTTGTGATTGTCTCCATTTTTTATTTCGAAAAGAAACTTGCTGATATTTGTCGCTTGAAAAGAAATTCAAATTTGTGCTTCAACTTTCTTTTTAGCATTTATATACTAAGAAAGTCGAAAACAAATACATGCATGTGCATTTGCATATAGACAGTTTGATTGGCTTGATTTAGGAAAGTGCATTTAGAGTGTGCTCTTTGCTCTTTGTGAAAAGATTCTGTCTTTCTTTCCCTAGAAGCTAGGATTTTCATTGCATAAAGGAGATAAAAAGTTTGTTTATCATCTTAGATTGCATTTTAGGAATTACATCTACATCTCGTGGTGAACCCAAAAGGCAAACTTCATAAACAAGATCAACTTAAAATAAATTCAATGAATCTAACAATGCTTTGGAACTTAACGCACAACATTTAGAAGTCTAGGCTAGAGACGTATTCCGGCGTCGTAAAACCTGGTAACTGTTGTTCTCACTGATGGTTGGGAGATTCCACCACTTTGAGACGATAAGTGCCAGTACGAACTTGTGCTCCCATGTACCATCGAGTATATTTTGGGAGACCCCAATAGGCTTAATCCTTTATCCATAGGAAGCCGTGTCTGTCGCCCTATCGATCGCAATGCACTGAACACAGCATTCGGGAAGATTGACTGCCGTACCGTAAAAAGTATTCTGCAGTTTTGCGATTGGTTTGGTAATCCCTCTACCTAGATTTCCAGAGTAGTCCCTTTCGTTCCTTTTCAGACTCCTTAACGAAAAAGGTCCATCTGAGCACTTGTCACTTCAGGCTCATTAAAAATCGAAGGAAACTAGAGTCATCTTTTGTTTTTTCCCGACTCTTTAAAATTGAAAAAACAAGTTGTGTAAAAGCATATAAAATTTATTTTAAACGGAATATTCATTACCCTTTCCTACGTTGATCTTGGGTTGAGAGAATGGAATCCACCAACCAAGGAATTCCCCTTGGAGGAAATCCTAGTCCCTTCTCCTCTTGGGGAGATGTTGGTGCACCCCATATGGCCACATTGTCGCTTCCAAGACTGACAATTGGTTTGCCTGTATGGCTCTTCTCGACCTCTTTCGTTCAGAACACCACTATTCCTGAACAATCGAATCAGCAACTAGACGAGTCCAGAGTTACCCACCAACCTTCTACTTCCTCTAATTCTTCCTCTCCTCCTTCCTGTTTGCTTGGTGGGGCTGGTAAAGCCAAAAGTCAAGCACCTAAGGAGAAGAAGGAAAAGAAGAAGAAAGAGAAGAAGAAGAAGGAGCCAAAAGTGAATGGGGGCAAACGAGTGTCGTCTAGCGAAAATCCACACACTGCACTGACTAGGCCTAAATCGCCATGTGTCATTTGCAAAGGAGACCACTATCACAGAGATTGTCCTTGCATCACTCGGATCTTAAGGGACTGGTCTCCTCATTTGCACAACCCGGTGTCATCAACCTCTGATGATCATGTTGAAAACACACCGTCAACTAGTGAAAGTGAAGCCCCAGGACAAAAAGGAAAATATAGATTTCCTTGTAAACTGTGTGAAGGTGATCATGCCGTACACCGTTTTCCCTTCTTAGACGAAGCTAAAAGAGTTTTGGATGATCGTCCAATTTCACCGTTACGACTTCCTCCTGAATATAAAAAACTCTTGCCGAGTCCGTCACTAGTTGAAAATCCGGCTAACCTGCTCAGGTGGTCAGCCGAAGCATCTATCATTGAAGATAAACCATCTGAACCCATACCAGGCAAAATTCAAAAGGTCAAGGTGGCAGTTGACCCAGTCTTGCCTTCAGAGGTTCCATCTTCAGATGATACAGTCACGGAAGAGAACAAGGATGACACCGTCCAAATTATTTTCATAAGCACAGACTCCAAAGAACGTGGGGGCAATTTACCCGTTCCTTTACTGCAGGAAGGAAGTTCGTCAAAGTCATACCCGGCTGTCTATTCGGTCCCACCTCCAAGCAACCTAGTTGTCTCGTTCGACTGGAATCAACTAGGCAGACCCCATTTACTAGCTAGTATACCATTCCGAATCATTGTTCAAATATATAGAATGTTTATGGCTGGTACCATCGTAGATGAGGGAGCTTTTATGAGTATCTTTTCCTCAACTGCTTGGAAAGCGCTTGGTTTGCCATCGCTTTTGCCTGAAATGAGAAATCTAATAGGCTTTGATAAAGGAACCAGTCGACCGTTAGGGATCCTTCCCAATGTGCCCATAACATTAAGAGGGAAAACCGTTCACATGAACGTTATGGTAGTTCAAGGACCCCTGGATTACAATCTACTCCTTGGACGAGACTATATTTATTGCATGAGAGCCATTGTCTCATCACTCTTTAGAGTGATGTGTTTTCCGCACAAAGGAAGAGTGGTCAAGCTCGTAGACCAACTTTCATTTCCCGGATCACGCATAGAAAATAGTCATATACCATCCCTGAATGGTCTTTTCATGCAAGAAATGTCTCAATCCCCAGTCCATCCACCCGATGAGAGCGAGTGATTCGAGGGACATGACTGAAACCCAGGGGGCATGCACCCTGGTCTGCTTCGGCAGGAAAACTCTGGGTATAGGGTAGGTTTCCGTGAGAGAATATGACTAGTCTATACTCCCATCCGTGATTGGAAGAGGGGGTTATTCTAGAACAAGATTCTCTTGTCAAATTTATGTGAGTGGAGTAGCCTCCTTCACTCACCTTTGTTTATTTCGGTAGACATCACTGAAGAAGCATTTTGTTTGCGTTGTGAATAGAACAATCTTTGGGTAAACTGTAAGAGGTAGGCCTCTCTCGGTAAAACGAATGTTTTAACGAAATAAAGAAGGGGTAACCTTGAAACTCTGTTTTATGCCTGGGGGCATGCAAACCTTTTGGCATGCAAGCGAAGACCGACTATTTATTTCTTTTAAATTTGTAGGACCTCTAACCCTTTAAACTCATAGGATTGGTTGTTTCCTAACTTGCATAAAGAAAGGATGTGGGGCAAAACTCTAAAAGTTGTCGTTTCTATATGAGACATCCTTATCACACGACTGGATTAATCGAGCAGTTTTAGCACATAGTTCAAGCTCGTTAAAAAATAAACATAAGACATGAGCAAATGTTTCCCCCACGTTTAAGCTCGTTAAAAAATGAACTATTCCCCTGTAAATAACCATCGTGAATGTAGTACTTCAGCCATTAAATCCTTGGTCATGTTTTCACCGTCACCTCCACTTTTCCATTGACCGATCATTCACCTCCATTTGATTGTTTACCCATTTTGAGGAACAGCTGCGAAGACACTAGCCATCCTTGTGACACTGCCATGATTGGAAAATTCCAAACCTTACCTGGAATTAGCTGCTACCCATTTTGTCACTTGTTCCTCAAAAGACAAGTCTCCTTTAAGCTCTTTTCAACTGACTCGTAAAATATGAAAAGATTGCTGAGCCATTGGCCTCTCCAGCTCGTTAAAGGGACAGGAAGTGTTATCTCTCCTCTAGATTTTAATCTTTTTGGACCTAAGAGATTATTACACAAAAAGATCGAGCGCTTGTTTTGTTCGGCTCATTAAAAGTATCGAAAATTCATCCCTTCTGTATTGTTTTATACTTTTTCGGACTTAAGGAATTAGATGACGAAAAAGGAATTTTGGAGTTACCTTTACGTTCCTTTTCAGACTCTCTAAAATTGAAAAGGACTGAGTTATCTTTGTCATTAAACTCGTTAAAAAGATTAATAGTGACAAACTTGTCTATAGACGAGAACAAGTTTCACTATCTTTAGGCTCGTTAAAACATAGCGATGGGTTTGCCCGAAGGGAAAACTATAGAACAAGCATATGTTATCCTCCTCAAGCTTGACAAAAATAAAGAGGTACTGGTCAGCAATGACTGGGGAAAAATTGGGAAGAAAACTTGAAGAAACTTTGTTGGTAGCAAGTCGCTCTTGAACATGACACTTCCACTCCGTGTCCGAGTCAAGTTAGGTTGTTTCATTCACTGGTCACATCACCATGGTCACGCCATACCATACACATTTGGGGTTAATGCTGCCAATCCATCACATCAGTGTCGCCAATATGTTCAAGAGAAGTCATTCAGAGAATTCACCTGTGTCTCACCCACTACCATACATTATACTTCATTCTTTCATGACTGCCACCCTGAACCTTATATCACCAGATCGTTTTCACCTCCATTAAAATCATTTGCTCCATTCCATGTCATTGATGTGGGATTCATTAAGGCCCTCCTGTGACGGATCACTTCTTGTCGACATCAGCTCATTATCCAAGAAGCTGATCTAGGAACACCCCATTCAGTACTTTGAAGCTTGCATGCCTCAACGGCAAGTTTCTCACTTCCGGCGACAGGTTTATATCAATAGAATTCGACCGAAAGATTTTGTGTGGTTTTTGACGCCAAGTCCTTTATTCACACCACGTGAATTGTACTGCAGTACCTTGAGGGTCATTATCATTATCAATGATTCCTCTCACGCTTGTTAACAGTTTACATCATTGACTGGTAATCAAGCGATGTGTTTCCATGTTCGACTTCAGAACATTTCTCACAAGGATCGACTTGTACTCCGAGTGAAGATCGAATGAGATTGAAGACCCCGAATATAGTTTCATCCATCCGGGCTGTGATATATATTTAGGGAAATAAAGACATTAAATGTACATCATTGCTGCACAAATAATCATCCACTCAAAAGGATGATGGCTCTATCAGAATCATCAGTCTACACCCAGACGATTGTGTGTCCTATGTACATGGAAATGAATTTATAAAGCTAAGCATGGGAATGCCCGCCTCAGCTAGATCATGAAAATAGTATGAATATAATGTATTGTATTGTATCTTATTACAAGTCTCCTCCCAGCATTAAAAGAACTTTGGATCCTCATAATAAAGCATTTCACCCGACATCAAAAGATTAACGACCTCATGCTTTAGGGGGAAACTGTTATAGACATTTTTGGGCCCTACAACCTCAAGCATGAAATTTCCATAAACCAAGGGCTCCTAAGTCCCTAAAAGTGTTGTTAGAACCCCTAAAGGAACAAGGTCAACATATTATAACTTCTCCCAGAAGTTCTCCATGAGAAACTGCTCAAAATTGGTCAAAACAGGATCATTGCAGCTGCTCCACTGGCTAAGTGCGTTGCATATCACCCAAATACACTGTGAGGGTACGTTTCATTTCAAAAGTACCTTCTGTGGGGTGCGATGGGCGAGAAATGACAAATGGAAGTGTCATTACGCGAGGTGGAGAGGCAATGGAAGCTTCCAGAATCTTCTCCTGTGACACTTGCCTCACTGAATTCGACCAAGGATGAGTAAGAGGCCATCAGTCTCCAAGTGGAAGCAAGAACTATCAGAGAGAAGACACTAATAAAATCACAAGCTGACTCATCCCCCTTACAGATATCTATATATGGATCCCTCATCCCAGAGATCGAGAGGCTGGAATTTTGCATATTGTAAGGAATTGTTGTTGGTTTCTTGAGACAAACATCAGATTGTTGGGTGATCTATGCTTTGTTTGAGGTGAAGAGGCGCTTCTTTGCTGGGAGGTTGATGTTGGGTCAGAACGACTGGTTGTAACTCCTCTTGGCTCTTTTCTTGTTTTTCAATAAAAGCTATTTTAGTTTTCCTCCATGCTTTTGTATCATTGATGCTTGTTACATTTGTATGGTCAATTTACATCTGATCCTAGATTGTTTATGATTATAGATCCATGTCTTTGTATAGTGCTATGCTTCTGTGATCTTATAGGTACTTTTTGAAGCTGGGTGTGCAAGGGAGCAGGTAGCTGAAGGACTATCAAAGAGGAGAGGGATCAAATCAGGAGATTAGCGCAAGACAGAGGTTGGTCTTTCTGTTCCTCTCTATCTATAATTCATAAAGGAAAAACTAAAGTAGCTTTTCTCTGTTTGTTTCTAAGGAAACTGTCACACCTTAGTGGGATAGAGCATTTCCATATAGACACTTTTCCCTGTAACACATAATACCTTCAGTGGAACGGATTCACTGAATCTTCTAATAAAACAGTGATAAGAATATTGAAGAAATTCATTACTCAAAACAAAAGGAACTGGGATTCTCAGTTGAATATTGCTTTATGGGCTATCAGGGTAACGCCCAAGATATCCACTAGGGTATCACCTTTTGAGTTAGTATATGGTAAGGCTACTATTTTCCCTATACAATTGGCAATGCCTATGGTAAAGTTGTTACAAGAAGCCGAGGAGGAGCCAAGTGCACCAACAAGAAGAATAAATCAGCTGGTGGAACTTCTGGAGAGTAGAAAGTAGGTGGAGACTAGACTATCTAATTATCATTAAAAGATGAAGGTGTTGTTTGACAAAAAGGCTAAGGACAAAAATTTTCAGAAGGGAGATTTAGTTCTCAAGTGGGATGTGAGCTGAGAAGAAAAAGGAAAGCATGGGAAATTTGATTCACTCTTGTTAGGACCCTTCAAGATCATGCAAGAAAAGGGAAACAACACTTACATGCTTGAAAACCTGGATGGTGAACTACTAGAACTGTTGATAAATGGTTAGTTCATAAAATTTTATTTCAAAATTAGAGATAACTTTCTCTAGCTCATTGTAAGTATCTAGTTTATGTTGTGAAAATCATTGTTTGGATTTTTGCTCTATTTCCAAATAAATCCCTTTCACAAAATGATAGTTTGTTTAAGAATGACCCCATGCCTAACGGAAGGAAAGGCTACTAGTTTTCAGGTTCTCGGCACCTTCCCTACAAGGCACTATCCCCAGTTGGAGCCAATGTTGCCAATCACTACTTTTTCAGTCACCAATTGCTTCAGAAGCCAAGTAACAGTGATGTTTGGGGGCCAAAGTCTGAGCCATAGAAGATACCGGAGCCATATCATACACTCTTAAATGCCTAGTGTTTAGAAGGAGCATTCCAGCAGTATATAGAAGTCTAAAATCAGACTTCCAAAGCTAAAGTTAGAGCCAACGAAAGGACCCCTATGAAGGGACCAACAAATGAAAAATTGGCCAAGTGTTGGGAAATAATTTCAATCGGTACATAAGGTGATCATGGAATATCGACCATCGGTAAAGGAAAAGGCACAGAGGAAAAGATTTAAGACTTATCAGCAGTTTGGAGAGGCCAATTGTGATTTGTGATATCACATCTCGCACATCGGTCATTGACGAGTTATAAAGGACAAGGACTATGGTGAGGGGTTGATTTGCGATATATACAAAAATCACCGAGAGGGTTGATAAAGGCCTAACACAGGAAATGATTGAAAAATGGGGTTGGGCAGGCCCTTCTCTTGCTCCTCAGTGGGGTACACGTGTCAAGCCACAAGCACTATCGCACATTGGCCATCGGCAAAGGAAAAGGGATCCCACTTAAGAGATGTCGGGGGTTCCATTAGCCGATTGTGGTATGCAATATTTTCTTTCAGATCCAATAAAAGGTTAAAGCCATGTTTATAAAGACCCTGTGCCCAGACTCGAGGCTCGCTCCACTGGTTAAGGGTAAAAGGCCCAGAGTTGAACAATTGCATTGATGAATATAGAAGGTGGCTCAACCACTACACCGAGACATTGAAGACACAGTACAAAGTTTTAAAGGCGAGGCAGGTCAGTAGCTAGTGGATCAATATGAGAAGGCGAACCTTCAAGACAAAGAATGGGCCAATTAAGAGGAAGGAGGTTAACACAGATCCGGGAGTCAATGACGAAGAAAGAATTGGTCGAAAATATATAGGGATGTAAGACAGTGTAGGGGGCCATACTCTATGCCATGAAAACACCAACATACTAATATGATCATAGGATGGGCTAGAAAGTCCCTGGTTCTTTTTCCTTCAGGTCCATTTATGTTGTTGTACTGAAACATTTCGCCCCTCCTAAAGCATTCAAATCTGTAATATTTCGGGGCATAGAGCCATTTAAAGCTGATACATCTATTCTATCAGACAAAGGAATAGGGATATTAGACATTTCATGTAATTAATTCTCTTTCCCCTCTTCCCAAATAAATAGAGGGACATAAGACTTAGATGAGGTTTAGAAATTCTAAGAAAAAGACTACATGTATAATTTCAGATTGTCATACATGTATTTCGGAATATGAATGAAACTTTGGTGATTCCATCTTCAAAGGATTACAGTATGTTTTCCCCTCTATTTTACTCATATAAATGCTCATGCTTATTCAACTAATTTATGTGGTTATTGTTGCTAGATATGTTTCATGCTCTGTTATAGATTCGTTGGTAAGCTGTATGTTAATGACAATTCCTATTACCGTCCCAAAAATTTATTTGCTTTAACATTGTTTATGTATACACATGTGAGGATCTTTGTGATTATATATTTAAATGTGAAACATATGAATCATAGCCTTCAGTCCTTCTTTTATACCTCATTTTTCCGTATAACCTAAACAACATAGAAATCCTTACAGCATTGAGCTCTTTGTGTTCAAAATTGAATTCTTGAGGTCTTAAGCTCTATGTGATGAGTTTCTCTCCTCTAGTATCCTCTTTCGCCCACTCTGTGAAATATTATTAAGCTGTAAGACATGGAAGCTTTTGGCCCCCACTGTTTTGATGATTATTTCTGAGATCTAAATTGGTGAAGTATTTGAAATCCGTGTTTCACTCCTTTGTATTAATGAACCAACCCATTTTCTATATACATATAAAACTATAGAACCATAGGCATTGCCTCCAGCATATCCAAATATTTTGATATAGACCATTTTAGATGTGCGCAAGCACTAGTCTTGAAGCAATCGAAGACTATCTCTGGGAGATACAAAAGTTATAATGATAGATTTGTTATGGTTAATTCAATTAGAATAAGTGTTATTTTCTTACATTTCTTGTAGAGTTATCATAGATTGCTATTTGATTTGATCAACCACTATTAGTTAGTATCATTGTGTCACTCTATAGTAGTTGTTCCCTAAGAAATACCTTGTTGTTCAATATGTTTTCTTTTGTTGTTTCCTTCAGAGATCTATAAAATTTAACAATTTGAATAGTTTGCACTAGTTGAAGATTGCATTTTGAATTGATTCCTTTAATATTGTAGTCTTTGTTTTCCATAGGACCTTAGAAACTAGTCATAATTGCATTCCTCTTACACAAACAATGTTGATGTCCTTGAAATAATATAACGAAACCTCAGGTCGATATATTAATGTGTAGTAGATTAGTTCATCATTTTTAGGAACAATTAATTTTCCCAACAATTGGGTAAAATGATGGTTTAAAATGGTATGAGATTTGGAACCCAAAAACAAGAAATGTCATGTACAACTGAGATGTGGTATTTAGAAAGGTGAAGGATGTAATTAAACATTAATTCCTATTGAAGAAACCTAAAAGATAGAGTTTGAACTAAAGGAGGAAGAACCAGGCTCTACAACAGAATAGGAGTCAGAAGAGGAAGAGACACATACTCCCATTTTGAGAAGATCAGTTTAAGAGATAAGCAATCCAGAGAGGTATTGTCATATTATTTCTATTCAAATTTTTCTTTATCTATTATTGATTATGATCTCAGAACTATTAGGGAGGTCATGGATTTAGAAGATGGAAAACTGTGGAAAGAGGCCATGGTTGAAGAAATGGAATTTTTGGATAAAAATGAGCCTTGGGATTTAGTGGAGTTGTCAGATGGTAGGAAACCCATTCGAAACAAATGGGTTCTTAAGATGCAAATGAATACATAAGGCAAGGTGTAGAAATAAAAAGCTCTATTGGTAGAAAAATGTTATCCCTTGGTGTCAAGAATTGATTTTGGTGATATATTTTCAATTATTACCACGTTAGATTCTATCAGATTATTTGTATTTGTTGCTACTTCTTTTGATTTTGAAGTAGAATAGATGTATGTGAAGACAACATTTCTTCATGGGGATCTAGAATAAGATATCTACATGAAGCAACTTGAAGGCTTTGCAATGAAGGGCAAGAAAGAACTAGTATGTAGGTTAAGAAAGTCTTTGAATGGGTTAAAACAATCACCAAGGATATGGTATCATAAATTTGATACATATATACAAGGACCTGGCTTCACCATGAGCAAAGTGGATCACTGTGTGTATCTTAAATTAATTGGCGATCATGTTATTTATTTGGTCGTGTATGTGGATGATATGTTGTTGGTTGGAAATAACAAATAAATTATCTAAGGTTTGAAGACCCAATTTTCCTCTAAATTTTGACATGAAGGTTCTTTGTGTTGCAACCTTTATTTTGGTCATGGAAATTAAATGATATCATGCAAAGAGGAAGCTATGGTTAAACTAGAGGAAATATGTTGAGACAATATTGTAGAGGTTTAATATGCATGATAGTAAACTGGTGAAGGTTCCTATTCCTATAGGTGTAAAGTTATTTGTTAAACAATGTCCCAAGGAACAAGAAGAGGAAGAGAACATGTTTTGTGTTCCATATGCAAGCATAGTTTGTAGTCTGATGTATGCAATGGTTTTCACCATACCATATGTTACACTAAAATTTGTCACCATGACTATTTGCAGTTAGTATGGCTCCATCAACTGTCATACTATCCTCCTTGGCAAGTCTTATACCTTTGCTCTTCATGTCAAACTCCAAGAAAGAGAGAAAGACTTTAAAAATCTATATAACTCTGGGTATGCAATTTCTCTTAGCCTTACCTGCGTGTACGCACCTCAAGTTCACATTCCCTGCGTACTTGTACGCTCTGTCTGTAAAGGGGTGGGTGCATACCCCTGTAAAGGTCAAAAGGCGCGAGTTTTACTTCAAAAAAGTTACTTGTGGTCGATTCTAGAGCATTCTAGAAGTTTGTTTGACGTGTATTGAGCGCCTCCAGATGGTTCATGTATCCCTATGAAAGAGGAACTTATCCCATCAAGAGGGGAGCTATCCCACTCAAAGAGGGGCTTATCCCATTGATGGTGGACCTGATTAACTTCCTCCAAAGCACTATAAATACAGGCATTGGGCCAGAGGGAGGGGAGGTTGAAAGCTGAACATTCCTAAGAGTATATGCTGCTGGAATTAGGACTCCCTTATAGAGCTTGAGAGGAGAGATTCACATCCTTTCTTAGCTTCATTTGGAAGTGGGTGAGCTGATCAAAGTAAAGGAGAACTCTTGCTGGACCCTGGGAGGGACCTGCACAACACCAAGGCACAGGTTGTAATGGTTTCTTTTGTTTCCACTTAATACAATTAAGCTCATTTTTCTCAACAGATTGTTATACATGATTTGTTTCATATACTCCTTGGTCTGTATGATGAATATGTTTTATTTTATGAGTTATTTAGGTGCTATGTAATCGTTTGCTTGTTAGTGAATGCAGGTTTCAAAGAGAAGGAGGAGCACATCCGGATCGGCGAGGCTGGACTGCTACAAAGAGTTGGACTAAAGGTATGTTATAAACACTTGATTACTTGTATTCTAAATGCATATTTAGGGAATGATAGTGTTTAATTGTCTTGTTTGTCACTAGAAAGCCTTAGCTTCTAGGGAGGTCGGTTTTGTCCGCAAAATTGACTCTTTCCGCATGACAAAATGGCGACTCCACTGGGGAATCCATGGATTTGATTGATTTCTCTTTTGATTGATACTTTGATTTGAGAAAAGTCGTTTTCTTTCTGGTTTTTGGCTTATTGACTTTGAATTTGGGTGAAATAGCTTAGGGTTAAGTTAGATTTTACTTTTCTTGGTTTTGCTAGAAGTACGAAGCCTCTGAGTTAAGCACAGTGCGTACTTGTACGCACTGCAGCTTTGTACATAGAGCGTACACGCACCTGTGCAAATAGGCTGCCTGCGTACCCTGTCAAAAGTTGAGAAAATTTCAAATTTTCCTTTTTTGCCTCTTAGATTTTGTTTTTAATTTGTCTTTACTGCCCAGATCCACTGGTTACCTGTCAGAAGTCCTCATCTAAGCTTGTTTCATTAGTGTCAAGGGTTTTAGTGAAATTCATAGAAGTTCTAGCCCTAGGGTTTGATTTTTGTATTGGTCCTGTAGTGACTTTGGCTTTAGAAGTTGTAAAACCTTGGATCTCCCTGGTTTTTTCAGTCTTCTTAGGAGTCAGACCTTTCATAAAATCCACCTGTGTGAGAAACTTACCTTTGTGTTGTCTCTTTGCGGAATTTCGAGAAAGCTTGTTGGTTAAAGTTGTGAATTTCATTCTTAAGAAAAAGAACAAAAGATTTTGATTTTTGTTTTTGACTGGTTTATGATTCTGCATGAACGAGTCCTTGGTTGAATCGTAACTGAGTAAAAAATCCTGGAATTATACTTTGTAGGCTTTTGCCTCATTAGATTTAATTTTAGGTGAATTTCTCTTAGATTTGCTTTTAGGTAAAAGTGATTTGATTGTCATAGATTTGTTAAACTGATTTTTGTTAAAGTAGTTTTACATGCTTTGTTAATATAGGAAAAAATACAAAAAATATCTTTTGAAGAAAAGTTTGTTTTAGTAGCATTTGAAGTCTTTGAAAAGAGAAAGGAATTTTCGTGAAATAATTAGTGGTCATGTGTTGTATGCTTTGGGAAAGATAAAGAGTTTGTTTCTTTGATTTTCATTGCCAAGAAAGTTGTCTTAATATCAATTTTGCATTCTCCAACTCTCTTAGCTAAGGAATTCATTGAAAAAGAAAAATTGTTTAAATCATCCTAGGTGCATCTTTTTAGTGGATTTGAGTCGATTCTACACACCATCAGTTTCATCTCCACTACCTTTTGTCCTAAAGAAAAGCCATAAAAAATTAACGTTTAAAGTAAAATTTACTTAGTAACTTTTTATTTACTAGGGCTCTGAAACACCAATATAGATCAGGCTAGTGTCTTGGAGTAGGAGAGTAATTAACTCTCCAAGACAGTAAAACCAAACAAGTAGCTCATCTTGTGGTAGGATAAATCCAACGGTTACATTTATGCTCTGGGAAAGCTCCTCTTAAAGGAGAAGCACGAGACCGTGTCCGAACTAGTGAGGGGATCAATCCTCCTTCATTGGGAAAGACGCCAGATACGCATGTACTACAAACGATAAACCTCGGATTATTGTCGAGGAGCCTGGGGTCACTTGTCGGTAAACCTTGGATTATTGTCAAGGAGCCGGCAAGGGGATTGAGCTTGTTACTCTGCCCTTGCGTGCTATCAGGTCGTAGACCATTCCCCCAGGTGTATTTGTTGTTGTTGGTGACCTTAGTGACCATTATCTTTAGGGTTCTACCCAAGGTGACGGTGGAGGGAAGATCCCACTGTACCTGGAGCAGACGTCGGCTAGACTCACTTGGATTTTCCGGGGGGTTCACTTCACTGGAGACAGTTAAAGTGGAGGAACTTGTGCCGATCTATTCATTAATCAGGTTGTCGGGGTAACTATTCCACCCGCGACTTCTGTACTGAATTCGATGATGTTGGGCTTCATCACCAACTAGTGTTTTCGGTCCGGAAGGCTACTGTTTGTGTATGGTTTGACGCCCTAGATTCTTTAGGCGTGTGATTCGAATTTGTTTGGTTCTTTAGAGACTTTAGGTGGTTTGCTTTGAGATTTTACTTTGTTTGCGTGTGCAGTAGTTAAAAGTTTTTAACTGTGGCTGAATTACCGAGACAGTCCCGTAGACTTCGGGGCCAGTCCCCGGAGATTGTAACCGTGGCCGTTTTGTTGAGGAAGTCCCGTAGACTTCGGGGCCAACCTCCTGAAGACGTCCCGAGTCATTACGAAGGTTTGAAAGTCCTTGTAACTCCTAGTGGCAGTAAAGTAGGTTCTCCTGAAGAAGGAGAGTCGTCGTTGGTAGTCCATCCAGATTACCAAGGTCTAGAAACAGGTTATAATCCCGAAGCTATTGCAGTTTCCGAGCTTGCCGGTAGTTTTTCATCTACTAGTGATATAGGCGAAGAACCTGAGATATCTGAACCTGTTACTCCAACTTCTAGTGCTCCTGATTCACCTAGGGTAGAACGAGTCATCACCGAAAATCTTCTTTCTGGTTTGATAGCTATTGAAGAACTTGCTCCAGAAGAAGAAATAGGCGTCCCTATCCCTGAAGATCAACTTACTATTGATCTAAGGGAGCGTGAATCCATTTTTTACAGTCCACCTAGAAGTACTACTTGGTATCTTTCGTTAACTAATTATTTGGACAACTCAGGGTCAAGTTTTTCTCCACCTCGTACTCCTTATCCATCTGGAGGTATTTATACTCCTGTAAATATGTCTGGTCAGTCGTCTATGTTTACTCAATCTCCTCAATCTTTCTTTTACGACGGTCCTTCTGTTCCCTCTGGGTATCAGTCACTTTCTGGTACTTTTGCGGGAGCATCTCCTCAACCCATTGAACATGGGTTATTAACTGGAAACAATGGTAATAAACCATTGGGTGTAGGAGACATTTACATGATGTCAGGTTCAATTCCCAGTTCTCAACCTCAAGGTGGCCAGTTACCGCCTGGGGGGCAGCCTCAATTAATGCCTAGGGGGCAACCTCAAGGTACACAAATTGCGTCTGGGGGGAAACCTCAAGGACAGTATGTACCCGTAGTGTAATACATTCCTCAAGGTCAACCTCCGCCTCAATATGTACCCCAAGGTCAACCTCAGTATCAATCTATACCTCAAGGTCAACCCCAGTATCAGTACTTACCTCAAGGGTATCTACCTCAAGGTCAGTACTCGAGTCAAGGTTATCAACCACCCCAAGGTCAATCTGATGTTCAAGGTACAGGAAATGTACCTTTCAATTATCAAACCTACCCTCAACCTGTCATGGGTCAATACCCCGGAACGAACATAGTGTGGGATCCATCGCAAGTTCAACAGGTATTGCAGCCAAGTGTACAGTTGTCATCTCAAACTGGACAACCCTTAGTTTCTGGTTCACCCCATCAACCAGTCCAGTCTAATGTTCAAACTTTTGTACCTTCGGTAGTTTCTCAGTCTGGGCCTATTGCCCCTAGTACTCCATCTCAAACTATTGCTGCAACTACCACAACATCTGTTCAGTCTATCACACTTACTTCTGGAGTATCGACAGCTCCGGTTTCTACTGTCTCTGCAACTACTCCTCAGACATCTTTACCATTGTCTGGATCCACGATTCAAACTACTGTTCAGATTCCTGTAGGATAACCTGGTTTAAGTACGGTCGTCACTAGTCAACCACAATTCGCTTATCAACCGTACCAGGGACAGTACCAATACGGGCCTGCTGCCCAGCATCCAGTTTACCAGTATCAACCGTATCCTGGGTACACTTATCAACAACCTCAGCAACCCCATTACGGTCCGGTTAATCCTGGTTTTCCGGGAGGATATAATATCCTGAATGCGATTCCTATTCCAAGTTATCCCGGATATCCTCCTCCAGGGACTGGTCTTGTGACCCAGAGTTTTAGGGATCCTAATCGGCAATTACCATTTATCGCAACTTTGGATTTACCAGACTTGTCGCGCCTAACGAACGATCCAATAAATTATCTTCTGTTTTGGCCGACAATGCCAAATAAGTTGCCCAGTGACATACCCAAGTTCGAAGGTGAGTCTGGAGAGGACCTGTCGAATCATGTAATGACTTACCACCTCTGGTGTGCCTCTAATTCCATCTCGGATGATTCGATCCGCTTACGTCTTTTCCAACGTACTCTCATTGGTCTTGCGGCCAAGTGGTACATTGAGTTACCACCGGCCTCTTTTTATAATTTCAGCCAGTTAGCTACCTCGTTCTTAACTCATTTTCAGTTGTCGGTTAGATATGATAATGGCACGAAGTTACTAACTTCATTGAAACAATCGACGTCCACTTATATTTCCGATCATATCCATGAATGGAGATGTCGAAGGCGATTAGTGAAAGTTTTTATCCCGGACCAAATCTTAGCTGAATGGTTTGTTAAATCATTATTACCGAAGATTACTGAAGACGTAGCTAAGGCCGGAGTAGTTACTGAGGAGCAAGTGATTGCTCAAGCGCAGTACCTTGACTTAGTTTATACTCAGTCAGGTACGTTACATGAAAAGATCCCAGATCTTCCTAAGTCGAATCAAATCGCTGCTTCTCCTTCGGGGTCTCATGCCGCTGATGGCATGATTGGTACAGTGAATACTAAAAGCAAGAAGAAATCCTCAAAGAATTCTTCTCCTATTATAACCTTACCAGACTCCCCGACAAGAGAATCTTTTGCTGAAGTTTCCGCTGATATTCATGTTGTAGAGTCATCTACGGCTAAATCAAAATCTGGTGGGAAAAAGAAAGGTAAGAAGAAGAATAAAGCAGACAAAGCTCCAAAGGAGAAAACTGAAAAGTCAGAAACCAATGACGAAAAGCACAAACCTCGATATCCTTGTCTTATTTGTGAAGAGGATCATTTTACAAGAGATTGCCCTCATCGGGCCGAGGTTGTGAAAATCGTCAAAGGTTCCCCAACTCCTGTTGTTTTGAAAGATCCATTTCCAAAGCAGGAGAGTAAGATGATAGGTTCTTCCTCGAGTGCCAGTGAAGAACCCATATTAATGATGTCTCATGTAAGGATTGCGACTCGATCGCAAGATTATGGTAGTAAAAGTCCTGCTGATGGCAAAGAAGCAGAATCTTCTCATTCTAATCCATCAACCTCAGCTCCCGGTTCCGATCCACTACAGATCGAGAAGCCTAACCCAGACTTAGTAATCAAACCGCCCACCAAGGGTGTACTTCGAAGGTCTGCTTTCAATCCACATGCGAGAGCGGCCCAGAATTACAACATTGTTGAGGATCTAGCTGTTTCACCCTCAGCAATGTCGGCTTTGGAAGTGCTGCAAGCATGCCCAACACAACGAAAATTACTTTTGTCGGCTATAGGAGCTGTTGATGTTCAGGACCCGAACCTAATAATCTTTGATCTAGAAAATAGTACACCGCGTTTACCTCATCAAATGGCTTTCCAGATTCCAGTGATAGTAAAAAACAGGCCTATTCATCGGACTGTAATTGATGAGGGAGCTTCCACATGTATTATGTCGATACAGTGCTGGAGATCGCTTGGTTCTCCTTCACTAAATCAATCCCCGACCATTCTTAAGGCCTTTGATGGCCGCGGGTTCCATCCGTTTGGCATTCTACAGGATTTGCCTATAGGGGTTGAAGGAAAAACCGTTAGTCTGGATGTGGAGGTGGTTGATGCCCCTCTAGACTACAACCTTCTCTTGGGTCGAAGTTGGTCTTACGCTATGACAGCGATCATTTCATCGGTCTTCAGAGTAATAAAGTTTCCACATAATGGTAAGATCATAACCATAGACCAGCTGGCTTACTTTTCATCCGACCCAGCCTCTTCAGAGAGTATCCAGCATGTCAGTAAAACGACTATCCCTTATAAGGATGTTGGAGTAGGATTAGTTAAAGACGCCGGTTTACTGGGAACTTTTCCTTTTCCTCCAATCAACGTCGTGTCTTCATTTGCATCCATTCATATGATTACATCAGAAACCATTGTTTATGACGATCCTTGGATCGTTCCTTCTGAATCTGAGATAGACTCATTTGGTGATGCTATGCCTTTGAGTCCATATGAAATTGCCTATGAAGCCGTGCAGTCTTTTACCTACCCGAGTTCAACCCAAATCGACCAAATGAATGTGGTCCGTGAGGAATCACTTTTCACCTCAACCTCGGAGTTAATAACGTTTCCCGAAGTTGTGTCATCTGACGAACAACTTTGTGAAGTCCTGTGCGTAGACGATTTACCTTGGGAAGATCTCCATCATAGATTTTCGTTTTTACCTGAGGATGATCGTTTTGAAAGCGATTTCTCATCAATATTTACAGCTGAATATGTCAAAGAAGCTCAGAGTCCAATGAAATATCCTGATTCATAGCTGAATTTGGGAAACATTTCTCGCACTATTCCCATTGACATTTCAGTCAAGCCCGGAATTGTTGAGCACATTCATATAGGTGCCTCGTGTTCAGATGACGAAATTCAGACATACAAGGCCCTATTTCAAGAATTTCACGACGTGTTTGCCTGGTCCTATGAGGAAATGCCAGGAATTGATCCCGCAATTGTTGTCCATGAGATCAAGACTTACCCGGATGCTAAACCCGTCCGGCAACGTTTGCGTCAGATTCACCCACAGAAAGCGGCTGTAATTAAAGCAGAAGTTGAGAAGCTGTTGAAAGCAGGTTTCATTTATCCGATCCCGTTAACGGATTGGGTATCAAATATTGTTCTGGTTAACAAAAAACAGGGAACAATAAGAATATGTATCGACTATAGGGATATTAATCGTGCTTGTCCCAAGGACAACTACCCAACACCCTATATCGATCAAATAATTGATGATTGTGCCGACAGTGAAATATTTTCCTTTATGGATGGTTTTTCCGGTTACAACCAAATCAATATTCTACCTGCCGATCAACTAAAAACATCTTTCATTTGTCCATGGGGGACATTTTCTTATTGCAAATTACCTTTTGGACTTAAGAATGCTGGAGCCACTTTTCAAAGCGCGATGTCTTATGTGTTTCATGACATCAAACACATTGTGCAACCGTATCTCGATGATTTGCCCGCTCACTCATTACATCGAGCTGATCACCTTGTCCATTTACGGGCAATTTTCATGAGGTGTAGGCATTATCGGATTCAGTTGAACCCACACAAATGTGTCTTCTGTATAGAAGTGGGACGATTGCTGGGATTTATAGTTTCAAAAGCCGGCATCCGCGTCGATCCCTCGAAGGTAGAAGCTATCATCAAATTGCCTCCTCCTTCGAGTCTTCGCCAACTCCAAAGTTTGCAGGGGAAAGCAAACTTTTTACGCCGATTCATTCCTAACTACGCCGAGATTACAAAAGGTTTTACCCGGTTTTTGAAACAGAACGCTCAATTCTCTTGGGATGAGATAGCTCAGAAATCTTTTGATGCACTTAAGCACGCATTAACCCATGCACCGTTGCTGCATCCTCCCAACTACAACCAGGATTACTTTTTGTACCTCGCCGCCGCCAATTCCACCATTGGAATGGTCTTCGTACACGAAGACGAATTTGGAACGGAACATGTGATATATTACCTTAGTCGGACCTTAAATCCAACTGAGCTCAAATATTCACATGTGGAGAAATTGGCATTGGCAGCCGTTCAAGCTGTCCAACGTTTTCGTCACTACATTCTACTCCGTAAAACTACAGTTATTTCGGATTGCAACCCTATGATCTACATTTTGACTAAACAATTGCTAGGGGGCAAGTACTCTAAATGGATCGTTATCCTGCAAGAGTTTGACTTGGAGTTTGAAAAATCTAAGTCTAAGAAATCCTTAGTTTTTGCAGAGTTAATGTGTGACTTCCCGCGTGCTGACACAGAAACTGTGGCAGAGGAACCCATTGCGGACGAATCTTTGTTTCTCATCAGCACTTTAGATCCGTGGTATGGGGATATAATCGTCTATCTCCAAACCCAATCCTTTCAGCCCGAAGTTTCAAAGTCGGAACGTCAGAAAATTCGATTCCAGTCCCAACAGTACAAAATTATTGGAGATACTCTTTATCGCCGTGGGGCGGACTTGGTTTTTCGTCGTTGCTTAACCCACGAGGAAGTTGAAAGGGTTCTGAATGACTGCCACTCTGGAGCGTGTGGCGGTCATATGTCTGGGTATGCCACAGCCCAAAAGATATTGCGCGCTGGCTACTTCTGGCCGTCCTTGTTTAAAGACTGTATTATTGTGGTCCGGAAATGCCACAACTGTCAAGTGTTTGATCGCAAGTTGCGCGCTCCACCTGCTCCTCTCCACCCTATAATTGCCGTTGGTCCTTTTGCCAAATGGGGTATCGATTTTATTACATGTAACCCTCACTCGACCGGGGGGCATGCGTATATCATCCTTGCGGTTGATTATTTTACTAAGTGGGCCGAGGCGATGCCTACATTCGAGGCAGACGGCAAGACAGCTGCAATTTTCATATTCAATCACATTATTGCTAGGTTTGGTGTCCCACAAGCGATAATCACTGACCATGGCCGCCATTTTCGAAACGTTATGATGACAGAACTTACAGGCCAGCTTGGTTTGCGTCACGATATCTCAACTCCTTATTATCCACAAGCGAATGGTCTGGTTGAGTCCATCAACAAAGTTTTAGTTATCATGATCCAACGAATCATTGGTATTCATCATTCAAATTGGCACAACATGTTATTTTCCGCGCTTTGGGCATACCAAACCTCAGTGAAAACATCAACAGGGTTCACTCCTTTCCAACTAGTTTATGGTTTGGAAGATGTGTTGCCCATTGAATGCGAAATCCCGTCACTTCAAATGGCTGTCGAATTACTTCCAACTACTTCCGAAGAGGAGAAGCGTTTATTATACTTAGCTCAATTAGATGAGACGCGACGTAATGCTGCAATAGCGATCGAGACTCATGCAAAACATATGAAAGCTCAGTATGATCGAAATGTGACCCCTCGAAATTTTTCGGAAGGAGACCTAGTGCTATTATATGATCAAGCTAACGATAAATTAGGTGCTGGAAAATTCGTTCCTATGTGGCATGGGCCCTACATTGTCAAGCGAAAGCTAGCAAAAAGGGCCTATGAGCTGGTAGATTTTGACGGGGACACTTTGGGTAAAACCAGAAATAGACTTTACCTAAAGAGGTATTATGCTTAAATGATGGGTATGCAGATTTTAGTTAGGTTAAGTTTTTTCTAGCTGGTGTGTTTGTTAGTTTAGACAGTTTGCTTAGCTTAGAAAGTGTGTTTTTCGTCGTTATTCTGCTTATCTTGGTTTTACGCTTGATGTTTGCAGATGTCGATGCCTCTCCAAACATACATTGGATTTGCTGATGGTGCTTGTCGTAGTACACGGAATATCTCTTCCGCAGCTTGGGTTATTTATTCGCCCTCTAACGAGTTAGTTTCTATGCATGGGGTGAGCCTCGGTCAAACAACAAACAACATTGCAGAATACAGTGCAGTGATTGAATTATTGTCTGAATCTATTTCATTTGGGATTCGGAGTTTGATAGTGAGGTTAGATTCTGAACTCGCTGTATTACAGCTTAATAGAGTGTATGCCATTAGAAATCCAGTGTTATTAAGGTTATTTTTGAGAGTGCGTCTCTTGGAACGTGAATTTGATTACATTGAATATCAGCATATTCCAAGGTCTTTAAACACATTAGCAAATGCAATTGCTTCTCGAATGCTAAACAGACATTTGCGATAATCATACATGTAAATTTAAAAGCATTTAATCACACATGTTTAACAAGATAAGCCGGTAATAATGATATATATAGATAGGAGTGTGTCAAAAAATACATCATCTTCGATCATAGGTTGAAAAACACCTTATGATCGGCAAAAATGATAAGTACAAAAAACCAAAATGTCACATGTGTCTACAAAAACGACCATCCAATCACTGGTGATGCTCTCTATACGACACCACTGCACGCGCCACCCTACACAAGAACCTCCTAAAAGGTCCTGGGACTGCAACTACATAGCGCTGAAGCCTGATAGGAATATCATCTATAGTAGTCTCTGGTATATCTGCCGTAAGACGCTCTAGGTCTTGTTCCAACTTAGCTAAGGTCTTTGCGGCCGCGTCCTGTGGGGCCGGTGCCGGTGAAACTGGTTGTCTCCTCTCGAAAGGCCGGAGATTGGCTGGACGACGTGGGCCTACATCTGCATTTTGAAAATTATTACTGTCAGTTTTGAGACGATATAAAAAACAATAAAGTAGATAATTTAAAAACTTGTGAAAAATGAAGTACCTGTGTCATCCCACTATTCTCCCGGTGGAAGAACCATGTCCGGATCTCCACGAAAATCAACTCCGGCATAAGGAAAATCCTGTATAGAGAAGATCTAGTCCTCCAACTAGTGAAAATACTCCGGTCTAAATCGGACAACCTCCGTGCCCTCGTCAGGATGACGGGCCATAACCGCAACCCATCGCATCAATTTGGGCTCTCGGGGATGCCCAACCTCAACAGTGAGATGCTGTGGGATCAGCATTGGAACCCTCTCTAAAGCAAAACTGACGACTAAAGCCCCATAACCAAAGGTCTTCAGCTGTCCGTTTTTTGTTTTAGTCAGTTGGCTTTTTAAGTTAGCCAACACAGCATCACACCAATTGAAAATGGTGCCCCGATAGCAATCAATCGCCATCCGCATCTAGGATCCAGTGGCAATGTGCAAAGTGGCAGCCCCGCAAAGTCTGGTAACCGTGAAATCAATGACCATAAGTTCAGGGCGGGATATAGTTTTGATCTCTATTCCCTTCTCCTGGTTCTACGTGTTGCACCACTCTAGTCGGAGACTAGCAATGGACTGGCCACCCGAACTAGTCCCGGACAGAGTCAATTGTTCGCCCCTTTTGGGCAAACTAGTGAGAAAGTAAATATCTGAGGGCTCTATCTCAAGCTGGTGCCCTCCAATGTAAAATCACTGGTCCTAGACGTTCCATCTTTCTACCAACCACTCTAGAAAGCACACCTGGGCCCTCATGCGAGGTATGGCCCAGTATTTGTAGAGGCCGCATGCCTTTAAAGCATCAATGGAAGGTTGATGATTAATGGCGGCAAAATCGACATCTTCGTGCTCTCTCTCACGCCAATCAAGCATGGCGGGCAATCTACACACCAAAAAACATCTGTTAGAGTCAATGAAATCAAAATTTTTGGTCCATTTTTGAAGGAATTAGGGTTTGAAAACGCGTTTTGCGGGGTACGCACCCTGCCTTTAGGAACAGGGTGTGCGTACGCAGGTTCCCTTAAGGCAAGGTGTGTACTCCCGGCGTTTTCCCAACTGAGAAAATGTCGGGGTACTCAGGTCACCTGTGGAGCACCTGCGTACCCAGAAAAGCGGACCTTGAAACCCCAAAACCTCCAAAAAATGAAACTAGGGCCTAAAAACAAATTCTAAACGGATGGAAATGAAGAGGAGGATGTTGTAGAATACCTGATGAGACTGCGTTCGATTTCGACGGTCGGATTCTCCGCAATGTCCACGGGAAGTTTCTTGCCAAAAGCCCTTTTTTCTCTCCTCAACAGTAAAATGGTAAAAATGAAATGGTAAAAGCCCTTTTTATAGGTTTTTTGGGTAAATAAATGCTAAATTTGTTTATTTTCACTATGAAAAGGTATTTTTCAAAGTATTTTTATCTATCTTAAACAGGTATGAGTAATGTGTTGGTTTTTGTGCAGGATAAAAGGATTTTCAGGGAAAATTGTCATTTTTCACAAACAAAAACATCAGAGTCATCTTTTAAGCCCTTTTCTGACTCCTAAAACATGAAAAGATTGCCGAGCGTTTCTTTTACACTCGTTAAAACGGAATTAAAAGACGGTCCCCTTATAGCCATTTTCTGACCGTAAAAACAGGAAAAGATTGCCGGATTTTTGTCGTTTCAAATTCGATACTGGAAATAAAACGACGTGTCCTTGATCGCTTTTTACTTTTCAGGTCAAAGACACTAACTATGAAAGTACTCCTTGGTCGTAAAAGATCAAGCGGTTCTCTCAAGTATTATTTTATACTTTTTCGGGCTTGGGAGACACAAATTTACGAAAAAGTTTAACCCCAGAGTCTTCTTAAGTTTTTCAGACTCTCTAAAATTGAAAAACGCCGAGTTTCTCCTATACTGGACTCGTTAAAATTTCATAGTAAAGGACCTGTTCGATTACAAACAAGAACGGACCACTCCTTCTTAGGGTTCGAATCTAAACTAAGTTGGACTCATCCGAAGGATGAGCTTATAATCAAGCATATGTTATCCTCCTCAAGATTGTAAAAAATAAAGAGGTACTTGCCAGAAATGGTGGGGGAAAAGAGAGAAAAATGAGCCTATTTGTTATCTTTTGTCTCAGAAGAAGCCTTATCACCACTCTTGAACACGACACTTTTCATTCACCTGGGTTGGGAAATCCTTTGCCTAACAGTTGATCAAACCACTTTGAAAATCTTCAACCGATTTCGGGTATTAACTTTGGGTCAATTATCACCAAACCATCTGTCGTGTCGTTATGTGTTCAAGAGGTCACTACAAATAAACCATTCATCTGCAAAATACCTGTCATCCATCTCGACCATCCCTGAGTCAGTCCTTACAGCTACATTTCTTAAACTTGATCTATGATTTCGTGTTGTGGGCTTGCCTGCAACGGGTCGCTTTCTATCGACATCAGCACATTATCTAGAAAGATGACCTAGAAATTGTCAGTACCTTGAAATCTGCATGCATCAATGGCAGGTTTCTCGCCTTTGACGACGGTTTACATCATTGACTTTCGATCGAAGGATTCTGTGAAATGTTCGACATCAACTCATTCATTAACATCTCATGGATTGTACTGGGTACTTTGAGAACCATTGACATCACTGGTGGTCTCTCTCACACTTTTTAACAGTTTACATCATCGACTAGTAATCAAGTGGTTTCTACCATGTTCGACATCAACTCATTTATTCGCATGGATAGAATCGTACCATTTCGGGAAGTAGAAATGAAGACCCTGGATCTAGCTTCCACCATCCAGGCTGCGAGGAGTTTTGTATTCATTATACAGTAGACTAATCATAAACAGATGGCTGCGTCCATACTGTGTCTACAAGAGTCTATGATTGTAATGTACTGCGAAATCATTCCTATATCAGAGCAGTAGTTAGTTTGTTAGTTAAAGTTTTCAATCTGAGTATGGGAATGCCTACCTCAGCGATGATATGATCTTATATATGTATTTTGTGTTGAATATTTTCAGGTTCCGACTGGGCTCTCCACAAGATAATCCTTGAAATGATAAAGTACTTCACCCTTCCTAGATGATATGAAACCCTAATCTACTATAGGCTTCGCACTTCAGGGGGCAATCTGTTACACTAAAATTTGTCACCATGACTATTTGCAGTTAGTATGGCTCCATCAACTGTCATACTATCCTCCTTGGCAAGTATTATACCTCTGCTCTTCATGTCAAACTCCAAGAAAGAGAGAAAGTCTTTAAAAATCTATATAACTCTAGGTACGCAGTTTCTCTTAGTCTTACCTGCGTGTACGCACCTCAAGTTCACATTCCCTGCGTACTTGTACGCTCTATCTGTAAAGAGGTGGGTGCGTACCCCTGTAAAGGTCAAAAGGCGCGAGTTTTACTTCAAAAAAGTTACTTGTGGTCGATTGTAGAGCATTCTAGAAGTTTGTTTGACGTGTATTGAGCGCCTCCAGATGGTTCATGTATCCCTATGAAAGAGGAACTTATCCCATCAAGAGGGGAGCTATCCCACTCAAAGAGGGGCTTATCCCATTGATGGTGGACCTGATTAACTTCCTCCAAAGCACTATAAATATAGGCATTGGGCCAGAGGGAGGGGAGGTTGAAAGTTGAAAATTCCTAAGGGTAGATGCTGCTGGAATTAGGACTCCCTTATAGAGCTTGAGAGGAGAGATTCCCATCCTTTCTTAGCTTCATTTGGAAGTGGGTGAGCTGATCAAAGTAAAGGAGAACTCTTGCTGGACCCTGGGAGGGACCTGCACAACACCAAGGCATAGGTTGTAATGGTTTCTTTTGTTTCCACTTAATACAATTAAGCTCATTTTTCTCAACAGATTGTTATACATGATTTTTTTCATATACTCCTTGGTCTGTATGATGAATATGTTTTATTTTATGAGTTATTCAGGTGCTATGTAATCGTTTGCTTGTTAGTGAATGCAGGTTTCGAAGAAAAGGAGGAGCTCATCCGGATTAGCGAGGCTGGACTGCTACAAAGCGTTGGACTAAAGGTATGTTATAAACACCTAATTACTTGTATTCTAAATGCATATTTAGGGAAGGATAGTGTTTAATTGTCTTGTTTGTCGCTAGAAAGCCTTAGCTTCTAGGGAGGTCGGTTTTGTCCGCAAAATTGACTCTTTCTGCATGACAAAATGGCAACTCCACTGGGGAATCCATGGATTTGATTGATTTCTCTTTTGATTGATACTTTGATTTGAGAAAAGTCGTTTTCTTTCTGGTTTTTGGCTCATTGACTGTGAATTTGGGTGAAATAGCTTAGGGTTAAGTTAGATTTTACTTTTCTTGGTT
The DNA here is from genome assembly GCA_031772625.1 of Pinus tabuliformis. Classification (NCBI taxonomy): domain Eukaryota; kingdom Viridiplantae; phylum Streptophyta; class Pinopsida; order Pinales; family Pinaceae; genus Pinus; species Pinus tabuliformis. The sequence goes on from CM062820.1 coordinate 1,689,063,987, forward strand.
TTGGTAGAAGTACGCAGCCTCTGAGTTAAGCACAGTGCGTACTTGTACGCACTGCAGCTTTGTACATAGAGCGTACACACACCTGTGCAAATAGGCTGCCTGCGTACCCTGTCAAAGTTGAGAAAATTTCAATTTTTCCTTTTTTGCCTCTTAGATTTTGTTTTTAATTTGTTTTTGCTGCCCAGATCCACTGGTTACCTGTCAGAAGTCCTCATCTAAGCTTGTTTCATTAGTGCCAAGGGTTTTAGTGAAATTCATAGAAGTTCTAGCCCTAGGGTTTGATTTTTGTATTGGTCCTCTAGTAACTTTGGCTTTAGAAGTTGTAAAACCTTGGATCTCCCTGGTTTTTTCAGTCTTCTTAGGAGTCGAACCTTTCATAAAATCCACCTGTGTGAGAAACCTACCTTTGTGTTGTCTTTTTGCGGAATTTCGAGAAAGCTTGTTGGTTAAAGTTGTGAATTTCATTCTTAAGAAAAAGAACAAAAGATTTTGATTTTTGTTTTTGACTGGTTTATGATTCTGCATGAACGAGTCCTTGGTTGAATCGTAACTGAGTAAAAAACACTATAAACACTAACAAGTTTTATTGGTGTAGAGAAACAATGGGAATTACAACCTTGGATCAATGACTATGCACTCTTGTAGCCCCTTGTGTGGAAAGGAAAAAAAAATGAGAGAATGTTGGGTATGTGTTATATTCTTTCCACAACTGACCCCAGAATAATTTTTTTTTAGATCTCGGGCAGCACCCCAAAAAACATTTTTAAGGTGGGTTTGAGCATGGTTTTCGTGCATGGTTTTGGGTATGACAATTTTCTGACCATGGTATTTTGTAGATATGGTCAAGGAAACTATGGTTATGTTCTAATCCAGAGTTAGTGGATTGGAGTTTTTGAATTCTTCAATATGTATATATATGTATTGTAACATTGAAATGAATATAATGAAAAATCGATCTGGTAGTCCCTGTTTTGTGATCAAAGGGAAATGTTTTGTGTATATTTGTTTTATGTTATCGCCATTATATTTTTTTGTTTTAACAATTTGTTTCTAGGTAATTTCTATACAGGGTTAAAACCTATAGTTTCCAACAATAAGCATGTCAGAAATTAATTATTACTATTTCTTATGAGTAACAACCTAGAGTATAAAACTAATAAAGTATAAGAAATTTACCATTTTAATCACATCGAAGGGTTGGAATTCTTGTGGAAGGAATGAAAATCTATTTCATCAAAACTTTAATGAATGATCTATTATAATGAGGATATTGTCACAAGAGTGTATCTAATATACATGATTGGGGATGCAATAACCATTTGTCCAATCTCACACAATATGAGGCATCACTTTGGTTCATTTAATGGCCACAATTGATTGAATCCAAGTGGGTATGGTTTAGATCATGCCATAGCAGATCAAACCTTCTATATAGTGCATAGGGTAATTTATTCTTCGAATCTATGTATGACGTATGTAGGGAAAAGTGAGATGTGACGCATCGTTCGAAGTCCCACATGGCCTTTAGGAGGGGAGGATTGGGAGTTGAAATTCTAGGAGTAGAGATTCCAAGAGTTCTGATTGAGGTTATGCATTCTATGGAAAATATATTTAACATATAAATTGAAAGTGAAGTAACATAGAGAGAAGTTATAGATGAAAATGTACCACCAAGGAACTAGAGAAAAACATTATTTTAGAGTTTCATTTGAATGCTTCACATTACCCTCATTCAAGGATGTATTTTCAAAGGAAACATTGCACTGGTAAATTTCACACATAATAAAATATTTGAAAGGAATTAATCTTGAATGTGCTGAGAGGGGGCATGTAGATCTTTGTATGAGTGTAGGAGTGTAAGCCTCTATAGAATACCATGCATTCAAAAGAAGTAGTAGTAGTAGATGATTAAATATAAAAAAGATTTATGGATGTTAAGATAAGTGAAAGAAGGATACTTGAAAGATGTATGGAAAAGGGTAGAGTTTCTCGGGGCAAGCCATGGGGGAGTGTTGGGCACCTTTTGGGGATAGTTTTGGGAAGAAAATTTGTATAATGGTCAAAGGTTTGAGGTAGTTTTGGATTTGTGCACAACAAGAATTAGCGAGGAATATTGGTGTGCAGAATTGGTTCAGGAGTATCTCTGTGCACAATCGTTAAAAAAGAGTCAGTACATAGAATCATCATGAAGAGGAATGATGCATAGGGTGGTCAAGGTGGAAATGGTTAAGTTTGAATGTGTCCTTTGATCTAATTTTTTATTAGGTCAAGAATAGAAATTGTAGTTTATATTCCCATGGTAATTATTTTCTCTTATATTTCCCATTGTATCAAGGTCATCTTTGAACCACCTGATTATTTACAAGTAGATGCAAGTCGAGAGGATTCAGGTTGGAAAATTTTTGGTTAGTAAAATGTTTGTTAATTCTTTTCAGATAGTTATTTTTAGAAGATATTTCGAGAATGTGTACTAAGTTTTTTTGTAATTATGTTCCATTTAGGTTGGTGAGTTGAGATGAAGAACTATTGTAATGTTGTAATGTTCCTCCGAGTGCCCCTTTGTGAATATTAATGGAAGATAATCAATGGCTGAGTTGTCTCATTTATCTATTTTAATATATTGTTTACATGGTAGATTATTTGGTGTTCCTTTTCAATGTAGTTCCAAGAATGATACAATATAATGCATTATCTTGGCACCCCGTTATTAATATTTTGTTAATACCTTGATATGGGTAATGACTATTATGGGTTTATGTGTTAATAATTAGCATATGAGCATGAGATTAACCATGTAGAATGCTAAGAAAAGTAACTATTGCACATATATCAATTCCCTTCAGCACTCCAAAAACCTAGTTTCTGTTGTCCACATAGGTTCCTTAGGTGAGACTTCACCTATTTTATAGGTGATGCTGAAAGGTTTAGTATCTAGTGGGGTTTTGTTGCCTGGACTTTGATTATTAATGTGAGTCAGGCTATCCTCATTGTCAACAATAAGTAAGCGATTATTTTTTGACATTAAAATATTAAATTCGGATAAGTGCATCAATTTTTTATATTCTCTACTAGTCTCATGGGATTGTTTGGTTGTTTCAATATGTAGTAATGCAACTATTTTAAGTTTAAATGACACATTATCATCCTACTTATTGGAGGAGATGATATAGAAAAACATGGAAAGCCTAAATGGATATGAATTCTCTGTAAGACATCACTCCTAAAATGGAGAAAAAAATTAGTCCTTAAGTGGGGTATCCAAATATGGAGGAAGATCTAAATATGCTAGACAATTCATAAATCTATGTTGTATATGTGGAAAAGAATGGAATTACAAGAAAGGATATATATCCAAGATTGTAGAGAAAGGGAAGGTATCTGATGGGCCTCTAATTAGACATAAATTAAGGCCCATGCCTCTAAATTAAAACATAAATTAATGCCTATTGCCATCCTTCAGCACATTAAACCTCTCTTTCTACATTAGATAATTTATCTTTAACTTTAATATATTCATTAGGAAGGCTTATGAATAATTGGATAATTGTGCCTAATATTATTTATTTTTGTTGAATATTATGAGAATATTGAGCAGATTATGAATATTTGGAGATGGAGATCATTTAGGGATGTGTTCCCTATTATAGGAGGATCAATAATAAATAATAAATCGACAAGATATTATGGAATTATGACACATACTTTGGAACTCCAATGATTGAGAAAATCTATGAATGTGTTCCACTAATCAAGGGACAAGATCCACTAATCAAGGGATTTTGGTGGGGAAAGCTTCCTCGATTCATGGAGAATGATTACTAATCATTTTGTATAAGTACCAAGTCGAATTTTCCTCTAGAGAGATTTCTCATTAGTGTTCTTGTGGAGAGAACTTGTATTTCTTCACCTCCATTGTATTTTCTTGCAAGGATGTAATTCTATTGCTGAAACTAATGAAGATTGGTGTCATGTTCAACTTCTAAATCTTTTCTCCTCCATAGGTCTCTGAGTTTCCTTGGGCTTGGCCATCCCAAGAACCCAGAGCCCTTTTATATCATTTTCTTTCGTTCTTTTCAATGCTTATCCACATGCATCTCTAGTTTTTATTTCTTTCTACTTCTGGATTTAGTATTAATGATTTCTTATTGTAGGATTGAGTTAAATGGTTAATGAAAGTTCTTTTTCAGGATCACAAGCATTATTTCATCCTTGGAAAAGCTTTGGAAGTTCATAGTAATCATTGAGCTACTTGGATTAGTCTTCTTATTCCCAAATATAAATTGTTGGACCTCCTTTTTAGAAAAGAACATAAAATTTCTGCTATTTTAACCAAGGCCTCCATGCCATCAAGACCATTTTAACCCTCTTGCTCTACACTTAGGTCAGCATTTTGCTAGTTTTGAACGGTAGGATTTTATTTCCATTTCTTATATATTTAGTCTTACATTAGATCTCATCAATTTTTTATACCATTCTATAAATTTTTCCACATACATGAAGTGGACATCTAGCTCATGAAATTTTGTTTCCTTTAGATAATTGAAATTCGTCTTGTTTGCATGATTTTTGGGTAAATGTCAATGTTTGATGCATTGCACGTGTTTCAAGAGTATAGAGAGATTTCATAGTCAGAAACCCCATCCCAAATTCATCCACCCATGGTCCTCACTTTATTTCACTAAACCCTCACCAATTTCATCATTTCACAAGGAAACTTCTCCAAGATTTTTGAGCAAATCCATCCATCTCCCAACTTTAGTTTTGAGTTCTGAAGTGGTCCTAGGCAATCCCTTGCCTGATTCCATCCACCAATCACCTTCCCTAAGCTTTCCATCACCTTCAACATCCATCCCTTTTCTCTCAGTTGTATCCTGTAGGTTTTGAGGGGATCCTGTAGGTTTTGAGGGGATCCTATAGGTTTTCCTGCAGTGACTTGTTTTGAGGCTGAATTGAGGAAGAATCCTATAGGAAGCTACAAAATGGTCCCTACTAGACTCACAAGCCTTATGACCATTCACCATCATCTCCAAGCCACCTGCCACATCACCAAAACATATTATCTTTCACACTCTCACATGAAATAAAAGGCGAAAAGAAAAATAGATTTATTTTATTCATTTACATGCACAACAGTAGAAGGTTTTATGGTTTGAATCTACAGGCTTAGGGCAGTAAGATTGCGTACATGTTAACTTAGAATTCTTTTGAAGAAAATCCACTTAGCAGTTAGTTAGAAAATTGTGTGTTTTAACATTTGATTTCAGTCTCTTTCCTTGTACTTTCTTTCTTGCAATAGATTAAGATTCCATCTCGAACATTTCATTTTATGCAATTAGTTTAGGATTTGGCTTCAATACATGCACTCCATTACATCATGAAAGAAAAAGGAAGGACACATTCTATGCCACACATATAGTGCCGATACCTCTTAAATTTGTACGAAACCTGGGTTGATAATTAAAGTCAGTAGCCTTGGGAGCTGCAACATTCTTGTTGCAATACCGAGGCTCATCACTTTTTGGCGCCATTTCCAGGGAGGTATCAATGTATGCATTGTTTTCTTCCCTAGTTGATTCATTTATTTTTACTTTTTGAAAAAAATAATAATTGCATTCAGAATATTTCTTTTCCAAAATAGAAAAGTGCATTGCATTAGCATTTTCATTCAATCATAAAAACAAAAAGAAATGTCCAACACCAACCCACCTCTCCCATTTGATCATGTGGTGTAGTAACAACCACATCACCATCCACTTTTACAGGTAGAAGAAGAAGAAGAGATGGAAAATAATCTAGAGGAAATGGATGGAGAAGATACCAGTGAGGAAGATCCTCTCAAATTCCCCATTCAAGATACTGATATCAATGTGCACATGAAGAACATCCCTTTGTCTTTTCTTCCAAAATTTCATGGTCTAAGGTCACAGGATCTTGAAACATTTCTCTTTGAATTTGTAATTGTTTGTAGATATTATGGTTATTTATTAAAATATCAAAAAGTGAGATTGTTTCCAACAACATTGAAGGATAGAGATCTTAAATGGTTCATGACTCTAAGAACTAAATCAATAAGATCATGGAATGATATGCAGAAAATATTTATAGAAAAATATAAAGATCATGATCTTAAAGAAGAAATATTTAGAATGAATCAAAGAGAAGATTAGAGTCTAGAGGATCTAATAGAGAGGTTCATGTATAATGTTAAGAAGGGAAAACTACATCATTTAGGATCCGGCACACTAAAAACCCTCTTAGAACAATTAGGAATGAGTGGGTTGATATTCTTGATCTCATGAGTAGACATGATGTATCTAAATTATCATTTGAAGAAATTTGTGAAACATGAAAACACATATCAAGAGGAAAGGCAAGAGTAAGTTAATCAGCATCAAGATTGGTAAGTCAAGCTAAACTTGGAAATTTGTTTGATGACTTTAAAATAGAAATTCTTAGAAATCTAACCGAACAAGTAGAAATGTTAGGAATAAAAAATGAGCAAAAATAAGAGGTTTGTTTGTCCATGTAGAATCACATGATGTTAAATATTTCTCCCCATTACCAAGATTGAAGGAAGTTCACAAAGAGGAAAATGGACCAAGTCAATTGCCAATGCAGCTATGTTATGTCGCTCCAAGAGGACCATGACAACCTAGTCAACCTAGTATGGTGCAGAGCCTAATTCACAATTTCAAGGTTATGCATATCCCCGTCAGAGTAATTGGAACACACCCTTTCCTTAGTAACATTGACCATCTCAACCCCAAAACCAACCTTGGAAACAATGTTGGAAAGGAACTTATGGGAACCATCAACAATATCCTTAATATTTTTCTCAATATCTTCCATATCCAACTCCATCTTATCCCTATCATTCACCTCCACCTCCACCACAACCCCATCCACATCCATCTCAAATATACACTCCCACTCAACTACCTATACCACCATTTCCAAACCCACACATTGAAGTAGCTCAATCCACTTACAATGCTGAGGTACAATAGTTCTGAACATCTTCTCTTGAGCTCAGTGGTATTCACCATAGCTCAAGAAGAGTATTGGAAAAAAAGGATTTTCTTCATATCATTGAAGGACTACATCTAGAAGAAGAAGATTCAAAAGAGAATATCAAAGAATCATGGGTTGCACTTGCTTGAAGAGCAGTGATCAAAATCAGAGATTGAGAAAGCTCCATCACGGTTACGATCAAATCCTCCATGTATTCAAGAGATCAATCAGCAAAAAGAGGAAGACTTGAAGGTCACGGTAGAAGAAGACATCCAAGATGGTCCAAAGCAGCAAATGGACTAGAGGCATCATAACTATATTGAAATATGGTTCTAGATAGTCAATAAGTTGCAGAAATACTCTCTTCTTCAATTGTGCTTGATAACATCAAAGTCAAAGCATTTGATCACTCAAATTCAGGGACATATCAAAGCATACATTTCAAGCTTGCACATCAGTTTTTATGTCATCTTTATGTGTATATGGCTCCATTGGAAGTATTCTTATACTTGAAAGTGATTTTTTTTTTCAAGTAGAGTAGGGTAGAAAAAAAATTGAAAAATAAGAGAAAAAATAAAAAACCTAGGTGAAAACCTCCTTTAAGGTGCCTAGGTAGACCTACTAGTTGAAAACCTCCTTGAGGCAGCTAGTAGACCTAGAAGAAAAAAAAGAGAAAAAAATAAAAAAAACTTTGCCGCATGTATATCTCAGGTACTCTTCAACATCTACAAGGAAAAAAAGAGAAAAAAAACAAGTTGGTACAAAAAGAAAAAATTGGTCAAACCTAGTCAAAAGAAGTCAAATTTTGACTTTCTCCTCCTTCGCTCAAATGTTCCAACAAGGCCAAGGCCATGCCAATCCATCACCCTCATCTATTGTCATCATCCACCCATCATTATCAAGTTTCTACCATTCAATTTCCTTGTTGTCCTAAAAAACTACAGGATGCTCTGATTTACTACACGATACAAAAATACATAGAGCATAAATTTGTTTTTTCCATAACTTGAAAACCATGCAGCCATTTGACAAGATGTTTTAGGGGGAGATTCATATGCATGATGATAACATGCTCAATAAGTTTCATAAAATTCTAGTGCATTGTTTTCGAGAAATTAGCCTCCATCAACTACAACCATTTTTTCATTTTCGCGATATCCCTGCATCCATTTAAAAAGTTGTTTCATGGGGAAATGGATATAGATGATGGTAACATTCCCAAGAAATGTCAGCAAATTCCAGTGCACAGTTTCCAAGAAATCAGCCTCCATCACCTTCATCTAGTTTTAGTTTTTTCACAAGACCTGTGCATCCATTAACCAAACGTTTCTTATGGGGAGGTGCATAATGATGATGACAACATGCTCATAAATTTTCAGGTCAATCCATTCTATTGTTTGGGAGATATGGACAAAATAATTCGCTGTCCTGAAAACCTATAAGATTCCTTGAGATCCTCCAGGATACATAACAATACCTACAGGATTGTTGGCTTGTTGGGGCCTCACCCAGGTTCGAAGTTAATTAGCCAAACAAATCCCTGCATTGCTGGCCCTTTCGGCAACATTCTGTGGAGTGGGGAATGAGGTCTCACCTGAAGTAGTATGGCAGGGTGTTAGAACTAGGTTTCCACACCCTTGAGATGTTTGCAGGTGTAGTTTGATCCAATTGTCCGTCCCTATGCACAGGCTGCTTCGTGCACTTCCCTGGACTTCATGCCCCGATATAGTTGCCTTCGCATAGCCCTAACCAGGGGCTGTGGGGCTTCCGCACTGCTGGAGCAGTGCTTTGTGCTATTCCCCTAAGTCACACCCGAGATCTTACTTATCTTCCTATGCCAGTTAATTATCTCCATGCAAATGGATGTCTTACGTTATGTTTATTTATACAATACATTCAATTGAGTTCACGCAGGAAATAAATAGTAAACTTGCAATTTATACCCAATCATACATTATAACAGGAAAATATACACAGAAGTATGGTAAACTTCTCTTTATTAATTCTTCCAATGGTTACAGATTCGACCTGCCCTGTGCACTCAGTTGCAGGGGTCCGCGCACTCAGCTACGGACTACTAGGCCTCTATGCACTCAGCTGTAGAGCCTTCTCCTACTCAACGACCCAAAGACATACTTTACACTTCCACTCAATCTCTTAGCCTCACCATTCTATTAGTTATCTTCTGTTATCTTCTACACTTAGAGCCTTGCTCTATTTATACAATCCCATGGTCCGCGAACCATCAGTGGGTCTATCAAGCTGACATTACATTAGAGAAATGAGGGTGGACAACCCTGTGACTCTATTATGACTTCACGCTCTGCGCCCACAATTCATGAAGCTTTTAAAAAGGACTTGGTCAAAACTTGGGCTTTAAGCCCCAAGACATGCCTTGGGGGGGATTCCATGACCAACAAGCCCCCAACACAAACATCATGAATTGCCCTCGAGTCACTATGTCGGCACAGAGATCTTTACACAGAGTCCCTCCAATTCCACTTGAACTGTTGCAAGGTTGGCAAAACGACTTCTTGCTACATCTCCCGAACATGTTGTTCCTAGGCCGCCGTCTTGGAATTGCTTCCCTACATCTGTGCCTATGTCCCCTGCATTTTTGCGATCTTACCTTCAATTGCTGTTGTGATGGTGAAGGCCTTGTCGATCCAAGGTTGAACACATGCTTTCACGACTAGTTCCTTGTGTTGTGCTATGTCCACCTGTTCTTTTAGCACTTTGGCCTGTTGCATCCACGCGAGCCTCTTAGTGAGGGCCATCGTCTGCACAGTTCCTTTGATGTTGTCATACTACTGCTGGAGTTCATGTGCCTCTGTATCTAACTGCTAGATGTTGGGGTCCTCCTACAGGTTTGTGAGGACCTCAAATGACTCCTCCAATATTCTGGTGCAGTCCCTCACTACACTGTCGATCTCGTCCAATCTCGCTGTAATAGCATTGGCATGTTGTTCTCTTACTTCTAGAGGGGTGGATGGCTGCACCTTCAATTGCAGCTCTGCGATTTGAAGGTTTAGATCCAGGTGAACCATTGTCTTTTCCTCCTGCACCTTGCGCACCCCTACTACTAGCCTGTGGATGCACGCCTTTGTTGGTGTGTCTGCTAGGATGGCCAGCTCAGGGACGCTTTGAAAAGCTTTGTCTAGTACCTGTACCAGCTGTCCATTCTACGACACCACTTCATTGAGCTACAAGCTCAACTGTTTGATGTTGATTCTCTGCTTTCTTAGTACTATCAGCGCGTGGCTTTCCCTAGCCCACAGTTCTGCAGTAATCCCATGTTGTAGAATGTATAATGTCTCCCACAGGAGTGCAACCATGTTGATTCTGACACCCTTCAGTGCGTTAATCGTAGGCCTATCGACCTCATTTGTTGTCACCAATGCCCCTTCCTATATAACTATGGTATTTGTTACTCGAGCACACAACATCTTCTCTGCTTCAGTTGTCCCTACTGCAAGGTTGGTTGAAAGTGTACTAGCCTGAGGAGTGCACACCTGTAACTCCTTCAGTTGTGCTCTGAGTGCCCCCAACACAATCTAGTTCTCCTACATAAAATTCTGGAGGGCCTCAGTGTTGACGGGAAAAGTGTTTACTCAGAACGCCCCTATCCCACTAAGGTGTAACAGTACCTTAGAAACAAACACAGAAAATTATCTTCGTATTCTTCTTTATGAACTATAAACGAAGAGGAATACGATGAACCAACCTGTGTCTTGCACTAGTCCTTTGATCCAATCTCTCTCCTCTTTGACAGCTTCCAGCTACCTGCTCCCTTACTTGGCCAGCTTCACCAAGTTCCTACAAGATCACAGAAGAATAAAACTACACAAAGACATGGATTTATATTCATAAATAGCTTAAGATCAGATTTAAGCTAAACATGCAAATATAACAAAACATCATTGATACACAAGCATGTAGGAGAAACTCAAATAGTTTTATTGATATAACAAGAAGGTCCAAGAGGAGTTACAACCGATGATTCCTGATCCAACATCAACCCCCCAACAAAGGAATCCCCTCTTCACCTCCAACAAAGCATAAATCACCCAATACACTGATCTTTATCTCAAAACCAACAGCAATTCTCTGCAATGTACAAAATTCCAGCCTCTGGATCTCTGGGATGAGAGATCCATATATAGATGTATGCAAAGAGGATGAGTCAGCTTATGATTTGACTAGTGGCTTCTCTCTGTCAGTTCTTGCTTCCACTTGGAGACTGAGAGCCTCTTACTCATCCTTGGTCGAACTCAGTGAGGCAAGTGTCATTGGGGAAGATTATGGAAGCTTCCATTGTCTGTCCACCTCGCGGAATGACACTGCCATTTGTCATTTCCCACTCAGCGCACCCTAGTAGTGCTTTTAGGTGCGTTCCAACGCACCTAGCTAGTGTACTTGGGTGCTATGCAACACAACTAGCTAGTGGAGCAGCTGAAATGATCCTGATTTGACTGATTCTGAGCAGTTTCTGGTGGAGAACTTCTGGGAGAAGCTGTAATTGGTTGACCTTGTTCCTCTAGGGGTAGGAACAACACTTTTAGGGACTTAGGATCCCTTGGTTTATGGAAATTTCATGCTTAGAGCTGTAAGGCACAAAAATGTCTATAACAGTTGCCCCCTAAAGTATGAGGCCGTTTATCGGGTGAAATGCTTTATTAGGAGGATCCGAAGTTCTTTCAATGCTGGGAGGAGACCTGTAATAAGATACAATACAATACATTATCTTCATACTGTTTTCATGATCTAGCTGAGGCGGGCATTCCCATGCTCAGCTTTATAAATTCATTTTTATGTACACAGGACAGACAATCGTCTGATGGTAGACTGATGATTCTGATGAAGTCATCATCCTTTTGGTTGATGATTATCTGTGATGCAATGCTGTACATGTCAATGTCTTTATTTTTCCTGAATATATATCGCAGCCCGGATGGATGAAACTAGATCCGGGGTCTTCAATCTCGTCCGATCTTCACTCGAAGTACAAGTCGATCCATGTGAAAAATGTTTTGAAGTCGAACATGGAAAGACATCGCTTGATTACCAGTCGATGATGTAAACTGTTAACAAGCACGAGAGGAATCACTGATAATGATGATGACCCTCAAGGTACTGCAGTACAATTCACGTGGTGTGAATAAAGAACTTGGCGTCGAACACCACGCAAAATCTTTCGGTCGAAGGTCATTGATGTATACCTGTCACCGGAAGTGAGAAACTTTCCATTGAGGCATGCAAGCTTCAAAGTACTGAATGGGGTGTTCCTAGATCAACTTCTTGGATAATGAGCTGATGTCGACAAGAAGCGATCCGTCAAAGGAGGGCCTTGATGAATCCCACATCAATGACACGGAACGGAGCAAATGATTTTGATGGAGGTGAAAACGATCTAATGATATATGGTTCAGGATGGCGGTCATGAAAGAATGAAGTATAATGTATGGTAGTGGATGGGACACGGATGACTTCTCTTGAACATGTCGGTGACACTTATGTGATGGATTGGTAGCATTTACCCCAAATGTGGATGGTATGGCGTGACCATGGCAATGTGACCGGTGAATGAAACAACCCAACCCGACTTAGGCACGGAGTGGAAGTGTCATGTTCAAGAGCGACTTGCTACCAATAAAGATTCTTTGAGTTTCTTCCCAATTTTTCCCCAGTCATTGCTGACCAGTACCTCTTTATTTTTGTCAAGCTTGAGGAGGATAACATATGCTTGTTCTATAATCTGCCCTTCGAGCAAACCCATCGCTATGTTTTAACGAGCCTAGCAATAGTGAAACTCGTTCTCGTCTAAAGACAAGTTTGTCGCTATTAATCTTTTTAACGAGTTTAACGACAAAGATAACTCGGTCCTTTTCATTTTTAGAGAGTCTGAAAAGGTACGTAAAGGTAACTCCGAAATTCCTTTTTCGTCATCTAATCCCTTAAGTCCAAAAAAGTATAAAAAAATACAGAAGGGATGAATTTTCGATAGTTTTAACGAGCCGAACAAAACAAGCGCTCGATCTTTTTGTGCAATAATCCCTCAAGTCCAAAAAGATTAAAATCTAGAGGAGGGATAGCACTTCCGGTCGCTTTAACGAGCTGGAAGGCCAAAACTCGGCAATCTTTTCATATTTTACGAGTCAGTTGAAAAGAGCTTAAAGAAGACTCGTCTTTTGAGGAACGAGTGATAAAATGGGTAGTAGCTGATTCCAGGTAAGGGTTGGAATTTTCCAATCATGGCAGTGTCACAAGGATGGCTAGTGAAATCACTCTTTGCAACTATTCCTCAAAATGGGTAAAAAATCAAATGGAGGTGAATGATCGGCCAATGGAAAAGTGGAGGTGACGGTGCAAACACGACCAAGGCTTTAATGGCTGAAATGCTTCATTCACGGAGGTTATTTACTGGGGAATAGCTCATTTTTTAATGAGCTTAAACGTGGGTGGAAACACTTGCTCATGTCTTATGTTTATTTTTTAACGAGCTTTAACTATGTGCTAAAACTGCTCGATTAATCCATTCATATGATAAGAATGTCTCATATAAAACGACAACTTTTAGATTTTTGCCCCACATCCTTTCTTTATGCAAGTTAGGTGACAACTAATCCTACGAGTTTAAAGGGTTAGAGGTCCAAAAATTTAAAAAATAAATAGTCGCCCCTTGCTTGCACTCCAAAAGGTTTGCATGCCCCCAGGTATAAAACAAAGTTTCAAGGTCTCCCTCTATTCGAGCTGACAAAACATTCGTTTTATCAGGAAGGGTCACCCTTTATTCGAGCTAACAAAACATGCGTTTTATCAGGAAGGGTACTACCTCTTACAGGTCACCCAAAGATTGTTCTATTAGTGGTGCCAACAAAACACTTCTTCGGCAATGTCTACCAAGATAAACAAAGGTGATTGGTGGTGCTCGCCACTTACATAACTTTGACAAGAGAATCTTGTTCTAGAATAACCCCTCTTCCAATCACGGACGGGGTACAGACTAGTCATATTCTCTCGCGGAAACCTACCCTATAACCGAAGTTTTTCTGCCGAAGCAGACCAGGAGGCATGCCCCCTGGGTTTTAGTCATATCCCTCCGAATTACTCGCGCTCATCGGGAGGACGGATTGGAGATTGAGACCTTTCTTGCATGAAGAGACCATTTAGGGATGGTATATGACTATTTGCTATGCATGATCCAGGAAATGAAAGCTGGTCGACGAGCTTGACCACTCTTCCTTCGTGCGGAAAACACATTACTCTAAAGAGTGAGGAGACGATGGCTCCCATGCAATAAATATAGTCTCGTCCAAGGAGTAGGTTATAATCCAAGGGTCCTTGAACTACCATTACGTTCATTTGAACTGTCTTCCCTCTCAATGTTATGGGCACATTGGGAAGGATCCCTAAAGGTCGACTGGTTCCTTTATCAAAGCCTGTCAGATTTCTCATCTCAGGCAACAACGATGGCAAACTAAGCGCTTTCCAAGCAATAGAGGAAAGGATACTCACAGAGGCCCCCTCATCTATGATGGTACCAGCCATGACCATTCTATATATTTGAACGATAATTCGGAATGGTATGCTTGCTGGTAAACGGGGTCTGCCTAGTTGATTCTAGTCGAAGGAGACAACTAGGTTGCTTGGAGGTGGGACCGAGTAGACGGCCGGGTATGGCTCTGACGAACTTCCCTCCTGCGGTAAGGGAATGGGTAGATTTCCCCCATGTTTGTCGGAGTCTGTGTTGATGAAGAGAATTTGGATGGTGTCATCCTTGTTCTCTTCAGTGACTGTATCATCCCAAGATAAAACCTCTGAAGGAAAAATCGGGTCAACTGCCGCCTCGACCATTTGACTTTCGTCTGGTATGGATTCAGATGGTTTATCTTCGATGATAAATGCTTCAGCCGACCACTTGAGCGGGCCAGCTGGATTCTCAACTAGCGACAGACTCGGCAAGAGTTTTTTATATCCAAGAGGAAGTCGTAACGGTGAAACCGAACGATCATCCAAAACTCTTTTCGCTTCGTTTAAGAAGGGACAACAGTGGACGGCATGATTTCCTTCGCACAGTTTACAGGGAAATCTAGCTTTCCCTCTTTGTCCTGGGGCTTCACTTTCGCTAGTTGATGGTGTGCTTTCAACATGATCATCAGAGGTTGATGACACCGGATTGTGCAAACGAGGACACTAGTCCCTTAGTATCCGAGGGATACAAGGACAATCTCTGTGAAAGTGGTCTCCTTTGCAAATGACACATGGCGATTTAGGCCTGGTCGGTGCAGTGTGTGGATTTTCATTAGACGACACTCGTTTGCCTCCATTCGCCTTTGGCTCCTACTTCTTCTTCGCTTTATTCTTCTTCTCCTTCTTCTCCTTAGGAACTTGACTTTTGGCTTTTCCAGCCCCATCAAGCGAAGAGGAAGGAGGAGAGGAAGAATTAGAGGAAGTAGAAGGTTGGTGGGCAACTTTGGACTCGTCTAATTGCTGATTCGATTGTTCAGGAATAGTGGTGTTCTGAACGACATTGGTTGAGAAGAGCCAGACTGGCAAGCCAATCGTCAGTCCTGGAAGCGACAATGTGGCCATATGGGGTGCACCAACATCTCCCCAAGAGGAGAAAGGACTAGGATTTCCACCAAGGGGAATTCCTTGGTTGGTAGACTCCATTTTCTCAACCTAAGATTAACGTAGGAAAAGGGTATGAATATTCCGTTTAAAATAAAATTTTAGACGCTTTGACACAACTTGTTTTTTCAATTTTAAAGAGTCGAGAAAAAACAAAAGATGAATCTAGTCTCCTTCGATTTTTAATGAGCCTGAAGTGACAAGTGCTCAGATGGACCTTTTCCGTTAAGGAGTCTGAAAAGGAACGAAAGGGACTGCTCTGGAGATCTAGGTAGAGGGAGTACCAAACCAATCGCAAAACTGCAGAATACTTTTTAAGTACAGCAGTCAATCTTCCAGAATGTTGTGTTCGGTGCATTGCGATCAGTAGGGCGGCCGACACGACTTCCTATGGATAAAAGGTTTTAAGCCTATAGGGGTCTCCCAATATATACTCGACGGTACGTGGGAGCACAAGTCCGTACTGTCACTTATCGTCTGAAAGTGGAGGAATCACCCAATCATCAGTGAGGACAACAGTTACCAGGCTTTACGACGCCGGAATACGTCTCTAGCCTAGACCTCTAAATGTTTTGCGTTAAGTTCCAAAGCGTTGTTAGATTCATTCAATTTATTTTAAGTTGATATTTCTTAGAAGTTTGCCTTTTGGGATCACCACGAGATGTAGATGTAATTCCTAAAATGCAATCTAAAGATGATAAGCAAGCTTTTATCTCTTTTCAGCAATGAAAATCCTAGCTACAAGGGGAAAAGAAAGACACAATCTTTTCTCAGAGAGCAAAGAGCATACTGTAAATGCACTTTTCCTAAATCAAGCCAAACAGACTATCAATATGCAAATGCACATATGCATGTATTTGCTTTCACTTTCTTAATATTGATGCCTAAAAAGAAAGTTGATGTACAAATCTGAATTTGCTTTCAAGTGACAAACACAAACAAGCTTCTTTTCAAAATCAAAAGGTAGAGAAGATTACGACACTTATAATCGACTGTCAACAGCAAATAAACTTTCTCCTAAGATCAAAATCGACACTTACGACAGATCTAAATCCAAGGACGGCAGTGTGACTATTCTACTCTTTCAATGGAAAACTGTAAATGATGTAACAAACACACAAATAACATCTACAGTCTTTTTGTACAAAGGAGGCGGAATTAAGGCAAAGAAAAGGGGTTTTTAAACAGACACACACTGATTACAGGCTGCAAAAATCAGAGACAAAACTGAAAAAAATGAAGCAAAGAACCTCAGCTACACAGGGCTAGGCTGATCAGCGCACCTGTTACACAGAGAAACTGGATTGCAGCGCAGGTAGCCCTCTCGGGAACTGCATTGAAATGAAGAATATCTTCACAGATCCTGCGCTGGGGCAGAAACGAGACTTCTATCTGGGTTCTGGGTCACGGTTTGCAGTTTAATCTATGGTTTTTGGCCGAGTAAAAGCAATCAGTAATGCACAATCAGAGGGTGGATTTAAATGAGGTCTAAGAGCTATCACAAAGGGTAATCTGATCATTTGTGAATCAACTGTTCAAATCATAAACAAATCCAGTGGATGGATTGAAGTAGCAGGTGTCTACTTTGCATTTGATAATGGCAAATGCAGTTCGATTGCTACTTATCTGTTTATGAAACAAACAACAAGAGAAACACAAACAAACTAACTAGACACATTCCCCAGCGGAGTCGCCATTTCGTTGACGGGAAAAGTGTCTACTCAGAACACCCGTATCCCACTAAGGTGTGACAGTACCTTAGAAACAAACAGAGAAAACTATCTTCGTATTCTTCTTTATGAACTATAAATGAAGAGGAATAGGATGAACCAACCTGTGTCTTGCGCTAGTCCTTTGATCCAATCTCTCTCCTCTTTGACAGCTTCCAGCTACCTGCTCCCTTACTTGCCCAGCTTCACCAAGTTCCTGCAAGATCACAGAAGAAGAAAACTACATAAAGACATGGATTTATATTCATAAATAGCTTAGGATCAGATTTAAGCTAAACATGCAAATATAACAAAACATCATTGATACACAAGAATGTAGGAGAAACTCAAATAGTTTTATTGATATAACAAGAAGGTCCAGGAGGAGTTACAACCAATGATTCCTGATCCAACATCAACCCCCCATCAAAGGAATCCCCTCTTCACCTCCAACAAAGCATAAATCACCCAATACCCTGATCTTTATCTCAAAACCAACAACAATTCTCTGCAATGTACAAAATTCCAGCCTCTGGATTTCTGGGATGAGGGATCCATATATATATGTATGCAAAGAGGATGAGTCAGCTTATGATTTGACTAGTGGCTTCTCTCTGTCAGTTCTTGCTTCCACTTGGAGACTGAGAGCCTCTTACTCATCCTTGGTCGAACTCAGCTAGGCAAGTGTCATTGGGGAAGATTATGGAAGCTTCCATTGTCTGTCCACCTCGCGGAATGACACTGTCATTTGTCATTTCCCACTCAGCGCACCCTGGTAGTGCTTTTAGGTGCGTTGCAATGCACCTAGCGAGTGTACTTGGGTGCTATGCAACGCAGCTAGCTAGTGGAGCAGCTGAAATGATCCTGATTTGACTGATTCTGAGCAGTTTCTGGTGGAGAACTTCTGGGAGAAGCTGTAATTGGTTGACCTTTTTCCTCGAGGGGTAGGAACAACACTTTTAGGGACTTAGGATCCCTTGGTTTATGGACATTTCATGCTTAGAGCTGTAAGGCACAAAAATGTCTATAACACTCAGAGGTGACATCGCACACTATCTCGCTGATGTTGTGGAGATCACCCTTGGTAAGGGTGATCGGGTCAATGGACAACTTCGATGCCTTGACCTTCTTGTGTAGCCTTGTCTGCTCGGTTTGGTGCTGGTGCTTCAACTGTGTTAACTTGGTTTGTGGGTTCACGCCTCTGTCTTCTTCCTCTGCTTCCTGCCCATGTGAAGGTGTCTTTAAGCCCTCACATGCCTTCGCTACTGGCTCTTGTGTTGCTACTGCTACTGCGGACTTTCTCTGTGCAGCTACTGTCTGTGCAGTGTCCCTTGCCTCCTGTGCTTCTGCTGCTGCTGCCTCGTTTATTTTCTTCTCTGCCAACTGCACCATGTGTAGTTTGACCTCCTATTTCTTCCTCTGCATTGCAATCTTCTCCATTGTTGCAATGTCTAGAGCAGGCTACTCTGGTAGCCATGTCTCTAGTACGTCAAAAATTACATCGTTCATGGCTACAAAGGGTAGCTCTCTCCATTGCTTGGTTAGGTCCTTGTGCTCTCTGATGTATATGCTGTGGAGGTCCGCTTTGAACTCTACAAAACTATGAAAGATGTTGTAGGCAGTGGGTGATAACCATGGCTTGCAGTTGATCCCCATTCTGAGGTTCATCTCCATCAACACCCAAAATATCTTATTGTTGTATATTCGGTTTGCATCCTTTATGGCCTAGAGCGAAGCGTACTTTGCAGTCTCCGACATATCCCTGTCAATTGTGGGGAACTGACTGTCTTCCAGAAATTCCGTTACCACGAACACTATGGATAGTAGAATCCATGCATATTGGAACATTTTTCCTTGTTCCTGAGCCTCGTGGCAATTCTCCAAGAATTCCTTGCAGAGGAACTCGGACCAGTTAAACTAGGCCCCTTCCGTGCATTGCTCAGCAATTGCTACCACTGGTGTGGGTACCTCGTCCATGCGACACTTGCACATAACCTTACCTACCAGTATTTGGGTCACCACTCTTACTTCTTTATCATTTATGTTGGATATGGCATATCCCCTCTTCTTCTTTTCCAATTTATACTTCTTCTTCTTGGCCTCTGCTACGGCCAAGTCACTGCTTTTCCACTCCAAGATATCTACGCAGTCCTCTCCTTTGCATGGTAGCCAAGTAATGTGGTGAATCAAGTGATTCGTGATGGGGATAGGCTCCTCTAGCCATAAACACCCACCATGCACCACATAGAGCAGTTGCCTGATGAAAAAAATTGTTATTGGGGCACGATGGAAATGCGGCACTCAAAGTAGGTTTAGTAACCATGCATTTTCCACTCCATGCAACCATTTTCGCGACTCTAATTCAGTAACCCCCATTGCAATTTTATTCTTAGGATTCATGAGCTATGAAGTCTCTAGGTGACGGAACTTCTTGTGGTCAGCAAGGTCCCAATCATTGAATTTTAAGCTAGGCACCCATCCCAGGTGCATGCCCTAAAAATGATGTTATCTAGGAGGAGTGGGGTCTGGAGAGAGCTCTTGCTCTCGTCAAGATCCTTGGGCACTTTAGCCTTCTCCTTCCATGAGGGGATATAGGCGAGCATCTTCGTTGGAGGGTGTGTAGGCTTAGTTTCCTCCTCCATGCATTTGTCCTTGTCTTCTTCGATGATAAGGTCCTCCAGGTCTTCCTCCTCCTCATCGGTCTCTACGTTAACAACTTTCCCCTTCTCCTCCATCATCAGCCTGGTGCGCAACGGGTTTCATGGGGCCACACACACAGGAACCATCGCCTATTTGTCTTTCATTGGTCTTGGCATGCGGGGTGATTTATGGATTTATTCTTCAATCTCGAGAATCTCCCACAGTCAGGGTCTGCGCGGTCTCTTCGGTGGTCATTTCTGTAATTTCCATAACTTTCTCAGATGCTTCCATTGTATCTAACTAGAAATCTAGCACTCACATACTCATAGGCTCAATTAATATTCTGCACAGGCCAAATAGGGCTCTTCTTAGGCTACACGGGGTATACAACTACTCAATTCGCAAATGACCAAGTGTTTTTTTTCTGGGAAGCCCTTTGTAATTTATAGCACCTTTTGAATTTGAATTCGACCATTCCCCCCATTTTGGTTCATTAATGCTCCCTTGGTGGCAGATTTTCCCAAATATTTCCCATAAATTGCATCTTAAATGCCTGCCACCCATTCCATTTCATCTCAAGTTGAGCATGACATCATGAATAGTGACTTCAACAGTCACTTTCTAGCCAACCCACGCAGTAGCACAACCACCCTTGCGCAGTCGCGGACCCTGCGACTCTTTTCTTCTGTAAACAGCTTCAACATCTCGCAGCTCCCGAGCAGAGTAGTTTATAGTCCTGCACCTCCTTTCAATTGCCAAGAGTGCTAAGACTGTACTTCCCTGTGATGCAGGAAAGTGTTCCCTTTGCGGACAGAGGTAACCCCTCTAGCCCTAGAGTGGGTCTAGTCACAAACAAGGATAGATCAGCAATAGCCTTCCTTAAATAGTCATAGTTGGAGGCCTACCTCAACTGATGGTCAATGGAGTTCTGTTGCACTGCTCTAGCTTTCGCTTCCTTCTCCTAATGAGTGATCAACCTGGAACAATGCAAAGGAAATACAACAAAGCACGTAATCGGAAAACAACAATGATCTGTTTACTCACAAAGTCAAGAAGTCATGAGCTATCAAGTAAATTACATACAAGACATAGGAAAACATCATTGATTGTATTAATAATAAAATAAGAGCAAGCTTACAACTAAAAGCTTGATGTCACAAGCCTTCTGAGAGGGATCCAGCCAGCATGTTCCTCAAGTATTAACTCTTTGAATATGGATCTCCCAACATACAAGATTCTCTCTCACTCATAAGTTTTACACAAGATTAAGGGCGCTTCACAACCTTCCACAAGCTACCAACAATCCCACACTTGTCACACTCACACCAGCTATCTAGCAAACCCACAAACACTAACAGAACTGCTCAACTAGCCAACTATCAAAAACTAGCAATGCATAGCAATGGTGAGAGTTTAAATAGGAGAAGGAGTCTCCATGAAGGTTGGAAGAGTGAGCTTATCCCAAAGGAAGGTAGCACAACTGATGGAACTGCCATGCCAGAGAAAGGAGGGCGATACAAACTATGCCAATAACTAGGTTTGGAGTCATCTGGAAGGCTGACTGCTGGAAACAATTCGCCCAATCTGGATCATCACGGGGGCATGATTGATCTCTAGTGCTGACATCACTAGTGAGTAATGTAGCTAGTGAGATCATTGCTAAAGATTGTAAGTAACCTCGCGCTGGGACATAAAATCAGACCATTGTGGGAATCAGATGTACTTCCACGTTGGCAGTGCAGCAAGACTATTTATAAGCGCCTTTCAGCGGGTATATTTGGTCCACAGATGCGATGAGGCAAATAACTTAGGAAAAATGGGTTTTTTGGCAGCGCAAGAGAGCATTTGTTCGATATGAGCATGTTTGTCTTAGACACATGACACAGTAGAAGGACTTGAGTGAAGACAGTGACAAATTACTGTGTAACAAATGCCCCCTAAAGTATGAAGCTCGAGAGAGTGGGAGGGGTGAAATGCTTTACGGAACTGACTGAGCTGGAACACCATCTGGAAGAACCTGCACGTAAGTACAACTGATATCTCTGATAATGAAGTACATGTAGTCTAGGCATGGGCGCAGCCATCCAAAAGACATACGAACTAGGTCTATGGTATGGATGCATCCATCCATCTAATAAGACCATGATAATGATAAAGTTATGGTTGCAACCATCCAGCTAATGAGACCATAATAATGATAAAGGTATGGTCGCAGCGATCCATCAATGAGTCATGTAATCACAAACCTATCCACGTAGCCCAAACATGGGTAATCTGAGTTCAGGGTCTTGAACCCATCCGATCATAGTATAAATTCTATCATGCGAATAGATGTGCTGAGGTCGAGCATGATAGAAAGTCGCTTGATTACCAATCAATAATGAAAACCATTAACAAGTGTGAGAGAAACCACCAATAATGCCAATGGTTCTCAAGGTACTAGCTAGCACAATCCACGAAGTGTGAAAAAGGAGCTGAAGTTGAACACTCATGGAATCACCCTATCGACGACCAATGACGAAAATCGACCATCAGGTGCGAAGAACTTGCCATTGAGGCATGCAAGCTCTAAGGTACCAAAGGGGATCTCTAGATCAATCTCTTGGATAATGAGCTGATGTCGACAGGAGACGACTTATCGTAGGAGGGCCATAATGTTTTCGCCATCAACAACACAAGATAAGGAACAAGCAGTAGATGGTGAAACAGAGCATCAAAGAGAAGGTAAGGGTGTAAACTGCAGAAGGATTATACTCTTGAACATGTCGGCGACACGACTCTGGAGGGTGGTAGAATTCAGGTACCAAGGGATTAGAGGCTCAATGGAAAGGGTGTGAATCAGATGGAATGAGGCTGAATGGTAACCCAAACCAATGAAAGGCCAAATGACGATGTGTGGATGTCCCAACCCGACAAGAAAACAAAGTGTCGATGTTCAAGAGTGACTGGCTGCCAATGATGATTTCCAAATTTTCCCCACCATTGCTGGCGAGTACCCCTATTACTTTTGAAAACAAGCTTGAAGGGGATAGCATATGCTTGTAATATAAGTTCGAATGTTGGTCGAATCCAACCTAGTCATGGTTTAATGAGCCCTAGGAAGGAGAAGCTCGAGTCTCATCATGGTGACGAGTCTAATGTCGTCAGGGTTTAACGAGTCGGACATAGGTAAAACTCAGAGTCCTTTTCATGTTTATGGAGTTTGAAAAAGACACAAAAAAGAAAACTCCAAGGAGGTCCTTTTTCGTAAATTTGTGCCTCTCGAGCCTGAAAAGGTATAAAAAAATACTCGAAAGAACTGCTTGACTATTACGATCAAGGAGTACTTTTCATGATTAGTGACCTCGACCCGAAAAAGTAGAAAAGTGATCAAAATCACGTTGTTTCGCAACCAGTAACGAGCTTGAAACGACAAAAGCTCAGCAATATTTTTGCGTTTAGACAGTCAGAAAAGAGCTTAAAGCACACTGCCTCTTATAACATTTAACGAGTTAAAAGGGAAAACTCGACAATCTTTTCGTCTTTAAACGATTGGAAAAGAGCTGAAAGCAGACCTCCATTTTTATTCTCGTTAACGAGTCAAAAAGGGAAAAAATACTCGGAAATATTTTCATCTTTTACGAGTGATAAAAAGGCTTAAAGGTGACTCGTCCTAGAGGAACGAGTGGTATAAAGGGGAGCAACTGGTTCTGGCAATGGTGGAACTACTCAAAACATGTAATGGTCAAGAGGCTATCTAATAAGACCACTCATCGTTGCGGTTCCTTAGGAAAGGAAAAAACAACCAAGTGAAAGCATATGATTGGCCAAAGAGATGGTGGCGATGGAACGAAACAACCAAGGCTATCTAGCAGAATTTAGCAGATAACAATGGCAATCACGAGGTGTAAATTAGGTATGGGTTCATTTTTACACAAGCTTGAACCATGGAGAACTCTGCTTGGATTCGGTTTCATGTTTACACAAGCTTGAAATGAAAAACTATGCTTGTTATGAGTTCGCATGCCCCAAGCATAATGACACAAATCGAGGTACATGCCCCCCAAGCTTCATTACATTCAACGAAGTGGATGTAATGAAGGTTCACATTCGAGATCTTGGAAAGACTTGACTTGGATTTTACGAGATCTTAATCAAAGACTCGATTTGGAAATGGGAGTTGTTTCATTTTTTAATGAGGTTGACACAGTGAAAAAGAACTATCCCCATAACCCTTGTTTCATTTTTTAACGAGGTTGACACAAGATCAATAACTTTCCTCAAGACTCCTTGTTTCATTTTTTAACGAGCTTGACACAAGACAAGGAACTATGCTTGTGACACCCGGCTTCATTTTTTAATGAGGTTGACATAGGAACAAAATATCCTCGGGATTCCTTGTTTCATTTTTTAACGAGCTTGACACAAGATCGGGAACTATGCTCGTACTCTTGTTCATGGGCCATACGAGAACATGGCTCCCAAGAGGTCTTCCCGGGATGGAAGAAACACACTCTGGGAGGAATACATGTCATGAGGCACTAATGATAGATAAGGTTCCAAAGACCCCAGTACATGATGTACGAGACCATCTGCATGATCATCAGTAGAGGCAGAGATAGAATGGGTAGCCACATAATTGACTTGTGGCAAGGAAGGCACTGCTTGCGAGAAAGAACCGATAGGGGACGACGACTGCATAGGAGGCACTGGGAGACTAAAGAATGATAATTGATCTACGGTCACCATTCTTCCATCATGTGGAAAACAAAACACATGGAAAAGTGAAGAGACGAGGGCCCCCAAGGCATAAACATAGTCATGGCCAAGGAGAAGACTGAAATCTACAGCACCTTGGACAACCATGATGTCTATATAGACGGTTTTGCCCCCCAAAGTAACAGGAAGCTTCGGGAGGATCCCTAAAGGTTGATTGGTTCCTCCGTCAAAGGCCAACAGATTCTGCGTGACTGGCACAAGCTGTGGGGAGCCCAAAGCTTGCGAAGTAGTGGAAGGCATAAGACTGACAGACACACCCTCATCCAAGATAGTTCCAGGTATTTCCTTATCATAGGCATGTACTATAATCTGGAAAGGCACATAGGATGGAAGGCGGGAAGCGTTCAAGTGAGTCCAGTCGGAGGAAACGACCGAACTACTTGGTGGGGGAATCGTATGATTGCCCCCATGCTCTACAGGAACTGAAGAAGGACTCTTGTGATCAGCAGGGATAAGGGGGTCATTTTCGGACTCTGGAGAATTTTATGAGATGAGGAGAACATGAGCATGATGCTCTTCTGAAACAGAGTGATCAAAAGGTGGTGAACCCAAGTTGACACTCTCTCTAACCAATGATTGGTCTGGAACAGGCTTAGCACAGCCAGGGTCAGAAAGAGGAGGATGGACAAGAGAAGAATCTAATTCAATCTATTTGCCAATGGGGAGAGGTTCTAAAGAGAGCCTCTGATAACGAATGGGAAGTTGGGGGGAAGAATCTGTAAGACTTTCCAAAATGGTGAAAGCTTTATCCATGAGTGGAAAAAGGTGAAGGGGATGGTTGCCTTCACATAGCCTACAGGGGAATTGAATCTTTCCTTTCTTCTTACCACTACCAGTTGATAGGGTAGCATCATCATGAGCTTCAGAGGATGATGAGGGATGAGTCGGATTGCGAGACCATATGTCTAAGATCCTAGGAATACCAAGACAATCACGAAGAATATGGTCACCCTTACACAATTTACAAGGAAACTTAACCTTCTGCGGAGGAGTAGAAGGTGTTCTAACCTGAGATGTACTCAAAGCAATAGCTAGATAGGCGGCCTCACATTTATCGGAATTCTTCTTCATCTTCATGATCTTCTTCTTCTTCTTACTCTCCTGGTTACTAGATGTGAAACTTTCACCAGGTAAAGGAGGAGAGGAAGAGGAAGAAACAGGGGAAGAAGGCGTAGGCTCAACCTTGGAATCAACATGTCGTGGTTCGGACGAAGGAGATGGTGGAATAGGAGTCATGACACTCGGGACCACCGAGGTTGAAAACAACCAAATGGGTAAACCGATGGTTAACCCAGGCAAGGACAGTGTTGCCATATACGAAGCACTGGCATTTCCAAAAGGTGGAAGCGGACTAGGATTCCCATCTGGAGACAGACCTTGGCTGGTAGATTCGGGGAATGTTGCTATCAAGAGCAAGCCTAAAAAAACACTTTTCTCACAACTAAGAACTTGAACTATTACCAGGAATATTTCGTGGGCAGTAAATTTTATGACACAAGAACAAAACTTGACGTTTTCAAGTTTCAAGAGTGAAGAAAAGGACGAAAATGTGACTCTATCTCTTTCGAGGTTTAATGAGCCTGAAAGGATAAGTTCTCAGATGGACCTTTTCTTTTAGGGAGTCTAAAAAGGAACGAAAGTGACTACTCTAGAGAACTAGGCAAAAGGTTTACCAGACATATCCGTAAAACTGCATATACACCTTGTCAGTCATATGAAAACCAAGGACTTTCTGTACGGTAGTCAATCTTCCCAAATGCTGTGTTCGGTGTGTTACGGTTTGTAAGGCGACAGACACGGCTTCCTAGGGATAACAGATGATAAACTAGTGGGGTATCCCAACATATACTCGACAGTAAATGGGAGCACAAATTCGTACTAGACCACTATTGAGTCACAGAAGGAGGAATCACCCAACCTTGAGTGGAAACAAAAGTGACTAGGTTTAACGATGCTAGAGCACATCTCTAGCCTAGACATCTAAATAGTGTGTGTTATGTTCCAATGCGTTGTTAGATTTATTTAGTTCATTTTAGAGTTGATCTTGGATTATGTTTCAGTTTTCAAGCCTTATCGTATGTATACAACAAATCCTAGGATGCGGCTAGAATGAATGAAATATCCTTTTTCTTCAATGAACATCTACCTACAGGAGGGTAGAGAGATTATTCCCAAACCAAGACAACAAAGGTAGTCACTTAATGCATGCAAACATCAATTCCTAAAGTGCATGGATACTACTAATGAGAGATTTAATCATTTGCTTTCCAACATGTAAACTTGAAATGCAAATTCGCTTTCACTTTCGTACACTAAATGGATGAAATCCTTTTGATTTTGATGTCTTTAAATCTAGAAGAAACAAATAAGCAACAAGCGTGGAAAAAAACCGGTTGATCCAAACAATTGTGATCTATGTTTAGTAGTGAAAAGAAATTGAATGAATGCCAAAGATTGGTTCAATAACAGTCACTAAACAATCAACCAAAAACAAGTGAAGGGGAAGGCTCAATCAAACCAACAAAAAGTTGCAAACGAACCTTGAGCAAATGAGCAACCAAACCAATAGATTCAAAAAACTTGAAACAATGAACTAGGTCACATAGGAAAAAATGCAAGATTCATTCAAAAGAGCTGACAAAAGAGTGCCTCAACTATAAACAATGAAAAACAAGCTATTAAGCAAGGGAGAAAAGCAAGGGACCAGCAGGACTGATCGACTCAGGAGGCAGAATTGATAAAATCAATTCTACAGCAATCAACACAGGTAATACACAAGAAGCTAGTGCTAATAAAGGACTAGCCATAGCAACAGAGCGATGTTAGCACGGAAGTACACAAATTTTCCACGATGGTCAGATTTACAGAACTGTCGCGACTGTGAGGCGTAATTACACGATGCACAGGATATTAAAAAAGGGTGAGCGCGATGACAGTGCGATTGTTAAATTTAAATCCCCGATGATGTTCAAAACAATGACAGGTGAACCAAAACTCCCAAATCAAAAGCAGTCAATCCTTCAATCAAATAGAGGTACTTCCTAGATCAAGCCAGGAAACTCAAAAGACTGATAACTAACCCCCAAACTTCAAAAGGGACCAAATAAAAAATCAAAACAAGAGCAAACAAAGGAAGAACAAAGGCCAAGCTCCCCAGTGGAGTCGCCAATTTGTGATGCAGGAAACTGTTCCCTCTATGGACAGAGGCAAACCCTCTAGCCCTAGAGTGGGTCTAGTCACAAAAAGGGATAGATCAAAAATAGCCTTCCTTAAATAGTCATAGTTGGAGGCCTACCTCAACCGATGGTCGATGGAGTTCCATTGCACTACTCTAGCTTCCGCTTCCTTCTCCTAATGAGTGATCAACCTGAAGCAATGCAAAGGAAATACAACAAAGCACGTAACCGGAAAACAACAATGATCTGTTTACTCACAAAGTCAAGAAGTCATGAGCTCTCAAATAAATTACATACAAGACATAGGAAAACATCATTGATTGTATTAATAATGAAATAAGAGCAAGCTTTCAACCAAAGTCTTGACGTCACAAGCCTTCTCAGAGGGATCCAGCCAGCATGTTCCTCAAGCATTCACTCTTTGAAGATGGATCTCTCAACATACAAGATTCTCTCTCACTCATAAGTTTTACACAAGATTAAGGGCACTTCAAAACCTTCCACAAGCTACCAACAATCCCACACTTTTAACACTCACACCAGCTATCTAGCAAACCCACAAACACTAATAGCACTACTCAACTAGCCAACTATCAAAAAATAGCAATGCATAGCAATGGTGAGAGTTTAAATAGGAGAAGGAGTCTCCATGAAGGGTGGAAGAGTGAGCTTATCCCAAAGGAGGGTAGCACAATTGATGGAACTGCCATGCCAGAGAAAGGAGGGTGATACAGACTATGCCAACAACCAAGTCTGGAGTCATCTAGAAGGCCGACTGTTGGAATAAATTCACCCAATCTGGATCATCGCGGGGGCATGACTGATCTCTAGTGTTGACATTGCTAGTGAGTAATGTATCTAGTGAGATCATCGCTAAAGATTGTAAGTAACCTCTCGCTGGGACATAAAATCAGACCATTGCGGGAATCAGATGTACTTCCACGCTGGCAGTGCAGCTGGACTATTTATAAGCGCCTTTCAGCGGGTATATTTGGTCCACAGATGCGATGAGGCAAATAAATTAGGAAAAATGGGTTTTTTGGTAGTGCAAGAGAGAATTTGTTCAATATGAGCATGTTTGACTTGGACACATGACACAGTAGAAGGACTTGAGTGAAGACAGTGACAAATTACTGTGTAACATTCCCTCTGCTAGTTAGGTGGTCACGCCACATGTATATGGTTTCCTCCAGTCGTCCATTACTCTTCTTGCAAAATACCCACCTTTTATCATTACTGGCGGCATTGTGCTCTTTATCATATGTAGCGCACCACCCTGGTTGATTCGCTTAGTATTGTGTGGTCCAAGCCAAGGCATCAGACTAGCCAATTTGTGACAATAGTTCTCAAACTTGTCAGCATGATCGTGCACACCTTGTTTTATCACCCTAGTCTTCTTATCGAGAAAATCTTCCTTTATCTCATCCTCTAGCTTCTTGATTTCCACTTCTACCAGAGCGCTTTTCGCCCTTAATCGCACCCTTTCTTTCTCAATTTCTTGGAGCCTAAAGATGCCCTATTGGATTTCTTCTTCCAAGGTTCCGTGAATCATCATATCTACCAGCGCTTCCATGTGCAGACTCAACATTTTGTGTCTTATGGGGATTACAGTGTTCGCTTCATACTCTAGCCTCAGAGGTGCTTGCACTGTTAGGTCCTTGTACACGGTCCTATACGACCATAGAACCACTAGTAAGCATAGGTCCTAGTTAGTCCACTTCGCATTATGGAAATTGTTTAGCGCTTCACATACTTTGTTAAGGGCTTCTACATGGATAACCTTCTACGCACTTAGTCTTCTGATACTTCATGGTTCCAACTTGGGGGGCGTCATTCACACCATTGCCTTGCTCATACCTCCTTACTAACCGTGTCTCCTAATGCGAAGACTGTGTGCATTCATGCAGGTTTCGCACCATATGCCTACATCCATCTGGATAGGTGGGCACACAGATCATTTCATCCAAAAATCTTGTCTGTTAATCATATCTGATGTTTCCCAAACCGCATGCGCATCATCCTCCTACATTTGTGCCAGTCCTCAAAGCTTTGTTGGTGTGTACCCCACCACCTTGTGGGCATAGCACGTAGTACCCATTTCAAAGCTTTGAAACATTTTTTTCTGGCACTTCTCTTTCAAATTTTCTCAGGAAGTTATCCCCCTCAGTTAACCCATCATATGTAGGCAACTCCCTTAGCTCCATTGATACGCAGTGCAACGATATCGTCATCATGTTATAGTTTAGTGTGGTTACCTCATGTAACCAATTCTGCCATCATTCTATTTTCTCGTCTAAATCCGATGTGCAGGAGCTTTCGTGCTCCCATGAGATTCGTCCATTTCTAGTCAGATTCACCCAGTCTTGTTCTCACGCAGTTATCTTGTAGATTCAATCTAGATCGTCGTTGTTGTTGCAGTCGTGCACTGGCTCTGTGTAGCATGATCCTTCTGCAGGGCCCAAAGGTACAACCATGTGTATAGGCTTGTTGTCAAAAATCATCTTGCACTTCTTCAAATTTATCACCCCATTCATGTTAGTGGCCCACTCTATTCCTAATAGCACGGGGTAGGGATTACTGTCATCGACAATCTGTATCGCTTCAAAATCTGCTAGCTCACTTGCTCCTTCGATGTCCACTGTGATTCCCTACAATCTCCCCATATGTAGGATCTTTTGTTAGCTCTCCATTCATAGTTGGATAGGAGACCATTGTAGTGCATGCCTTCCCATGCACTCCCATGTATACTTTGATAGGACGTTCATGTCTGATCCTAGATCCAGAATCACTTGGTCGATCTCATATTCTCCAATCTACACAGTCAATCTCATCTCCCTTCCCGTTCATGTCATGTGCTTTCTGATCTTCCGGACTACACATGATTCTCCTAGTGCGATCCCAGCGCATCTATTTATGAGTTCCTGCAACCCCTTTATAGCCTTGCAATAACATAGTAGCTTCATGCATGTTTCCAGGAACATTGTGAGCATCGATGGGTCCATTTATGGCTCAGTTCTATCTTTACTTCTTGAAGTTGAGGCATCAACGAAGTTATTCTTAGCTTCCATGAATGTTTCCTTAGCGCACTCCAAATAAAACTCTGGTTCCTTCGTCGGAGCCTTGCGAAACCAAGTACTTTCTTTAGGCTGCTTGCCTTTATCATCCCCTATCATAATTCCACTTCATCTTAAAATATTTACATTAGGGTCTTCCTCACACGGCTTAGACCTCATCATTTGTAGGTTCTGAGTCAGGGGAGGTTGGAGTGCTCCTTTATCACGCAACCTTGGTATCAGTGTGGGACAATCCTCCATCTCATGATCAAACAATGCACAATACAAGCATGATGATCGCATTAGATTCTTACAATCATGGGAATAATGTCTTAGCCCTCCTCAATTGTAACATATCAGTTGTCTGGAACCTTTTCTAGCTCCTCCTCCACCTCGGCCTCATCCGTGCCCCTGAAATCCGGTTTGTGCCATCCCTGCATTATGGTCAAGGGGTCACGTTTTGACCTGAACTCTGTAGGTATGAGTTCGATCCATCATCAGTGCATAACTTCTATAGGTGCACTTATCATGGCCTACTGATCTACAAAATTTACAGAACAACTGCTATGAATTTGATGTGTAATTTTGTAATAAGTGGCAGTTGTCTATAGCATGCTTTCCTCCTATCTAACAAATTGTGCACCATAATGTAGGCGTCCCTCTTGGTCCTTCTTGTGCCTCTGGTCTTAATGGCATTGGTCTTCCTCCTACGAGGTAATTCGTGAACACCGGGCAGTGGTCCTTGCTATTGGCTTGTATGGGCCTAACCCAGGTTTAGAGGTGATTTAGCCAAGTAGATCCCAGTACAATTGGCCCTTTCAGCTATAGTCCATGGAGCGCAAACTGAGGTCTCACCCGAAGTAGTATGGGAGGGTGCTAGAACTAGGTTTCCACACACTTGTGATTTCTAATGGGCTTCTAGAGGTCCACGGTCTGACCCGTTTCTATGCGCACTTGCAATCCCTTCGTAACCTACAGTGTTGCTTCCTTGCAGCCCTAGTCGAGGCGCAACCAGTATAATAGCGAAGTTCCTTGCTATTTAATCTATGATTATTTGATTCTTAACTTGTTCATGTAAGACTAATGATTATTACAACATATTCATCAATTATATCAGTGTGAGCGACAAATAAACAAATATAAATGTAAATAAGAAAAGGTACAACAAATGCACAAAAATAAGAATCAACTTCTCTTTATTAATCTTCAATCCCGATTACAGACTCGACACCACCCTACGCACTCAGTTGCAGAGCCTATTCCTACCACTATGACCCAAGACACTTAGAATCCTACTTTAAGCTCGAACCATTCCTTTTCTTCTTTCTTAGCTACTTCTCCCTTTACAACTTAGAGCCTCGCTCTATTTATACAATCCCATGGTGCGCGAACCATGGGTAGGTTGACATGAATTTACATTAGATTACATTACTTTAGGGCAGACAACCCTATGACTTGACCTCTACTTCGCGCTCTGTGCTCGCAATTCACGGAGTCTTACAAAACCTTTGACCAAAACTTGGGCTTTGAGCCCCAAAACATGTTGTGCGGGGATTCCATGCCCAACAAGCCCCCAACAAAATTATCGTGACTCGTCCTGAGTCACTCTGCTAGTCCGGCAATCTTGGCACCGAGTGCCTCCAACTGTTCCCATACTGCCTGGAGATCCTTGACGCATTGTTCTGTGGTTTTCTGGATCTGCTACATTCCTGCTTCTGAATCATCCGCATCTGACTCATGTCCTTTATTTGGTACTGGCTTCTGGTGCTTGTGTTTATAGTCTCACACCCTTGTCCAACTCCTTGGGTCCAACTGTGCTTCGACCGGTTAGTCAGAGAGTTGGCCCACCCATGTAGTGTTTCAAGCAGTTTCCATTGACTTTTCCTCGGAAGGGTTCTCCATTTAGTTTGACTAGCTAGACTGTGCCTCTGTCTGTGACCTCCTTTACCACATATGGTCCCAGCCAGTGCATTCTGAATTTTCCCAGAAATTTTTCAAACTTGCTGTCATACAATAGCACTAAGTCATTTACCTTGAAGGTGCGCAACTTGATATGGCAGTCGTGCCAGGCCTTTTCATGCTGCTTTTGTACCTGCTGGTGAAATCCGATCAGAAATCATTCTTCCTCGAGTTCTTCTAATTATGCGAGCCTTTCTTCTAGAGCTTTGCAGTCCATCATGCCTATGAGCACTGCTATTTGCATACTAGGTATGATGTATTCCATCGGCATGACTGCCTTTGTACCATAGACCAACCAGAATGGTGTCTGTCCCGTCAATTTCTTGCATGTTGTCTTGTATGCCTATTACATAGCAGGTACCTGCAGGTCCCCATCATTCCGCTACGCATTACATACTTTGGTCAATGCAATCTCTAGTATTTTATTGAATCCCTCTACTATTCCACTGGCCTGTGGGTGGTACGGTGTAGTTTTCTGATGATACACCTGGAACTCTTCTATGAGCACGTTGATGGTTTCATTCAATAAATGTGTTCCACGATTGTTCATTAAGATTTTCAGACAACCAAATCATGTCAACACGTTTGCAAACGAAAACTTTGCAGCCATAGTGGCCGTGCAGTCCTTGACTGGTTGCACTTCCGCCCATCGTGTCAGATACTTCGTCGTGGTGATGATGTAATTCACACCCATCTTTCCCTGAGGTTTGAATGGGCCCGCGAAGTCGATTGCGCATTTCTTGAACAGTTGCAGTGTCATTTGGGGATTTAGTGGCATCTCGTCCTTTCGTGATGGTTTTCCTATCCTTGGACATATATTGTAGGCCTTACAGTGCGCTTTCGAATCCCAATGCAGGGTCAGCCACCATAATGCTGTGCGAAGAATCTTTTGTATAGTCACGCATCCTGCATAGTGTCCTCCCGCAGCGCCCCCATGTGCTTCCATGAGGATTTTCCCTTGTTAAAATTCAGCCACGTATCTTCACAATATCGCATTATTGCCCATCTCATTGAGGTGCCACACGATAGCAAAAATTCCATTGCACGCAGCACCAATTCCTTCTTCTGTTGGATTGAGTACTCCTTCGGCGCAATCCGTGTTGTTAGAAAATGGATTATATCTTTGAAGTGTCCATCTGCGATGCGTACTACAAAGTGCTGTGCATCAGGTAGTCCCTCCAAAGTTTTTGGTTCCTCGCCCATCTCAATTCGTGACAAATGGTCTGGTCCTGAATTTAAGCATCCTGGCTTGACTATGACCTCAAAATCATATTCTTGAAACAGTAAAAGTCATCTGCATATTCAGCCCCCAACACAGGCTTGTTCACCAAGTATTTCAACGTGGAATGATCGGTATACATCTTGAAATGTCCTCCAAGTAAATAGTGTTAGTATTTTTGGAGCATGTACACCATTGTCAACCCCTCACACTCGGTGGTAGAGTAGTTCTTTTCTGCTTTGGACAATCTTCAGCTTGCAAATGTGATCGGGTGATATACACGCTCCGTGCTTTCCTGTGTGAGTACGGCTCCCAACGTGATACACAATGCATCGACATGTCCATGAAATTCCACGTCCTTTTTCGGGAAGACCAGGATTGGCGCGGAGGCCAGTTTCCCCTTCAAGACATCCAAACTCTTCATGCAATCATCATTCCAGCAATATGTAACATCTTTTTTCAATAGCTTTTCCATCAGCGTGGTTATTTGGGCATAACTTTTGATGAACTTCCTATAGTATCCAGTGTGTACCAAGGTAGCGCATATTTTTTTAACAGTTCATGGTGCTTCCAAATTGAGGATTACGACAATCTTCACAGGGTCCACCATCAGTCCTTGTTTGCAGACCACATGTCCCAGCAGGTTTCCAAAGGGAAAGAGGAATGTGCACTTCTTTATGTTCAGTGTAATTTGGTGTTGGCGGCAAGTATCTAGCATCAAACATAAGCTCACTACATGGTACTTAAATAATCCAAAAACAATCCAATCATCCAGATAGACCTCCAAAAACTTGTGGATGTATTATTTGAATGCGGCTACCACGATGCGTGAAAATATAGCTGGCGTGTTCTTCAGTCCAAATGGCATTATAGTGTATTGAAAGCATCCCCATTCTGTTGCGAAGCTTGTCTTGCTCCTATATTTTGGTGTGATCTTGATCTGATGGTAGTACCCTGTGAACCCATCTGTGAATGAGTATGCTTCCTGACCGCCAACATTCTCTAGTACTTCATCTATGAATGGTGTTGGGAATGGATCGTGTACACAAGCATCGTTCAGCTTCCTGAGGTCTACGCATATTCTTATTTCACCCTTCTATTTTTTCTCCTATACTACCATAGGACTCACCCAGTCGGATTCTTCCACTAGTTCAATAATTCTGCCTGCGAGCATTTTGTCTAATTCGTCATGGACCTTTTCTTTATACTTTGGATTCAAGTGGTAAGGTCGCTATTTAACTGGCTTCCCTTCGAGTTCCAGGGTGATCTTCATCATCCCTAAATCGCCAACGATCCCTTTTAAGTCTGTAATTTTGGTTGGGAACAAGTCTTGGTATTTGTGGAGTAACTCAGTGACCTTATCGACCATGGCATTGTCCCAATAGTCCCCAAGCATTGTGTGCTTTGGTTCTGCCTTCGTTCCAATGTTGAATTGCTTCTTCTTTAGTGGCACGGTGATTTCGTGGTCTTCAAGTGATGGTCCACGAATCTTGCAAGAGCCTTCTATTTCTGAAATGTTAATGTTCTGGGGGTCCTCATCATCCTCCTCAACATTCATGTTATAACACTCCAGTGCCCTGCTTAACTGTGTCGCCAATTCAGGCTGAAGTACTCCCATTGGCTCCTGTGGTATTTTAAAGATAGCAGATTTTACTACTTGTAGCACATCGTCAATAATATCCAACCAACGATCTTCAAATGTGAATGTTAACAAGAATCCCTTGCATAAGACATCCCATTCACCCGTACCATGGCAGAGCTCCGTCACCATATACCAATTCATGGGTATGACATCTAGGGTATGGTAGAATAAATGTACCCAATCAGGTTGGGGCTCTTCCCCATAGACCTTGGTCCATTTCGTGAGGTGCGTTCGTGGGTCATCTCATTCATCATATTTGTCGACTAGCCATATTTGTGGTTTCCCAAATCGTAGGCACATCATTCTTCTACATCAGTGCTAGTCCTCAAAGTTTCCTTGATGCATACCCCACCATCCTGCAGGTGTGGCATGAAGTGCCGACTTCAGTGCATCGAACCACTGCTGTTTTGGAACTGCACTTTCAAATTTGCTCAGGAATTCATCCACTGTTGATAATCCATCATATGTCAGTAGCTCCATTTCCTATGTTGTTATGCAACGTAATGATTTGATCATCATGTTGCAATTCAGCATTGTTACTTCGCGTAGCTGATTCTGCCATCGCTCTATCTCTTTGTCTGAATCCAAGGTGCAAGAGCTTTTGTGCTCCTGCGAAATCCTTCCATCTGCAGTCGGATTCACCCAGTCCTCTTCTTGTGTAGTTATATTGTATATGGAGTTGAGATCGTCATCAATATCATCATCGCACACCGACTCAATGTATCGCGCTCCTTCGGCCGGGTCTAGCGGTACTACTGCGTGTAGTGACTTTTTCTCAAAGATCATTTTGCGCTTCTTCAGATTTATGACTTTGTTCATATTGGTAGCCTAGTCTATTCCTAGCAGTGTGGGATAGGGATTGTTGTTATCAATAATCTCTATCACTTCAAAATCCATCTGCGCGCTCATCCCTTCAATATCGACTGTCACCCCTTGCAATCTCCCCGTGGGAAAAATATTCTATTGGTTCGCCATTCGTAACTGAATTGGGGACCATTGTCACATGGGTCTGCCCATGTGCTCTCATGTTTTCTTTCGTAGTACATTCGTGTCCGAACCCAAATCTAGGATTACCTAATCCATTTCATACTCACCTATTTGCGCAGTCAACCTCATTTCCCTTCCTGTGCGCAATTCATGCTTTCCAAATTTCCAAACCATGCACGTTCTCTTGACCCCGTGCACCTAGTGATAATTTCATGTAGTCCTTTGACTGCCTTGCTATTGTGCAGTAGTTTCATGCATGTCTCCAGAAAGGTAGTGAGCACTGTAGGATCCATCCCTTGTTCTAGTTGATCCTTACTACCTGAAGTGGAGGCCTCAATGAAGCTCTTTTTAGCTTCCATGAATGTCTCCCTTGTGTGTTCTAAATCAAATTCGGGTTACTTTGTAGGAGCCTTGTGAACCCATGTGCTTTCTTCTAGCTACTTCACTTTATCATCTCCCATGGTCATACTGCTTCTGAGCATCATGTTTACATTTGGGTCTTCTTCGCGCGGATCGGACCTCATCATTTGTAAGTTCTAGGTCCGAGGGGGCTGGAGTACCCCTTTTTCATGCATCCTCGTTAACAATGAAGGTCAGTCTTCTGCCTCATCATAAAACTGATTACAGTACCAAAATTATATTCTTGTCGGGTTTGTACAATCGTGGGCATAATGCCCTGGCCCTCCGCAATTGTAACAAATTATTTGTCCCCGACCCCTTCCTGGTCCCATTCCACCTCGATCTCGACCGCAGCCCTGGAACCTAGCTCATGCCATCCCTACAATTGGGTCGAGGGCTTGCATTTCAATCTACACCCTGTAGGCAGGAGTCTTATCCATCATTAGTTCATATCTTCAGTAGGTGCATTTATCATGGCCTACCTACCTATAGAAATTACAAAACAATTGTTGGGACGTCTGCATATACTTCTGCAACATATGACAATTATCTCTGGTGTGTTTTCCTCATATCTGGAAAATCACGCACCATAGTACAGATGCTACGCTTGGCCCTGCCTATGCCTCTGGTCTTAATGGCATTAGCCCTCCCCCTGCCAAGTAGTTCGCGAACACTGGGTAGTGGTCCTTGTCATGTCCTTGTCCCTTGCATTTTATGCACCATACTTCCTCGTGCACCTCCGGCCGAGGTGTCCTGTCCTGTTTCAAACTTTGCATTTCCAGACACAGATTCTATAGTACTAGGTGGATATGTTGGACTCCCAGCCCATGGTCTTGTATAGGGTTCCCATGCAATCTCATTGCCATCTCCAACGCTTTGGCCTCGGTGGAAAGTTTTTGTTGTGACAACGTTGTCCTTAAGTGTGGCATCAATGAAGCCACAAACCATGTGCGATGTTGTGCATTTGTTAATGTCATATTGGCTTCATGGATTGTACTCTTCAGCCTTTGATCCAGATCCCAGGGGGTCTCGCCCAGGAGCATAGCGATCTCCTTAAACCCGAAGATTGATTGTGTCTCTGATTTTGGCCTACTAAATTACCTATTCAACTTGGCCTGGATCTCTGTAATTCCTACATTTGGGTGGTAATTAGAATGCTTGATATACCATGTTAATGCAAGATCCTGCAACACACTCACCAGTGTAGCCTTTTTAATGTTATCATCCACGATGCCCTGTGCTTCCCATACTACTCTTACCATGAACTAGAATTGGTCTGAATCTTCATTTCCTATTCCTATGAACACCAATAGTTTGATCGTACTCACCATACTAAACTGCGGTGGTGGTGGAGGTGGAGTGGGTGGAGATGGAGGTGAGGGGGGTGAAACGGGTGGCGGTGTCGGTGGAGGTGATAAACGCGGAATGTGCTACCTTATTAGACTAATCGTGCTTCTTGGGGAAATTTTTGCGAGCTCTTCCTTGCTTTCCCATGAGGGTGAAATTAAGGGACTATTTTCCAACTCTTCACTACTTCTGCTTTCGTAGATCTTACCGCTTCGCGTAGACCCAAACATCAATTTTTTCACAGAACTTTCTTTTCACAAAATAGCATCTTAATCCAAGTGTTCAAATATTTAATATACTTACCTCGCAGTTCCTTGAGAAAACGTCACTCTGCCTCACTATAGCTGATGGTCGTGTCTACCGCGAACTCAATGATAAATCCTCCTATTATTCATTTGAGCCAATGGTCCATAGCTCATGCGATCTTATCTTCTTATGCTTCTAGTCTACGCACTAATTCTGGAGTCCAAACTATTGGTTTTTCAAGCCTACACCTTCCTTGGCTATCTGCTAACT
Organism: Pinus tabuliformis; assembly: GCA_031772625.1. NCBI lineage: Eukaryota > Viridiplantae > Streptophyta > Pinopsida > Pinales > Pinaceae > Pinus > Pinus tabuliformis. Next base: position 1,689,103,034 of record CM062820.1, read on the forward strand.
TCACAATCCACTCATACAGCTTAGAAGGAAAGGATGCAAAGAAAATTTGGTGGATTTCCGTATACAAGTAGTGCTCCAACGGCTGTTCCTTGGATACTTGTAGATTTCTATTCTCCTGCGCCACAAAATCATGAATCTTCTTATCCAACCACTCTTCAATTTCTTTATTTTTTGGATTCCAGTGGCACTACATCAGACATCCTTTATGCAGATCCCGATCCCATCAACGGAACCATTTGTTGGCTTATATGGGCTTGACCCAGGTTCAAAGGTGATTTAGTCAAGAAAATCCTGGTACCACTGGCCCTTTCGGCAGCAATCTGTGGAGCGCGGACTGAGGTCTCACCCGAAGTAGTATGGGAGGGTGCTAGAACCAGGTTTTCATACCCTTGGGATGTCTATTTTGGGAATTTTTGGTGCCTACAGATAAACACTTAGACCCCTAGACTAGTAGCTAAGTCTAGAACAATAGTGCAAAGCATTCTATACCTTTTCTATGATCAACAGATTAAATAAGAGGTAAAGAAGCCTACCTGTAGCTTTTGCTTACTCCTTATCTCCCTTGATCAATTCTATCACTCCTCTCTGTACTTAATCCACTTTAAGAGTAACTACACATAGACAGAAGAAAAAAATCGATCAAAGCATATGATAATGATCTATTGATTAAAAATAGCATGGAATCAAGTACATGATACACATATGAAATCATAAATGAATAACACAAGCATATGGAAAAAGCTTTGAACACGTTATTATTAAAAGGAAGAGTTACAACTCAATTTTCTCGATTCAGCATCACTCCTCCACTTCAATCCCATCCTCTCCTCATAATAAGCAAGAAATTTTGACATCATTACAATAATTGAAATCAACTCAAGTCTCATACTAACAACATCTCCCTATAATTCAATAATTTCCAGCCCTTGATCACTTAGATGAGTGGTCTTTTTATAAGTGAATGAAGGAAGATATGCCATAAATGGTGATAATGAATGCCCTCCCAAACTTAGAATTTCGTTGCATGGAGGAACGGATAAAGGGATTGGTATTCCTTAACTCCCTTCCTCATACAAATATGAGCTCAAAGGAGTAGATAGACTTGAGAAACTTCTAAAGTCATCCAATGGATAAGGAATCTTTCAAACCCCAAAGTAATTTCGCTCAAATTAACCTAGTGTAGGCCAAAGAGGGACCAAGTGTGCTGCATACCGCCCTGTCAGTGTATCGTCTGCATTGCAGTGTGCTCTAATGAAGGCCTGCCTATGCTAATCTTCTTAGAGGTAGTTTCTGGATGAGTTTAGTCATGAGACTTCTTGGGAAGATAGGAGTTCTGATGGTTGACTTCTTTAGGGCATGTAACAACTGAATTAGGGTTTGATGGGCCCTAATAGTATTGATCTGTAGGTTGCGGTTAATGTGCCCAAATGGATCTGTAACAGTTTCCCCCTAAAGCATGAAGTTGTAAATATGTATGTTGAGTGAAATGCTTTATCATGTGGAGAGGAGGTTTTGAAGTGGAAGGTGACCTGCATCAATTACAATATATATATCATGATAATTTTATTTTTCTCATGAACTTGCTGAGGGAAGGCATACCCATTCTTAGCTTATAAACTTTCATTACATGTAAAATATAGTCATCTATAGATATAGACCAATGAATGGATGACCATAAATGTAAGGACATTGTACATTTCATTTAGTACTCCTAAAAATATCGCAACTTGGATGGATAAAACTAGATCCGGGGTCTTCAATCCTGTTCAATCTTTCACTCAAGTACAAGTCTAACCATGTGAATAGATGATCTAAAGTTGAAGATGGGAAGACATCGTCTCATTAGCAGCCAATAATGTAAGATGTTAATAGACGCGAGAGGAATTACCTATAATGATAATGACCCTAAAGGTACTACAGTACATTTCACATGGTGTGAATAAATGGTTTGATGTCAAACACCATACAAAGTTTTTCGGTCGAATTTCAGTGATGTCAACCTATTGCCGGAAGCAAGAAACCTGCCATTGATGCATGCAAGCCTCAAGGTACTAAAGGGGTGTTTCTAAGTCAACTTCTTGGATGATGTGCTGATGTCGACAAGAAGCGACTCGTCGGAGGAGGGCCTTGATGTATCCCAAATCAACGGCATGGAATGAGGTAAATGATTTTGGAGATGAAAAAACAACTGATGACAAAAGGTTCAGGAATGGCGATCATGAAAATGAAGGTTTACGGTATTTCAAAAGATGAAGTTTGAACTGAATGACTTCTCTTGAACATGTCGGTGACACTAACATGAATTGGTAGCATTGACCCAAAACAAAGTAATGGATGGTATGATAGACCAACGGTGTGATAACCATCAAGCTAAATGGCCTAACCCACATAGTCACGGTGATGAGGTGAAAGTGTCATGCTCAAGAGCGACTTGCTAAGATAAAGTGTTTTCTCCTTTTTCCAATATTCTCCAGTCATTTCTTACCAGTACCTCTTTATTTTTTATCAAGCTTGAGGAGGATAACATATGCTTGTTTTATAATTTCACCCTTCGGGCAAATCCATCGCTATTTTATGCTTTAATGAGTCTAGCGAAGGTGAAACTCGGTCTTGTCTATATGGACAAGTTTGTCACTATTTGATGTTTTTAACGAGTTTAATGACAAAGATAACTCAATCCTTTTCATGTTTAGGGAGTTTGAAAAGGGACGAAAAGGAAACTCCACAAGTTATTTTTCATAAGTTAATCTGTCAACTCTGAAAAAGCGTAAAATAATACAAGAGATATATTGTTTCCTATTCTTTAACGAGCTAGAAAAGACAAGCACTCGAAAATCTTTTCATGTTTATAGAGCTTGAAAAGAGATTAACGAGGACTCCAATGGGGTTCCTTTTTCATTTTTAACGAACCTCGAAAAAGAGATAAAAGTTTGCTTTGTCGTCAAAGATGTTCTATTTCCATTTGAGCACGTGAAATTCTACATTTCAGTTGTTAAACATGTTCAAAACACCATCAAAACAGATTAAAAATACCTATTTCATGGATAAAATGAATAAAAACTAATGTTTACTTGATCAATGTGCAAGAAATAAACATAAAAATAAGTTTTACCATTCATTTTTACAATTTCACATTTACCCTTTGATTTTGGTGCTCTGGAGTAGTTTTTACCTTGAAGTTCACTAGCTAATTATGGAGGATTCAGTGGATCGTTCCTTGTGCCGTCCGGACCAGGTAGGAGTTATCTCTATTCTCTTTCATTTCATTCCATTTATTTTTCAGTTTTAAGAAAAAAAATTGAGTTTTTGAGGCCCCTAGGGTTTCAATTTTGAACTCTAGAATCAACGCACCCTTTCAATATCGAAAGGTGTGCTGCATTGCACACACCTAGAAGGTTGTATGCATTTCACTACACTATCTCTAAGGCAGGGGTACATTGGGCACAAAACCCAAGTTTACACAACTATTTTCTACCAAAATTTCCACAATTTTTTGCTAAAAATGGATCCTAATTTGTCTAATGGTTGCATTGCAAACATTCATCAAATAAAAATGGTGATTATATGGAGATAATGAGAGCACGAATAACAAGATATGAGTGCCCTAAATAATTAGGGTACGGTTGAGGCCCTAAGGAACTGCGGGCTACTCAAGTATTTCTTATTATCTAGCATGTAGAAACAGATTGAACTTTTACAGTTCCTTGTTCCTTCATGGGATCCTACTGATTAGGCCTTTCACATTAGGGACAAATTAATCCCATTTACCATTGACAACATCTACTTTCTGACTGGAATGTCAAGGCGGGGTGCCCCCATCTCACTATCAAGATTTTCTAGAGGAGGTGAATCAGTGAGATACTATATACGACAGTTCTGTCGGGAAGGTGCTCAACCTAGAAGAGACAAAAATATGAACATTAGGGATGTTAGTGATTTAACATTGAGAATGATCCTCTTCACCCTCGCCAAACTGGTTGGTAGCGCGACACTACACTTGGAAAACAGATCATACATGCAGTATGCTTTAGAGTGATTAGAGCCAAAAGTGTTCAACTGGTTTGAGGCAGTTCTTTCATCCGTGAAAGAAAAACTAACCAAGGTGAAAAGTGGAAAGATAAAGAACTTTGGCTATGGGTCGATCTTGATTTCTTTTGCCTTGGAAAGAATTCCACTTGTGCAGCCACAAATTGTTTCAATGAGTGTATGTAGACCTAGTGATCCACAGATCCAGAGATGGGTAGATCTTATGGCTAGACATGCTGGTCTGTCATTGATCTCATTTACCCCTGCATTCTCTGAGTGGATTGATCAACAGGATATGGCCATCACAGAATATCCATATTCAGGAATGGATTTCCATGGAGATCCAAACATGATGTTACCAGTTGGAGCACAATGGAGTGCTATAGGTAAATTGTTTGACCGAAGTGTTTTTTTATTTTAAAGTTTCTATGTTTTTTTTGTGTTTTTTGATTATTTCCAAGACTAAACAAAACATTTTTCCATGTATGCATATTTTGGGCTTGCTCGACCTATGGGACACCAACGAGAGGTGGGCCAGCACAAAGACCTATTGGGAGAGTACTTCTCTGAGACTTAGATCTAGCTGAGACATTAGCTGAGCTACAGGACCACATGGAGCGTTTGACCCTAGGCATTATAGATGTCCGGATCAAGGAGTTTCCTATGCCACTGTAGTGCCACACCATTGGTGTTTTGAGTTGTTGGATGAGACTTTTACGCATGATAGCATAGGCTGTGACCTGTTATCATCAGCAGCACTAGTCTACTTGCTGTTGGGAAAAGTATCCAATACGGAATGACCCTATCCCACTCTAAGGGTGATAGTACCTCAGCAACAATCAAAGCAAAGCTATTTGAGATTACTTCTTTATGAGATGTAAGAGAGAGGAGGAAGAGATCCACTAACCGATGTCTTCCGCTAATGATTGATCCAATCTTCTCTCCTTGCTGCTTGCTCCCAGCTCCTTGCTCTTTCACCGGCCCAGCTACACCAAGATCCTGCAAAATAACAAGAGAGGGAAACTACAAGAAGCATACATTCATAATTGATTCAAGGATTAGAATAAATCAAATACACAAGTATAACAACACATCATTGAGACACATGCATATAGAAGAACCTCAAATGCTTTATTAATGGAAGAAGTAAAGTTCAAGAAGTGATACAACCATAAGAGGCCCAATCCAGCATCACCTCCCAGCAGAAAGAAATCTCCTCTTCACCTCCTTCAAAGCAAATCACCCAATAGTTCTATACTCAAACCAACAGCACTTCCTTACATTCACAAGATTCCAGCCTCTCTAGACCTCATGAGAGAGCTCTATATATAGGAGTTTTGGAGAAAGGATGAGTCAGCTTGTAGCTATGAAGCTTACTAGTTTCCTCTCTCACTTCAGTTATTCTTCAGTTCTTGAGTCCACTTGGAGGTTCTTGCTTCCACTTGGAGATCTAGAGCCTCTTACTCATCACCAGTCGAATTCTCTAATCCAAGTGTCATTTTGGAAGCTTCCTGGGCATTGACACCTTGAGGAATGACTGTGCCACTTGTCCAAACTCGCCCAACACAGGTAGCCTTCTTTGCAGTTGACATTCAGCGCAGGTACACAGTGGAGCAGTTGACATTCAACGCAGATGCTCAGTGGAGCAGTTGACATGATCCAAAATTAGCTTGTTTTTGAGTGTTTTCAGGTGGAGAACTGATATTCAGTGCTGTGGTTTGCTGACCTTGTTCCTCTAGGGATAGGAACAACATGTTTAGGGACTTTGGATCCCTTAGATTATGGACATTTCATGCTTCATGCTGTAAGGCACAAAAATGTCTATAACAGTTGCCCCCTAAAGTATGAGGTCGTTTATCGGGTGAAATGCTTTATCAGGAGGATCCGAAGTTCATTCAATCGCTGAGAGGTGACCTGTAATAAAATACAATACAATACATTATTTTTCATTCTGCTTTCATGATCTAGCTGAGGCGGGCATTCCCATGCTCAGCTTTATAAATTCATTTTAGTACATAGAACAGACGATCGTCTGATGGTAGACTGATAATTCTCTGCTGAAATTATCATCCTTTGAGTAGGATGATCATCTGCTGCAATGATGTACATGTCAAATGTCTTTATATTTCCTGAATATATATCGCAGCCCGGATGGATGAAACTAGATCCGGGGTCTTCAAACTCATTCGATCTTCACTCTAAGTACAAGTCGATCCATGTGAGAATTGCGCTGAAGTCGAACATGGAAAGACATCGCTTGATTACCGGTCAATGATGTAAACCGTTAACAAGCGCGAGAGGAATCACCGATAATGATAATGACCCTCAAGGTACTGCAGCACAATTCACGTGGTGTGAATAAAGGACTTGGCGTCGAACACCACGCAAAATCTTCTGGTCGAAGGTCATTGATGTATACCTATCGCTGGAAGTGAGAAACTTTCCATTGAGGCATGCAAGCTTCAAAGTACTGAGGGGGGTGTTCCTAGATCAACTTCTTGGATAATGAGCTGAAGTCGACAAGAAGCGATCCGTCAAAGGAGGGCCTTAATGAATCCCACATCAGTGACACGGAATGGAGCTAATGATTTTAGTGGAGGTGAAAACAATCTGTGAAATATGATTCAGGGTGGCGATCATGGGTGGATGAAGGATAATGTATGGCAGTGGATGGGACACGGTTGACTCTTTCTGAACGACATCTCTTGAACATATAACGACACTGATGCGATGGATTGGTAGCATTACCCCAAATACGGATGGTTTGGCGAGACCATGGTGATGAGACCGGTGAATGAAACAACCCAACCCGATGTGATACGGAGGAAAAGTGTCATGTTCAAGAGCGACTTGCTACCATTAAAGCTTTGAGGTTCTCCCAATTTTTCCCCAGTCATTTCTGACCAGTACCTCTTTATTTTTTTCAAGCTTGAGGAGGATAACATATGCTTGTTCTATAACCTGCCCTTCGGGAAAGCCCATCGCTATGTTTTAACGAGCCTAGCGATAGGGAAACTCGTTCTCGTCTAAAGACAAGTTTGTCGCTATTTAATCATTTTAACGAGTCTAACGACAAGGAAAACTCGGTCCTTTTCATTTTTAGAGAGTCTGAAAAGGTACAGAAAGTTAACTCCAAAATTCCTTTTTCGTCATCTAATCCCTTAAGTCCGAAAAAGTATAAAACAATACAGAAGGGATGAGTTTTCGATAACTTTAACGAGCCGAATAAAACAAGCGCTCGACCTTTTTGTGCAATAATCCCTTAGGTCCAAAAAGATTAAAATCTAGAGGAGGGATAGCTCTTCCGGTCATTTTAACGAGCTGGAAGGCCAAAACTCGGTAAACTTTTCATATTTTACGAGTCAATTGAAAAGAGCTCAAAGAAGACTCATCTTTTGAGGAACGAGTGATAAACAGGGATAGCAGCAGTTTCCAGGTACAGGTTGGAATTTTCCAATCACGGCAGTGTCATAAGGATGGCTAGGTGAAATCACTCTTCGCAGCTGTTCCTCAAAATGGGTAAACAATCATATGGAGGTGAACGATCGGCCAAATGGAATGGAGGTGGCAGGTGCAAAACACGACCAAGGCTTTTTATGGCTAATAAATTTACGATCACAGTGGTTATTTACCAGGGTATGTTCATTTTTTAATGAGCTTGAATGCTCAATCTTATGTTTATTTTTTAACGAGCATGAACTATGTGCTAAAACTGCTCGGATCTCACTTTTCTATTTTTTAACGAGCATAAATTCCACGGTAAAACTGCTCGATATACCAGTCATAAGATAAGAAATGTCCCCTGTAAGATCCCATTTTTTATAGAGCTCGCGCCTTACCAAAGCTATGCTCCCTCTCATCCTTTCGTTATGCAAGTTTGGAAACGCTTAATCCAAAAAACAGATAAATAACCGCTCTTTGCTTGCACTCCAAAAGGGTTGCATGCCCCCAGGTATAAAATACAATTTCAAGGCTGCCCCTCCTCCTTCCCACCTCTGTTTTGCTTTGGGTGTTCACAGCTACTTGTCGTCTTGCCAGTCTAATGTTAATGATACTTGTCTTCTCGTTATTTTTAACGGGTCTTACGCGATACTTGTCTTCTCGTCAGCCCAACTTTTAACAAATCTTTCACAAGATCGCAAGAGAACAGCTACTTGCGACAAGAGAGCAGCTACTTGCGACAAGAGAAGAACACTACTCAAAGACAAAACATTGGTGTTATTGAGGGAGGCTTACCTCTTTCTGGTTACCCAAAGATTGTTTCGTTAATCTTTCAAACAAAACATTTCCTCGGCACTGTCTACCGAAATAGACAAGGGTGAATGACCTTTGTCAGACACGTAACTTTGACAAAAGAATCTTATTCCAGAACAACCCCTCTTCCATCCACGGACGGGGTACAGACTAGTCATATTCTCTCGCGGAAATTCTATCTTATACCTAAGGTTTTCTCTGCCCGAAGCAGACCAGGATGCATGCCCCCTGGGTTCCAGTCCCATCTTTCCGAATCACTCGCACTCATCGGGAAGGAGGACTGGGGGTGGAGACATTTCTTGATTGAATAGACCATTCAGGGTTGGTATGTGACTATTTGCGATGCGTGATCTCGGAAATGAAAGTTGGTCTACGAGCTTGACCATTCTTCCTTCGTGTGGAAAACACATTACTCTAAAGAGTGAGGAGACTATTGCTCCCATGCAATATATATAGTCTCGTCCAAGGAGTAGGTTATAATCCAAGGGTCCTTGAACGACCATCACGTTCATTTGAATGGTCTTCCCTTTCAATGTAACAGGCACATTGGGGAGGATCCCTAATGGTCGACGTTCCATGTCCATGCCTAGTTGGGGAGAAATACACATTACTCGATAAAGATGGAGATGAGAACTATGGTGTCTCCCATATATCGTCTCGTGTTTCGAAGGAGTCAATGACTATTACTAATCTATGAACGACCATCACGTTCATTTGAAGTCACGTTTCACTAACGGCACATTGGGGAGGTCTACTATAAAATGCGTTATACGCGACGGTCGTGGGAGCACAAGTCTGTATTGACCACTTATCCATGCTTCGGGAGGAACAACGCTTATCCTTTAATGACGGGACTCACTGAAGTGCTAGCTTAGACTATGGAGGTTTGTTATTGATACTTATCGCTTCAGAGGAATTGTTTAATACAAGCTTTCCGTTATGTTTCAATGCGTTGTTATGAAGGTTGATCTTGTTTAGCAGTTTGCCTTTATGGATCACCACGAGATGTATAGTAACACTCCTAAATGCAGTCTAAGATGATAAGCAAGCTTTTCAATCTTTCAACTTTGAAAATCTTAACTACTGAGGGAAAAGAAAGACATCATCTTTTCACACAGATCATAGAGCACACACTAATGCACTTTTCCCTAAATCAACATGCAAGCTGTCAAAATGCTCATGCAGAATGCAGGTATTTATTTTCTCTTTCTTAATGTTGATGTAATACAAAAAGAAAGCTGTTGTATAACTTTGAATTCAATTTCAAGTGAAAGCAAACAAGCTTATCTAAAATCAAAAGACACCTTAAGATTTACTTGTTTCGACACTAGAAATATATAAATTCAAACCATATGACGAAAGCAAAAGCTCAATCAGCTATGAATAGCAAACAAACTAACTCTTAAGATCAAAACGACACTTATCACAGGTCTAGATCTAAGAGGCCACAGCAAGACTAGTTTACTTTCGTTATGGGAAACTGTAAATGATATAAGAAATACACAAAGAACAAATACAGTTTCTTTATACAACCGAGGCGGAATAGTGGCAAGGAAAGTTGGTTTCAGATAGGCACATTGACTGATAACAGGCTGCAAAAACAAGGATGAAAACAGGGCAATAAACAACAGGGAACCCCAGTAGCACAATGCAAAACTGGTTCATCGCAGGTAGTACACTGTCAGTTTGACATTTAGCGTAGGTAGCCCCTTCGGGATCTGCGCTGAAATGCAGACTGCCTTCACAGTGCCTGCACTAAAGAGATAAACTTTCATTTTTCTCAGTTTCTGGGTCACAGATTGCTCAAAAATTCACAGTTTTTGGCCAAATCAGAAGCTATCAATCAAGTACACACTAAGGGATGAAAAGGAGGATGAAAAGCTATCACTAAGAGCTATTCAGAGTCCTTTTGGATCAGCTCTTCAAATCATAAACATGCCCAGAAACTGAGCTAGAGTAGCTGCCCTCTACTTTGCATTTGAAAGATCCAAATGCAGTTCGATTCGGTACTCCATGTGTTTATGAAATGAATAGAAAAAACACAAAAAACCAACAAGATACGATCTCCAGCGTAGTCGCCAATTTGTTGTTGGGAAAAGTATCCAATAAGGAATGACCCTATCCCACTCTAAGGGTGATAGTACCTCAACAACAATCAAAGCAAAGCTATTTGAGATTACTTCTTTATGAGATGTAAGAGAGAGGAGGAAGAGATCCACTAACCGATGTCTTCCGCTAATGATTGATCCAATCTTCTCTCCTTGCTGCTTGCTCCCAGCTCCTTGCTCTTTCACCGGCCCAGCTACACCAAGATCCTGCAAAATAACAAGAGAGGGAAACTACAAGAAGCATACATTCATAATTGATTCAAGGATTAGAATAAATCAAATACACAAGTATAACAACACATCATTGAGACACATGCATATAGAAGAACCTCAAATGCTTCATTAATGGAAGAAGTAAAGTTCAGGAAGTGATACAACCATAAGAGGCCCAATCCAGCATCACCTCCCAGCAGAAAGAAATCTCCTCTTCACCTCCTTCAAAGCAAATCACCCAATAGTTCTATACTCAAACCAACAGCACTTCCTTACATTCACAAGATTCCAGCCTCTCTAGACCTCATGAGAGAGCTCTATATATAGGAGTTTTGGAGAAAGGATGGGTCAGCTTGTAGCTATGAAGCTGACTAGTGTCCTCTCTCACTTCAGTTATTCTTCAATACTTGAGTCCACTTGGAGGTTCTTGCTTCCACTTGGAGATCTAGAGCCTCTTACTCATCACCAGTCGAATTCTCTGATCCAAGTGTCATATTGGAAGCTTCCTGGGCATTGACACCTTGAGGAATGACTGTGCCACTTGTCCAAACTCGCCCAGCGCAGGTAGCCTTCTTTGCAGTTGACATTCAGCGCAGGCACACAGTGGAGCAGTTGACATTCAGCGCAGATGCTCAGTGGAGCAGTTGACATGATCCAGAATTAGCTTGTTTTTGAGTGTTTTCAGGTGGAGAACTGATATTCAGTGCTGTGGTTTGCTGACCTTGTTCCTCTAGGGGTAGGAACAACATGTTTAGGGACTTTGGATCCCTTAGATTATGGACATTTCATGCTTCATGCTGTAAGGCACAAAAATGTCTATAACACTACTTAGATGTTTTTTGCATACATTTTGAGTTTTTGGGTCAGATGACCAATTTTTGTCTTGGACACAAACTGTTTGTAAAAACTTTTAAAAGAACTATCTATTTTACTTTCAAAGTTTTATTATGGTCATGTGATGCAATCCTATTCAACTAATGATTTGAATTGAAAATGTTTACTTTACATATGTCGCAAATGTCTATTTAACACATAATTCGCTAGAGAATAAGTTAATGTGTTTAGATTTCTAGAAATATGATATTGAATAAACACAAAATACCTTTCCAAAATATGAACTCTGAGGAACATGCGATGAATTGCTGGATTTCGGACAGTATAAATGCCAGTAAGTTGTAGTACAACAAGTTTTGAATCTAGCCTAATGATGATTCAGCATATGCCAAGTGAAATGGCATCAGAGAGGAGTTCAATCAATGCACTATACTCAACGACGTTGTTTGTCTATCAACCAATACAAATCCCTCTAAAACTCACTAACTCTCCGCTTTGAGTGAAAATGGCCCATGCTGTAGAGGATAGATTCTGTGTACTATGAATAGCCCCATCGGCGTAACCAACAAATGGTTCTGAAAAGTTTGGCATCTACAACAAATGAAAAGTGGATTACTTAATAAAATAAGAACTCTAAAAGAAACACACACACACATGCAATCAAATCATATATACAGTGAGTTTTACTACACTTAACTAAGCATAGTAACATTTAAGGTACAACCCATTTCGGGGCTGCAACAATGGAATCCCGTTATAGTCCACTAACTCGTAGGCACCTTTCATCAAAACACATTTAACAATATAAGGGCCCATCCAAAGCGGTTCAAATTTTCCTGCGCCAAGTTTATTAGACTCATGACCGTAAAGCAAGACCAGGTCACCTTCTGAGAAGACATGACGCTTGACATTTTTATCATATTGCACCTTAATATGTTTCTTGTACGCTTCGTTAGCCAATGTGGCATCATGACGGATTTCATCCAGATGGATTAACTCTAAGAAACGTTATTCTTCTTCAGAAGTGTCAGGTAGCAGGTCGATCGCGAGTTTGGGAGACGAGATTTCACATTGGATTGGTAAGACTTCTTCCAAACCATACACCAATTGAAAGGGTTTAAATCTGGTCACATTTCTCACCAAGGTTCGATATGCCCACAGAGCCAAGCACAAGATTAAATGCCAATTTATTTTATGAACTCTAATCATTCTTTGCAACATGCGCTTAAGGACTTCGTTGATGGCCTCAACTTGTCCATTAGCTTGTGGGTAGTATGGAGTAGAACTATCATGTGACAGTCCTAACTTGGTGGTCAATTCAACCATCATGTGATTGCGAAAATGTGATCCATGATCTATAACTATGGCTTGTGGTACACCAAACTTGGCAACCACATGGTTGAAGAAAAATAAAGAAGTCGTTTCGCCACTGTTGTTCAATGTTGGCATTGCCTCGACCTATTTGGTAAAATAGTTAATGGCGACTATAATATACCCATGCCACCCAATCGAGGTGGGGTTACATGTCATAAATTCAAAGCCCCATTTGGTGAATGGGCCAATAGCAACGACTGGATGCAGTGGTGTAGGTGGTAATCTAGTTTTTCGGTCAAATATCTGGCAAGCATGGCAACTTATGACAGTAGTAATGCAATCTTTGAATATGGTTGGCCAGAGGTAACCAGCATAGAGATTCTCTGTGCGATAGCGTAACCAGATAAATGTCCACCACAAGCACCTGAATGAAATTCATTCAAAGCTTTTTCAACTTCCTCATGAGTGAGGCACATACGGAAAATTGTATCGACACCATGATGATAAAGTGTATCACCAATTATCAGATAATATTTGGCTTGGTATCGAGTACTTCATTTTTCAGAGCGAGAGGTATTGTGCCGAAAAGCTTGGGTTTGGAGATAGACCAGTATATCTCCATACCATGGATCACTTGACGAGATAAGAAACATAGACTCATCCAAGATTGATGCTTTTGATGTTAAATCATTGGAGGATGAGGGAAGATCGCAAAGTAACTCAACAAAGACAAGAGATTTCTTTGGTTTAGATTTGATGAATTCCAAATCAAACTCCTGCAAAAATGCTATCCATTTTGAATATTTTCCCCCCAACAATTGACATGACAAAATGTACGTCATAGGGTTGCAATTCGATATAATGGTAGTTTTAAGAAGGAGGATGTAATGGCAACATCTTTGTACAGCTTGAACGGCTACCAAAGCTAGCTTTTCGACATAGGAATACTTACTTTCTATATCGTTGAGATTATGACTCAAGTAGTAAATAGGATGTTCAATTCCACTTTCTTCTTGGATTAAAACCATACCAATGGTTGTATCTGTAGCAGCGAGATACAGGTAATAGTATTTTTGATAGTTTTGGGTATACATTAATGATGCTCTAATCAGGGAATCTTTAGGAGCATCAAAGGAAGCTTACACAACCTGATCTGAATGGAAGGGTACCTCTTTCTTCAATAGACGCATAAAACCTTTAGCCAACTCAGAATAGTTTGGAATGAGCCTCCTCAGAAATTTTTCCTTCCCTTGAAGTCTCTGTAACTATAACAAGTTTGAAGGTGGAGGAAAGTCAAGGATTTCCTTAACCTTAATTGGATCTAGTCAGATTCCATCTTTTGAGACTACGAATCTAAGAAATTGACCAGAGCCAACACAAAACACACACTTGTGTGGATTTAGTCTTATCTTATAGTGTCGACATCGTAAAAATATTGCTCTCAAATGTTGCGGGTGATCAGACCACTTTTGTGAATGAGCTGGTAAATCATCAAGATAAGGTTGAACAATGTTCTTGATGTCATGGAAGGCATAATTCATTGCCCCTGAAATGTTAGATACCCAGTCAGTAAGAGGCATAGGGAAAATGAAGCTAGCACACAAAAGTTTTTCAACCTCTGCTTTAATGGCAACGAATTTCTTAGGATGAACAGGTCGAAGCCGTTGTTGTACTGGTTTGACATCAGGGTACATTTTAATCTCATGTTCAACAATGCTTGAGTCAATTCCTGGCATCTGCTCGTAAGACCATGCAAAAATATCTCTAAATTCACGAAACGGAGCACAGTAATTATCAAGTTCTAATGGAGAACAAGATTTGTCGACATGAATGTTCTATACAATTTTCGGCTTGGTCGAAATGTTTATAGAAATTGTTTCTTCTATGTTTGACAAATTACACTTAGAATCTACAGTATCTACTCTAACAGAATTCAACAAGAAATCAACAATTGATGGATGGTTTAGTTCATTTGAATAATCTTCTTTTTCATCTGGAAGGTGGGAACAATGATGATAATCTCCCCATGGTTCCTCTCCTATCATCATTGATTGGATGATTCCTTCATTCGTAGAATGTATACATGAAAAAGGATCTGAGGAGGTACCATATTCTAACAACCTATCTACCCATACAAAATTGAGTGCAGATTTGGTTTTGCTGCACAAGCCTGAAAAATTTATTGCTATGATAATTCAATGGGGCTTAACAGAAACACCCCAAAATTACTATCAACTTCAATTTGGTTGGAAATCCTCCTTAAATCAAATGAGGTGGAGGAAATCATGTTGCAAGTCTCTACTCTTGCCACTTCCACCAAATCAGATGGTGACAGGAGGGTAAAAGTACCCATTAGGGAAGGATATTTAAAGAGACCTACTCCAACACTTTGAAGTGACAGTGGGGGTCCGTGTACCAATAGAATGCTTCGTGTCGCCTGTGAACAATTGGAAAAGAAGGCTAGTTGATCAATGACTCTGATTCCACCCTTAAAAGGGAATGCAATAGTACGAAAGTATGTGGAACCCACAGCACCCATAGCATATACCCAAGGCCTTCCTAGTAAAATGTTGTAATCGACGGGTTCATTAACTACCTCAACTTCAACATTAACCATTTTGCCCCTAGTTCGATTTGCATGTTACTTAAAATTCGACATGGAGTATATGTTCTTCCATCAAAAGCTTTCAATGTGGTTGGTGATCATGACAATGGTAGTGAACCAAGTGTTTTCTAGTAGCTCATGGACATAATGCAAGTAGATGCCCCCTCATCAATAATAGTTCAGTGAACATGATTATTGAGATCTTTTACTTGGATTAGGAAAGCTAATTGAGCCAGTAACTGTGGTGAATATCTCGTATGGTTAAAGACCATAAGATTTGAATCTGTAGGATCTATTATGCCTATTGCTGACAGTAAAGCTTGTTTCTAGGAGGGACAATTTTGCAACACCTTGAGTGTTGACATAGCTGAAGGTGATTGAGCAAGATCTTCTACTATGTTATAGTTTTGAGTTGCTCTAGCCCAAGGGTTGAATGTTGATTTGTGCACAACACCTTTGGTGGTTTTATGGTCAATTCAGGTACAATAGGCGGAACAAATTCAGATGAAGTCGAGGTCGAAGGATTAGGTTGATAAGTGGCCTGATTATTTGATGGTGACAGATTTCCATAATCTTTGTTTCTTGTTGACACCAAAACATTGTTTTTTGGCTTTGTGATGGAGAACATGAGTACTTGGGATGTGGAAGCATGATATGTTGCAACCAAATGTGTTTCTGGGTTTGGAAATGGGTCTGTTAACATTTCCATGTGTTTGAAGTCTTTAAAAGATTAGAGACCTCAGAGAGGTGTGGACAATCTCTTGTATGATGCTTGTCATTACATATCAGACATGGATAACGAGGTTTCCTTGCCGCAGTAGAGGAATCAGATGATTTCTCTGGAGGGGAATTTTCTTGTTTCTTTTTTTTCTTCCCCTTTTTCTTGCTTACTGGTTGCTTTGGATTTTTTCCTTTGTCAGATGACATGGCATTAATCTTGGAGGCAAGAGTATTTTCTAATGCATTGGTAGTTTGATTGGAAACAACAAGAGTTTGACTAGATGGTCTTCCTGCTTATTGTGTGCTTGAAGAACCGATCACATCGTCACTGGCATGAGAGTCCTTACTAAATTGTGGAGGAGGTGGAACAGTGAAAGCTGGTCGAGGTGCATTGGGAATTTTATCATAAAGCATGCTAGATTGTCTGTAAATCAAATCCAAATATTGGGCATCAACAACGACTTGCTCTTCTGTGACAACTCCAACTTTTGCCACATCCTCGGTGATTGATGGCAACAAGGATTTTATGAACCACTCAGCTAAAAGCGGATCGGGAACATATGTCTTAACCATTCGATGACGAAGCTGCCACTCATGAATATGATCTGATATATGGGTAGCAGTAGTCCTTTTAAAGTTGGTTAGGAGTTTTGTTCTAGTCTTGTATCTGATAGGTAATTGGAAGTGGGTCAAAAAAGTAGTGGCTAAAGTGGTGAAGTTATCGAAAGAAGCTCTTGGTAATTCACTGTAACTTTCAGTAGCTGGACCAGTAAGTGTTCTTTAGAAAAGATGAAGTGTAACCGAATCATCATTTAAGGAGCTATATGAACACCAGAAATGAAAGGTCATAACATGATTTGATGGGTCTTCTCCAGGATTTCCGTTAAACTTTGGAATGTGAGATGGTAACTTATGCAGAATTACCAGCCACCAAGCTGCATATAAGATTGGATCATTAGTGAGCCGATTTAAATCTAGTAATTCTAAAGTTGTTACAAAGGGCAACTATCGATTCAAGTTAGGTTGAGCATACCCAGGATATGATGGAATTGCCTGAGAAATAGTTCTTTGCATCCCGACATAGGACATCTGCATTTGGTAACCTTGGTATGGTTGTTGAAAAAAACCAATATAAGGTGGTTGTTGATAACCAGGTTGAATGTGTGGTTGTCCATAACATGTAAATCCTTGTTGACCTTGACCTTGGTAAGCTTGATATTTACCAAAACCCGGTCGAGCCTGTGAAAAAAGTCCAAATTGGTGTTGGAACTGCTAGAATTGGGGTTGTTGAAATTGAGGCTGCCACGATTATTGAATCAATTATTGTTGTTTTTGGTACAACTGTTGTGTATTCAATGGTTGTTGTTGTCTTGTAATGAAAGGTTGGCCAGGTTGTGAATAAACTATACTAGTGTGAGCCTGGGTCAATCCAGATAAGGGTACACTAGCCTGAGGTTGTTGCTGAAATCCAGAAACAAGTGGTTGTTGTACAACAAATTGAGTAATTTGAACTTCTTGACTTGAAACTTGTGATTGCAAGGTAGAAGGATTAGTTTGAACTTGTGACCGTGGTACAGTAGTAACAACAGGTGTAGTAGGAATAGTTGACACAGATTGCATTGGTTGTGTTGAGTACAAAAGCCTTGGTTGAATTGGCATTGTTGGTTGCCATTGACAAACTTTAATTCTAGGTTGACCTAAATACTATGGGATATTACGATACGGTAGTCCCTTGGAATGAGGAGGATATGGTGGCAATCCAGTATTTAATGGATACATAGGTGTTTGTTGACCAGATTTTCCAGCTTGATACTGATATGTAGAATCAAACCGTTGAGTTCCAATTAGAGAAGAACCAGGTAAAATTTTGGTTGACGACATGGGTGATGACCATGGGGTAGAAGAAACCCCTGAGTGGGTTCCAAACAATGATTGGTAACCAACCAAGATGGAAAATTCACCATATAGGTGCAACCCAGGTGTGGTAGAAAACATTGAAGATGTTACAACATAAGAATCTACTGCAGCTACATCAGATGATACAGTCTAGGATGTTGACGATTGTTTAGCCATAGTTAACTGACCCAAAATTTGTCCTAAAGATTCAACAGGTACTTGAAAAGAAGTAGGATCAAATGAAGCAAAGAAATCAAGAGTATTAGGGTAAATATAAAGCCTATTTCCAAAGTGAAATGGGATTCGAGGTGTGGAATATTCTTCCAATTCCTCCTCTATGGCAATGAAACCTGGCAGAAGAACTTCACCGTCTGGACCATAAAAGATTTCTGGTGTTGGTGAAGTTGAAGTTTCAATAGTTACTGATGTCTGAGGGGTAACGGGTTTGTTACATAGTAATTTGTCACTGTCTTCACTCCGGTCTTCCTACTGTGTCATGTGTCCAAGTCAAACATGTTCATGTTAGAAAAATGCTCTCTAATGTTGCCAAATGACCCACTTTTCCGAAGGTTTCTGCCTCACCGCGTCTGTTGGCTAAATAAACACACTGAATGGCGCTCCTATATAGTCCATAAGTGCTGCCATTTCGGAAGTACACCTGATTCCCGTGATGGTCCGATTTTATGTGCCAGCATGAGGTTGCTTGTAATCTTCGGTGATGACCTGACTAGTTATGTTACTCAATAGAGATGTCAGCGCAGAGGATCAGTTATGTACCTGCGATGATCTAGATTAGGCAAATTTTTTTGAATAGTCGGCCTTCCAAATGACTCCAGCCCTGGTTGTTGGCATAGTTTATGTCGCCCTCCTTTCTCCGGCATGGCTGTTTTGTCATTTGTGCTACCTACCTTCACTACTTCTGCTTTCGTAGATCTTACCGCTTCGCGTAGACCCAAACATCAATTTTTTCACAGAACTTTCTTTTCACAAAATAGCATCTTAATCCAAGTGTTCAAATATTTAATATACTTACCTCGCAGTTCCTTGAGAAAACGTCACTCTGCCTCACTATAGCTGATGGTCGTGTCTACCGCGAACTCAATGATAAATCCTCCTATTATTCATTTGAACCAATGGTCCATAGCTCATGCGATCTTATCTTCTTATGCTTCTAGTCTACGCACTAATTCTGGAGTCCAAACTATTGGTTTTTCAAGCCTACACCTTCCTTGGCTATCTGCTAACTTCACAATCCACTCATACAGCTCAGAAGGAAAGGATGCAAAGAAAATTTGGTGGATTTCCGTATACAAGTAGTGCTCCAACGGCTGTTCCTTGGATACTTGTAGATTTCTATTCTCCTGCGCCACAAAATCATGAATCTTCTTATCCAACCACTCTTCAATTTCTTTATTTTTTGGATTCCAGTGGCACTACATCAGACATCCTTTATGCAGATCCCGATCCCATCAACGGAACCATTTGTTGGCTTGTATGGGCTTGACCCAGGTTCAAAGGTGATTTAGTCAAGAAAATCCTGGTACCACTGGCCCTTTCGGCAGCAATCTGTGGAGCGCGGACTGAGGTCTCACCCGAAGTAGTATGGGAGGGTGCTATAACCAGGTTTTCATACCCTTGGGATGTCTATTTTGGGAATTTTTGGTGCCTACAGATAAACACTTAGACCCCTAGACTAGTAGCTAAGTCTAGAACAATAGTGCAAAGCATTCTATACCTTTTCTATGATCAACAGATTAAATAAGAGGTAAAGAAGCCTACCTGTAGCTTTTGCTTACTCCTTATCTCCCTTGATCAATTCTATCACTCCTCTCCGTACTTAATCCACTTTAAGAGTAACTACACATAGACAGAAGAAAAAAATCGATCAAAGCATATGATAATGATCTATTGATTAAAAATAGCATGGAATCAAGTACATGATACACATATGAAATCATAAATGAATAACACAAGCATATGGAAAAAGCTTTGAACACGTTATTATTAAAAGGAAGAGTTACAACTCAATTTTCTCGATTCAGCATCACTCCTCCACTTCAATCCCATCCTCTCCTCATAATAAGCAAGAAATTTTGACATCATTACAATAATTGAAATCAACTCAAGTCTCATACTAACAACATCTCCCTATAATTCAATAATTTCCAGCCCTTGATCACTTAGATGAGTGGTCTTTTTATAAGTGAATGAAGGAAGATATGCCATAAATGGTGATAATGAATGCCCTCCCAAACTTAGAATTTCGTTGCATGGAGGAACGGATAAAGGGATTGGTATTCCTTAACTCCCTTCCTCATACAAATATGAGCTCAAAGGAGTAGATAGACTTGAGAAACTTCTAAAGTCATCCAATGGATAAGGAATCTTTCAAACCCCAAAGTAATTTGGCTCAAATTAACCTAGTGTAGGCCAAAGAGGGACCAAGTGTGCTGCATACCGCCCTGTCAGTGTATCGTCTGCATTGCAGTGTGCTCTAATGAAGGCCTGCCTATGCTAATCTTCTTAGAGGTAGTTTCTGGATGAGTTTAGTCATGAGACTTCTTGGGAAGATAGGAGTTCTGATGGTTGACTTCTTTAGGGCATGTAACAACTGAATTAGGGTTTGATGGGCCCTAATAGTATTGATCTGTAGGTTGCGGTTAATGTGCCCAAATGGATCTGTAACAGTTTCCCCCTAAAGCATGAAGTTGTAAATATGTATGTTGAGTGAAATGCTTTATCATGTGGAGAGGAGGTTTTGAAGTGGAAGGTGACCTGCATCAATTACAATATATATATCATGATAATTTTATTTTTCTCATGAACTTGCTGAGGGAAGGCATACCCATTCTTAGCTTATAAACTTTCATTACATGTAAAATATAGTCATCTATAGATATAGACCAATGAATGGATGACCATAAATGTAAGGACATTGTACATTTCATTTAGTACTCCTAAAAATATCGCAACTTGGATGGATAAAACTAGATCCGGGGTCTTCAATCCTGTTCAATCTTTCACTCAAGTACAAGTCTAACCATGTGAATAGATGATCTAAAGTTGAAGATGGGAAGACATCGTCTCATTAGCAGCCAATAATGTAAGATGTTAATAGACGCGAGAGGAATTACCTATAATGATAATGACCCTAAAGGTACTACAGTACATTTCACATGGTGTGAATAAATGGTTTGATGTCAAACACCATACAAAGTTTTTCGGTCGAATTTCAGTGATGTCAACCTATTGCCGGAAGCAAGAAACCTGCCATTGATGCATGCAAGCCTCAAGGTACTAAAGGGGTGTTTCTAAGTCAACTTCTTGGATGATGTGCTGATGTCGACAAGAAGCGACTCGTCGGAGGAGGGCCTTGATGTATCCCAAATCAACGGCATGGAACGAGGTAAATGATTTTGGAGATGAAAAAACAACTGATGACAAAAGGTTCAGGAATGGCGATCATGAAAATGAAGGTTTACGGTATTTCAAAAGATGAAGTTTGAACTGAATGACTTCTCTTGAACATGTCGGTGACACTAACATGAATTGGTAGCATTGACCCAAAACAAAGTAATGGATGGTATGATAGACCAACGGTGTGATAACCATCAAGCTAAATGGCCTAACCCACATAGTCACGGTGATGAGGTGAAAGTGTCATGCTCAAGAGCGACTTGCTAAGATAAAGTGTTTTCTCCTTTTTCCAATATTCTCCAGTCATTTCTTACCAGTACCTCTTTATTTTTTATCAAGCTTGAGGAGGATAACATATGCTTGTTTTATAATTTCACCCTTCGGGCAAATCCATCGCTATTTTATGCTTTAATGAGTCTAGCGAAGGTGAAACTCGGTCTTGTCTATATGGACAAGTTTGTCACTATTTGATGTTTTTAACGAGTTTAATGACAAAGATAACTCAATCCTTTTCATGTTTAGGGAGTTTGAAAAGGGACGAAAAGGAAACTCCACAAGTTATTTTTCATAAGTTAATCTCTCAACTCTGAAAAAGCGTAAAATAATACAAGAGATATATTGTTTCCTATTCTTTAACGAGCTAGAAAAGACAAGCACTCGAAAATCTTTTCATGTTTATAGAGCTTGAAAAGAGATTAACGAGGACTCCAATGGGGTTCCTTTTTCATTTTTAACGAACCTCGAAAAAGAGATAAAAGTTTGCTTTGTCGTCAAAGATGTTCTATTTCCATTTGAGCACGTGAAATTCTACATTTCAGTTGTTAAACATGTTCAAAACACCATCAAAATAGATTAAAAATACCTATTTCATGGATAAAATGAATAAAAACTAATGTTTACTTGATCAATGTGCAAGAAATAAACATAAAAATAAGTTTTACCATTCATTTTTACAATTTCACATTTACCCTTTGATTTTGGTGCTCTGGAGTAGTTTTTACCTTGAAGTTCACTAGCTAATTATGGAGGATTCAGTGGATCGTTCCTTGTGCCGTCCGGACCAGGTAGGAGTTATCTCTATTCTCTTTCATTTCATTCCATTTATTTTTCAGTTTTAAGAAAAAAAATTGAGTTTTTGAGGCCCCTAGGGTTTCAATTTTGAACTCTAGAATCAACGCACCCTTTCAATATCGAAAGGTGTGCTGCATTGCACACACCTAGAAGGTTGTATGCATTTCACTACACTATCTCTAAGGCAGGGGTACATTGGGCACAAAACCCAAGTTTACACAACTATTTTCTACCAAAATTTCCACAATTTTTTGCTAAAAATGGATCCTAATTTGTCTAATGGTTGCATTGCAAACATTCATCAAATAAAAATGGTGATTATATGGAGATAATGAGAGCACGAATAACAAGATATGAGTGCCCTAAATAATTAGGGTACGGTTGAGGCCCTAAGGAACTACGGGCTACTCAAGTATTTCTTATTATCTAGCATGTAGAAACAGATTGAACTTTTACAGTTCCTTGTTCCTTCATGGGATCCTACTAATTAGGCCTTTCACATTAGGGACAAATTAATCCCATTTACCATTGACAACATCTACTTTCTGACTGGAATGTCAAGGCGGGGTGCCCCCATCTCACTATCAAGATTTTCTAGAGGAGGTGAATCAGTGAGATACTATATACGACAGTTCTGTCGGGAAGGTGCTCAACCTAGAAGAGACAAAAATATGAACATTAGGGATGTTAGTGATTTAACATTGAGAATGATCCTCTTCACCCTCGCCAAACTGGTTGGTAGCGCGACACTACACTTGGAAAACAGATCATACATGCAATATGCTTTAGAGTGATTAGAGCCAAAAGTGTTCAACTGGTTTGAGGCAGTTCTTTCATCCGTGAAAGAAAAACTAACCAAGGTGAAAAGTGGAAAGATAAAGAACTTTGGCTATGGGTCGATCTTGATTTCTTTTGCCTTGGAAAGAATTCCACTTGTGCAGCCACAAATTGTTTCAATGAGTGTATGTAGACCTAGTGATCCACAGATCCAGAGATGGGTAGATCTTATGGCTAGACATGCTGGTCTGTCATTGATCTCATTTACCCCTGCATTCTCTGAGTGGATTGATCAACAGGATATGGCCATCACAGAATATCCATATTCAGGAATGGATTTCCATGGAGATCCAAACATGATGTTACCAGTTGGAGCACAATGGAGTGCTATAGGTAAATTGTTTGACCGAAGTGTTTTTTTATTTTAAAGTTTCTATGTTTTTTTTTGTGTTTTTTGATTATTTCCAAGACTAAACAAAACATTTTTCCATGTATGCATATTTTGGGCTTGCTCGACCTATGGGACACCAACGAGAGGTGGGCCAGCACAAAGACCTATTGGGAGAGTACTTCTCTGAGACTTAGATCTAGCTGAGACATTAGCTGAGCTACAGGACCACATGGAGCGTTTGACCCTAGGCATTATAGATGTCCGGATCAAGGAGTTTCCTATGCCACTGTAGTGCCACACCATTGGTGTTTTGAGTTGTTGGATGAGACTTTTATGCATGATAGCATAGGCTGTGACCTGTTATCATCAGCAGCACTAGTCTACTTGCTGTTGGGAAAAGTATCCAATACGGAATGACCCTATCCCACTCTAAGGGTGATAGTACCTCAGCAACAATCAAAGCAAAGCTATTTGAGATTACTTCTTTATGAGATGTAAGAGAGAGGAGGAAGAGATCCACTAACCGATGTCTTCCGCTAATGATTGATCCAATCTTCTCTCCTTGCTGCTTGCTCCCAGCTCCTTGCTCTTTCACCGGCCCAGCTACACCAAGATCCTGCAAAATAACAAGAGAGGGAAACTACAAGAAGCATACATTCATAATTGATTCAAGGATTAGAATAAATCAAATACACAAGTATAACAACACATCATTAAGACACATGCATATAGAAGAACCTCAAATGCTTTATTAATGGAAGAAGTAAAGTTCAAGAAGTGATACAACCATAAGAGGCCCAATCCAGCATCACCTCCCAGCAGAAAGAAATCTCCTCTTCACCTCCTTCAAAGCAAATCACCCAATAGTTCTATACTCAAACCAACAGCACTTCCTTACATTCACAAGATTCCAGCCTCTCTAGACCTCATGAGAGAGCTCTATATATAGGAGTTTTGGAGAAAGGATGAGTCAGCTTGTAGCTATGAAGCTGACTAGTTTCCTCTCTCACTTCAGTTATTCTTCAGTTCTTGAGTCCACTTGGAGGTTCTTGCTTCCACTTGGAGATCTAGAGCCTCTTACTCATCACCAGTCGAATTCTCTAATCCAAGTGTCATTTTGGAAGCTTCCTGGGCATTGACACCTTGAGGAATGACTGTGCCACTTGTCCAAACTCGCCCAACACAGGTAGCCTTCTTTGCAGTTGACATTCAGCGCAGGTACACAGTGGAGCAGTTGACATTCAACGCAGATGCTCAGTGGAGCAGTTGACATGATCCAAAATTAGCTTGTTTTTGAGTGTTTTCAGGTGGAGAACTGATATTCAGTGCTGTGGTTTGCTGACCTTGTTCCTCTAGGGATAGGAACAACATGTTTAGGGACTTTGGATCCCTTAGATTATGGACATTTCATGCTTCATGCTGTAAGGCACAAAAATGTCTATAACAGTTGCCCCCTAAAGTATGAGGTCGTTTATCGGGTGAAATGCTTTATCAGGAGGATCCGAAGTTCATTCAATCGCTGAGAGGTGACCTGTAATAAAATACAATACAATACATTATTTTTCATTCTGCTTTCATGATCTAGCTGAGGCGGGCATTCCCATGCTCAGCTTTATAAATTCATTTTAGTACATAGAACAGACGATCGTCTGATGGTAGACTGATAATTCTCTGCTGAAATTATCATCCTTTGAGTAGGATGATCATCTGCTGCAATGATGTACATGTCAAATGTCTTTATATTTCCTGAATATATATCGCAGCCCGGATGGATGAAACTAGATCCGGGGTCTTCAAACTCATTCGATCTTCACTCTAAGTACAAGTCGATCCATGTGAGAATTGCGCTGAAGTCGAACATGGAAAGACATCGCTTGATTACCGGTCAATGATGTAAACCGTTAACAAGCGCGAGAGGAATCACCGATAATGATAATGACCCTCAAGGTACTGCAGCACAATTCACGTGGTGTGAATAAAGGACTTGGCGTCGAACACCACGCAACATCTTCTGGTCGAAGGTCATTGATGTATACCTATCGCTGGAAGTGAGAAACTTTCCATTGAGGCATGCAAGCTTCAAAGTACTGAGGGGGGTGTTCCTAGATCAACTTCTTGGATAATGAGCTGAAGTCGACAAGAAGCGATCCGTCAAAGGAGGGCCTTAATGAATCCCACATCAGTGACACGGAATGGAGCTAATGATTTTAGTGGAGGTGAAAACAATCTGTGAAATATGATTCAGGGTGGCGATCATGGGTGGATGAAGGATAATGTATGGCAGTGGATGGGACACGGTTGACTCTTTCTGAACGACATCTCTTGAACATATAACGACACTGATGCGATGGATTGGTAGCATTACCCCAAATACGGATGGTTTGGCGAGACCATGGTGATGAGACCGGTGAATGAAACAACCCAACCCGATGTGATACGGAGGAAAAGTGTCATGTTCAAGAGCGACTTGCTACCATTAAAGCTTTGAGGTTCTCCCAATTTTTCCCCAGTCATTTCTGACCAGTACCTCTTTATTTTTTTCAAGCTTGAGGAGGATAACATATGCTTGTTCTATAACCTGCCCTTCGGGAAAGCCCATCGCTATGTTTTAACGAGCCTAGCGATAGGGAAACTCGTTCTCGTCTAAAGACAAGTTTGTCGCTATTTAATCATTTTAACGAGTCTAACGACAAGGAAAACTCGGTCCTTTTCATTTTTAGAGAGTCTGAAAAGGTACAGAAAGTTAACTCCAAAATTCCTTTTTCGTCATCTAATCCCTTAAGTCCGAAAAAGTATAAAACAATACAGAAGGGATGAGTTTTCGATAACTTTAACGAGCCGAATAAAACAAGCGCTCGACCTTTTTGTGCAATAATCCCTTAGGTCCAAAAAGATTAAAATCTAGAGGAGGGATAGCTCTTCCGGTCATTTTAACGAGCTGGAAGGCCAAAACTCGGCAAACTTTTCATATTTTACGAGTCAATTGAACCATTAGGGATCCTCCCCAATGTGCCTGTTACATTGAAAGGGAAGACCATTCAAATGAACGTGATGGTCCCTAAGATATCAGGCTTTGTTCCTATGGATAAAGGCTTTGTTCCTATAGGGGTCTCCCAATATATACGCGACGGTACGTGGGAGCACAAGTCTGTATTGATACTTATCGCTTCACCGTGGAGGAATCACCCAACCACTCAACGCTAAGATATCACGTTTAATGACGCGGGAACACGTCTCTAGCTTAGACCTCTATGTGTTTGCGTTATGTTTCAATGCGTTGTTATGTAAATTCAATTTATTTGAAGGTTGATCTTGTTTAGCAGTTTGCCTTTATGGATCACCACGAGATGTATAGTAACACTCCTAAATGCAGTCTAAGATGATAAGCAAGCTTTTCAATCTTTCAACTTTGAAAATCTTAACTACTGAGGGAAAAGAAAGACATCATCTTTTCACACAGATCATAGAGCACACACTAATGCACTTTTCCCTAAATCAACATGCAAGCTGTCAAAATGCTCATGCAGAATGCAGGTATTTATTTTCTCTTTCTTAATGTTGATGTAATACAAAAAGAAAGCTGTTGTATAACTTTGAATTCAATTTCAAGTGAAAGCAAACAAGCTTATCTAAAATCAAAAGACACCTTAAGATTTACTTGTTTCGACACTAGAAATATATAAATTCAAACCATATGACGAAAGCAAAAGCTCAATCAGCTATGAATAGCAAACAAACTAACTCTTAAGATCAAAACGACACTTATCACAGGTCTAGATCTAAGAGGCCACAGCAAGACTAGTTTACTTTCGTTATGGGAAACTGTAAATGATATAAGAAATACACAAAGAACAAATACAGTTTCTTTATACAACCGAGGCGGAATAGTGGCAAGGAAAGTTGGTTTCAGATAGGCACATTGACTGATAACAGGCTGCAAAAACAAGGATGAAAACAGGGCAATAAACAACAGGGAACCCCAGTAGCACAATGCAAAACTGGTTCATCGCAGGTAGTACACTGTCAGTTTGACATTTAGCGTAGGTAGCCCCTTCGGGATCTGCGCTGAAATGCAGACTGCCTTCACAGTGCCTGCACTAAAGAGATAAACTTTCATTTTTCTCAGTTTCTGGGTCACAGATTGCTCAAAAATTCACAGTTTTTGGCCAAATCAGAAGCTATCAATCAAGTACACACTAAGGGATGAAAAGGAGGATGAAAAGCTATCACTAAGAGCTATTCAGAGTCCTTTTGGATCAGCTCTTCAAATCATAAACATGCCCAGAAACTGAGCTAGAGTAGCTGCCCTCTACTTTGCATTTGAAAGATCCAAATGCAGTTCGATTCGGTACTCCATGTGTTTATGAAATGAATAGAAAAAACACAAAAAACCAACAAGATACGATCTCCAGCGTAGTCGCCAATTTGTTGTTGGGAAAAGTATCCAATAAGGAATGACCCTATCCCACTCTAAGGGTGATAGTACCTCAACAACAATCAAAGCAAAGCTATTTGAGATTACTTCTTTATGAGATGTAAGAGAGAGGAGGAAGAGATCCACTAACCGATGTCTTCCGCTAATGATTGATCCAATCTTCTCTCCTTGCTGCTTGCTCCCAGCTCCTTGCTCTTTCACCGGCCCAGCTACACCAAGATCCTGCAAAATAACAAGAGAGGGAAACTACAAGAAGCATACATTCATAATTGATTCAAGGATTAGAATAAATCAAATACACAAGTATAACAACACATCATTGAGACACATGCATATAGAAGAACCTCAAATGCTTCATTAATGGAAGAAGTAAAGTTCAGGAAGTGATACAACCATAAGAGGCCCAATCCAGCATCACCTCCCAGCAGAAAGAAATCTCCTCTTCACCTCCTTCAAAGCAAATCACCCAATAGTTCTATACTCAAACCAACAGCACTTCCTTACATTCACAAGATTCCAGCCTCTCTAGACCTCATGAGAGAGCTCTATATATAGGAGTTTTGGAGAAAGGATGGGTCAGCTTGTAGCTATGAAGCTGACTAGTGTCCTCTCTCACTTCAGTTATTCTTCAATACTTGAGTCCACTTGGAGGTTCTTGCTTCCACTTGGAGATCTAGAGCCTCTTACTCATCACCAGTCGAATTCTCTGATCCAAGTGTCATATTGGAAGCTTCCTGGGCATTGACACCTTGAGGAATGACTGTGCCACTTGTCCAAACTCGCCCAGCGCAGGTAGCCTTCTTTGCAGTTGACATTCAGCGCAGGCACACAGTGGAGCAGTTGACATTCAGCGCAGATGCTCAGTGGAGCAGTTGACATGATCCAGAATTAGCTTGTTTTTGAGTGTTTTCAGGTGGAGAACTGATATTCAGTGCTGTGGTTTGCTGACCTTGTTCCTCTAGGGGTAGGAACAACATGTTTAGGGACTTTGGATCCCTTAGATTATGGACATTTCATGCTTCATGCTGTAAGGCACAAAAATGTCTATAACACTACTTAGATGTTTTTTGCATACATTTTGAGTTTTTGGGTCAGATGACCAATTTTTGTCTTGGACACAAACTGTTTGTAAAAACTTTTAAAAGAACTATCTATTTTACTTTCAAAGTTTTATTATGGTCATGTGATGCAATCCTATTCAACTAATGATTTGAATTGAAAATGTTTACTTTACATATGTCGCAAATGTCTATTTAACACATAATTCGCTAGAGAATAAGTTAATGTGTTTAGATTTCTAGAAATATGATATTGAATAAACACAAAATACCTTTCCAAAATATGAACTCTGAGGAACATGCGATGAATTGCTGGATTTCGGACAGTATAAATGCCAGTAAGTTGTAGTACAACAAGTTTTGAATCTAGCCTAATGATGATTCAGCATATGCCAAGTGAAATGGCATCAGAGAGGAGTTCAATCAATGCACTATACTCAACGACGTTGTTTGTCTATCAACCAATACAAATCCCTCTAAAACTCACTAACTCTCCGCTTTGAGTGAAAATGGCCCATGCTGTAGAGGATAGATTCTGTGTACTATGAATAGCCCCATCGGCGTAACCAACAAATGGTTCTGAAAAGTTTGGCATCTACAACAAATGAAAAGTGGATTACTTAATAAAATAAGAACTCTAAAAGAAACACACACACACATGCAATCAAATCATATATACAGTGAGTTTTACTACACTTAACTAAGCATAGTAACATTTAAGGTACAACCCATTTCGGGGCTGCAACAATGGAATCCCGTTATAGTCCACTAACTCGTAGGCACCTTTCATCAAAACACATTTAACAATATAAGGGCCCATCCAAAGCGGTTCAAATTTTCCTGCGCCAAGTTTATTAGACTCATGACCGTAAAGCAAGACCAGGTCACCTTCTGAGAAGACATGACGCTTGACATTTTTATCATATTGCACCTTAATATGTTTCTTGTACGCTTCGTTAGCCAATGTGGCATCATGACGGATTTCATCCAGATGGATTAACTCTAAGAAACGTTATTCTTCTTCAGAAGTGTCAGGTAGCAGGTCGATCGCGAGTTTGGGAGACGAGATTTCACATTGGATTGGTAAGACTTCTTCCAAACCATACACCAATTGAAAGGGTTTAAATCTGGTCACATTTCTCACCAAGGTTCGATATGCCCACAGAGCCAAGCACAAGATTAAATGCCAATTTATTTTATGAACTCTAATCATTCTTTGCAACATGCGCTTAAGGACTTCGTTGATGGCCTCAACTTGTCCATTAGCTTGTGGGTAGTATGGAGTAGAACTATCATGTGACAGTCCTAACTTGGTGGTCAATTCAACCATCATGTGATTGCGAAAATGTGATCCATGATCTATAACTATGGCTTGTGGTACACCAAACTTGGCAACCACATGGTTGAAGAAAAATAAAGAAGTCGTTTCGCCACTGTTGTTCAATGTTGGCATTGCCTCGACCTATTTGGTAAAATAGTCAATGGCGACTATAATATACCCATGCCACCCAATCGAGGTGGGGTTACATGTCATAAATTCAAAGCCCCATTTGGTGAATGGGCCAATAGCAACGACTGGATGCAGTGGTGTAGGTGGTAATCTAGTTTTTCGGTCAAATATCTGGCAAGCATGGCAACTTATGACAGTAGTAATGCAATCTTTGAATATGGTTGGCCAGAGGTAACCAGCATAGAGATTCTCTGTGCGATAGCGTAACCATATAAATGTCCACCACAAGCACCTGAATGAAATTCATTCAAAGCTTTTTCAACTTCCTCATGAGTGAGGCACATACGGAAAATCGTATCGACACCATGATGATAAAGTGTATCACCAATTATCAGATAATATTTGGCTTGGTATCGAGTACTTCATTTTTCAGAGCGAGAGGTATTGTGCCGAAAAGCTTGGGTTTGGAGATAGACCAGTATATCTCCATACCATGGATCACTTGACGAGATAAGAAACATAGACTCATCCAAGATTGATGCTTTTGATGTTAAATCATTGGAGGATGAGGGAAGATCGCAAAGTAACTCAACAAAGACAAGAGATTTCTTTGGTTTAGATTTGATGAATTCCAAATCAAACTCCTGCAAAAATGCTATCCATTTTGAATATTTTCCCCCCAACAATTGACATGACAAAATGTACGTCATAGGGTTGCAATTCGATATAATGGTAGTTTTAAGAAGGAGGATGTAATGGCAACATCTTTGTACAGCTTGAACGGCTACCAAAGCTAGCTTTTCGACATAGGAATACTTACTTTCTATATCGTTGAGATTATGACTCAAGTAGTAAATAGGATGTTCAATTCCACTTTCTTCTTGGATTAAAACCATACCAATGGTTGTATCTGTAGCAGCGAGATACAGGTAATAGTATTTTTGATAGTTTTGGGTATACATTAATGATGCTCTAATCAGGGAATCTTTAGGAGCATCAAAGGAAGCTTACACAACCTGATCTGAATGGAAGGGTACCTCTTTCTTCAATAGACGCATAAAACCTTTAGCCAACTCAGAATAGTTTGGAATGAGCCTCCTCAGAAATTTTTCCTTCCCTTGAAGTCTCTGTAACTATAACAAGTTTGAAGGTGGAGGAAAGTCAAGGATTTCCTGAACCTTAATTGGATCTAGTCAAATTCCATCTTTTGAGACTACGAATCTAAGAAATTGACCAGAGCCAACACAAAACACACACTTGTGTGGATTTAGTCTTATCTTATAGTGTCGACATCGTAAAAATATTGCTCTCAAATGTTGCGGGTGATCAGACCACTTTTGTGAATGAGCTGGTAAATCATCAAGATAAGGTTGAACAATGTTCTTGATGTCATGGAAGGCATAATTCATTGCCCCTGAAATGTTAGATACCCAGTCAGTAAGAGGCATAGGGAAAATGAAGCTAGCACACAAAAGTTTTTCAACCTCTGCTTTAATGGCAACGAATTTCTTAGGATGAACAGGTCGAAGCCGTTGTTGTACTGGTTTGACATCAGGGTACATTTTAATCTCATGTTCAACAATGCTTGAGTCAATTCCTGGCATCTCCTCGTAAGACCATGCAAAAATATCTCTAAATTCACGAAACAGAGCACAGTAATTATCAAGTTCCAATGGAGAACAAGATTTGTCGACATGAATGTTCTCTACAATGTTAGGCTTGGTCGAAATGTTTATAGAAATTGTTTCTTCTATGTTTGACAAATTACACTTAGAATCTACAGTATCTACTCTAACAGAATTCAACAAGAAATCAACAATTGATGGATGGTTTAGTTCATTTGAATAATCTTCTTTGTCATCTGGAAGGTGGGAACAATGATGATAATCTCCCCATGGTTCCTCTCCTATCATCATTGATTGGATGATTCCTTCATTCGTAGAATGTATACATGAAAAAGGATCTGAGGAGGTACCATATTCTAACAACCTATCTACCCATACAAAATTGAGTGCAGATTTGGTTTTGCTGCACAAGCCTGAAAAATTTATTGCTATGATAATTCAATGGGGCTTAACAGAAACACCCCAAAATTACTATCAACTTCAATTTGGTTGGAAATCCTCCTTAAATCAAATGAGGTGGAGGAAATCATGTTGCAAGTCTCTACTCTTGCCACTTCCACCAAATCAGATGGTGACAGGAGAGTAAAAGTACCCATTAGGGAAGGATATTTAAAGAGACCTACTCCAACACTTTGAAGTGACAGTGGGGGTCCGTGTACCAATAGAATGCTTCCTGTCGCCTGTGAACAATTGGAAAAGAAGGCTAGTTGATCAATGACTCTGATTCCACCCTTAAAAGGGAATGCAATAGTACGAAAGTATGTGGAACCCACAGCACCCATAGCATATACCCAAGGCCTTCCTAGTAAAATGTTGTAATCGACGGGTTCATTAACTACCTCAACTTCAACATTAACCATTTTGCCCCTAGTTCGATTTGCATGTTACTTAAAATTCGACATGGAGTATATGTTCTTCCATCAAAAGCTTTCAATGTGGTTGGTGATCATGACAATGGTAGTGAACCAAGTGTTTTCTAGTAGCTCATGGACATAATGCAAGTAGATGCCCCCTCATCAATAATAGTTCAGTGAACATGATTATTGAGATCTTTTACTTGGATTAGGAAAGCTAATTGAGCCAGTAACTGTGGTGAATATCTCGTATGGTTAAAGACCATAAGATTTGAATCTGTAGGATCTATTCTGCCTATTGCTGACAGTAAAGCTTGTTTCTAGGAGGGACAATTTTGCAACACCTTGAGTGTTGACATAGCTGAAGGTGATTGAGCAAGATCTTCTACTATGTTATAGTTTTGAGTTGCTCTAGCCCAAGGGTTGAATGTTGATTTGTGCACAACACCTTTGGTGGTTTTATGGTCAATTCAGGTACAATAGGCAGAACAAATTCAGATGAAGTCGAGGTCGAAGGATTAGGTTGATAAGTGGCCTGATTATTTGATGGTGACAGATTTCCATAATCTTTGTTTCTTGTTGACACCAAAACATTGTTTTTTGGCTTTGTGATGGAGAACATGAGTACTTGGGATGTGGAAGCATGATATGTTGCAACCAAATGTGTTTCTGGGTTTGGAAATGGGTCTGTTAACATTTCCATGTGTTTGAAGTCTTTAAAAGATTAGAGACCTCAGAGAGGTGTGGACAATCTCTTGTATGATGCTTGTCATTACATATCAGACATGGATAACGAGGTTTCCTTGCCGCAGTAGAGGAATCAGATGATTTCTCTGGAGGGGAATTTTCTTGTTTCTTTTTTTTCTTCCCCTTTTTCTTGCTTACTGGTTGCTTTGGATTTTTTCCTTTGTCAGATGACATGGCATTAATCTTGGAGGCAAGAGTATTTTCTAATGCATTGGTAGTTTGATTGGAAACAACAAGAGTTTGACTAGATGGTCTTCCTGCTGATTGTGTGCTTGAAGAACCGATCACACCGTCACTGGCATGAGAGTCCTTACTCAATTGTGGAGGAGGTGGAACAGTGAAAGCTGGTCGAGGTGCATTGGGAATTTTATCATAAAGCATGCTAGATTGTCTGTAAATCAAATCCAAATATTGGGCATCAACAACGACTTGCTCTTCTGTGACAACTCCAACTTTTGCCACATCCTCGGTGATTGATGGCAACAAGGATTTTATGAACCACTCAGCTAAAAGCGGATCGGGAACATATGTCTTAACCATTCGATGACGAAGCTGCCACTCATGAATATGATCTGATATATGGGTAGCAGTAGTCCTTTTAAAGTTGGTTAGGAGTTTTGTTCTAGTCTTGTATCTGATAGGTAATTGGAAGTGGGTCAAAAAAGTAGTGGCTAAAGTGGTGAAGTTATCGAAAGAAGCTCTTGGTAATTCACTGTAACTTTTAGTAGCTGGACCAGTAAGTGTTCTTTAGAAAAGATGAAGTGTAACCGAATCATCATTTAAGGAGTTATATGAACACCAGAAATGAAAGGTCATAACATGATTTGATGGGTCTTCTCCAGGATTTCCGTTAAACTTTGGAATGTGAGATGGTAACTTATGCAGAATTACCAGCCACCAAGCTGCATATAAGATTGGATCATTAGTGAGCCGATTTAAATCTAGTAATTCTAAAGTTGTTACAAAGGGCAACTATCGATTCAAGTTAGGTTGAGCATACCCAGGATATGATGGAATTGCCTGAGAAATAGTTCTTTGCATCCCGACATAGGACATCTGCATTTGGTAACCTTGGTATGGTTGTTGAAAAAAACCAATATAAGGTGGTTGTTGATAACCAGGTTGAATGTGTGGTTGTCCATAACATGTAAATCCTTGTTGACCTTGACCTTGGTAAGCTTGATATTTACCAAAACCCGGTCGAGCCTGTGAAAAAAGTCCAAATTGGTGTTGGAACTGCTGGAATTGGGGTTGTTGAAATTGAGGCTGCCACGATTATTGAATCAATTATTGTTGTTTTTGGTACAACTGTTGTGTATTCAATGGTTGTTGTTGTCTTGTAATGAAAGGTTGGCCAGGTTGTGAATAAACTATACTAGTGTGAGCCTGGGTCAATCCAGATAAGGGTACACTAGCCTGAGGTTGTTGCTGAAATCCAGAAACAAGTGGTTGTTGTACAACAAATTGAGTAATTTGAACTTCTTGACTTGAAACTTGTGATTGCAAGGTAGAAGGATTAGTTTGAACTTGTGACCGTGGTACAGTAGTAACAACAGGTGTAGTAGGAATAGTTGACACAGATTGCATTGGTTGTGTTGAGTACAAAAGCCTTGGTTGAATTGGCATTGTTGGTTGCCATTGACAAACTTTAATTCTAGGTTGACCTAAATACTATGGGATATTACGATACGGTAGTCCCTTGGAATGAGGAGGATATGGTGGCAATCCAGTATTTAATGGATACATAGGTGTTTGTTGACCAGATTTTCCAGCTTGATACTGATATGTAGAATCAAACCGTTGAGTTCCAATTAGAGAAGAACCAGGTAAAATTTTGGTTGAGGACATGGGTGATGACCATGGGGTAGAAGAAACCCCTGAGTGGGTTCCAAACAATGATTGGTAACCAACCAAGATGGAAAATTCACCATATAGGTGCAACCCAGGTGTGGTAGAAAACATTGAAGATGTTACAACATAAGAATCTACTGCAGCTACATCAGATGATACAGTCTAGGATGTTGACGATTGTTTAGCCATAGTTAACTGACCCAAAATTTGTCCTAAAGATTCAACAGGTACTTGAAAAGAAGTAGGATCAAATGAAGCAAAGAAATCAAGAGTATTAGGGTAAATATAAAGCCTATTTCCAAAGTGAAATGGGATTCGAGGTGTGGAATATTCTTCCAATTCCTCCTCTATGGCAATGAAACCTGGCAGAAGAACTTCACCGTCTGGACCATAAAAGATTTCTGGTGTTGGTGAAGTTGAAGTTTCAATAGTTACTGATGTCTGAGGGGTAACGGGTTTGTTACATAGTAATTTGTCACTGTCTTCACTCCGGTCTTCCTACTGTGTCATGTGTCCAAGTCAAACATGTTCATGTTAGAAAAATGCTCTCTAATGTTGCCAAATGACCCACTTTTCCGAAGGTTTCTGCCTCACCGCGTCTGTTGGCTAAATAAACACACTGAATGGCGCTCCTATATAGTCCATAAGTGCTGCCATTTCGGAAGTACACCTGATTCCCGTGATGGTCCGATTTTATGTGCCAGCATGAGGTTGCTTGTAATCTTCGGTGATGACCTGACTAGTTATGTTACTCAATAGCGATGTCAGCGCAGAGGATCAGTTATGTACCTGCGATGATCTAGATTAGGCAAATTTTTTTGAATAGTCGGCCTTCCAAATGACTCCAGCCCTGGTTGTTGGCATAGTTTATGTCGCCCTCCTTTCTCCGGCATGGCTGTTTTGTCATTTGTGCTACCTTCCTTAGAGATAAGCCCATTCTTCCACCTTTCATGGAGACTCCTTCTCCTATTTAAACTCTCACCATTGCTATATGCTGCTAGTTTTTTGGAATGGTTGCTGATAGTGCTGTTAGTGTTTGTGAATTTTCTAGATAGTTGGTGTGAGTGTGACAAACGTGGGATTGTTGATAGCTTGAGGAAGGTTGTGAAGTGCCCTTGATCTTGTGTAAAACTTGTGAGTGAGAGAGACTTGTGTTGGGAGATCCATCTTCAAAGCATGAATGCTTGAGGAACATACTGGATGGATCCCTTCTGAGAAGGCTTGTGACATCAAGACTTTGGCTGTAAGCTTACTCTTATTTCATTATTAATGCAATCAATGATGTTTTCCTATGTCTTGTATGTGATGTACTTGATAGCTCATGACTTCTTGACTTTATGAGTAAATAGATCATTGTTGTTCCGGTTACTTGCTTTGTTGTATTTCCTTTACATTGTTTCAGGTTGATTACTCATTAGGAAGCGTAAGCTGGAGCAATGCAACGGAACTCCATCGACCACCAGTTGAGGTAGGCCTCCAAATATGACTGTTTAAGGAAATCTATTGTTGATTTGTCCTTGTATGTGACTAGACCCACTCTAGGGATAAAGGGGTTGCCTCTGTCCGCAAAGGGAACACTTTTTGGCATCACAAATTAGCGACTCCACTGGGGAGCTTTGGCCTTTGTTCTTTTCTTGTTTACTCTTGTTTCGATTTTTGTTTTGGTCTCTTTTGAAGTGTTGGGGATTAGTTACCAGTCTTCTGAGTTTCCTGGCCTGATCTGGGAAATGCCCTTATTTGATTAAAGGATTGATTGTCTTTGATTTGGGAGTTTTGGTTCGCCTATTATTGTTTTGAACATCATCGTAGCTTTTAATTTAACAGTCGCACTGTCATCGCGTCACCCTTTTTGTAGTATCCTATTCATTGCGTAATTACGCTTAACAGTCGCGGCGGTTCTGTAAAACGGACCATCGCAGAAAAGTCGTGTACTTCCACGCTGACATCACTTTGTTGCTGCAGTGTGCTGCTTATTAGCGCTTGTTGCTTATGTATCACCCGCGCTGATTGCTGTAGAATTGATTTTTTCAATTCTTCCTCTTGAATCCATCGGTCTTTCTAGTCCCTTGCTATTCTCACTTGTTTGATAACTTGTTTTCCACTGTTCATAGGTTGGGGCACTCTCTCGTGAGCTTTGTTGAATGAATATTTTTTTTCTTGCTTTGTGACCTAGTTTCATTGCTTCAAGTCTTTTGGATCACTTTCGCTTGGTTGCTCAAAGATTCATTTGTAGCTTGCTGTTGGTTTGATTGATCTTTCCCCTTTTCTTACTTTGGATTGACTGTTTAGTGATTGTTATTGGACCAATCTTGGCATTGATTCAATTTCTCTTCACTACCCGGACATAGATTACAATTGTTTAGATCAACCATTTTTCCACATTTGTTTATTGCTTATTGGTTTCTTTTAGATTTAAGAGACATCAAAATCAAAAGGATTGCATTCATTTAGTCTATGAAAGTGAAAGTGAATTTTCATTTCAAGTTGCATATTGAAAAGCGAATGATTAAATCTCTCATTAGTAGTATCCGTGCACTTTAGGAATTGATGTTTGTTTGCATTGAGTGATTGCTTTGTTGTCTTGGTTTTCTTGGTTTGGGAATGATCTCTCTACCCTCCCATAGGTAGGTGTTCATTGAAAAAAAAGGATATTTCATTCATTCTAGTTGCATCCTAGGTTTTTTTATATACATACGGTAAGGCCTGAAAACTGAAACATAATCCAAGATCAACTCTAAAATGAACTGAATAAATCTAACAACGCATTGGAACATAACGCACACATTTAGAGGTCTAGGCTAGAGACGTGCTCTAGCATCATTAAACCTAGTCACTTTTGTTTCCACTCAAGGTTGGGTGATTCCTCCTTCTGTGACTCAATAGTGGTCTAGCATGGAATTGTGCTCCCATGTACCGTCGAGTATATGTTGGGAGACCCCACAAGGATATCATCCCTTATCCATAGGAAGCCATGTCTACTACCTTACAAGCCATAACGCACCAAAAACAACATTCAGGAAGATTGATTGTCGTATGGAAAGTCCTTGGTTTTCATATGACTGCCAAGGTGTATATGCAGTTTTACGAATTTGTCTGGTAAACATTTTGCCTTTTTCTCCAGAGTAGTCACTTTCATTCCTTTTCAGACTCCCTAATAGAAAAGGTCCATCTGAGCACTTGTCCTTTCAAGCTCATTAAACCTTGAAAGAGATAGAGTCACCTTTTCGTCCTTTTCTCAACTCTTGAAACATGAAAAGGTCAAGTTTTGTTCCTGTGTCATAAAATTTATTTGCCAACAAAATATTCCTGGTAATAGTTCGAGTTATTGGTTGTGAGAAGAGTGTCTTTCAAGCTTGTTCTTGATGGCCACATTCCCCAAGTATACCGGCCAAGGTCTTCCCCCAGATGGGAACCCTAGTCCATTTCCTCCTTTTGGAAATGTCGGTGCTCCATATATGGCAACTCTGTCCTTGCCTGGGTTAACCATCGGTTTGCCCGTATGGTTATTTTCAACCTCGGTGGTCTCAAGTGTCATAACTCCTATTCCACCATCTTCTTCATCTGAACCAATACATGTTGATTCTAAGGTTGAGCCTACGCCTTCTTCCCCTGTTTCTTCCTCCTCCTCTCCTCCTTCGCCTGGTGAAAGTTTCACATCTAGTAACCAAGAGATTAAGAAGAAGAAGATGAAGATGAAGAAGAAGAAGAAGTTCGATCAATGAAAGTTCACTTGTGCAATTACTGGTCCGAGTACATCTCAGGTCGGAACACCTTATGCTCCTCCGTAGAAGGTTAAGTTTCCTTGTAAATTGTGTAAGGGTGACCATCTTCTTCGTGATTGTCCTAGAATTCCTAGGATCTTAGAAGTATGGTCTCACGATCCAGCTCATCCCTCATCGTCCTCTAAAGCACATGGCAATGCTACCCTATCAACTGGCAACGATAAGAAGAAAGGGAAGATTCGATTCCCTCGTAGGCTATGTGAAGGCAACCATCCCCTTCACCTTTGTCCACTCATGGATAAAGCTTCCACCGTTTTGGAAAGTCTTATAGCTTCTTCAACCCAACTTCCCATTGGTTATCAGAGGCTCTCTTCAGACCCTCTCTTGATTGACAAAGAGATTAACTTAGATTCTTCTCTTGTCTGTCCTCCTCCTTCTAAGCCTGGCTGTGCTAAGCCTGTTCGAGACCAGCCATTGGTCAGGGATAGTTTCAACTTAGGTTCACCACCTTTTGATCACTCTGTTTTAGAAGAATGTCATGCTCATGTTCTTCTTGTCTCGTCAGATTCTCCCGAGTCCGAAAACGACCCTCCTATCTCCGTTGGTTAAGAGGGTCCTTCTTCAGTTCCTCTAGAGCATGGGGGCAATCATATGATTCCCCCACCAAGTAGTTTGGTCGTTACCTTCAACTAGAGTCACTTGACTGCTTTTCACCTCCCATCCTATGTGCCTTTCGAGATTACAGTACACGCCTACGATAAGATAGTACTTGGCACGATCCTGGATGAGGGTGTGTCTGTCAGTCTTATGCCCTCCACTACCTCGCAAGCTTTGGGTTCCACACAGCTTGTGCTGGTCACATAGAATCTGTTGGCATTCAACGGAGAACCCTGTCAACCTGTAGGGATCCTCCCAAAGTTTCCTGTTACTTTGGGGGGAAAAACCATCTATATAGACGTTATGGTTGTCCAAGGTGCGAATTTCAGTCTCCTCCTTGGTCGTGACTATATTTATGCCATGGGGGCCCTCGTCTCTTCACTTTTCTGTGTGGTTTGTTTTCCACACAATTGAAGAATGGTGACCATAGATCAATTATCGTTCTATAGTCCCCCAATGCCTCCTACGCAGTTTTTATCACCTCTCGGTTCTTGCTCGCAAGCAGTGCCTTCCTTGCCATAGGTCAATTATGTGGCTACCCGTTTCGTCTCCGCCTCTGCTGACGATCATGCAAATGGTCTCGTACATCATGTACTAGGGGCATTGGAACTCGATCTGTCATTGGTGCATCATGACATGTATTCGTCCCAGAGTGCATCTCTTCCATCCTGTGAAGACCTCTTGGGAGCCATGTTCTCTTGTGGTCCATGAATAGAAGTCTGAGGATAGTTTTGCTCTTATGTCAACCTCGTTAAAAAATGAAACAAGATGCCTGAGGATAGTTCTCTTACTGTGTCAACCTCATTAAAAAATGAAACAACTCCTCCCCTTCCCAATCGAGTCTTTGATTAAGATCTCGTAAAATCCAAGTCGAGTCTTTCCAAGATCTCAAAAGTGAACCTTCATTCCATCCACCTCGATGAATGTAATGAAGCTTGGGGGGCATGTACCTCGATTTGCGTCATTATGTTGGGGGCATGCGAACTTATAACAAGCATAGTTTTTCATTTCAAGCTTGTGTAAACATGAAACCGAATCCAAGCAGAGTTCTCCATGGTTCAAGCTTGTGTAAAAATGAACCCATACCCGACTTACATCTCATGATTGTCGTTTATCTGCTAAATTTTGCTAGATGAGCCTTGGTTGTTTCATTCCATCACCACCATCTCTTTGGCTAATCATATGCTTTCGCTTGATTGTTTATCCTTTCCTGAGGAACCGCAACAATGAGTGGGTTTAGTAGCCAGCATCTTGACCACTACATGTTTTGAGCAGTTCCACCATTGTCGGAACTACTAGTTGCTACCCTTTATACCACTTGTTCCTCCAGAAAAGTCGTCTTTAAGCTCTTTTCTGACTTGAAAAATGAAAAGATAGCCGAGTTTTCCTCTTGACTCGTTAAAAGAAATAAGAGGCGATCACCTTTAAGCTCTTTTCTGACTGTTTAAACACAAAAATATTGTTGGGCCTTTGTCATTTCAAGCTTGTTATTGGTTACGAAACGATGTGATTCCAACCGCTTTTTTACTTTTTCGAGTCGAAGTCACTAGTTACGAAAAGTACTCCTAGATCGTAATGGTCAGGAGGTTCTTTCGAGTATTGTTTTATACTTTTTCAGGCTCGAGAGACACAAATTTACGAAAAAGGACCCCCCTGGAGTTTTCTTTTCCGTGTCTTTTTCAAACTCTCTAAACATGAAAAAGAATCTAAGTTTTACCTATTTCGGACCCGCTAAACTCCGAAGACATTGGACTTGTCACCATGACGAGACTCGAGCTTCTCCTTCCTAGGGCTCATTAAATTATTACTAGGTTGGACTTAACAACAGGTTTATCATTGATTTTCTATGGCAGCTAGTCCCTCTTGAACATCGACACTTTTGCTTCTTGTCGGGTTGGGACATCCATACGTCATCATTTGGCCTTCCGTGGGTTTGGGTTATCATTCTACCCTCATTCCCTCTAATTCATGCCATCTCCTTCGAGCCTCTGATCCCTTGGTGCCTGAATGCTGCCACCCCCCCTCCGTAGTCGTGTCACCGACATGTTCAAGAGTATAATCCTTCTACAATTTACACCCTCGCTGTCTCCTCTAATACTCTGTTTTTCCATCTGCCACTTGTTCCTTATCTTGTGTCATTGATGGGGGAAGCATTATGGCCCTCCTACGACGGGTCATCTCCTGTCGACATCAGCTCATTATCCAAGAGATTGATCTAGAGATCCCCCTTTGGTACCTTAGAACTTGCATGCCTCAATGGCAAGTTCTTCTCACCTGACGGTCGACTTTCATCATTGGTCGTCGATTGGGTGATTCCACAAGTGTTCAACTTCAACTCCTTCTTCACACTTTGTGGATTGTTCTGGACAGTACCTTGAGAACCATTGGCATTATTGGTGGTTTCTCTCGCGCTTGTTAATGGTTTTCACCATTAACCATTAATCAAGTGACTTTCTATCATGCTCGACCTCAACACATCTATTCGCATGTTAGAATTTGTACTATGATCAGATGGGTTCAAGACCCTGGACTCAGATTACACATGTTCGGGCTGCGTGGATTGGTTTATGATTGCATGACTCATTGATGGATGGTTGCGACCATACCTTTATCATTATCATGGTCTC
This sequence comes from Pinus tabuliformis, assembly GCA_031772625.1. NCBI lineage: Eukaryota > Viridiplantae > Streptophyta > Pinopsida > Pinales > Pinaceae > Pinus > Pinus tabuliformis. The sequence continues at coordinate 1,689,145,686 of CM062820.1, forward strand.
ATTAGTTGGATGGCTGCGTCCATACCACAGACCTATTTTGTATGTATTTTGGATGGTTGTGCCCATGCCTAGACTACATGTACTTCATTATCAGAGATATCAATTATACTTGCATGTAGGTTCTTCTAGATGGTGTTATAGCTCAGCCAGTTTCATAAAGCATTTCACCCCTCCCACTCTCTCGGGCTTCATACTTTAGGGGGCATCTGTTACATAGTAATTTGTCACTGTCTTCACTCCAGTCTTCCTATTGTGTCATGTGTCCAAGTCAGACATGTTCATGTTAGAAAAATGCTCTCTGATGTTGCCAAATGCCCCACTTTTTGAAAGGTTTTTGCCTCATCGCGTCTGTTGGCTAAATAAATGCACTGAATGGTGCTCCTATATAGTCTAGAAGCACTGCCATCACGGAAGTACACCCGATTCCCACGATGGTCTAATTTTATGTGCCAGCACGAAGTCGCTTGTAATCTTCGGTGATAACCTGAATAACTACGTTACTCAATAGCGATGTCAGCATGGAGGATCAATTATGTACCCACGATGATCCAGATTGGGCGAATTTGTTCCAAAAGTTGGCCTTCCAGACGACTCCAGACCTAGTTATTGGCATAGTTTATGTCGCCCTCCTTATATGGCGTGGCTGTTTTGTCATTTGTGCTACCTTCCTTGGAGATAAGCCCATTCTTCCACCTTTCATGTAGACTCCTTCTCCTATTTAAACTCTCACCATTGCTATATGCTGCTAGTTTTTGGGAATGGTTGCTGATAGTGTTGTTAGTGTTTGTGAGTTTGCTAGATAGCTGGTGTGAGTGTGACAAGTGTAGGATTGTTGGTAGCTTTAGGAAGGTTGTGAAGTGCCCTTGATCTTGTGTAAAACTTGTGAGTGAGAGAGACTTGTGTTGGGAGATCTATCTTCAAAGAGTGAATGCTTGAGGAACATACTGGCTGGATCCCTTCTGGGAAGGCTTGTGATGTCAAGACTATGGTTGTAATCTTACTCTTATATCATTATTAATGCAATCAATGATGTTTTCCTATGTGTTGTATGTGATGTACTTGATATCTCATGACTTCTTGACTTTATGAGTAAATAGATCATTGTTGTTTCGGTTATGTGCTTTGTTGTATTTCCTCTGCATTGTTTCAGGTTGATTACTCATTAGGAAGTGGAAGCTGGAGCAGTGCAATGGAACTCCATTGACCACCGATTGAGGTAGGTCTCCAACTATGACTGTTTAAGGAAAGCTATTTTTGATTTGTCCTTGTTTGTGACTAGACCCACTCTAGGGCTAGAGGGGTTGCCTCTGTCTGTAGAGGGAACACTTTCCTGCATCACAGGTGATGGCCATGGGGTAGAAGAATCCCCTGAGTGGGTTCCAAAAATGATTGGTAACCAACCGAGACGGACGATTCACCATATAGGTGCGACTAAGGTGTGGTAGAAAACATCGAAGATGTTACAACAGAAGAATCTACTGCGGCTACATCAGATGATACGGTCTGGGATGTTGATGGTTGTTTAGCCATAGTTAACTGACCCTAAATTTGTCCTAAAGATTCAACGGGTACTTGAAAAGAGGTAGGATCAAATGAAGCAAAGAAATCAGGAGTATTAGGGTAAAGATAAAGCCTAGTTCCAAAGTGAAATGGGGTTCCAGGTGTGGAATATTCTTCCAATTCCTCCTCTATGGAAATCAAACCTGGCAGAAGAACTTCACCATCTGGACCATAAAAAAAATTTGGTTTTGGTGTTGGTGAAGTTGAAGTTTCAATATTTACTGATGTCTGAGGGGTAACTGGTTGATCATCTTTCAGCAAAGTAATAACTTCTGAAGGTTCAAATTTGAAGTCCAGATGTTCGAGTAAATGAGCAACAGTTTCAGTAAGAGGTTCTTGAACAACTTCAAGTTCAGATGTAACTTCTCTTTGAACTGGGATAGATTCTAGATTAACTTTTGTTTGAACTGATTCAAGTTTATAAGTACTTTGTAGTTGAGCAATTTCAAGTTGAGGATCAACTTGTGGTTGAACAACTTCGGTTACTATTTCATTAGGATCAGTGCTAATGTCCTCAGGTAATTGTGAAACCTCTTCTTCAAGAACAGATGTACTAGAAATGATTGGATTAATTGGAGTCTTTGTACTTACCGAAATAGATGATTTAGGTAACTCAGATGAAGAAATAGGAGTTCTTGATGCACTAGACTCAGTTAAGCGAGACCGCTTTGCCCAAATTGGTGTCAATTTAGGAGGAAAAGGTAGTTTGCTCGCTATTCTCCATGAATGATGGGGTATGGTTGATGTTCCTCCACAATTTCTGATTAATTTTATTATCAAAAAAGAAATAAACAAAAAGGGTTATACTAGGCAAAAGGCTTACCAAGCAACTGTGAACTGCAGAATACCTCCTGGCAAACCAAGAAGTATGAGCAGTCAATCTCCCCGAATGTTGTGTTTAGTGTATCCAATTTACAAGGCAACCGACTCAGTTACTAAAGGATGGATAGCAACCTAGAATTGTCCTCCCATATATACTCGAAGGTACATGGAGGCCCGGTCGGTATAAGCACTGTCTAATGAAAAACTACATAGTGAGAGCATTCCCATATACTTTACGTACTGTAACACCGCCATATCTACCTAAAGCTACGTGGACGAGCTATGATATACTCATGTACATGGAATGAGGTATCACACTCAGGATGTATTGTAGACAACTTAGCAACAACTGCTTTGTTTTATGACGCCGAAACATGTCTCTAGCCTAGAACCACTAAATGTTTGCGTTAATGACAATGCTCCATTAGGTAAATCAATGTTTATTTTAAGTTGATCTTGCTTAGGAATTTGACTTTCAAGTTCACCACATGATGTTCAATTTAATGATGAAAATCCTAGCTACTTACGGATAGAGCAATCAGATTTCTTTTTGATCAAAGAGGAAAGAGCACAATCTAATATGCAAATTCCCTACACTATTCCTTACCAGCACACACAAACTTTTTCAATGCAACATGTATGTATTTCTTTTTGACTTCCCTTAATGTGAATGAACAAAAAGGAAAACTAATGCACAATCGATCAATAAACTCTTTTCATAAAAATGATGATTTTGCGACAATTTATTTTCAAGGAAAGGAAGACTTTACAACACTTTTGTTTTCAAAGAAATGAGGAATTATGACACTTTCAATGAAAATATTAATCATTCGCACACATCATTCAATCAATCTTTCATGAAGATTTGACGACAAATCAATTTTTGAAGGAAAAGACGATGATACGACACTTTCTTTCGCTAAAGATCAATCGATAAAAAAACTAACTTTCGACTATAGACTGAAAATGACAAAGTAAATACATAAGGAACATTTATCAAACCTAGTGTAAGTAGGGCCAGGTAAGGAGATGAAATATATTTTCAGAGACAAGACATCACTGTCATTCAAAAAATCATTCAAACAAGAGAAAATTGGCTCAAAAACTTCAGCTCCTAGATAGGAAACTGACCCTCAAAGGATCAGCGTAGGAAGCAGTGAGAGATAGTGCGCTGAAGCATACTGGATCTATGTGAGAAGTGCATTTCATTGCATTGTGTCCTTCATTGGAATACGTTGGTGACAATAAGAAATTTTGAAGATAATTTAGCACAATTTTGGCTCAATTTTCAATGAAATAACACTGAAATTAAATCAATGACCACAAGTACAATATGTAGAAATGTCGTAAGAGGCTGATAAGCTACTAAGGTGGATGATTGGTCCCCAGTATGGTCGCCAATTTTTTTTGGGAATTTTTAGTGTTTATGAATAAAAACTTAAACCCCTAGACTAGTAGCTAAGTCAAGAACAACAGTGCAAAGCATTCTCTACTTTTTCTATGATTAACAAATTAAATAAGAGGTAAAGAAGCCTACCTATAGCTTTTGCTTACTCCTTATCTCCCTTGATCAATTCTATCACTCCTCTCCGTACTTAATTCGGTTGAAGAGTACCTACACATAGACATAATAAAAAGACTGATCAAAGCATATGATAATGATCTATTGATTAAACATAGCATGGAATCAAGTACGTGATACACACATGAAAGCATAAATGAATAACACAAGAATATGGAAAAAGATTTGAACACTTTGTTAGTAAAAGGAAGAGTTACAACCCAATTTTCTCGATTTAGCATCACTCCTCCAGTTTAATCCCATCCTCTCCTCATAACAAGCAAGACATTTTGACATCATTACAATACTTGAAATAAACTCAAGTCTCATACTAACAACATCTCCCTATAATTCAATAATTTCAAGCCCCTGATCACTTAGATGAGTGGTATTTCTATAGGTGAATGAAGGAAGTTATGCCATAAATGGTGATAATGAATGCCCTCCCAAACTTAGAATTTAGTTCCATGGAGGAAGGGATAAAGGGATTGATGTTTCTTAACTCCCTTCCTCATCCAAATATGAGCTCAAAAGGAGTAGATAGCCTTGAGAAACTTCTAGAGGCATCCAATGGATAAGGAATCTTTCAAACCCCAATGTAATTTCACTAAAATTCACCCAATGCAGGCCAAAGAGGGACCAAGTGCACTACATAGCACCCTATCAGTGTATGGTATGCATTGTAGTGCACCCTAATGAAGGCCTGCCTATGCTGATCTTCTTAGAGGTAGTTTCTAGATGATTTCGGTCATGAAACTTCTTGGGAAGCTAGGCATTCTGATGGTTGACCTCTTTAGGGAATGTAACAACTAAATTAGGGTTTGATGTGCCCTAATACTACTGATCTATATGTTGGGGTTGATGTGCCCAAATGGATCTGTAACAATTTCTAATGGTCTTCTGGAGGTCCACGGTCTGATTCGTTGCTATGCGCACTTGAAACCCCATCACAACCTATGGTGCTGCTTCCGCGCAACCCTAGTCGGGGCATAACTTGTATAATACGCATGTTCCTTGATATTTAATCTATGATTATCTGATTACTTAACTTTTTCATGTAATACTAATGATTATTACAACATATTCATCAATCATATCAGTGTGCGCGACAAATAGAACAATATAAACGTAAAGAAGGCAAGGTACAACAAATGCACAGAAATAAGAATCAATTTCTCTTTATTAATCTTCATTCCCGATTACAAACTCAACACCACTTTGCGCACTCAGCTGCAAGGGTCCGCGCACTCAATTGCGGACTCTACTAGGCCTCTGCATACTCATCTACAGAGCCTCTTCCTACCACTATGACCCAAGACAATTAGAATCCTACTCTAAGCTTGAACCATTCCTTTTCTTCTTTCTTGGCTACTTCTCCATTTACAACTTAAAGCCTCTCTCTATTTATATGGGTAGGCCGACATGACTTTACATTACACTACATTACTTTAGGGAGGACATCCATATGACTTGACCTCTACTTCACGCTCTGCGCCCGCAATTCGCGGAGTCTTATAAAACCTTTGACACAAACTTGGGCTTCGAGCCCCAAAACATGTTATGGGGGAATTCCATGCCCAACACTTGTCATGTCCCTGACCCTTTCACTTTACACACCATACCTCATCGCACACTTCTGGGCGAACCATCCTATCTTGTTTCACACTCTTCATATTAAGGAACAAATTTTTCAACTGCGCATAAATATGCTGAACTCCAAGGTTGGGATCCTATATTGGGGTCTCGTGCAACTCTCATTGAAACCTCCAGGGCCTCAACTTGAGTTGTTAGCCTCTGTTGTGACAGCGCGTTCCTTATATGCGGCGTTAATGATGCTACAAACCATTCATGGTGTTGTCCATCTATCAACGTCATGTTAGCTTTGTGAATTGGCACTTCAGTCTTTGATCCAACTCCCAAGGGGTCATGACTGGTAGCATTGTAATTTCCTTGAACCCAATGATTGACTGTGCCTCTGACTTTGGCCTGTTAAATGATTTGTTTAGCACAGTTTGAATATCTACGATCCTCACATTCAGATTGTCATTGGAATGCTTAATGTACTAGGTCAACATGTGATCCTGCAGAGCACTGACTAACGTTTCTTTCTTTATATTATCATCAGTGACTCCCTGTGCTTCCCATATAGCTTTTATCATGAACCAAAACTGGTCCAAATCTTCATTCCCTACTCCCTTAAACACTGGAAACTTTATCATGCTTGCCATATTGATTTGCGGTGGTGGCAGAGGTGGTATGGGCAAAGATGGGGATGAAGACGGTGAAACTGGCAGTGGTGTGGGTGTGGGTGGTATGCACGGAATCCTCTACCTTATCAGATTGATCACACTTCTTGGTGAGACCTATGTGAGCTCTTCCTCGCCCCTTCACAGAGGTGAAATCAAGGGGTTAGTTTCTTGTTCTGTACTACCTTTGTTTCTATAGATTCTCACACTTCGCGTAGCCCCAAACATCAATTTATTCACATAACCCATTTTTTACATAGTAGAATTTTAATCCAAGTGTTCAAAGATTTAATGTACTCACCTCACGGCCCTTTGAGGAAGTGGCATTCTACATCGCTATAGCTAATTGAAGTATCTACCACGAACTCGATGATGAATCCTCCTATAATTCGATTGAGCCAAATATCAACATCGCGTGTGATCTTATCCTTCGACGCTTCTAATCTGTGCATCAATTCTGGAGTCCACACAATAGGCCTGTCGAGTTTACGCCTACCTTGGCTATCTTCTAGATTCGCGATCCACTTGTATAGCTCAGTAGGGAAATATGCGAAGAAAAATTCATGGATCTCTATATATAAGTAGCAGTCTAACCACTCTTCCTTTAATAGTCATGGATTCTTGTTTTCCTATGCCGCGAACTCGTGGATGTTCCTGTCTAACCAATCTCCAATTTCTTTCTTTTTCGGATTCCAATGATACGACATCAGACATCTCTTTGCAGATCCTGGCCCCAACAATGGAACCATTTATTGGTTTGTAGGGACCTGACCCACGTTTGGAGTTAATTAGCCAAACAAATCCCTATATTACTGGCCCTTTCGGTAATAGTCCGCGGGGTGTGGACTGGGGTCTCACCTGGAGTAGTATGGGGGGGGTGTTGGAACCAAGTTTCCACACCCTTGAGATGTTTGAGGGTCTAGCTTGATCCAAATATCTGTCCCTGTGTGCAGGCTACTTCGCACACTTCTCTGGCCTTCGCGCCCTGATATACTTGCCTTCGCGCAGCCCTAACCAGGGGTTGTGGGGCTTCCGCACTGCTAGAGCAGCGATCTGTGCTATTCCCCTAAGTCACACTCAAGATCTTACTTATCTTCCTATACCAATTAGTTATATTCATGCAAATGGATGTCTTACATTATGTTTATTTATACAATACATTCATATGATTTCGTGTAGTAAATAAACAGTACACTTGCAATGTATACTGAATCATACATTATAACAGGAAAAGATACATAGAAGTATCGTAAAATTCTCTTTATTAATTCTCCCAGCGGTTACAGACTCGACCTGCCCTGCACACTCAACTGTAGGGGTCCACGCACTTAGCTGCAGACTACTAGGCCTCTGCACACTCAGCTGCAGAGCCTTCTCCTACTCTACGACCCAAAGACACACTTTACACTTTGACTCAATCTCTTAGCCTCACCACTCTATTAGATATCTTTTTCTATCTTCTATACTTAGAGCCTCACTCTATTTATATAATCCCATGCTCCACAGACCATGGGTAGGTATATCAAGCTAAAATTACATTACAAAAAATGAGGGCAGACAACCCTGTGACTCTATTATGACTTCCCGCTCCATGCCCACAATTCATAGAGATTTTAAAAAGGACTTCGTCAAAACTTGGGCTTTAAGCCCCAAAAAATTCCTTGGGGGGGATTCCGTGCCCAACAAGGATTAGAATTGAGCAGTTTTAAAAGGGAAAAATAGAGGTTGGCTTCATCAAGTAGTGTTAAGGAGGCATGCTCTACATTTTCCCACATTTTTCCAAATGAAAGGAACATAAACAACCCTTCTAGTTTGTTGAAAGTGATTGCAGCATAATGGAATTGTATACACTGAATTAAATTTGGTATTAGAGATATACAAACCTCCATCCATAAGAGAAAAATGATAGGGGGAACCCATCAACATAGTGAGGATTCATCAGCACCCTCCTGTACTAGAGATATTCACAAGGCACAATTGGATGGGTTTCTTTGAAAAATTGAGGGGATATGATGATGAAGTAGAAAGAGATTTGCAGTCAGCTTCAGCATGGAGATCAAAAGGTCAAAGAAGCTCCTCTAGAGATTAGCAGTATCATTAGGATGATCAACATCACCATCCAACACTTGCACATCAACATCAACTCAATAGAAGCATGCAGGTCTCTCCAACAACCATCAAGTAGGTACATGTATGCAATATTCTTGACCTCTTCTCTTGAGCATATTATAGTTACAAATTTGTTTTCAATGCATGAGAGATGAGGTTTTATAAGCTAAGGATGGGTTAGCAGTCTCAACCGCCTTCAACTAGTTAATTGCATCTCACTCCTTCACTCATGCAATATCAAGGAATGAGGACAACAATTAAAAGAATAAATTTTTGCAAAGGCCAAAGTCACCACAACAATCCAAGCCATCCTTATGAGCCTCATCATTGAGTAACTATATGGGCCTTAATTTACCTTAATTCACCTCCTGCTTAGTCAAGCCAACTATTCTCACAACTTATTGCATAATTTTGATTATATTTTGATTATGAGATGAGTTAGAGTTGGATATTTTTTGTTGTGGTATAGTGCGCATGTAATGTAGTAATAAAGGATAAAAGAAAGGGAAATGCAGGGATAAAAGATAAAACCAAGGAACTATGGTAAATACCTTGGTTAAAACTCGAATCAGATAAGGGAGAGGAATTACAGGAGGTAAATCCTCCTCATTTACTACCCCTCCATTCAAATTTTCCTCCATCAGCGGAAAGTACAAACAACCAAATCAGGTGTACTAGAAGGTAGCTAAGAAAGTGAAGGTGCAAACAGCCAAATTAGGTGTACTAGAAGGCAGCCACACAAGTGAAAGTACAAGTTCATCTTGAGTTGGGAGCCAAACCTCCCTACTAGAAGGCAGCCGAGCTAGCGAAAGGGAAAGCACAAGTTTACCATTTGAATTGGGAGTTGTGCCTCCCTAATTTTGGAAGGAATTCATTGGAGACTTCAGATGTATAAGTAGAAAGGCTTAGGACCTTAGTTTTTTTAGTTAGTTAGTCACTAGTAGTCAGTTACGAAGAGTTAGCAAGAATTCAAACTTTTGACTATAGAAATAGACCTGTAACAGTTCTTGATGTAATACAATGTTTTCATAATGAAGATGAGTTTTGTTCTGAGCCAGCACTAAGTTAACTCAGAGGGCTGAAGCTCTTGGTTTAGGGCCCGACCCTAGTAGCCAAAGCTCCTCTTTGTTGTATTGTTAAGTAGCATAGCTTTCTGTTCATCTATTGAAGTAGTTCATTTCCGTTACAACAGTAGCATAGATGCATGGTTTGATTGTTCATTTGCTTCAATAAGCTCATTTCCATTACAACATGATAGCATAGATTTCTGGTTCTATTCATTTACTTAAGTAGTTTCCTTCTTTTCTGTTTATTTGTTTAAGTAGTTGCATTTCCATTACAGCAGGGTAGAATAGATTAGTTGTGTTTCAGTCTGCTTCATTTATGCTTTCGTTAAATTAGCATGGTAGCAAAGGAAAGATCCACAAGGTTTCCCACAGGTGTCTTGGCCTCACGTCCTCCCTCTGGGACCATGGCATGAGGAAGAAACCCTGCAGCAACCCTAAAAACCCAGGGTTTTGGTTTTCACAGGAAGTTTGTTATTTAACACAGTCACTGTATTTAACACAGTCACTGAGCTCATTTCATATCACTCTGTTCCTGTAATGGTCATCTGCTCCTTCACTCTCTTCTTGTCATTTGATCTCCCTCACATCTCTTTCATTCTCCTTCAACATGAAAAGTTGAGCAGAATCTATTAATCCATGTCCAAACAGTTTTTAACCGTAGATCGCCTCACACAACAAAACTAATCAATCACCGCCCGAATTCACTTTTAGCGTATGACTTTGTGCACTTTAAATCCCAACCGTCGATCTACCTTGTCAGATCCAACAACTATCGCACACCCACTCACCAACCAGCTCGATCAAACCTTCCCCATTGATCTTCCTTGCTAGATCCAACAACCATCGCGCGATATCACGTGGATTCCTATCTGATCGTTATCCACCCGAGGGCACACAAAATTGGTGGTTTCCCCGTGCTACATGTCGGGCGGGGAGGCTAATTGCGTGAAATTTGAAAAAACTGCTTTCATCTTTGAGGGCATGCAAAATACTGTTTACTGCCCTCTAAACCCTCTCCCTCATTTCTGCACATTCCTTTAAGCGCACCAATCTCCATTTTCAATCTATCTCCTAATCTGATGACCATCGCATCACCCGATACCATTTCCACATGTTTATTTTGTCCATGATCTAATCTCCACCATCCATCTACCGATTAATCTTGTCTGTCCATATCTTGACTCCACCCATGCAATATAAACTCAACCATCCATCTTTGGTTGTTCCCATTTGTTCACTTATTCACTCAACTGCCAGTGATATAATCTCCACCATTCATCCTATAGTTAACCCTATTCCCCATCTACCTACGTAGCCTCCTGCGACCCGATCTCAGCCGTTCATTTGCCTTTCACCGACCGATCTAATGGTTCTTAGGCATTTTTTCTCCCTCACATCCTTTTTTCACCCATTTGACCTCTGACTACTTCTTCCGCTTAGGCAAAAAGTTAGCTTAGCTTCCATTTTTTACCCTTTAGTCTACTTTTGATCCTTTTAGTTCTACAACTTAGATAATTAGCATTAGATTAGTGATTGATCTAGTAATTCTGCTTAGCATAGTTGTTTAACTGGTTACCTAGGGTCAGCTGTGAGTTTAGCATTACATGATTGCTTTCTTAGTTTCGGTTGTAGAATAGCTCTCCCCTAGAATAGGTTTGCTCTCCTTCCATCAAAATCAATCTTCTTCTGACCGTATAGAAGTCTTTCTTGGAACCCTTGGGGTCTCTTGCTAGATGAGCAGTGACAACAGGCAGTACCTTGACTTCTACTTGTGTATATAGCACAGTCACCTCCAAGTTTATATGAACCCCAGGTTGATAAGTAAAGTTGGTATCCTTAGGAGTTGCAACATTCTTGCTGCAATACCTAGGCTCATCACTTTTTGGCACCGTTGCCGGGGAGGTGTCAAAGTAGGATCGATTACTTCTCCTTCTTCTATTTCTAGTCTCTAACTTTCTTTTCTTCTACTTCTAGTCTTGAATTTTCTTCCATTAGTTTATTTCTGCAAAAGTAATCTAGTTTCCTTATTTCACTTGTAATTTATTTTCTTTCCTTTCCATTCTGCAAGTAGAATTTCAATTCAACAAGTAGTTTCCTTATTATTAGTAGTTTTTCATTCAATTAAGCAATTTCATTCTACAAGTAGTTTTATTTTTTCCAGTAGTCTTTCATTCAGCAATTTCAATTCAGTAGGTAGTTTCCGTTTTGTTAGTGGTTTTCAATCAATTAACAATTTCTCGTCTACAGAGTATTTTCCAGCTTTACAAAAAAATCTTACAAAAAACCAAAAACATTTCCTCTCATGCCTCTTAGGAATAGGGATAATTCAAGAAAATTCTTGTCAAATACCACCACTGCATCCAACATTAAACCTTCTTTCTTCTTCACTGATGGTGAATTGGAAGACCCTTTAGGTGAGAAATCTTACCTATTTGAGGAACCTATAAGGGAAGAAGAAGAGGAAGAACCCATTCCTACTGATCCAATGGCTGAAAACCAAGATGATATAGGAAATAGAGAGAGAATTGAGAGTGCCTTCCCCATTAGGGAATCCAACGAGGACACTAAAATGAAGAATATAAGCCCCTCTGCTCTACCTCATTTCCATGGCTTGACCACAGAGGACCTTGAGACTTTCCTGTTTGAGTTTGTTGTTATATGTCAAACCTATGACTATACAAAGGATGAGAAAAAGTTAAAATTGTTTCCATCTGCCCTCAAGGATGCAACATTACGATGGTTCATTGGGTTTTCCTAGAGATAGCATCATAACTTGGGCTCAAATGCATCAGGCCTTTAACAACAAGTATAGGGACCATTGTAGGTCAAAAGACATTAAAGAAGAGATTTTTAGGATGACAATAGGCCATGATGAATCCTTAGAAGATTAGGAAGAAGTATTACAACTCAGTTACAAAAGGGCCAGATGCACACTTGAACCTAAGTCACTGAAGTTGGTCCTGCATAGAGGAGTAAGGGAGGATATCCTAGATACCTTGCATTTGTTAGTAGGAGGAGATATCTACCAAATACCCTATGAGGATATCAATATTGTCTTTAGAAACCATTCTAGGGAAACCAGGAAAAAGGTAGGAGTAGTCAATGTATGGCTAGTACATCATCTTCCAACTCATCCATCAAGGGTGAAATTGGAAATATGTTGTAGGACTTCAAAAGTGAGATGCTGCAAACCCTTGCCTTGCAATTGGATTCCATGAATATCAAAAGGAAGCAAGAGGAAGCAGAGGGAGCCTTGGCCATATTTTGTCCTAGATGCACTAGGAGGCATCCTAAGAATGAATACCCATTGAAATGTATTCAGATTTGCTCAGTCTGTGAAGAAAACAACTCCAGAGACAAGTGCCCTTCTTTACCTGGACTCAAAGCTGTATATCAAGGAACTAAATGGGTCACTGAGTAGCTTTACTACATCAACCAAAGGAGATCTCCTCGGCCTAGACCATACCAGAAGGGTATGCAAGGATCACCCCATGCATATTACAGACCCAACCAAACCACAACTATAACTTCTTGGGGACCCCCTCCTCAACCTTCCTGGTCTACACCCCCTCCTTGGTCCTATGCACCTCAGTATCATTCCCAGCTAGCCATCCGGTCATTCCAACCTTACATTTAGCCCACCAATGGAATACCCCACCCTAGGGGTGGAGGCCCAAAGTTAGCAGTGTTCCAACCCTATTGCCTCCACCACCTACCCAACCACAACTCCTGCACTCTGCTCCACCTAGGAAACCCCAGATTCCTCCCTAGCCAAATCCAAACACAAACAATATGCAGGCTTAATAAGGATATGATGGAGAGACATCATACCCAGCTTATGCTATAGAAATCCAGGAGATCAACCTAAGATATGGGAGAATTCTCTCAGATAACCAACCTCCCTCTCCACATAGGGAGGTTGAGGAAGAAAGAGAGGAAAGAAACCTTAAAGAAAATCCACCCTTTCCTGAAATATTAGCCCAACGACTCCAGCCTACCCCAGAAGAAATTGAACTTCTAGGAGAATTGAAAAACCTATTTGTAAAGATCTGCCTTCTCTAGGCAATCAAAGTTGTTCCTATTTACAATAAATTTATTAAGTAGAAGTGCTTTAAGCATCCAGGAAGAAGAAAAAGGGACACCCCTACCATTAATGTCGTTGGGCAGTTATCAAACTTAATGCTAGGGCAGGTAATATGTCTAAAATAATTAGACCCTAAAAACCCTGTAGTTGATGCGCACATCAATGGTACCATTGTCCCACACACTTTGAATGATCTTGGGGCTACCATTAATGTGATGATGAAGGACACCATGCTCAAGCTTAACCTCCAAGGGTCATTAAGGAAGACCACAATAGTGCTACAGCTTGCAGACTGTTCCACAGTCACCCCTGAGGGAATTGTGGAGGATGTGATGGTCTCCATTGATTCCTGAGAGTACCCTGTAGGTTTCCTAGTTCTACAGCCTAAGGCTAAGCTTATTGGTTACCCTATCATCCTTGGGAGGCCATGGTTGGCCACAGATGATGCCTACATTATCTGTAGAGTTAGGAATATGACCATCAAGAATGGGCATATGTCCAAACAGTTAGTTTTATACCCTCCTGCTCAACCCTCCTTACAACATGATCTACCTTTATGGTTGGAGGAGGAGAAAGAAGATGAGCTTTATTCTACCCAATTTTATGCTATGAAAGCAATCTAGGAAGAGGACAACAAGAGGAGGATGACTTAATTGAACACCTACTCCAAAGTCCAACTCCTAGTTCATTACCCTTAGAAGAAGAAGGAAAGGAAACACTGAACAATCATCAAATTGACTTATGTTTGGCCAATTCCAACCCACTCCGAGTCAAAACCATAAACTTTGGCCTAGAGAAAACCTTGAATATTAATCCATCTCTTTCTACTTCAGAAGAGGAACAACTATGCAAATTGTTGAAATAGAACCTAGAAGCACTCCCTTGGAGCTATAAGGAAATGAAGGGAGTACACCCCTCAGTGTGTACTCACCACATATACATCAAGGAAGGTTCCAAACTAGTTATGAAACCACAAAGGAGAATGAATCCAACCCTTAAATACATCGCCAAAGAAGAACTACAAAAATTGTTAGATGGAGGGTTCATTTACCTTATTTTTTATAGTGAGTGGGTCTCTCCTTTAATGTTAGTTCCTAAGAAGAATGGTAAGTGGAGGACTTTTATCGATTATAGGGAGTTGAACAAAGCCACAAAGAAGGATCATTTTCCCCTACCTTTCATTGACTAAGTGCTAGATGGCTTGGCAGGGAAGAAGTTCTTTTCTTTCTTAGATAGATTCAGTGGGTACAACCAAATCCAAATCTTCCCAAAATACCAGGATAAAACCACATTCACCTATCCTTGGGGTACTTTTTCCTATAGGGTCCTTCCTTTTGGCTTATGCAATGCTCCTGCCACTTTCCAAAGAGCAGTCTTGAGTATTTTTGTTGAACTAGTGCATGACGTTGTGGAAATCTATATGGATGATTTTACACCTTATGGTTGTGATAAACAATAAGCCCTGAATAATCTAGGAAAATTATTACGCAAATGCATTGAAATGAACCTATTTCTCAGTCTAGAAAAATTTGAATTCTTAATGACTGAAGGGACTATGCTAGGTCATTCCATATCTCAGCAAGGACTGTAGGTGGACCCAAACAAAATAGCCATCTTCCAAAGGGTCCCAACTCCATAAAAGTAGAGAGATGTCAGGAGTTTCTTGGGGTTAGCTGGATACTGCAGAAGGATCATAAAGGACTTTAGCAAGTTAGCCTCTCCTTTGTTTGGATTGTTGGCTAAAGATTCTGAATTTTTTTGGTCGAAGAGATGTCAAGAGGCCCTAGACATTCTAAAGGGTAAATTAACCACTGCACCAATCCTTAGAGGCCCAAACTGGGCCCTCCATTTCATATCCATGTTGATGCCTCACATAAAGCCATAGGAGTAGCCTAAGGTTGGGTAGAGGAGAAATTTCCTTATGCCATCTATTTTACCAGTAAAAACCTGTCAAAGGCTAAGTTAAATTATACTATGACCGAAAAAGAACTCCTGGCTATTGTGCATTCATTGAACAAGTTTAGGCATTACATTATACACTATCAAACATTTATGCATACTGATCATGCTACAATTAAATATTTAATGAACAAACGAGATGTAAATGGTAGAATCATAAGATGGTTATGTTGAAAATAGCAACAAGAAATGCTAAAAATAGAAGTGATAAAATATCACTTCTATAAATAGCAGTTTGGGTACGAATGCTGGATTGAGCAACAAGGAATGAAAAATGGAAGTGCTAAAAATAGCATTGCTATTTTTAGTATAGTCAGTCCCTAGACTAAAATAGGAAGAAAAATTCAAATTTGAAATTAATAGCTGTTTGAAAATAAATTAATTAATTCACCATGAGTTAGTTGTGAGAAATCAAACATGAAGTCTATGTGAGGAAATGCAACAGTTTCTCCATTAATTGAGGAAGTTATCCATCAGTTAAAGAGATAAGGATGAGTTCTAATTTGAGTTGTAATTACTTGGCTCAGTTAACTGAGTTAAGTATAGTTAGATTGATTGAAACCGTTTGTTTAATTTAATTGTGAATTCAGTTAGTTAATTCATGCTTGCATATAATTGCTGCTCTCCAGATAACTGAATATTCTCTAATAAATAACTCGTGCATGTTAGTTGAGTCAGAGACCTAGTTGAGATCAGAGGAGGGACAATGTACTATCAGTTGGATGAATTTTTCTTATAATGGAAACTCATCCATGTAGAAGGAATTATCTCCTTCAGGTTTGTGCAGTTATTTCATAGGTCACAACAGTGTGTGAGGGATTATTACACATAGGTGGCAACTTGAGGACTGAGGAGAAATTGTGCAAGGAAATAGGAGGCTTGGAGGGTAGAGGAGAAGGTTTGTGAGAAGCCTTTGACTGTCTATGAGCAGCAGAGGTATTGTACTGAGAGATGGATAGCTTGTGAGCTAAAACTTTTTGTAATCCAGAATATATTTCCACTTTTATGATAATACAAAGATTGGGGTTTAAAGCTGAGGCTTTCCCCTGGTTATTTCTTCTGTGTCATGTGTGATTGATTTATTCTTATTAGTTATATGTGTTCTATTGATCGTGCTCAATTCAATTAAGCTTCCGCATAATTATTTGTAGAAGTAGATCAAGTATTTTGCTTCAGTATATTGCATTATCAAGTGATCTACAGTGGGAATTTCTACATGGTATCGGAGCAAAGGTGATCAAAGCGGAGAATAATATACTAGAGGAGATTTCTAAGTTTTGAGTTTTGGGCCGTGAATTTTCAGAGAAGATCTGAAAATATTTGTGCAAAGTTTTCAGAAAAAAAATAGCAGATCTGGATTCCTTGCAGAAAAATACACAAAATCAAAAAAACAATCGACTGAATCGGAGATCGGATGAAGGAGATATCGCTGATTTAAAATCATCTCTCTGTCCAAAAAATTTCATGACGGTGGGAAAGATGAAACAGATTGGTGTGCTAGCCAAGAACCTATATGCACTTGAGGTACAATATGCATGCAAAGCCTTCAGGAGCAAGGCAAAGGTTAGATACTTGGTGGTTGAGAGGGAGAGTACATTACCTCTCAACATGTAGCGCCAAAAGAAGTCTTAGACGATTGTGGAGGAGCCACGATTGGTGAAGCAGCTTCAGGAGGTTGTGGAGTAGCCACAACTAGAGAAGCTGAGAGGAGATAGAGTAGAGACATATACTCATGTAGAGATCTCCAGAAGGGGGAAATTTCGAGCTAGGTGGGCAGAGGGATCACATGCATCCATACCTCTAGGTAGGAGGTGGGGCAATGTGGAGTGACTGTCCCAAGAAGGCTGGAATAAGGGGTGGATCCTTGAGGTACCCAACCTCTTTGATTCAAGTTTACTATAGGAGCCCCAACGAGGGGTAGCAGGACTGGATAATTGGGTGGAGACAGATGCGGATGGAGCGGCAGAGAGAGCTACAATGCAGGAGTCCCAAGACAGTGTAGAGCTAACAGGCTGCAACAATGCGAGAGGCAGAGGAGTGTTGCACCAGTGCAGGATGGCACAGAGAGGTGTGCAATGGTGTGAGATGCATGGATTGTTGCAATATCTCAGAGGTCAGAGAGGGAGCACTTGTTAGCAACAAGTAGAGCTTCAGCATCAGAGTATGTTTCTAGCCTAATAGAGAGGCCAGTTGGGAGTTTTTTTTTTGTTCCTAGAGTTGTTGGAGCAACCACACTTGGGAGAAGTGTTGCATGCAGAACATTCCAAAGGTAAAAGATTGGGTTCGAGTTGAATGCCTTTCTTATTGAGAGGGAGTGTTAAAAATAGCAATAAGAAATGCTAAAAATAGAAGTGCTAAAAATAGCACTACTATAAATAGTAGTTTGGGTACCAGTGCTAGATTGAGCAACAGGGAATGAAAAATGGAAGTTCTAAAAATAACATTGCTATTTTTAATAGTTCAGGATGGATTCCAATTCTAGTCAATCCCTAGTCTAAAATAGGAAGTAAAAATCGAATTTGAACTTAACATCTATTTGAAAATAAATTAATTAATTCACCATGAGTTAATTAGTTGTGAAAATTCAAACATGAAGTCTATGTGAGGACATGCAACAGTTTCTCCATCAATTGAGGAATTTATCCATCAGTTAAAGAGATAAGGACGAGTTCTAATTTGAGATGTAATTATTTGGCTCAATTAACTGAGTCAAGTCTAGTTAGATTGATTTAAACAAATTTTTTAAATTAATTGTGAGTTCAGTTAGTTAATGCATGTTTCCATATAGTTGATGCTCTCTAGATAACTAAATATTCTCTCATAAATAACTCATGCATGTCAGTTTAGCCAGAGACCCAGCTGAAATCAAAGGAGGGACATTGTACTATCGGTTGGATGAATTCTTCCTATAAAGGAAACTCATCCATGTAGAAGGAATTATCTCCTTCAGGTTTGTGTAGTTATTTCAGAGGTCACAACAGTGTGTGGGGGATTATTACACATAGGTGGCAGCTTAAGGACTGAGGAGAAATTGCGCAAGGAAATAGGAGGCTTAGAGGGTAGAGGAGAAGGTTTGTTAGTAGCCTTTGGCTGTCTATGAGCAGCAGAGGGATTGTACTGAGAGCTGGATAACTTGTGAGCTAAGGATTTTTGTAATCCAAAATATATTTCCACTTGTATGATAATACAAAGATTGTGGTTTTATGCTGAGGCTTTCCCTTGGTTATTTCTTCGGTGTTATGTGTGATTTATTTCTTCTTATCAGTTATATGTGTTCTATTGATCTTTCTCAATTATATTACGCTTCCACATAATTTTTTGTAGAAGTAGATCATGTATTTTTCTTCAGTATATTGTATTTTCAGGTGATCTATAGTGGGAATTTCTACAGGTTACTTTTATTGCAATAGTTTGCTCTAACTATTTTTGATAATCCTGGTAAGGAGAATGTTGTTGTTGACTTTCTATCTAGGATGAATATGCATGCAGGTGAGCAAGTAATGGTGGATGATCAGTTACCAGACAAGCATTTGTTTGCTATTTCAGTGCTCTCCCCATCGTTTGCTAATATAGCAAACTATTTGGTATCAACGCAATTCCCACCAAACCTACCCTCCAGAGAAAAGAACAAGATAATCAGGAAAAGTGCCCCCTTCACTTAGATTGGGAGAAATCTATTCAAACTTGGCATAGATAAAATCTTGCGAAGGTGTGTAAGGGAAGAGGAAGTCTTTGACATCCTTCTGACCTATCATGATGGGCCTTGTGGAGGTCACTTTTCAACAAAGAGGAAAGCATTCAATGTGCTACAAGTAGGCTATTATTGGCCTACTCTTCATCGAGATGTGAAGAAGTATGTTAGTCAATGTGATCGGTGCTAGAGGATGGGAAAGCCGACTCCAAGAGATGAAATGCCCCTACAACCTCAACTGACTTTCGAGCCATTTGACAAGTGGGGCATGGACTTCATTGGGCCTATCAACCCTCCTTCAAAGCAAAAACATCACATCATTTTGTGCACTGATTATCTGAATAAGTGGGCTGAAATCAAAGAAATCAACGCAACAATAGAAGAAAAGGTGGATGAGTTCCTAAGGGAGAATATCTTGTATTACTTCAGCCTTTGAAGCCTTGGTCGTGTTGTCATCATCACCTCCACTCTGTATTGGCCGATCATTCACCTCCACTTGATTGTTTACCGCTTTTGAGGAACAGCTGCGAAGAGTGATCTTGTTAGCCATCCTTGTGACATTGTCGTGATTGGAAAATTCCAAACCTTACCTGGAATTAACTCTACCCGAATCTATCACTCGTTCCTCAAAAAACGAGTCTCCTTTAAGCTCTTTTCAACTAACTTGTAAAATATGAAAAGATTGCCGAGCCATTGGCCTCTCCAGCTCGTTAAATTGACCGGAAGTGCTATCCCTCCTTTAGATTTTTATCTTTTTGGACCTGAGGGATTATTACACAAAAAGATCAAGCACTTGTTTTGTTCGGCTCATTAAAATTACCGAAAATTCATCCCTTTTGTATTATTTTATAATTCTTCGGACTTAAGGGATTAGATGACGAAAACTGATTTTTGGAGTTTCCTTTACGTCCCTTTTCAGACTCTCTAAAATTGAAAAGGACCGAGTTATCTTTGTCGTTAAACTCGTTAAAACCTAATAGCGGCAAACTTGTCCATAATAGACAAGAACGAGTTTCACTATCACTAGGCTCGTTAAAAGATAGCGATGGGTTTGCCCAAAGGGAAAATTATAGAACAAGCATATGTTATCCTCGTCAAGCTTGACAAAAATAAAGAGGTACTGGTCAGCAATGACTGGGGAAAAATTGGGAAGAAAACTTGAAGAAACTTTGTTGGTAGCAAGTCGCTCTTGAACATGACACTTTCACTCTGCATCCAAGTCAGGTTGGGTTGTTCCATTCACTGGTCACATCACCATGGTTCCATCACACCATCGACATTTGGGGTTAATGATACCAATCCATCATGTCAGTGTCGCCGATATGTTCATGAGAAGTCGCTCAGATAATTCACCTGTGTCTCACCCACTGTAATACATTTTCGCTCCATTCTTTCATGACTGCCACCCTGAACTGTATATCACCAGATTGTTTTCACCTCCATTAAAATCATTTGCTCCATTCTGTGTCATTTGATGTGGGATTCACTAAGGCCCTCCTATGGCAGATCGCTTCTTGTCGACATCAACTCATTATCCAAGAAGTCGATCTAGGAACAATCCTTTTAGTACTTTGAAGCTTGCATGCCTAAATGGCAAGTTTCTCACTTCCGACGATAGGTTTACATCAATGGCCTTCGACCGAAGATTTTGCGTGGTGTTCGATGCCAAGTCCCTTATTCACACCACGTGAATTGTACTACATTACCTTGAGGATCATTATCATTATTGGTTATTCCTCTCGCGCCTGTTAACTTCTTACATCAATGGTTGGTAATCAAGCGATGTCTTTCCATGTTAGACTCCAAAACATCTCTCACATAGATCGACTTGTACTTAGAGTGAAGATCGAACAAGATTGAAGACCACGGATCTAGTTTCATCCATTCGGGCTGTGATATATATTCATGAAATAAAGACATCAAATGTACATCATTGCTGCACAGATAATCATCCAATCTAAGGGATGATGGCTCTACCAGAATCATCAGTCTACACTCAGATGATTGTCTGTCCTATGTACATGAAAATGAATTTATAAAGTTGAGCATGGGAATTCCTGCCTCAGCTAGATCATGAAAATAATATGAAGATAATGTATTGTATTGTATCTTATTACAGGTCGCCTTCCAGTTCGAAAAAACTTCGGATCCTCTTGATAAAGCATTTCACCCGACATCAAAAGATTAACGACCTCATGCTTTAGGGGGCAACTGTTATAGACATTTTTGGGCACTGCAACCCCAAGCATAAATGTCCATAAACTAAGGGCTCCTAAGTCCCTAAAGGTGTTGTTCCAACCCCTAAAAGATCAAGGTCAACTGATTACAACATCTCCCAGAAGTTCTCCATGAAAAACTACTCAGAACTGGTCAAAACTGGACCATTTAACCTGCTCCATAGGCAAAGTGCATTGCATCCCACCTGAATACACATAGTAGGTGTGATGCATGTCAAAAAGCCCTTCTATGGGGTGCGATGGGTGAGAAGGGACAAATGGGAGGGTCAATCCGCAAGGTGGAGGAGCATGGAATCTTCCAGAAACCTCTCCTATGACACTTGCCTCTCTGAATTCGACCAGGGATGAGTAAGAGATCATCAATCTCCAAGTGGAATCAAGAACTATCAGGGAAAAGACACTAATCAAATCTCAAAAGCTGACTCACCTCCCTTGCAGACATCTATATATGGATCCCTCATCCCAGAGATCCAGAGGCTGGAATTTTGTATCTTGTAAGGAAGTGTTGTTGGTTTCTTGGTGCAATATCATAGTTTTGGGTGATCTAAGCTTTTCATGAGGTGAAGAAGGGATTTCTTGCTAAGAGGATAATGCTGGGTCAGAGCAACTGGTTGTAATCTTCTTTTCTCTTTCTTGATTATCAATAAAGCTATTCAAGTTTTCCTCCGCATTCTTGTATGATTGATGATTTATGCATTTGTGTGGTCAATGTACATCTAATCCTATATTGTTTATGATAATAGATCTATGTTCTTGGATAGTGTTATGCTGCTTTGATTCTACAGGTACTCCTTGAAGTTGGGTAGACAAGGAAGCGAGTGGAAAAGACCTACTAGAAGAGAGAGGAATCAAGCAAGGGCGCAAGACAAAGGTTGGTATCCTTTTTCTTCTTTTATCTGTTTCTCATAAAGGAAAACGAAAGTAGTTTTTAGTGTGTTTGTTTCTAAGGTAGCTACCAGCCTTAGTGGGACTAGCAGCTCTGCATAGACACTAGTTTTCCTGATAAACACAAGGGCAACATTTGTTGCATTAGGGGCCATCCATGCAACAATAGGGGCAGATGATACCACAACAAGGACAACTAGAACAACCGAAAGGGAAACCCTCGCAACAATTATAGAAAACCATGTAGCAGCAGATGCAATATGCTCTGAAAACCTCCCATCCTATGTCTTCACAAGGCCAACCTCTCCAGCCACAGGGATAGCCTTTGCAGCTGTAGAGACAATGTTTGCAGCTACAAGGTCAACCCTTGCAGCAGCAGAGCCAACCCGGGCAGCATCAACCCTTATAAACATATCAACAGGGTCAACCCTTATAATGACAAGGTTAGAGTCAAGTCTTGCAGCAGTAAGTCCAAAATCCTAATATCTTGGGGCAACAGGTACAAAATCCTTTTGTCTAAGGGCAGTAGGTCCAGAATCCCTATTTCAAGGATAGCAAGTGCAAAATCCTTATGTCCAAGGACACCAATTCCAAAATTCTATTTTTCAGGGGCAACAGGTTCAAAACCCATATGTTTAGCAACAACAAGTGTGATGTCCATATGTCCAAGGTCAACATGCTCAATAACCTCTTAACCCATATGTTTCTTATCAGCAACCTATGGCCGAACCGTTCTAAGGTATTCAAGATCAAAATCCTCCCTACGGTCAAGGTAACATACTGTGGGGGCAGAATCAAACTCGACATGACCAAAACCCTCCACTATGGGGCGAAAATCCTTACCAGTAGGGATGGGCTCCTCTGGTTGGACCCACTTATCGACCTCCAATGCCTTTCAATACTCAAATTTCATTCTTGGCTACACTAGAGTTGCTAGATATGTCTCCACTCATGAATGATCCAATTCTTCATTCACCATACTAGTCTTCGGTTCCATCCAAGATCCCAAGCGATTGTCCTAAGTTCGATGGGAAAGAAAAAGAAGATCCTCAAGCCCATGTGATAACATATCACCTCTGGTGCTCTTCAAATTCCTACATTGATGATTCTATTCATCTCCATCTTTTCCAGTGAACCCTTACAGGTGTTGCAGCCAAGTGGTAGATCGAGCTTCCTCGAAGTACTTACCATGAAATCAACTCTTTAGCAATGGATTTCCTCACACATTTCCAATTTCCCATTCGCTATGAGATTGGAACCTATTTGCTCTCATTTCTTAAGAAATATACTATGACACACATCTCCAATCACATCCATCAATAGAGATGTAGACGTCGCCTGATCAAATTTGATATTGTTGATCAGTTGCTCACCGAATGGTTTACTATTTCATTCGTCGCTCCAATTGCTCATGATATAGCTATGGGTGGATGCATTACCAAAGAACAAGCCATTTCTCATGCCCAATACTTAGATATCATTTGTTCTCAGTCTGGCACTTTGTATGACTTATTACCCAATGCTCCGCAGCCATCATTCGATCCATCGACATCGCAATCACAGGCTACACCTCTTGTTGATGGAGTAATTGGTTCAGTGTCCCAAGCCCCTGCAAAATCTTCTTCCAAACAGAAATCGGTCTCAAATAGTGCTTCCAATAGTTCCTCCCAAAACCCACCTAGCCCTGGTAAAACCTCAGAGGTCCACGCTGTCCAGACTACCACAGCAGAAAAATACTCAAAAGGTGAGAAGAAAGGAAAAGGCGAGGGTAAATTCTATGCCCCAAAACAGGGTCCTCCTAAGTCGTCTGCTGGTGATTCTTCACAATGGAAGCCTAAGTATCTATGCCTCATTTGTGAGGAGGATCACTATACTAAGGATTGTCCCCAATGATCCGAAGTTAGTTGTTTGCTCAAAGGGACCCCAGCTGTCCTGAAAGAGCCATTTCTGTCTCAGCAAACTCAAATGGTAGACCAACCTCAATCATATGCTTCCTTAGGGTCTCAAGTGTTCATGATGAGTACACCTATTAATGTGGCTACTAGATCAAAATATTATCAAGCTCCTCCTCTGACAACTGGGAAAGAGAAAGAGGCCACCCCTTCCTCTTCTAGCCCGAGTTTTGGCCCTCTTCATATCGAGTGCCCTAACCTCGATTCTTCCATTTGACCACCCTCTCGAGGTTTGATAAGGAAGTCCTCATTCAATCCCAACACTCGATCCACTCAACACTATAATATTGTTGAGGATTTGGCTCAGGCGCCATTAGTTATGTTGACTCTCGAGGTACTCCAAAGTTGTCTGTCTTAGCGGAAATCCTTGTTTCTGACTATTAGGGTCATTGACCCTACTGGTTCTAACTTGATATTTTTTGATTTAGAAAACCACGTTCCACACCTTCCTTATCAGATTTCCTTTCTCATTCAAGTAATCATCAATGAGAAAACCATTCATAGGACCGTCATTGATGAAGGTGGTTCTACGTGCATCATGTCAGTAGCTTGTTGGAAGGAAATTGGTTCTCCTAATTTTAACCAATCCCCTAACACTTTGGAAGCTTTCAACGGGTGTGAATTGCAACCTTTTAGTGTCTTACCCAACCTTGTAATTACTTTGGAGGGCAAGACAATGCACGTCGAAGTAGAGATTGTTGATGCTAATCTCAATTATAATCTTCTACTTAGATAGAGTTGGACCCATGCCATGCATGTTGTAGCCTTCTCCATATTCCCCGTGATTCATTTTCCCCATCAAGGGATGATCGTCACAGTTGACCAACTATCCTTCTTTTCCTCTTCCTCCTTGGATGGCAATGTTTTGTATGTTAAGCACATTGGTGCTCCTTATGAGAGTGTGGGGGTAGGTATTTTTAAAGATTCTACCTTGATGGGAATTTTTCTACACCCACCTCCTCATGTTACCTCTGTCAAAATGATCTCAGTCAAATCTAATCCTTTGGTCATACCTTTACCATATCTTGTCGATACATGGGGCAAGGTTATGCCACTTAGTTCTACCGAAATTAGTTACGTGGAAATTGTTTTGGCCTCAAGTTTTGTATCCTTTGATTTTCCTGTTTTGAGGACTGCTCTCGATACATATTCTCAATCCCCATGGATTGGTGCTTTGGAATCTCTTAGCCAAGAGTTTTCTTTTTGACGAGAGTATCATGGAAGTAATGTCTCTTGAGGAAGCACCTTGGAACGACACTCATCATTGTTCCTCATTCCTTCCTGGCCCAGCAGTCATGTCTACTAGTCTCAAGGAGTTCTCTTCTTAGTTTCCTTCCCTACCACTTCCGACATAGATCGTGACTCATGAAGTATGGTCGGAAGGAAATTTGGGTAATATTACCCAAATGATGCCAATTGATATTTTTGTCAGAGCCTGGTATTTTTGAAACTATCCATATCAACGTAACTTGTTCTCCTGATGAGATCAAGATCTATACTTGTCTGTTTCAAGAATTCTATGATGTGTTTGTGTGGTCACATGAAGAAATTCCTCGCATTGATCATAACATTGTTTTGCATGAAATCCTGACTTATCCTCACGTGAAGCCTGTTTACCAATGGCTCCACCTAGTGCACCCTAGGAAAGCGGTGGCTATCAAGGGTGAAGTTGAAAAAATTCTCAAAGTTGGATTCATTTATCCAATCCCTCTTACAAATTGGGTGTCAAATATTGTACAGGTGACAAAGAAACAAGGCAAGATACATGTTTGTGTCAATTACTGTGATCTCAATCGTGTCTGTCGTAAGGATAACTATCCCACTCCCTTCATTTATCAGATCATTGATGAATGTGCTGGGAGTGAAAATGTTTCCTTTATGGACGGTTTTTCTGGTTACAATTAGATTAACATTGTGCCGGCCGATCAAGAAAAGACAAATTTTATCTATCCCTGGGGTACTTTCACGTAAAAAATCTCCCCTTTGGCCTCAAAACTACTGGGGCTACATTTCAAAGGGTGATTTCCTATGCATTTCACGACATTCACAACATCGTTCAACCTTACTTGGATGAGCTTCCCGCTCATTCTCGTAAGCGCCAAGATCACCCTGACCATCTGTGGTAGATTTTTCTTCATTGTAGACACTACAAGATTCGGTTAAACCCACATAAATGTGTTTTCTGCATTGAATCCAAATGAATACTCGACTTTATCATTTCCAAGGATGGTATTCACCTTGATCTGCTTAAATTCAAGGCCATTGTTAATTTACCCCCCTCCCCCATCTTCATTGCACCAACTCCAGAGCTCCCAGGGAAAAGAAAATTTTCTATGTCATTTCATACCTAATTATGCTAGGCTAGCTCTAGGATTTACTTGGTTTCTCAAGCAAGGAATGCCATTTCTCTGGGATGAGGTTGCCCAAAAGTATTTCAACGACCTCAAGGCTATCCTCGTAAATGCTCCTTTATTTCATTCCCCACATTATCATCACGATTACTTCCTTTACCTGGCTACAGCCCCTAGCACCATTACTATGGTATTGGTACAAGACGATGACAAAGGTAATGAAAATATTATCTACTACCTTAGTCGCAATCTCCTCGACACTGAAACATGTTATTCCCATGTCAAGAAGTTGGCTTTGGCTGTCATCCAAGCTGTCCAACATTTTTGGCATTATATTCTCTTATGCACTACTATCGTGATTTCTCAATGCAACCCCATGACCTACATCCTGACTCATCAGTTGTTTGAGGGAAAGTATTCTAAATGCATTTCCATCCTACAAGAATTTGATTTGGTGTTTACTACTACCAAATCTAAGAAATCACTAGTTTTTGCCGAGTTTATTTGCTCCCTTACTTCTATGTCTCTCCCCACTGATGCAGATGAACTGCTCACAGACGAGACCTTTTTCCTTATTAGCACCCTTGACCCATGGTGTGATATCATCATGTATCTACAGATGTCCACATTCCTATTTGTGTTTACTGAGGATGGTCACCGATGGATTCGGCATCATCCCCAACCCTACCATATTATTGGAGATACTTTATACCGTGTCGGTGTCGATTCAATTCTTTATCGATGTCTTACTCTTGAGGAGGTTGAAAGAGTTCTCAATGACTACCATTATGGGGCATGTGGCGGTCATATGTCTGGCTATGCTACCACTCAAAAAATTCTTCACGCTGGTTATTTCTGGCCATCCATTTTTAAGGACTGCATCCTTGTTGTTCACAAGTTCCATGAATGCCAAAATTACCAGCACAAGATGCACGCCCTACCTGGGTTCCCACACAGTTCTATTAGCATTCCATGATGGCCTCAACAATGATAGTTTTAAGTCTCTTCCCTTTAGTCTTCACACTAAACCAAATTCACACTTCTCCCTCACACACAACTAGAGAGCTACAACTATGGGTAACTTGTTGATCACTCCAAACTTAATTACCACTAGCACACCAACACTAACACTAGCTTGTGCTTGGTAAAAAGGGAGGTTTATATAGTGTTGTAGCATCTGTTGTCCTTTTAATTTTATTTTTAGTTTTATTACAAAAATGAAAAAAATAAAATATTATGTTGTAGCGAAATAAGGGGAAAAGCGGAAATTTGAAAGAAATAACTTATTTTATTTTATTGATGACTTTGAATGTGAGAAACCCACGAGAAGATCTAAGTCGTTCACTTGGAAGGAAACAGATCCAATGACAATCGTGTGGGTAAATATAACGAATTTTATTTCAGAAATCGGACGCGATGGTGCATGAAATGTAGTTTAATACATTGAAGTTCGGATTAATCGCAATGATCCATCGAAAGGGACGAGATCTGATGGATATCACATCAAAAATTAATCAGGTTTTATTTTTAAAATTGGACCCGATAAATCATTAACTGGGAGTTTTATTTCTTATCAGGTCTGTGTGGGAGTCAAACGGTTGTTGAAAAAATGGACACGATAAGGTTTTGTTCAACAAGTTTAAAGTTTCGTTGAATTTTGAAGGATCAGGCCATCCATTGACTGGGTGATCGGATGGTGATCGTGCACAGCTCAGGCGGATGTGATAAGTTTATGAACCAAAGTCTAAATCCTTTTCAGTTCCGTGATTTTCCATATTTCACGTAAATCAACCGATTTCGTTGTTTTAGCAAAATAACCAAAGTTAGAGACGAACAACTAAAATTCCAAAGGAAATGGTAATTAGTCAGGTTTCTTTGTGTTTCCGTCGATCAGAACACTCCTTATACATACATGGGCCCAACTCCTTGCATGGAGTTTTGTTAAAATGCAGTTTGTTGTCTTAAAATAGTTTAACCATTATCAGAACATCTATAGAGAAACTTCATCAGTAACCAAGTCACAAATCTGAACAATGAACAACCATTCTAAATTTTGTTACTTCTTGTTATTTTATTTTCTTGGGAATGAGGTGTCTTTTACCCTCTAATGCAATATTCTGTAGTGATTTTTACTTTAGACAGTTAGTAGATAATTAAGCAGTCTGATAGTTTTGGTGATTACCAACTGTCTCATAATGTATAAAAGGGGAAAATTTATAGAGAAAAGGTTTGAACTTTGGAGAACCTGGAGACTAGGCCACTGTATTCTTGATAAAACCATTGATTAATGAAAGAATCTGAAGTTTTCCACACATTGTTGGGTATGACTTTGTGACTTCTCTATTATGTGTCATCATATGTTTTCTTCCTTCAAGTATGGTAATGAATCTGTAGGTCTTTATTTGCTTATGTAAATGAAGTTAAAATCCCTTAAAATAGTGCTCCTATACTTGAACTTCCTACCTCTGTAATTCTTCTAAGTTACAGATAGTAGTTTCTATGTAAGATAACATATTATCTTTAACTTCTCCAAGTGTCGCAGGTAGTAGATTCTGTGTAAAACAACATATTGTCTCTGACTTCTTGAGCTTTCTTCATTCATCATTTATATTCAGCAATCAAATGGCATTCTGAGATTTTCATGTCACCTAAGTATTAAGGGTTACAAACCAAGACTTTCAGGTCCTTCATTTGAGAATACAACATACAATTAAGTGACAAACAAGTGACAATAATTATAAACATTAATGTCTTAAGCACAATTTCTACATAGCCGGGAAATTGGTTACTTAAGGGACAACATGAATTAGCATCATTGCCGGGGAGAGAAGACAATAACACTTTTCCCTAGGTTTTCAATATTTTCCTCTCGTTGTTCAATGAGGAGGAAATATTTGGTTGTTTTGAACAAAAGCAACAACTCTGGCTCCAAATAGGCCTCATACAAGTTCAGATACTTCACAACAGGTTCAAGCCCTTTCAGATCCTGAGAGGCTAGTTTCCAAGAGGGTTGGAAGGCCTAAAACTCCAGTTACACCAAGTTCTACACTGTATGCACCTAGCAGCAGTTCATCACATCTTTCATCCAAACATTCATCTGACCAAGAGTCACCTTTTACATCCAATTCATTTCAAGAACCCAACTGTCAAGAACAATCTCTAGAGTTTGTTTCTTTTTTAGCATCTGCTATAGTTATTCAGCCTGAACCTATAACTACATTGCCATCTTCTCATATTCCATATACTCCTCAATCAAGTTCAACATCTTCTAGTAATCAAGGTTCAATAAATTCATTACAAAACATGGTAGCACCTCCCTTCTTGATGAATAGGTATGCACCTATTCAATTGCCACAACAATTGAATCAAATTCCACAAGAATACTTGAAGATTCTTCCTCGTTTTAGAGGGGAGCATGAACAGATAATAGAGAATCATATATTAGTATTTTGTAATTTTGCAGAAAACCTAAATGTTGAACACCTGGATGTTTTTCTAAGGCTTTTTTGTCCAATCCTTGGATGGAGAAGCAAGAAAATCATTTAAAGGGCTTCCTAATAACTCTATTCCTACATGGGAAGAGATGGAGCGCTTGTTCACCCAGAGATTGGGAGAGAAAAGAGACCATGGGTATTCACTCACAGAGTTTAATGCTATCAAGAAGAATTCTGATGAAAGTGTTGTTGAATTCATCAGAAGGTTTAATAAATTGTACAATAGTCTTCATCGATATTCAGCCCCCTCCTGCTGGTGCAAAAATATCTTTTTCAGGGGCTTTTGAGTCAAATTTTGGATTTACATTGAGGGAGCGAAGATCTGCAACCCTTGATCAAATCCAAACTGATGCATTAGAGATAGAAGTAAATCTTGTGGCTACAGGTAAAACACCAGAGTCACAGCCCATCCAAGATAAGGGAAAGGATAAATTAGAGTCCTCTCAAAGTCAAACATTAGAGGATATGAGTAATGGAATTAAAAATTTGTGGAATAAATTGATTAAATTAGAGTTGGAGAGTAAGAATTCTCAGAGGAATGCACAATAGAATAGAAATTTTAATCCTCAATATAGAAGAAAGCCTCTGCAAATTTTTCAAAAGGAGAGAAATGATCAAGATCAGATTCAAGCACCACTTTATATAGAACCAGATCCTCATGAAATACTAGAGCATTCCAAGGACCATGATGATTAGATTTCCACATTGTATGTAGTAGATGAAGATGAATTGGGTATTGAGGGAGAAGAATATGAATATGTTGAAACAAATTCCATTTATGATGAGAATGAAATTGATGAGTATTGGAAGCAGTGTTCTAATTTTATGCAGGAAGAACTACATAAAAAATATGACTTGAGATCAAGGAAAAGGTCAAGAAGTCAAGAAGATGAAGGTGAGCAGCAAGTTCCAACAACCTTACAAAAGGAGACTCCACAAGAACCAAAGCCTACAAAACAATTGAATAAAGGAAAGTAGTAGCAGAATACAAGTAGCAAGACTCAAATGCTTCAAGGTGAGCCTTCTCAAGACCAAAGTGAAAAATTCACTTTAGAAAAACTTGTTTCCATTCCACAAGAGATTTCATTCATGAAGAGAGGTGAAGATGAAAATGTAAGGAATACTAAAAAAGGTCATGTGTTTAGTCTAACTAAAGAATTAGAGAAAATCATAATTCAAATGCCCCTCACAGAGTTGGTCAAAAAAACGATTTATCATAGAGAGATCGTTGAGTTTATCAATCTAAGAGAGAATGTGAATGTAAATGACACTGTGAATCTACAAGAAGATAAACCAATACTGGTTTTTGGTCCACATGTGGAGGAGGTGGATTCTTCAACCCCTCCTTTCTACATTTCTCTATTGATTAATGATTTCCTCTTGCACAATTGTATGTTTGATTCAGGAGCTTCACATAACCTTATGCCATTATCAGTGATGAAACAACTAAACCTACAAGTTACTAAAACTTACAGAGACTTGTATTTTTTTTATTCAAATAAAGTCAAGTGTCTGGGGGTCATTAAAGATATTATGGTGTCACTAGCCAAGATCTCAGCTAGAAGATTGGTAATGGATGTAGTGGTAGCAGATATCCCTACTAGGTTTGGAATGTTGCTATCTAGGTCATGGGGAGCCAAATTGGATGGTGTTTTGAAACTATATTTTACATATGCTGTTATACCAATTTTTGGTGGAGAAGAAAGGAGGTTGTATAAAGAAACCAGATTTGTAAAAACAATGACAAAAAATGGGGCATGTAATTCACCTGTATATAGTCAAGAGAAAGATGTTTTTTCTTGCTTTGTGTTGCATGATAATGCAGAATTGGTTGAAGATAACCAGAGGTAGCTTGCTTCAGCCAGTGTAAATACAAAGTTGCAAAATGAAGGGGTGTGGAAGTGCTTCTTTGATGGAGCATATTCTAAGGAAGGAACAGGTGTTGGTTTCCTTCTAATTGCACCTGGAGGTAATATGTCCCCTTTTTCTTTTAAATTGGAGATTGAAGAAACAAAAATGTTTTAGAATATGAGTCCTTGATCATTGTTGTGCAAACAACAAAACAAATGGGAGTCAAGTAAATTTCTATCTTTGGAGATTTAGAGCTAATTATAAAGCAAATAAAGAACCATTGTCAGACAAAAAACCCTAGGTTTAGGGCATACAAAAACGAAGTGTGGGATTTGGTTGAGAACTTCTTTGAAGCTTTCAACATTTAGTTCATTCCAAGAGATGGAAACAGATTAGAAGATTCTTTGGCTGTGTCTGCTAGTACTTTTAGGCCTCCTATTAATCCGAAGCTAAGATATGAGGTTGAAATGAGGCACAGGCCTTTTGTTCATGATAATATAAAGCACTACCATATTTTTGAAGATGATCAGTAGATTAAGGAATTCTTGACTATGATTGAATATTTCAGGGCACAGAGAATGATCAAGATAAAGATGAAGGAACAGAAGGTGTGGAGGTAAGTGGTTTGAAAAATTCTATACTTCATCAAAAGATTATTCAATTGAAAGATAATACTCTACAAAGGGGACTTGTCCC
Organism: Pinus tabuliformis; assembly: GCA_031772625.1. Lineage (NCBI taxonomy): Eukaryota > Viridiplantae > Streptophyta > Pinopsida > Pinales > Pinaceae > Pinus > Pinus tabuliformis. Next base: position 1,689,178,251 of record CM062820.1, read on the forward strand.
TCTTGAAATACTTTTTAACTCCAATGATGTAGTTGTTAGTTCACAAAAAATTCCACAGGATGAGCAGATTCAAGCTTACAATATTGGAACCCTGGAGGAGCCTAGGTTATTCAAATTATTCAATGGAGTTCCACCTAATTATAAGGAGAGATATATTAAACTTTTCAAGGATTATGTTGATGTTTTCTCTTGGTCCTATAAGGATCTTAAAACATATGATGTAAGTATTATTTAGCGCAATATTCCCTTGAAAGAGGGGATTAAACCATTTAGGTAGAAGCTCGGGCAAATAAACCCTCTGCTTTTATCATTGATCAAGAAAGAAGTCAAAAAGTTGCTTGATGCCAAGATTATAGTTCCACTCAGGTTCTTTGACTGGGTGGCCAATTTAGTGCATGTAAGGAAGAAGAATGGAGAGATAAGGCTATGTGTAGACTTTAGAAATCTCAACAGGGCTTCCTTCAAAGATAACTATTTGTTACATAAAATGGGTCATGTGCTGCAGAAGGTAACAAGATCATTCAAGATGTCAATGCTGGATGGGTTTTCTGGGTATAACTAGGTGGTTGTGGATAAAGAAGATCAGAAGAAGACTGCATTCACAACTCCTTGGAGAACCTTTATGTATGCTAGAATTCCTTTTGGGTTGATGAATACAGTTACTAGATTTCAAAGGGCTATGGAACTTACTTTTGTGGGAGATAAGTTTGTACTGATATACTTGGATGAAATCATTGTTTTCTCTAAGCTTGATGAGGAGCATTTGGACCATCTAAAAAATAATTTTGAGAAATGTAGAAGATTTGGGCTTTCCTTTAATCCTAAGAAGTCCATTTTTCTCTATAGGAGGGAAAACTGTTGAGGCACATTGTTTCTAGAGATGGAGTGAAGATAGATCTAGCAAGGGTGCAAGCTGTGCAGAAAATACCTTTTCCCAGGAGTAAGAAGGACATTCAAAAATTTATGGGAAAAATGAACCTTTTAAGGAGGTTTGTGTCCAATTATGCATAAATCACAAAAGAAATTACTAATATGTTGAAGAAAGATAATGAAGTGCATCGGACCAAGGAAGCCAAAGAGTCATTCCCCGGGATTAAAGAAGCATTGAAAGCTACTCCTGTCCTAATAAGCCCCGATTATAAAAACCTTTCAATTTTTTTTCATTTGCATCACCTAATTCAATAGCTGTTGTTTGGTTGTAGAAAAGTGATGAAGAAAAGGAGCAGTTAGTTGCTTTCTTTATCACGATTCTCAGAGATGCTAAACTAAAGTACAATATTCTTTAAAATTAGGTATATGCTTTGGTAAAAGCCCTAAATTCCTTTAGGACTTATGTACTGCAGTCACAGATCATTGCTTATGTGTCAAATGCTGCAGTAAAAGATGTCTTAGCTTAGAGTGATGTAGAAGGCAAAAGAGGAAAATGACTAGTGAAGATCCAAGAGTATGACTTGGACATAAAGCCCACAAAGTTGGTGAAAGGGCAAGGATTGGTGAAGATGTTGATAGAGTCAAACTTTCAGGCATTGGGAATCAAGTTGTTGACACCTGTGAATGAAGAAATAATTGAAGAAGGTGAAGAAAAATCAGGCTCGGGTATGAAGATCAGGTATAATTTTTTATGTTCAGAATGGTACAAGCACATATTCCATTATTTGTGTTTCCTCTATTGTCCTCAATCTTTGGATAGAGGAAAGTATAGATCATTAAAGATCAAATCCCAACCATATGTGATAGTTGACGACAGATTGTAATGGAAGGATCGTGTAGGAATTTTGTTGTTATGTCTAACAGAGGATGAATTTACAGAGACCATTAAAGATTATCATGAGAATTTATGTGGAGGAAATTATAGTTGGAATGCTACTGCACACAAAATCCTCCAGGCGGGGTTTTATTGGCCTACTCTATTTGGTGATACATATAAGTTTGTTAGAAGCTGTTAGAATTGTCAAATTTTTGCTCAGAAGAAGAGGTTAGCTCCCTTGCCTCTGATTCTAATTTTCATAGAAAAACCATTCAGACAATGGGGACTGGACTTTGTTGGAGAGATCAATCCACCTTCAAGTGGAGAGCACAAGTGGGTTCTCACAACTATTGATTATTTCACCAAGTGGGTAGAAGCTATACCTACTAAAAGAGAAAATGACCAGGTGGTGATGAAGTTCTTGGAGGAGAATATTTTCAGCAAATTTGGATGCCCTGTCAAAATCATAACAGACAATGCTCAAGTCTTCAATTCAAGTAAGTTTATTGCTTTTTGTCTAAAGTATAATGTTATTTTATCCCATTCAATGGCTTATAATCCACAAGGAAATGGATTAGCTGAATCCACTAACAAGACTTTGATGAAGATCCTTATGAAAACTATTGCAGAGAACCAGAAAGACTGGGATTCTAAGTTAAATTTTGCTCTATGGGCTACAAGAGTGACTACAAGAAGGTCCATAGGAAAATCACCTTTTGAGTTAATGTATGGAACTCAAGCTCTATTCCCGAGTCAGCTTGTGAAGCCTATAATTGCAATGATTCAGGAGGCAAAAGAATAGCCCAATGATTTGATAAGAAGAATTAATAAGGTAGTGGAGTTGAGTGGAAATAGCAATAAGGTAAGAGACAACTTGATTATGTATCAATCAAATATGAAGAGTATTTTTGATAGAAAAATTAGAGAGATTGATTTTAAAGTTGGGGACCTAGTATTAAGGTGGGATACTAGACGGGAAGATAAGAGTAAACATGGAAAGCATGATCCTCTCTGGTATGGCCCATTCAGAATTATAGAAGCAAGGACAAATAATACATTCTTCCTGGAGAATCTTGATGGTGAATCTTTGTAGCTTCTTGTCAAAGGGGAGTACCATAAACATTACTTCTAGTTCTGAAGCATAAGAATCCTATCATTGCATATACCAGAGTGAATCCATTGTACAAATTCCATAATATTTTAATTGGCTAAGAAATATGTGACTCCATGCCCAAGGTGAAGGCATTGATCTACAGTTCTTAGTGCTTCTGTGGCAAAAGCACTATCCCTCGGTGGAGCCAGATGTTGGAGCATCCATTGTCCTTTTAATTTTATTTTCAGTTTTATTAAAAAAATGAAAAAAATCAAATATTATGTTGTAGCGAAATAAGGGGAAAAGAGGAAATTTGAAATAAATAAATTATTTTATTTTATTGAAAACATTGAATGTGAGAAACCCATGCGAAGAACTGAGTCGTTCGCTTAGAAGGAAACAGATCCAAAGACAATCGTGTGGGTAACTAGAATGAAGTTTATTTCAGAAATCGGACACGATGGTGTATGAAATGAAATTTAATCCGTTGAAGTCCAAATCAATCCCAACCGTACATTGAAAGAGACGAGATCCGATGGATAGCTCATCAAAAGGTAATTGGGTTTTATTTTTAAAATCGTACTTGATAAATATTTAACTCGCAGATTTATTTCTTATCAGGTCAGTGTGGGAGTCAAAGGGTTGTTGAAAAAATGGACGCGATAAGGTTTTGTTCAACAGGTTTAAAGTTTCATTGAATTTTGAAGGATCGTACCATCCATTGACTACGTGATCGGACGGTGATTGCTCACAGCTCAAGCGGATGTGATAAGTTTATGAACTAGAGTCTAAATTCTTTTTAGTTCCTGATTTGCCATATTTCGCATAAATCAACCAATTTCTTTGTTTTAGCAAAATAACCAAAGTTAGAGATGAATGACTAAAATTCCAAAGGCAATGGCAATTAGTCGGGTTTCTTTGTGTTTCTACCAATTAGAACACTCTCGGTACGTATGTGGGCCCAACTCCACACACAGAGTTTTTTCAAAATGCAGTTTGTTGTGTTAAAACAATTTAACAATTATCTGAACATCTACAGAGAAACTTCATCAAAAGCCAAGTCACAGATCTGAACAACGAACAACCATTCTAAATTCTGTTACTTCTTGCTATTTTATTTTCTTGAGAATGAAGTGTCCTTTACCATCTAATCTAATATTCTGTAGTGATTTTTACTTTAGAAAGTTAGTAGATAGTTAAGCAGTTTGACAATTTTGGTGATTACCAACTATCTCATAATGTATAAAAAGAGGAAAATTTACAGAGAAAAGGTTCGAACATTGGAGAACCTGGAGACTAGGCCACTGTATTCTTGATAAAACCATTGATTAAAGAAAGAATCAAAAGTTTTCCACACATCGTTGAGTATGATTTTGTGACTTCTATGTTATGTGTCACCATATGTTTTCTTCCTTTAAGTATGGTAATGAAGTTGTAGGTCTTTATTTGCTTATGTAAATGAAGTTAAAATACCTTAAAAGAGCACTCCTATACTTGAAGTTCCTGCCTCTACAATTCTTCTAAGTTACAGATAGCAGTTTCCGTGTAAGACAACATATTATCTTTAACTTCTCCAAGTGTCACAGATAGTAGATTCTGTGTAAAACAGCATATTGTCTCTGACTTCTTCAGCTTTCTTCATTCATCATTTATATTCAGCAATCAAATGGAATTCTAATATTTTCATGTCACCTAAGTATTAAGGGTTAAAAACCAAGTCCTTCAGATCCTTCATTTGATAATACAACATACAATTAAGTGACAAACAAGTGCCAATGATTATAAAAATTAATGTCTTAAGCACAATTTCTACATAGCTAGGAAATTGGTTTCTTAAGGGACAACATATAGCATGAATGGATGGGAGATGGTTCCTCTTCTCATGGGAGAAGGTCTTATCTCTTGAGGTAGTTCCATCCTGATAGAGGAAAGGAGCCAAAACTGACATCCTCGACTCCATCCGACATAACCATTTACTAGATTTCTGTTATGAAGCTTCTAGAAATGGAAGATTCAGCTCCTTATTTAAAAAAAAATCCAAAATATGATTGGCGTGAGTAGAACAAGGCTTATTCGCTTGGTTCGGTCCTAGGGACAATGTTAATCCCTGCATATCAGCGCGAGGACACTGGTCATTAGCGCTGGTCTTGTAAACTAGGAAAAATAGAATATTTTTGGGAAATGATGCAAAAGGGAATTATTCTGCTCATGAAGAGGGACACAATGGGAGTTTCTTCATGAAGGGGAAGCATGTAGGGTTCACTGTGGAGGTCCTCCAGGATCATGGAATTGGGAGTACAGGGACAGCGACAAAATTTTGTGTACCGTTGGTTCTTTTGCCAAATGGGGCATTGAATATATGAGATGTAACCCTCACTCGACCGTAGGGCGTGGTTATATTATCATTATTGTGAATTATTTCACCAAATGGGCTGAAGTGATGCCTACATACTTTGCAGATAGTGAAACAATGGCTCAATTTCTTTTCAATCATGTTATTTCTAGGTTCGATGTACCTCAAGCTATTGTCACAGACCATGGCTCCCATTTCCGAGATTACATCATGGATGAGCTGACCTCTACGTTGGGTTTGCACCACGTCTACGTTGGGTTTGCACCACGAAGGTTCAACCCCGTATTACCCTTAGGCCAACAGTCAAGTTGAAGGTGTGAACAAAGTTTTGGCTACAATGCTTCAACATACTATTGGGATGCACAAATCTAATTGGCATCTCATGATGCTTTTAGCTTTGTGGACTTACGAACCTCGACCAAGTACACAATTGGTTTCACACCATTCTAGCTCATCTATGGTCTGGAAGCAACACTACTGATTGAATGTGAAATTGCTTCACTCAAGCTAGTTGTCGAACTTCTCCCCAAAACCTCACCTCAAGAAGAGCGCCTTTTATATTTATAACGGTTGGATGAGGCTTGTCGTCTCACTTCTTTGGTCATCAAAGCACAAAAGAAGTGAGTCAAGTCCCATTTCGATCGGTCAGTCTCCCCCCATGATTTATCTGAGGGCGATTTAGTTTTACTATATGATCAATATAATGATAAGTTGAGGGAAGGCAAGTTTGAACCCATGTGACATGTGCCCTACATTGTTTAACGAGTTTTGCAAAAAGGGGCCTACAAGCTAATTGATTATGAAGGCAATCCTTTGGACAAGCCCCGAAATTGGCTTTATCTCAAAAAGTACTATTCTTAGGTCATATTGCATGGCTACTTATGTACATTAGTGTGTCATTCATTTTTGTGTTGTGTGGTTTGGTGTGTTCGCTTTCAAACAACTTTCATGTTTACTATGTTTTTCCATTGTTTGTAGATGTCTATGACTCCTCACATTGGTTTCACTGATGCTGCTTTTTGTAATACCCAAAATCTATCCTTTGTGGCATGGGCCATTTATCACCCTCATGGTGAGTTGATTGATCTTCAAGGTATCTTTTTATCTCACACAACTAATAACATTGCTGAATACAGCGCAGTCATTGAATTGCTGTCATAGCCATCACTCTTGACATTCGAGACTTGGTTGTCAAACTGGATTCACAATTTGTTTTCCTTCAAATCAATGGGTAATATTCCATGAGAAACCGTCAGATATTGAGAATGTATCTACGTATTCGTCTACTAAAAAGAATTTTTGATTACATTACATATCATCATATTCCTAGACGCATAAATACATTGAGAGATGCATTAGCTAATTATGTGTTGGATAGTGTTATAGACATTTTTGTGCCTTACAGCATGGAGCATGAAATGTCCATAATCTAAGGGATCCAAAGTCCCTAAACATGTTGTTCCTACCCCTAGAGGAACAAGGCAAACCAACCACAGCAATTCACAGAAGTTCTCCACCTGAAACCACTCAAAAACAAGTCAATTCAGGGTCATGTCAATTGCTCCACTGAGCATCTGCGCTGAATGTCAACTGCTCCACTCTCTACCTGCGTTGAATGTCAACTCCAACAAAGGCTACCTGCACTGAGCGAGTTTGGACAAGTGGCAAGCTCATTCCTCAATGTGTCAATGCCCAGGAAGCTTCCAAAATGACACTTGCCTCAGGGAATTCGACTGGTGATGAGTAAGAGGTTCCAAATCTCCAAGTGGAAGCAAGAACCTCCAAGTGGACTCAAGAACTGAGAAAGAAAGAGGACACTAGTCAGATCTCAAGCTGACTCATCCTCTCTCCAAAATAACTATATATAGATCTCTCCTCCATGAGATCTAGAGGCTGGAATTTGGTGATTGCAAAGAATTGTTGTTGGTTTGTGGCTGGAAATATTGGGTGCTTAATGCTTTGAAGGGAGCTGAAGAAGGAATTCCATTCTGCTGGGAAGGAGATGCTGGATTGGAGCCCTATGGGTTGTATCTCTTCCTGAACCCTGTTACTTATCAATAAAGCTATCTTGATTCTTTCCTATATGCTGGTGTATTTTGTATGATTGCATTAGTATATTTGATTTACTTCTAATCCTGAATCATTTATGAATATGTATATTTGCCTTTGTATTGTTTTATTCTCTTGTCGCAAGTAGCTGTTCTCTTGTCACAGGTAGCTATTCTCTTGTGATCTCGTGGGATTCAAGTAGTTGTTCTCTTGATCAAGCGAGGAGGCAAGTAGCTGTGGACACACAAAGAGAAGAGGATCTAGTTCGAGGGACAACCGGAAGACAACGGTAAGTCTGCCAATCTCCCCTCTTTCACATTTCATAAAGGAAGAAATCATAATAGCCGTATTCGTTTGTTGCTAAGGTGTTGTCACACCTTAGGTGGATAGGATCATCCTGCATAGGCATTTTTCCCCACAACAAATTGGCGACTCCGCTGGGGACAATTTGTTTATTCATTTCATTTGTGTTTCTGTCATTTGTTTACTTCATAGACTTGACAGCAACTATTGAACTGCATCTTTCGCGGATGCAAAGTAGAAAGTTGCTGCTTTGATCCAGTTGCTGGACTTGTCTATGATCTGAACAATGGATCCACAAATGATTTGATAATCCTTGTGATAGTCTTTAGTACCCTCTCAAAGAATCCCTTTGATTATACCTTGCTTGTGTTGCTGATTTGGCCTAAAACAGTTGATTTTTGAGCATTTTATGACCCAGAACCCAAGGGAAACGAGAGTTTCTCCTTCAGCGCAGATACTGTGAAGGCAGTCTGCATTTCAACGCAGGTCCCGTGAAGGCTACCTGCGCTGAATGTCAACTCCACAGTGTTGGACTTGCACTGAACCAGTTTATCCTTGTGCAGCTGGGGTTCTCTGCTGTCGGTTGCCCTGTTTTGATCTCTGTTTTTTGCAGCCTTTAACCAGCATAGGTGTCAGTTTGATAAACCCTTTTCTTTGCCTAAATTCTGCCTCATTTTTGTACAAAAATATTGTGAATGTTTTTTATGTGTTTGTGGCGCCATTTACAGTCTTCCTTTGCATGAGTAAAGTAATCATCCTGTAGCCTTTGATTCAGATCTGATTGATAGTGATCTTAGAAGAGAGTTCATTGGCTGTTTTTCAGATTGATTATAGTTTTACTTTTGCTTATTGGTTTGAATTTGTCTCTTTCAAAGTGTCAAAACAAGTCTTTATTTCGAAAATCGCAAAGTGATTGTAATCTCTTCTACCCTTGTTGATTTCGAAGAAAGTGAACTTGTTTGTATTGATCATCTTAAAAGCAAATTCAAAGTTGTGCAAAAAGCTTTCTTTGTAGGCATTTATACTAAGAAAGTGGAAAACAAACACCTGCATTGTGCATTTTGCATTTGATAGTTTGCATGTTGGATTTAGGGAAAGTGCATTAGAGTGTGCTGATTGCTCTTTGAGAAAAGATAGTGTTATTCTTTTCCCTTAGTAGCTAGGATTTTCAAAGTTGAAAGATTGTAAAGCTTGCTTATCATCTTAGACTGCATTTAGGAAGTTGTATCATACATCTCATGGTGAACCTCGAAAGGAAAACTTTAAAAAAGATCAACCTAAAATAAACTGAATGAACCTAACAATGCTTTGTAACATAACGCACAACATAGAGGTCTAGGCTAGAGACGTGTTCCGGCGTCGTTAAGCCTAGTGACTGTCGATCTCGAAGAAGGTGGGTGATTCCTCCTAAGAGACGGTAGCGCTAGTACGGATTTGTGCTCCCACGTACCGTCGCGTATATATTGGGAGACCCCTATAGGCATATATCCTTTATCCTTAGGAAGCCATGTCGGCCGCCCTACTGATCGCAATGCAGTGAACACAGCATTCACGAAGATCGACCACCCGTACCCTAAAAAGTATTCTGCGGTTCTGCAAAAAGTTTGGCACACCCTCTGCCTAGATCTCCAGAGCAGTTTCTTTTGGCCTTTTTCAGACTCTATAACAGAAAAAGTCCATCTGAGCATTTGTCACTTCGGGCTCATTAAAACATCGAAGGAGACTAGAGTCATCTTTAGCTTTTTCTCGACTCTTTAAAACTGAAAAAGCAAGTTGTGTCTAAGCGTCGTTAAAATTTATTTTAAACGGAATAATCATCATCATTCCCTCATTGATCTTCGAAGTTAGTCTCTTTTCATCGTAAGTTCTTGTAGAATCGCTAGGAAATATTTTGGATAGACTAGATATGTCTGAACAACCATTGACATCCAGGACTGTGTCATCTGACACAGCAGCGGCAGGGCCTCCTGCTGCTAGCCCAACGATGTTCGATGGTATACCATCTGTCCCGGCAAGTTATCAACAACAAGCCGGAGTCCCATCAGGGACTGCTTCGACGACATGGTTAGTTCCTATTTCTTCATCTGGATTATCATCTGGTATTTCTTATGTTGAAACTCAACAAATTGATCCAATGTGTCTTCAAAGGCCAATCTACCCTTTAAGTACTGGATTGCCACCATATGGAGGGCAGTATGCCTTTTCATTGTTCCCCCTCGGAGAACAACCATATGGGAGTTTACAACAAAGTTCAGGTCAAACTGGAATTACATCCAGCGGATGGGTACCGATATTGCCTCAGCAACCAAGGGTTGCATATTCAATGCAACCAGTCCACCCTGTGTCGAATGTTGCCACTATACCTGGTATGGTGATTGCGGCGCAAATACAAGCGCTACCTATTGTATGTCAACCCCAAGTTTCTCAGGTTGCCATACAACAGCCTCTTGTCTCGACAACTCAATCACAACCTCCGGTTAGTGCCTCCTTATCTGGAGCGACTCAGGCTCAAACAAGTACTATGACTCCTCATCTTGGTCAATCATCCAGTATTGGACAACAGCAACTGGTCCAACAACCAGAGCTAGTTCAAACTCATCAACCCCCATTCCAGCAATCATATCAAGGACCTGAGCAACAAGTCTTTGTAAGTAATGGGCAACCATATTATAGTGGTTATGCCCATCAACCTTGTCAAAGTTGCCAGCATTATGCTGGTATGCAAAGACCCACTGCTCAGGCGATTCCATCTTATCCTGGGTATGCTTCGCCTAACCTGAATCAACAGTTGCCCTTTGTAGCAACTCTAGAATTACCAGATCTAAACCGGCTGACGAATGATCCAATTGCTTATGCCCCTTGGTGGCCAACGATTCCGCATAAACTTCCGTCAGATATTCCTAAATTTAATGGAAATCCGGGTGAAGATCCGTCGAATCATGTGATGAAATTTCATCTGTGGTGTTCATCAAACACCCTGAATGATGATTCGATAAGGCTTCACCTTTTTTAGAGGACGTTAACGGGTCCAGCGGCAAAATGGTATATTGAATTGCCTAGAGCTTCATTCGACAACTTCAGTACCTTAGCCACGACTTTCTTAACCCATTTTCAATTACTGATAAGGTATGAAACGGAAACAGAACTCCTAACCAACTTCAAACAGACAACGGCCACTCACATATCTGATCATATACATGAGTGGCGACGTCGTCGTAGGATGGTAAAAACGTACGTTCCCGATCAGCTATTAGCTGAATGGTTTATCAAATCCTTACTCCCTACAATCACGGAAGATGTGGCAAAGGGGGGAGTCGTAACGGAAGAGCAAGTCATCACTCGTGCGCAATATCTGGACTTGGTTTACACTCAGTCTGGCACGCTCTACGACAAAATACCTGATGCCCCTAGACCGGAATTCTCAATTCCTCCTCCTCCTAAATCAAACAATGACTCTCATGCCGACGATGGCGTGATTGGCGCAACAGACATGAAATAGACAAAGGCTATATCTAAAAGGGCCCGTAAGATTTCCGGTCAAAATGCAAATGAGGAACTTCTTGCCTCGAAAGTAAGTGCCGTGTCAGACGACAAGGGAAAACAACTGAAGCAACCAGGGGGCAAGAAGAAAAAGAAAGGGAGAAAAAGGAAACCCCCTACGGGGTGTCACATATGCGATGAGGATCATTGGACAACAGATTGTCCATACAAAGCTGAGCTTAAAATATTCTTTAAGAGTTCGAAAACCTCAGCTGTGTTGACTGATCCATTTCCAAGCCCAGGAACCAAACTGGTTGCTAATCAAAATGCTTCCCGATCCCAAGTACTTATGTTGTCTGTACCATGTTATAGACAATTTTGTGCCTTACAACATCAGGCATGAATTGTCAATAATCCAAGGGATCCAAAGTCCCTAAACATGATGTTCCTACCCCTAGAGGAACAAGGTCAGCAAACCAACAGCTCTCAGATCAGTTCTCCACCTGAAAACACTCAAAAACAAGCAATCCTGAAATCAAAGCAGGTGCTCCACTAGGCTTCTGCGCTGAAACTCAACTCCTCCATGGTGTACCTGCGTTGCAAAGCAGGTATAACAAAGGCCACCTGCGCTGAGCGAGATGGGACAAGTGGCACACTGAGTCATTGCTCTGGAATCTTCCAAAAATGACACTTGGATCAGGGATTTCGCCTTGTGATGAGTCAGAGGCTCTGTTTCTCCAAGTGGAAGCAAGGTTCTCCAAGTGGACTCAAGAACTGAAGAGAGAGAGGACACAAGGCAGCTACACATCAGTTGCAAGCTGACTCATCCTTTCTCAATTCATCTATATATTGAGCTCTCTCCTATGAGCTCATGAGGCTGGAATTTTGTGCAAAGTAATGATATGCTGTTGGTTTCACTATAGAACTATTGGGTGATTGCTTGAAGGAGGTGAAGAGGAGAAATTCTTTCTGCTGGGAGGTGTTGCTGGATTGGGGCCTTCAATGGTTGTAACTCTCTCAGAACTTTACTTCTTCTATTAATAAAAGCTATTGAGGTTCTTCTATATGCACTTGTTTCAATGATGTATTGTGATAATTGTATATTTGATTTATGCTAATCCTTGAATCAGTTATGATTGCATGCTTCTTGTAGTTTCCTTCTTTGCTATTTTGCAGGTTCTCATTGTAGCTGGGCCAGCAATAGAGCAAGGAGCTGGGAGCAAGCAGCAAGGAGAAGAGTTTGGATTCGACATTAAGCGCAAGGCAGCGGTTAGTGCATTTCTTCATCCTCTCTTGCTTTCGTAAAGAAGTAAACCTTAAGTAGTTTTCTTTACAGTTGTTGCTGAGGTACTATCACCCTTAGAGTGGGATAGGGTCATCCGAATCGGATACTTTTCCCTACAACAAACTTGCGACTCCACTGGGGATCGTATCTGTTTGATTGTTTGTAGAATTTTGCTATTCATTTCTTGAACAAAAGAGTACCAAATCGAAAAGCTTTTGACTATATCAAAAGCGAAGTAGAGGGCAGCTACTCTAGCTCATTTCTGAGCATGTTCATGATTTGAAGAGCTGATCTACAAGGATCCTTGTAAGCTCTTAGTGATAGCTTTTCATCTTCCTTGTCATCCCTTAGTGTGTGCTTGACTGATAGCTTCTGATTTGAGCAAAAACCGTGAATTTTTGAGAAAATTGTGACCCGGAAACTGTGAAAACGCAACTTTCGTTTTCCAAAGCAGGTAGTACACAGGCTACCTGCTTTGCAACGCAGGTCCCGAAGGGGCTACCTGCGCTGAGAGCCAGACTGGCTGTGCAGCACCTGCGTTGGCCCAATTTTGCCTTGTGCAGTTGGGGTTTCCTCCTTTTTCTTGCCTGTTTTCACTATAGATTTTGCTGCTAGTTGTCAGTCTTGTACCTATTCTGAAACCAACCTTACTTGCCATCATTCCGCCTCTGTTATATAACGAAATTGTACTTGTTCTTTTGTATTTCTTACATCATTTACAATTTCCCATAACGAAAGTGAACTAGTCTTGCTTTGGCCTCTTAGATCTGAACCTGTGTTAGGCATTTTGCTGGTCTAAAGAGTTAGCTTGTTTGCTGTCCATAGCTGATTAGTCTTTTTACTTTCGTCATTATGGTTTGATTTCATGTATTTCCAGTGTTTAAACAAGTAAATCTTAAGGTGTCTTTTGATTTTGGACTAGCTTGTTTACTTTCGCTTGAAATCGAAATCAAAGTTATATAACAACTTTCTTTTTGTAATACATCAACATTAAGAAAGGGAAAAGAAAATACATGCATTGTGCATTTTGCATTTGACTGTTTGCATACTGATTTAGGAAAAATTGCATTAGTGTGTGCTCTATGATCTGTGTGAAAAGATTTGCCTTTCTTCTCCCTCAGTAGTTAAGATTTTCAAAGTTGAAAGATTGAAAAGTTTGCTTCTCATCTTAGACTGCATTCAGGAATTTGTTACATACATCTCGTGGTGATCCTTAAAGGCAAACTGCTAAACAAGATCAACATTAAAATAAATTCAATTTACATAACAACGCTTTGTAACATAACGCAAACACATAGAGGTCTAGGTAGAGACGTGTTCCGGCGTCGTTAAACATAGTGACTGTCGATCTCTACGAAGGTGGGTGATTCCTCCTGAGAGTCGGTGGCACTAATACGGACTTGTGCTCCCACGTACCGTCGCGTATATATTGGGAGACCCCTATAGGAACAAAGCCTTTATCCATAGGAAGCCGTGTCGGCCGCCCTACTGATCGCGATGCAGTGAACACAGCATTCACGAAGATCGACCACCCATACCGTAAAACGTATTCTGTGGTTTCGCGAAAAGTTTGGCACACCCTCTGCCTAGAACTCCAGAGAAGTTTCTTTTGGCGTTTTTCAAACTCTATAACTAAAAAAGTCCATCCGAGCATTTGTCACTTCGGGCTCGTTAAAACATCGAAGGAGACTAGAGTCATCTTTAGCTTTTTCTCGACTCTTAAAACATGAAAAAGCAAAGTTGTGTCTAAAGCGTCGTTAATAAAATTTATTTTAATCGGAACATAATCACCTGTTATTCCCACGTTGATCTTTCAGTTGAAAAGTATGGAGCCCACCAACCAAGGAAGTCACCTTGGCGGAAGTCCCAATCCCTTCTCCTCTTGGGGAGATGTTGGTGCGCCTCATATGGCCACATTGTCACTTCCAGGATTGACAATTGGCCTACCTGTATGGCTCTTTTCAACTAATGTAGTTCAGATCACCACTAATCCTGAGCAGTCGAATCAACAGTCAGACCAGTCTAGAGCTACCCACCAGCCTTCCACTTCTTACAATTCTTCCTCTGATCCTTCATCTTCGCAAGGTAGAGCCGGCAAAAGTCAGCCTCCCATGGAGAAGAAGAGAGAAAAGAAGCAGAAGGGGCCTATGGCGAAGGCGACTGGGGGCAAGCAAAAGGCATCTGACAAAAATCCACACACTGCACCGACCGGGCCTAAATCGCCATGTGTCATTTGCAAAGGGACCCACTTCCATCGTGATTGTCCTTGTATTCCCCGGATACTAAGGGACTGGTCCCCCAGGTTGCACGATCCGGTAGCATCAACCTCTGATAGACATGTTGATTGCATTCCGTCAACTAGCGAGAGTGAAGGACAAAGAGGGAGACCAAGATCACCCTGCAGACTGTGTGAAGGCGATCACGCCATCCACCGTTGTCCATTCTTAGATGAGGCGAAGAGAGTTTTGGAAGATCGTCCGGTTTCACCGTTACGACTTCCTCCTGGATACCAAAAACTCGTGCCAAGTCCCTCGATAGTTGAAAATCCAGCTGGCCCGATCAAGTGGTCAGCTGAAGTGTCGGTCATTGAGAATGAACCTACTGAATCCAGACCAGACGAAAGTCTAAAGGTCGAAACGGCAGTTGACCCGGTTCTTCCTTCAGAGGTTTCATCCTCAAATGACTCCGTCATTGAAGACTCATCTTCAAATGGCACCCTCACTGAAGAGAATAAGAATGACACCGTCCATATTCTTTTCATCAACACAGACTCTGATGAGCATCAGGGCAATGCGCCCATTCCTTTATCGCAGGAAGGAACATCGTCAGGGTCGTATCCGGCCGTGTATTCGGTCCCACCTCCAAGCAACCTGGTTGTGTCCTTTGATTGGAATCAACTAGGCAGACCCCGGTTACCAGCCAGTATCCCATTCAGAATCATCGTCCAAATCTACAGAATGGTGATGGCTGGAACTATCATTGATGAAGGGGCATCTGTGAGTATCCTTTCCTCTATTGCTTGGAAAGCACTGGGTTCCCCGGCGCTTTTACCTGAGATGAGAAATCTATCAGGTTTTGATAAAGGAACCAGTCGCCCGTTAGGGATTCTCCCCAATGTTCCCATTACATTGAAGGGGAAGACAGTTCATATGAACGTCATGGTCGTCCAGGGACCCTTGGTGTATAACTTACTCCTTGGACGAGACTATATATATTGCATGGAGGCGATAGTGTCCTCATTCTTTAGAGTTATGTGTTTTCCGCACGAAGGAAGAATGGTCAAGCTCGTAGACCAACTTTCATTTCCAGGATCACGCATCGCAAATAGTCAAATACCATCCCTTAACGGTTTATTCACTCAAGGAATGCCTCCACCCCCGGTTCTACTTCCCGATGAGTGCGAGTGATTCGGAAAGAAAGAACTGGGACCCAGGGGGCATGCACCCTTGCCTGCCTTGGGCAGAGGAAACCTTGGGTATAAAGTTAATTTCCGCAGAAGAATGGGACTAGTCCGTACCCCGTCCGAAGGAAGGAAGAGAGGGTTGTTCTAGGATAAAGTTCTTTTGTCAAAGTTATGTGAGTGAGATAATCAGCTTCTCGCTCCCTTTGTCTAAAAAGTAGGCTCTCCTGAGGAAGGAGATCCATTTGTGGCGGCAAGTAGCCACCATCTTTGAAGGCAAGCCTCACCCATTAAAACATATGTTTTGAAGGATAAGTAGGGGCAGCCTCCAAAGAAAGAGATGAAATTGCTGCAACAAGTAGTCACCATCCTTAGCAACCTAGTAATAGACATCGCCGGAAAAAAGAGTTTAGTTTGCGGCAGCAAATAGAACCATTTTTCGGGTAATAAGAAAGAGGCAACGCCTCGAAATTATACTTTATACCTGGGGGCATGCAAACCTTTTGGAGTGCAAGCATGGGACGACTATTTATTTTTTAAATTTTTAGGTCCTCCCTTTAAACCTGTAGGTCTAACCCGTTAAACTCGTAGGATTAGCCGTTTCCAGCTTGCATAAAGAAAGGATGTGGGGCAAAAGTGAGAACTTGCCAAATTGGAGTAACTAGTGAGGTATAGCTCCTTAAATATGACTACCTCACCTGAGGCGTTCCTTGTATTATGACTGGTATATTCGAGCAGTTTTAGCAATGTTCATGCTCGTTAAAAAATAAACGCAAGATCCGAGCAGTTTTGGCACATAGTTCATGCTCGTTAAAAAATAAACATAAGTTGTGAGCAATCTTCCCCTAGAGTTCAAGCTCACTCAGAAAAAATGAACCGGTAAATAACCTTGGTAAATGTAACCTTTGACAGCCATATTAAAGCCCTTGGTCGTGTTCTTGCAGTCTCACCTCCATCCGTTCGTTTGGCCAATCGTTCATCTCCATATGTTTGTTTACCCATTTTGAGGAACAGCTGCGAAGAGTGATTTCACTTAGCCATCCTTGTGACACTGCCGTGATTGGAAAAATTCCAACCTGTACCTGGAATCTGTTGCTATCCCTGTTTATCACTCGTTCCTCAAAAGACGAGTCTTCTTTGAGCTCTTTTCTCCTGACTCGTAAAATATGAAAAGTTTGCCGAGTTTTGGCCTTCCAGCTCGTTAAACGACCGGAAGAGCTATCCCTCCTCTAGATTTTAATCTTTTTGGACCTGAGGGATTATTGCACAAAAAGATCGAGCGCTTGTTTTGTTCGGCTCGTTAAAGCAATCGAAAATTCATCCCTTCTGTATTGTTTTATACTTTTTCGGACTTAAGGGATTAGATGACGAAAAAGGAATTCTGGAGTTGACTTTATGTACCTTTTCAGACTCTCTAAAAATGAAAAGGACCGAGTTATCCTTGTCGTTAGACTCGTTAAATTCATTAAATAGCGACAAACTTGTCTTTAGACGAGAACGAGTTTCCCTATCGCTAGGCTCGTTAAAACATAGCGATGGGCTTGCCCGAAGGGCAGGTTATAGAACAAGCATATGTTATCCTCCTCAAGCTTGATAAAAATAAAGAGGTACTGGTCAGCAATGACTGGGGAAAAATTGGGAGAACCTCACAGCTTTAATGGTAGCAAGTCACTCTTGAACATGACACTTTGTCCTCCGTATCACATCGGGTTGGGTTGTTTCATTCACCGGTCTCATCACCATGGTCCTCGCCACACCATCCACATCTGGGGTAATGCTACCAATCCATCACATCAGTGTCATTATATGTTCAAGAGATGTTGTTCTGCAAAGAGTCAACCGTGTCCCATCCACTGCCATACATTGTCCTTCATCCATTTCATGACCGCCACCCTGAATCATACATCACAGTTTGTTTTCACCTCATCACAATCACTAGCTCCGTTCCGTGTCACTGATGTGGGATTCATTAAGGCCCTCCTTTGACAGATCGCTCCTTGTCGACATCAGCTCATTATCCAAGGAGTTGATCTAGGAACACCCCCTTCAGTACTTTGAAGCTTGCATGCCTCAATGGCAAGTTTCTCACTTCCGGCGACAGGTATACATCAATGACCTTCGACCAGAAGATTTTGCATGGTGGTCGACGCCAAGTCCTTTATTCCCACCATGTGAATTGTACTGCCGTACCTTGAGGGTCATCATCCTTATCGGTGATTCCTCTCGCACTTGTTAACGGTTTACATCATTGACCGGTAATCAAGCGATGTCTTTCCATGTTCGACTTCAAGAAATTCTCACATGGATCGACTTGTACATCGAGTGAAGATCGGAAGAGATTGAAGACCCCGGATCTAGTTTCATCCATCCGGGCTGCGATATATATTCAGGATATAAAGACATTTGATATGTACATCATTGCAGCAGATGATCATCCTTCTCAAAGGATGATAATTTCAGCAGAGAATTATCAGTCTATCATCAGACGATCGTCTGTGCTATGTACCAAAATGAATTTATAAAGCTGAGCATGGGAATGCCCGCCTCAGCTAGATCATGAAAAAGTATGAAAAATAATGTATTGTATTGTATCTTATTACAGGACACTTCTCAGCAGATTGAATGAACTTCGGATCCTCCTAATAAAGCATTTCACCCGATAAACGACCTCATACTTTAGGGGGCATCTGTTATAGACAATTTTGTGCCTTACAGCATCAGGCATGAATTGTCAATAATCCAAGGGATCCAAAGTCCCTAAACATGATGTTCCTACCCCTAGAGGAACAAGGTCAGCAAACCAACAGCTCTCAGATCAGTTCTCCACCTGAAAACACTCAAAAACAAGCAATCCTGAAATCAAAGCAGGTGCTCCACTAGGCTTCTGCGCTGAAACTCAACTCCTCCATGGTGTACCTGCGTTGCAAAGCAAGTAGAACAAAGGCCACCTGCGCTGAGCGAGATGGGACAAGTGGCACACTGAGTCATTGCTCTGGAATCTTCCAAAAATGACACTTGGATCAGGGATTTCGCCTTGTGATGAGTCAGAGGCTCTGTTTCTCCAAGTGGAAGCAAGGTTCTCCAAGTGGACTCAAGAACTGAAGAGAGAGAGGACACAAGGCAGCTACACATCAGTTGCAAGCTGACTCATCCTTTCTCAATTCATCTATATATTGAGCTCTCTCCTATGAGCTCATGAGGCTGGAATTTTGTGCAAAGTAATGATATGCTGTTGGTTTCACTATAGAACTATTGGGTGATTGCTTGAAGGAGGTGAAGAGGAGAAATTCTTTCTGCTGGGAGGTGTTGCTGGATTGGGGCCTTCAATGGTTGTAACTCTCTCAGAACTTT
Source organism: Pinus tabuliformis (assembly GCA_031772625.1). NCBI lineage: Eukaryota > Viridiplantae > Streptophyta > Pinopsida > Pinales > Pinaceae > Pinus > Pinus tabuliformis. The sequence continues at coordinate 1,689,197,312 of CM062820.1, forward strand.
ACTTCTTCTATTAATAAAAGCTATTGAGGTTCTTCTATATGCACTTGTTTCAATGATGTATTGTGATAATTGTATATTTGATTTATGCTAATCCTTGAATCAGTTATGATTGCATGCTTCTTGTAGTTTCCTTCTTTGCTATTTTGCAGGTTCTCATTGTAGCTGGGCCAGCAATAGAGCAAGGAGCTGGGAGCAAGCAGCAAGGAGAAGAGTTTGGATTCGACATTAAGCGCAAGGCAGCGGTTAGTGCATTTCTTCATCCTCTCTTGCTTTCGTAAAGAAGTAAACCTTAAGTAGTTTTCTTTACAGTTGTTGCTGAGGTACTATCACCCTTAGAGTGGGATAGGGTCATCCGAATCGGATACTTTTCCCTACAACATACCAAAGTAGAAAAATGATGCTTTGACGAGGAATAAAGATTACGGGAATCCAAAGCTATCGAATAACAAGGCTAATGAACAACCTAGTAGTTCGACAACAACTTTGACCGAAGTTGTGCTACCCATCGTTCCTGAACCAATGATAAAGTCGCAAAAGGGAGCAGTACACAAATCGACATTTAATCCTTGTGCGAAAATAGCACAGATAGAGGACCTGGCCCAATCGCCGTCTGCTTTGTCGACACTTGAGGTACTGCTAAATTACCTCTCCCAACAGCAAGCTTTATTATCAGCAGTAGGTGGGGTTGACCCAATGGATTCCAATCTTGTATCCTTTGACCACAAAGGGTACGATCCTCAGTTACCAGCTCAATTAGCTTTCCTTGTTCAAGTGAAAGCCCTCAACAAAACTGTTCACCGAACGATTATTGATGAGGGGGCATCTACATGTATTATGTCGATGAGTTGCTGGAAAACTTTAGGATCTCCAACCTTGTCGCGATCTGCGACAACATTAAAAGCATTCCACGGAAGGACATATACCCCATATGGTATTCTAAATAACTTGAAAGTTGAACTAGGAGGGAAAACAGTAGAAATTGATGTTGAAGTAATCGACGGAAACCTTGATTACAACATCCTATTGGGAAGACCCTGGATATATGCCATGGCCACAGTTGTGTCGACCTACTTCAGGAAGATTGCATTTCCCTTCCAAGGAGGAATTACAATCGTTGACCAACAAACATTTCTCACCAACAGTTCACAAGTTACGGGAAGCATTCCAATGATCCATGGAAGCAATCATTCGCTCCAAAATATCGGAGTAAGTCTCCTAAAAGACCCTGCCTTAATGGGTACTTTTGCCCTACCGCCTCCAAGTAATCTGGCGGAAGTGGCCACAGTGGAATATGAAGCCTTCTATATCTAATGGATCTGGACTCCGAGGACGGTTCTTATCTCGTGTCAACCTCGTTAAAAAATGAAACAAGGAGTCATGAGGATAGTTCTTTTACTGTGTCAACCTCATTAAAAAATGAAACAAATCCCCTTTTCAAATCTCAAAGGTAAACCTTCATTCCAACCACCGCGTTGAATGCAATGAAGCTTGGGGGGCATGCATCTCGATTTGCGTTATTATGCTGGGGGCATGCAAACTTATCATTCGAGCAGTTTTAGCACAAAGTTCATGCTCGTTAAAAAATAAACGCAAGATTCGAGCAGTTTTAGCATAAATTTCATGCTCGTTAAAAAATAAACGCAAGATCCGAGCAGTTTTAATGCGGTCTTCATGCTCGTTAAAAAATAAATATAAGCAGTGAGCAGAGTTTCCTCTAGTGTTTAAGCTCATTTTTAACTAAAAAATGAACCTATCCCGGTAAATGACCACTGTGATCGTAAATTTATCAGCCATTAAAGCCTTGGTCGTATTTGCACCTGCCACCTCCACTTTTCATTTGGCCGATCGTTCACCTCCATATGATTGTTTACCCATTTTGAGGAACAGCTGCGAAGAGTCATTTCACCTAGCCATCCTTGTGACACTGCCATGATTGGAAAATTCCAACCTGTACCTGGAATCAGTTGCTATCCCTGTTCATCACTCGTTCCTTAAAAGACGATTCTTCTTTAAGCTCTTTTCAGTTGACTCGTAAAATATGAAAAGATTGCCGATTTTTGGCCTTCCAGCTCGTTAAAGCGACCGTAAGTGCTATCCCTCCTCTAGATTTTAATCTTTTTGGACCTGAGGGATTATTGCACAAAAAGATCGAGCGCTTGTTTTATTCGGCTCGTTAAAATTATCGAAAACTCATCCCTTCTGTATTGTTTTATACTTTTTCGGACTCAAGGGATTAGATGACGAAAAAGGAATTTTGGAGTTAACTTTATGTACCTTTTCAGACTCTCTAAAAATGAAAAGGACCGAGTTATCCTTGTCGTTAGACTCGTTAAAATTATAAATAGCGACAAACTTGTCTTTAGACGAGAACGAGTTTCACTATCACTAAGCTCGTTAAAACATAGCGATGGGTTTGCCCGAAGGGCAGGTTATAGAACAAGCATATGTTATCCTCCTCAAGCTTGACAAAAATAAAGAGGTACTAGTCAGCAATGACTGGGGAAAAATTGGGAGAAAATCAAGAAAACTTTGATGGTAGCAGGTCGCTCTTGAACATGACACTTTTCCTCCGTACCACAATCAGGTTGGGTTGTTTCATTCACCGGTCACATCACCATGGTCTCGCCATACCATCCATATTTGGGGTAATGCTACCGATCCATCACATCAGTGTCGCCATATGTTCAAGAGAAGTCGTTCAGAAAGAGTCAACCGGGCCCCATCCACTGCCATACATTATCCTTCATCCATTCATGACCGCCACCCTAAATCATATGTCACAGATCGTTTTCACCTCCATTAAAATCATTAGCTCCATTCCGTGTCACTGATGTGGGATTCATCAAGGCCCTCCTTTGACGAATCGCTTCTTGTCGACATCAGCTCATTATCCAAGAAGTTGATCTAGGAACAACCCCTTCAGTACTTTGAAGCTTGCATGCCTCAATGGCAAGTTTCTCACTTCCAGGGACAGGTATACATCAATGACCTTCGACCAGAAGATTTTGCGTGGTGTTCGACGCCAAGTCCTTTATTCACGCCACGTGAATTGTACTGCAGTACCTTGAGGGTCATTATCATTATCGGTGATTCCTCTTGCGCTTGTTAACGGTTTACATCATTGACCGGTAATCAAGCGATGTCTTTCCATGTTCGACTTCAGCGCAATTCTCACATGGATCGACTTGTACTTAGAGTGAAGATCGAACGAGTTTGAAGACCCCGGATCTAGTTTCATCCATCCGGGCTGCGATATATATTCAGGAAAAATAAAGACGTTTGACATGTACATCATTGCAGCAGATGATCATCCTACTCAAAGGATGATAATTTCGCCAAAATTATTAGTCTACCATCAGACGATCGTCTGTTCTATGTACAAAAATGAATTTATAAAGCTGAGCATGGGAATGCCCGCCTCAGCTAGATCATGAAAGCAATATGAATCATAATGTATTGTATTGTATCTTATTACAGGTCTCCTCCCAGCAGATGAATGAACTTCGGACCCTCCTGGATAAAGCATTTCACCCGATAAACGGCCTCATACTTTAGGGGGCAACTGTTATAGACATTTTTGTGCCTTACAGCATGGAGCATGAAATGTCCATAATCTAAGGGATCCAAAGTCCCTAAACATGTTGTTCCTACCCCTAGAGGAACAAGGCAAACCAACCACAACAATTCACAGAAGTTCTCCACCTGAAACCACTCAAAAGCAAGTCAATTCAGGGTCATGTCAACTGCTCCACTGAGCATCTACGCTGAATGTCAACTGCTCCACTATCTACCTGCATTGAATGTCAACTCCAACAAAGGCTACCTGTGCTGAGCGAGTTTGGACAAGTGGCAGGCTCATTCCTCAATGTGTCAATGCCCAGGAAGCTTCCAAAATGACACTTGCCTCAGGGAATTCGACTGGTGATGAGTAAGAGGTTCCAAATCTCCAAGTGGAAGCAAGAACCTCCAAGTGGACTCAAGAACTGAGAGAGAAAGAGGACACTAGTCAGATCTCAAGCTGACTCATCCTCTCTCCAAAATAACTATATATAGATCTCTCCTCCATGAGATCTAGAGGCTGCAATTTGGTGATTGCAAAGAATTGTTGTTGGTTTGTGGCTGGAAATATTGGGTGCTTAATGCTTTGAAGGGAGCTGAAGAAGGAATTCCATTCTGCTGGGAAGGAGATGCTGGATTGGAGCCCTATGGGTTGTATCTCTTCCTGAACCCTGTTACTTATCAATAAAGCTATCTTGATTCTTTCCTATATGCTGGTGTATTTTGTATGATTGCATTAGTATATTTGATTTACTTCTAATCCTGAATCATTTATGAATATGTATATTTTCCTTTGTATTGTGTTCTTCTCTTGTCGCAAGTAGTTGTTCTCTTGTCACAGGTAGCTGTTCTCTTGTGATCTCATGGGATTCAAGTAGCTGTTCTCTTGATCAAGCGAGGAGGCAAGTAGTTGTGGACACACAAAGAGAAGAGTATCTAGTTTGAGGGACAACCGGAAGACAACGGTAAGTCTGCCGATCTCCCCTCTTTCACATTTCATAAAGGAAGAAATCATAATAGCCGTATTCGTTTGTTGCTAAGGCAATGTCACACCTTAGGTGGATAGGATCATCCTGCATAGGCATTTTTCCCCACAACAGATAGACACTTACAAAACATGTGAAAAGCCAAAACAAATCATTTGAACTATAGTAAGCAAGAACATACAACATATATATATGGTGATAATGTTTGATAGATCGGAACCCCAAAAAATAATATGTGTCTTCAAATAACATCAGCGGCTAACAGGCCTCATGTATATGTGGCACGTAGGACTCAAAAATGTAAAATGTGGGACCTAGGAACTAATTAGCATGGTGATTGTGGTAGCATGAAACTTCTCATGTAACATATGATCAGCTATCATCATAGCCATGAAAAGAAGGTAGGCCTGTAATACATATGCTGGTCCCTAGTGATCCTAGGCATCAAACAACAACAATGGGCCATTCGTGCGTCTCGTGGCATCGACGGATCTACCTCAATCAATTGCTACTGGAACAACGGAACATGTTCCAAGAAAAAGGTCACTAGTAAGAACCGAAGAAAAATTTCTTTACATTACCTGCCTTAGCTTTTGTCAAACTACATTTTATGTTGATCTTCATGGCTTCTACCTAAGTGAAGATCGTCGGTACTCTATAGTGGATAGCATATATAAATTTTGACTTGTTAGTCTCATGCACTGCTTGGGACCCCACCACTCTGTTGATAGTCAACAGTAGCACTCTAAATGTCAGATCTCACACATTGGCAATCTCAATCTTGCTACTCTTGGATTTGAGGGCTTCTAGACAATGTTCGACAAGTAGTGTGGATATGCTTGCCCCGATTGGTCCTGACTGTTGGGTTGTATGGGCCTGAGCCAGGTTCAGAGGTGATTTAGCCAAACAAATCCTGATACTATTGGCCCTTTCAGCAACAGTCCACAGAGCACGGACTGAGGTCTCACCCGAGGTAATATGGGCGAGTGCTAGAACAAGGTTTCCACACCCTAGAGATGTCTAATGGTTTGTCGGTGGTCCGCGATTTGACCTTGCGCATACGTCGCTATGCGCACCTATCAGTACCTAACATCTTGCAATGCTGTCTTCACGTAGTCCTATTCGAGGCGTAATCCGTGTTCTTACCCGTTTCCTTACAGTGAACCAAATATTACTCGATTACTTAACTTATCTATATGAGCCCAATTGTACTTAACATTGTTCAGTATTATAAGAGCGCGTGATAAACAAAACAATATAAATTCATAGAAGGTAATACAACAAAAAATACATAGGATTTGGAATCAAACTTCTCTTTATTATTCCTCTTCTTGTGTTACAAACTCAACTTCGCCCTGCACACTCAGCTGCAGCGGTCCACACACTCAACTGCAGACACTACTACGCCTCTCTGCACTCAGCTGTAGAGCCTCTTCCTACTACTACGACCCCATCCACTTAGACTTCTTCGCTATCTGCTACCAGATCATTCTCATTAATCCGTATCAAAAAGACTTATTGTCTTTACAACTTAGAGGCTCGCTCTATTTATACAATCCCATTGGTTTGCGGACCATGGGTAGGTCGACATGACATTACATTACATTACAACATTTAGGGCGAACAACCCTATGACTCAACATATATTTCGCGCTCACTTTATACTTGATGACAACCCTAATGGCAAGTTCTTCGCACTTGATGACAAGTTCACATCATTGGCTTTCAATCAGGTGATTTCATGGGTGTTCAACTACAGTTCCTTAATTCATTTTCTGTGAATTATGCTAATAGTACCTTGAGGACCATTGTCATTATTGGTGGTTTCTCTCGTGCTTATTAACAATTTACATCATTGGCTGGTAATCAAGTGATTTTCTATCCTGTTCAATGTCAACACATCTATTCACATGTTAGAATTTGTACTTTGATTAGGTCATGTTGGAGCGCAAGACCTTGGGCTCAGATTACAAAATTCCAGGTTGTCAGGCAGTGTGACATGATCATGTTGATATACATGTCTCTTTCAGATGGATGGATGCGACCATACCATGGGTTATCATATGTGATCATTCTCATTATTGGATGGTTGCAACCATACCTTGGTTTCGATATGATCCTCTTTATCATATGGCTATGCCCATGCCTGGATCCATTTACATGATCATCCTTTGGATGATTATGTCCGTACCATGATTCATGTATCATGTTATAGGGTTTTTAGTTATGTATATGTATATGTACTTGCTTGCAGGTTTTCCAATGACAGACTCCGGTTCCCTGTATTAATTCATAAAGCATTTCATGCCTCACTCTAGTTTGCCCTTCATGCTTTAGGGGCCATTTGTTACACAGTATTTTACCACTCTCCCTATACTCCCCATTCCATGATCCTGGAGGACCTCTACATTGAACCCTAAATTCTTCCCCTTCATGAAAAAACTCCCATTGTGTCCCTCTTCATGAGCAGAACAATTCCATTTTGCATCATTTCCAAAACATCTTCTATTTTTCCGAGTTTAGAAGACTGATGTTAATGACCAGTGTCCTGTTCACTCCAATATGCAGGGATTAACGTTGTCCCTAGCGTCAACTAGATTGACTGAGCCTTGTTCTAGTCACGCAAATCCTCTTTTGGAAAGCTTTTTAAATAAGGAGCCGAAGCTTCCAGCTCTAGAAGCTTCATAACGGAAGTCTGGTAAATGGTTGGACCGGATGGAGTTGAGGATGTCAGTTTGGGCTCCTTTCTCCTATAAGGATGGAAATACCTCAAGAAATAAGACCTTCTCCCAAGAGAATAGGAACCATATCCCATCCATTCATGCTATATAAACCTCCCTTTTTCCGAAGCACAAGCTAGTGTTAGTGTTGGTGTGCTAGTGTTAATTAAGTTTGGAGTGATTAGTAAGTTACCCATAGTTGTAGCTCTCTAGTTGTGTGTGAGGCAGAAGTGTGAATTTGGTTTAGTGTGAAGACTAAAGGAAAGAGCCTTAAAACTATCATTTTTGAGGCCATCATGGAATGCTAACAGAAGTGTGTGGGAACTCGGATTTGTCGGAGGAGAAAAACAATGTCAAGACAATGGTTGTAATCTGTTCTTGATGTAATATATATGCAACTATCGATTGATTTCATATATAATGTGTCATCTCTTATGTTTATGGATTAATGTTTCTTGACTTGTTAAGTAGGTTTTTGTCTATTATCACAGTTGTTGTTTGTTGTTGTTTACTTCTTTTAGGTGTTCGAAGAGGGAAACGGGAGATAGCTGGAGGAAGCAAGCAAGGTCATCACCAAATGGGATAAGCGTACTAAGAGGTAGGCCATTTTAATTGGTTCTAACCTAAGGAAATCTTCCATAGAATGTCTCGGTTGTGGCTATACCCGCTATCGGGCTAGAGGATTTGTTTGTGTCTGCACTTAGAATTTTACTTCACCACAGCAGGGAAATTATGGGATTTAGCATTAAGATATTGCTTTGTGCGAGTTTTCTTTCGAAAGACCTTATGAGAGAAAGAATCGTCATATTATTTCGAAATAAGAAAGTCGAGGCAAGGAAAACACCCATTGATTTTGTATTCCATAGTAAACTTTATGGAACTTGATTGATTATTAAGATGCTTGAACAAAAGTTCCAACTTTCCTTCACGATGGGGTCAGATGATGAAAGTATCATCCACAAACATTTTCCACATCCTCGGCTAGAATAGAGGAGAGGGGAATGTCTTAGATTTAAATTCTTCCATTGAACATATTAGCCACAAGAGGGGAAAGGGGGGAACCCATGGCAACACCACAAGTTTGTTCATAAAATTCCCCTTCAAAGTTGAAGAAAGTGGAGGTAAGACAAATCTCCACTAAATTAGTAGTATGAGGATCAATGTTGTGCCTAACGACCTCAATGGCCTTGTTAATGTGGATATTAGTGTAAAGCGATACCCATCAAAAATTACTAGCTTATCATTAGGACCGAGCCTTATGTCCTTTAATTCATTCACAAAGGAATTAGTGAGACCGACTAGGGGTTTAAGCTTCCGGGATAAATATTTAGCTAGAAGATAGGTCGACCCCCTGATGGTGTTGACAATGGGTCTAAGAGGGGGCCCTTCCTTATAGATCTTAGGAAGACCATAAATCCTAAGTGTGAGAGGTCTACTCTCAATGAGCTTATGGCTCAAGGAGCTCATAAATCTACTCCATCTTATTGCAAGAGCCACAGTTTTGGAGATCTTCTTGAAGGGGTTCTTTTCGAGTTTATTATAGCTACCACTATTACATAAGTGATCCAACATTTTTCTCCTATAATCCTCCTTATCAAGGATAACCGCAGCTCCCCCTTTGTTAGCTTTGAGAACCACGATGTCCTGGTTATTATTCAAAGTTTTGAGAGCATCAAAATTTTAGATAATATTAGTAATGCAGATAATAATAATAACTCTTACCTACAATATAACGATATTAATTTGAATCATAATAGTGATAGTAAGGTGTATATAATAATAATAATAATAATAAATGGAAGTTATCTAAGATTGGAGAGCTTTGGATGATGGCGACTACCTAAATGCATAGGATTAGAACCCAACCCAGCAATCTGATATTCCACTTCATCTAAGGCAAAGCTCGCATTTGGATCTTGATGTTTGAACAAAAGGATTTGAGAATTGAAGAATGCATCATCAGATTTGATGAGTACATGAACCTGTATTGGAAGATGCAGAATAAATCTCTGTTAAGAGAAAGACACGCAACAATTAGGAAGGATACTTTTGGGTTCTCCAACTTTGGCACCATCGAGAGAGGATATCGAGATATTGTTCATCTATTCCTCACTCTAAACCACCCAGATCTTCTTATGGGAGGGAAGATGGGACGTAGAAAATGCATTTTCCCCTTTTACGACCTTCTATGACTCTGCGGGGGTGTTTCCACATCTAAGAAATGGATATATGTTTCATGCAAAGAAAAAACCCACATTCATCAGTGATGGGAATAGTCTGATGGAATGAGCAAAGGACGAGAAGAGTAATGTTTTTTGCAATCTGGGGTTATAGCCACAACCATCAAGCATAGAGGGAAAATAGTCGATCTCAAATCTCGAGGACTTATATCAGGTTTTTATCAAAATCATTTTTGGGAAATCGATAATGATATGGGTACAGGTCTTGTGATAGATCTGAAGAAAAAAGCCCAAAATGCCACAGGTATTTCTACTTCATCACAAAGTTTGATTTTCTATTGGAATGTGTTGTAGGAAGAGATCGATTTCAAAGATCATGGGATTCAAATAAATTCCACCATTATGCAGAATTTAATATTACAAGGTGATACCTGAGGAGCAAGCACACCAACTCGATCATCAACGACAGACAATGGTCAATCTTCTTTCAAATATGCATTAAGAGGTAAAGTTTCCATACAGGACAAACAAACCCCAAATCTGACAATCCCAGGTCTGTACATCTTAGAAAAGATGAAAAAGCTCTAGATTTGTCCATTGAATTACCAGAAGTAAGCGACCTCTTCCATTTTTTACAAGCAAATGCTATCATTTGTTGATTTAATGGTTTATGGCCAAAATATAAAGAGCTAAGTGAATGTATCTACGTCAACTATACTAGGGATTATGATATTTACCTGTCTGCAAAAGGTTTTCTGTGGCTTATTTTGATACCCAAAAGGATTACAATTATTGCATAAATGATGGACCATGGTTCTGGGGTAGGGTGAGTTTCTTCGTGACCTTGTGGTTTCCTGGTTTTGATGAAAACTCAATTGTGGTTACAAAAATGTCAGTATGGGTAAGGTTACATAACCTTCCGCTTCCTTTTTGGCACCGTCAAGTCTTAAAGGAATTTGAAACTCTTTGGAAAGGTTCCTAAAGATGGACTGAGAAAGAATGGACAAAGGGATCTTCACCTTTTCTCGTATTTATGTAGAGATAGATTTAAGTAAATTTCTCTCGGATTGTATAAACTTGACACACAGAGATTTCAAGTGGATACAATGGTTAGATTTTGAAAATACTTCTTTTCGATGTAGGGTTTGCCATCAAACAGGGCATTTGCAAAACACATGCAAACAAGCAAAGAAAAGAACAAAGAAGAGAACACAAAAGAAAAAAGGGTGGCAATTCCCAGAATCCCCATCATCACACGGTGATGATGAAGAAATGGATGAAACCGACAAACATTAGGAGAGAGAAAAGACAAGGGATACCATAACAAACAACAAGGAAGAAAAGGAGGAAGAATAGAAAAAACAACTAGAGAATCCAAACAACTCGGTAGTTGTTCTAATTCTTGAACTCCAAGTAGAGGGGAATAACAACAATCAAGGCATAAGTGGAACCAAGCGATCTCATGTAAAAGAAAGCTTTGATTTAGACAAAGATGCCCAAACCTTACAAGAAATAATGAGTTGGAAATTGTTACTTCTGCTCCATCACTTGGGGTCTGGCAGAAAGTCCAAAAGAAAAAAAGGAAAAAAAAGAAAAATTCAATATTTATGGAAATCCATAACTTTGTTTCTATTTCTATTTTTAGGTAGCTTCGCTACTATATGTGTGTCTTTCACACTAGTCCCACGAGACAACTCCTAAATGCTTTATGAATCTACACAATGTAACTTTTCATTTTTATTAATAGAAAGTTACTGATTTTTTCCCTAGAATAATAATAATAATAAATTTCTTACTAATTTGAATAATACTAATGATACTAGGAGTAATAATAAAATTTCTCTCTTCTTTTAATAATAGTGTCCTTAATATCTCTAGATATTCTTTTGGCCCCCATGTTTATAGTCTCCCAGGGAAAGGATTCAATTTTTCTCTTGCTCCTAGAAAGATCCTGGTGGAAGATACTATCTTTAATGTTGAATTTGGGATAAAAGACTTCCCAAATGTCACTAAGCATATCATTAGGTAGGATTGTGTTGTTGTCTTGAGGAGGGAAAAGCCCTCGAAGACCAACATTAGCAAGCTTGAATTCGATGGTCTCAAAACTTTGAATAATAATAAGGACAATATGGTTCTCAAAGCTAACAAAGGGGGAGATGTGGTTATCCTTGATAAGGCAGATTATAGGAGTAAAATGTTGGTTCACTTATGTAATAGTGGGAGCTACAAGAAACTCAATAAGAACCCCTTAAAGAACATCTTCAAAATCATGGCTCTTGCCATAAAATCGAGTAGCTCTGTGAGCTCCTTGAGCCATAAGCTCATCAAGAGTAGCCCTCTCACGCTTAGGATTTATGGTCTTCCTAAGATCCATAAGGAAGGGGCCATTTTTAGACCCATTTTCAACACCACAAGGGGGGCGACCTATCTTCTAGCTAAATATCTAGTCTAGAAGCTTAAACCCCTAGTTGGTCTCATTGATTCCTTGTCAAGGATTCAACTTCCTTTGTCAATGAATTAAAGGACATAAGGCTCGATCCTAATGGTAAGCTGGTAATTTTTAATGTGGTCTTTCTCTACACTAATATCCCCATTAACAAGGCCATTGAGGTCGTTAGGGGCAATACTAATCCTGATACTACTAATTTAGCGGATATTTGTCTTACCTCCACTTTCTTCTGCATTGAAGGGGAATTTTATGAACAAACTTATGGTGTTTCCATGGGTTGCCCCCTTTCCCTTGTTGTGGCTAATCTATTTATGGAAGAATTTGAATCTAAGACGTCCTCTACTTTATTGCAACCAAGGATGTGGAAAAGGTTTGTGGATGGCACTTATGTCATCTAGCCCCATACTATGGAAAAATTGTAACTTTTCTTCTAGCATCTTAACAATCGACCAAGTTCCATAAAGTATACAATGGAATGCGAAATCAATGGGTGTCTACCTTTCGTCGGTGTCCCTATTTCAAAAGAAGATGATGGTTCTTCTCCCATCAGGTCTTTTTGAAGAAAACTCACACAGAACAATATCTTAATGCTAAATCCCATCATTTCCCTACATAAAATCTAGGTGTTCTCAACACCTTAGCCACTAGGGCATTAAGAGTTTCTCATGAAAAGCAACTTGATGAAGAGAAAACCCATCTCTTGAATGTTTTTAATAGTAATGGGTATAGTAAGAAATAGTGTCTTAGAGCTTTCCAAAAAAAAAAACATCTTAGGATTAAGGAAGAACCCAAGGATAGGTTTTGAAGGGTTCATCTTCCATTTAACGAGGGCACCACAGACAAAATTGCAAGGATTTTGAGGAACCATAAAGTCCCCTCGACCTCTATGCCCCTAAATACCATTAAGAGATCCTTTGGGTCGGTGAAGGAGCATATGGACCCCAAGAATATCAAAGGTGTTTATCTCATCCTTTGTTCATGTGGGACTCCCTACATTGGTGAAATTGGCCGCTCTATAAACCAAAGGATTCATGAGCATGCGGTAGACATAAAACATGAGAGGATGTGTTCTTCGGCTTTGGCGGAACATGCAGAAATGAATAGACATCATATCTGCATTGAGGACACTTTGATCATTGCTAGAATTGATCATTTCCATCACCGCAATTCTAGGGAAATCGAAAGGATGCCTAGTAATATGAACTGTGATGATGGTTGGAAGATTAATAGATGTTGTGTCCCTGCCTTATCTTCCTAGTTTTATTTTTATTTATTTATTTAACTGTCTATCTATCCTTTTATTTATTTATTCATTAAATTTTTGTTTATTTATTCAATATTATCATTATCGTTTTTATTATATTTGTTTTATTATTATTAATATTACTATATTATTTTCCGCTATAAAATTTATGTAGATTTTAATTTTAAACTTTTAACCTATTTAAATTAGAATATATTTTTTGAAATTAAATATTTTATTCAGTCAATAACTAGAGGCTTAATTATTCAATTCTTTAGTTTTATTTTTATTTAATTATTTGGTTGGTCCTAGCTATTTATCATTTAGTCATAACTTAAAATTTAAATAAATGTATTTTTTACTTAGTCAAAATAGGTTATATAAATATTTGTTTAGATAGTCAATTCTAAACATTTAATTTTTTCCAATTAATATGATTTAATAAATATTTTTTTAAATTATCGTTCATTATTTAAATTTTGTTAGAGGCTTCCTTCCTTAATATTCCGAATATTGGGTCAAAGCTAGTTGTTACATTCTACCATGGAAAAACCACACTAGATGGTTTGAAACGTATCGAAAAAGAAACTCTATATATGATTAATATGGAAAAATATCCCAACTATAATAATAATTATCATACTAATCATAATTATAATATAATAATAATAATAATACTTTTTATATAATAATTATTTTTATACCATTCTTGTTATATATTTATCAACATTAATTTTAATATTAATATTAATTCTATAACATTAATAGGTTTATAAGTAGAACTTCGGGGTAAATCACATAAAGAACCACACTAGTTGGTTCGAAACGCATCGACAAATGTCTCTCTTTATGTGATTTACAGTGAAGTTCTACTTATAAATATTATGGATCACAGAAGCCTCAATTCAACAATTAATAGGATTATTTTAATTATATTTATTAATATGATTGTACATCTTGTTGATATATTTTAATTAACATATATCAACTATACTTATTAATATAATTGTACTAATAAATAAATATTTATTTAATAAACCAATAATAATGATAAATTATATGTTAATAAAAGATTGCCCACTTTAGATGTGAAGTCCATGTAAAGTGTCTTGATATAGATTTGCACAATTGAATATAAATATTTCATAAAGTGCTAATAAAGTGAAATATGAAGTTCATGTGGCCGATATACATTATTTTTCGGACTCTAGTACTGTCAGCATAGTTCTTGCAATTTTTGTTAATAATAGAAATGTGGTCAAGCCACTTTATTGTAAAGGCCCTGTAATTTCCATGAAAGTAATCCCTGAATCCCATTCACAGAAACATTCAATTTAGCCTTTCGAAGCGAGTGATATCTGGCCGGCGTTGAATTTGATAAGCATATTCGTTTCTCTTATTTAAAAACCAAGTATGGCTGATAACATTTACTTAAATGTTTAAAAAATTTATTCTTATATAAATATATATAACTCTAATATTCTATATATAAGCAATTGTAAATAGAAGCGTAGAAAATCAAATAGAATAAGTTCGTAATATAGGTGATAATATTATAAGATAAATACTAGACTATTTAGAGCTTATAATGTTAAGATTTTGAGATGGAGTTTAAAACAAGTAAGAAAGGTTTTTATAAGGTTGAGATTTTAAGATAAACATAGATTTATTATAGATTTATTTACCATATATATATTAGAAAAAGTTTATTTTTATCTTTATTTATATTTTTCAATTTGCATGGTGCACTTTTAAAAATAAACATTAAAACCCAAATTTTAGAAAAAGTTTATCTTTATCTTTATCTATATTATTCAATCTTTGTGCACTTTTTAGAATAAAGATTAAACATTAAAACCAAAATCTTAAAAATTGAAAATAATGAGTAAAAAATAATTAGTATCCAATTTATATCTTGATTCATTAAATAAATTTACATGTAAATAAATTTTCCCTCTAAAATATTGAAATATAAAAAGATAATAATACATAATATTTAAATAATAAGTAAAAAATGAATTATTGTCAAATTTATATCATGGTTTCCGATTTTATGATGCAGACGCATTGTTTCAGACAGATAGATGATATCTTATCATAATTGGAATCTTGTAAAGTGGATATCCTTTAGTGTATATTTATATATTAAAAGTTTGCACATAATTTCTTACAATGACCGGTGGATGCTCCTCAGCAATGACGTTTTGACGCTGATGCCCAATATTTTTAAAGTTGAATATACATAGTTGATGGGACTAGATGATTTTGCAAAATTACTCAAAATATGCCCACCTCCATAGACATATTGAGTGCCCTTGCGGGTTTAGCACTAGCAGCAATTCTTTTCTATATAAAAGAAAAATGTATGAAGTCGTGTATCACAATTCACAGGAAGAATGCTTGAAGCTGTATGTGATAGTTTCATTTTGAAATTAACTTAATCAACGAGAGTATAAAGTATTAGTCCTGAATTAATGTTAAATTAAATTTTAATTTGAAAGTAGATATTTTGAAATTGGAAGGTTTGGAATATGTTTTAAAATTGTTTGGTTAAGAATTTGTTTTTTCAAATTTCACGTAACTAGTTATATAATTTTTTTTTGAATTTAATAATGATGAATCAAGTTATATTAGCTATAACAATCAGTAATAACTGTCCTACTATTAATTTGAAAATCATAATAAATTTTCTTTCTATTTAAAAAACATATTTTTGAAAATATAAATAAAAATAAACTTTTTAAAATATTTTAAAATTAGATAAATAAAAATTATATTTTGAAAGTAAAGATAAAAGTAAACCTTCTAAAATATTTTGAAATTAGATGGATAAAAAGATACCTCGTTCGTGTGGGAATGTGCATCAGATATCTCAGATTCCTGTCCATTGAATTTTACATCAGATTTGGATATATTATAAGAATATATGAAAATAAGGAAGGCTCCAAGGGAATAGCTGAAAATCGAAACTCAGAGTAAATAGAAAAAGGTCCACGGACACCGGTGCTCATAGTCTGTCAGAGGAATCACATTAATGTCAATGTTCCGTATATTCCGCACAGCATATTCTGTATAAACGAAGAATTATGCATGAAGTGGATTTCCAATAGTCCGTGAACTAACTCATGAAAACTCAAGTTCCGAGGTAAATTGGTTACCGTGCGCAAGCTTGGTACGACCAGTTCCCGAAGGGAATGTTGACTGCCACGGAGTAGAGTTACGGCCATAAGTTTGGATAGAGAAACTGTAATGAAGTAATCGAGCCTAGGGCGGGAAGGAGAATAAAAATTGGATGAAGAAATATAAACACGCAATCGAATCCATCTGGATATCGATGCCGAATCTTCACTCAAAATGCGCAGATGTTGTAGGAGTATTAAATGCAAGATGCCATATCCACCCAATATAAGTAACACTTCTCAGATGGAAATTTCAATTTGGCGACACGAGAGGGGGAGAATTTTGCGCTAGTGTTACTAAAAAAAAATGGGACTGAGATCTAGAGCCTATTAAGAAATTTAAGAATCTCTGAAATCTATGCAGTTTTTACAAGAAAATGGCAGGATAATTTGAGGGAAGATAGAAAGGCAGGGAAAATAATCCGTGGATAAGTATAAAAGCAGGTATAGTAATAGGATCTAATAGACAGATTTGAAAAGGGCTGTAACGATTCCTTAATTTATGGTTACTAGGAGGAGGTGGGATCTAGCTATCAAGTGTCAGAAATTGCACAAATGTATGATTGGGCAGGCCTGCCATCGGTAACAATATAGCTTAATCCATATCCTAGATATTTTCTCCCTACCTACCCAATTCCATACATAGGTCTCCACGAACGCACTGTCTTCATTCATTCAATAGTTGCATTTTTTCCTTGTGCGTATGGCTTCCTATTATATAGCAACACTCAGATCCTGTCACAGTGTTTTATAGTGCCTGCCTGCCTTGTGTGGTTGTAAGGAAACCCAGAGCGAGTTTGAGTTTGAATCAGAATGCCTCAATTTTCAATGTCCTTGGAGCAGTTGGCCAAGCAAATCAATGATCCCCAGTTTATCAAATGTGATGCCAAGGGATATTATTGTAACTCCACGAGATTGGAGGAGGTGGAGGGAGCTATCATTGTGGGTGCTGGTCCTTCTGGCATGGCCAGCGCTGTGTGTCTCAAGATGGAAGGCATACCAAGTATTGTGATTGAGAAGGAGGAGTGCATAGCTTCCCTGTGGAAGAACAAAACCTACGATCGTCTCAAGCTCCACATTGCCAAAGAGTATTGCCAGCTTCCCTTCATGCCTTTCCCAGAGTATTATCCCACTTTTGTCTCTAGAGATCAGTTTCTTGATTACTTGGATCGTTATGCACAGCAATTTCAAATTCAGCCTCGTTTCTGTCAAGTAGTGGAATCTGCCAGATTCTGTGAAAACTCTCAGAGGTGGCACGTTCTATGTTCGGGTCGTTATAATTATACTGATCTGCCCAATGCGGTAGAGTTCAAGGAGTACGTTGGAAAATGGCTGGTGGTTGCAACCGGGGAGAATGCTGAGGTCGTGAGGCCTCATATCTCTGGGATTGACAGTTTTAAAGGGACTGTCATTCATTCCAGTGAGTACAAGAATGGTTTCGAGTATGAATATAAGAAGGTTTTGGTTGTTGGATGTGGTAACTCTGGGATGGAGATAGCTCTCGATCTTGTCAACTACAATGCCAGGCCATCCCTTGTAGTTCGCAGTTCGGTTAGTATATTGTACTTCTTCTTTTTCTCAGAATTAATCATACCATAACATAAGAAATCACCACTATTATCCAGCGTCTCATGTTATTTGACTTTTCCTTCACTCAATAGTCTTATCCTCTAATTTTTCGAAGTTACCCGCTAAGTTTTTCGAAGTTATCCTCTCTTGAAACTCGGAGTAGTTACACAGGTGTAAGAACAGCCTGTGAATGTGAACTTGGCAGGGAGCAAATATCAATCCATTCATCGGTGGATCAATCAGTTGGTAGGTAGGATTATTTATGACTTCGACTGCCACGCTTAGTTAACAGGAATAAGTTTATTGCTGTTAAGATAAGATAGATTCAACCATTGAAATGATACCCGACTCTTAGTGTTAAACGCAGACAACATGATTTAACTGATCCATAATACTGCCACTTTTCTCGTAAACGGGAAATTAGTGCATAGAAATATTTTTAGCAGGATATCGTTTTATGTACGAGTGAGATTTAGTGTTTTGGAATACGTGCATAAGATTTAGTGGGTTGCAATGCATGTATTTACAGTGTTCGATGGTTAATAAAATTTAGTGTGTTATCTTTGAATTAAGGAAATAGTTTAATAACTCAAATTTAAAAATTTAAAAGTAAAGGTAATCAAGCAGCTTTTGTAACCTTTAGTGGATAATGTTTCGAAATGGCACATCCGGCTGATTAATCACCCTGCTAATTCATTATTCTGTTATGTTGGGTTTTTCCCTTTGTTTAAGAAACAAAAAGGAGGGAAGTGCTAAAAAGGAGGAAAGTGTTAACCAACACGCAGGTTTGGGAATAAGAGGGTCACGTGCCGAAGTTGGCCGATCTAGTACCTAAATGCAAGTGCTGTTATTTCTAGGGCCATAGCATTGTACACGAACAACAATAAATTTCTAGAATGTTTGATGGTGGAGCTAATGTAGATTGTGTTGTGGGACTGTTCGTTGTTTTTCTTTTTTTTTTCTTCACTTGGGTTCACATTTGTTTGGAAAGCTATTACCTACCTTGATTTTTGGGAATAACAGATAGATGTTGTTTGTGTACCAAATTGATACACTGAACCACATAAAAATATCTGGAGTGTTTGATGGGCACCCCATCCCAACCATTTACTCCATGTAGGTCTGAACAAATAAAACATGGTGGTTAATGGTTTTCTGTTTGCATGCGTTGCAGGTACACGTTCTACCTCGGCAAATGCTGGGCAAATCCACGTTTGGTTTAGCAATGAAGTTGATGAAGCTCTTCCCTGTCCGAATCGTGGATCGTCTGCTACTGCTGTACAGTAAATTCACTCTGGGCAACACTGCCTCCTACGGTCTTAGCAGACCCGTGGAAGGCCCGTTGGAGCTTAAAAGTAAAACGGGCAAAACCCCCGTTCTGGACGTGGGTACCGTGGCAAAGATACGCACTGGTGACATCAAGGTATATAAGATAAAAATAAATATATTGGTGATTATTTTTTTATTTTTCCCAATAGCAGGTTAATGTTGTTAGTAGACTCAGCTATTAACAAATAGGTAGATGTTGTTAGTAGACTCAGCTAATAACAAATTGATCCTTGATTCCTTTGATTCTTTGAAAATAACAAGTAGATGTTGTTAATAGACGCAGCTAATACCAAATTGATATAATAAACAACATAAAAACAAAACAAAACACCCACTGCCATCTTAATAATGATTTTAATGCAAACTAAAGACACAGTTTGTCAATGGCAGGTTTTTCCCAACATAAAAGGCATTACTGCCACAGGAGTGCAATTCGAGGACGGCCATGCTGAAGACTACGACGTAATAATCTTGGCCACTGGTTACAGAAGCGATGTCCCCCGTTGGCTGAAGGTAGTTTTACAACATTTAGTTTGAGTTCCTGACTATTAATTTTTTTCTTGATTTCTGCAGATTACAATACTGAAACTTAAAATTCTAAAAAAATTAACCCGAATCATTGTCCCAATAATGGTAAAAAAGTAGACTATGTTTCATTTAATCATTGGGTATATGATTTTTGAACCTTCAGGATGATGGCGGGTTTTTCTCAGAAGAGGGACTCCCTAAAGCTCCATTTCCTAACAACTGGAAGGCTGTAGGTAAGAAAGGTTTGTATGCTGCGGGTCTATCTCGAAGGGGTTTACTAGGGTCTTCCATTGATGCGCAGCTTATTGCTCGAGATATAAAAGAAGGTTATAATAATTGCGTTAACAACTCTGTAAGATCATAGAACGACTTGTACGCCGAGTTTTCGAGTTCCTTCTCCTCCTCATAACTAATTTCTGCCAAGCGGATGAAATATCTAGTGTAGTCCGATGTTTGACTGAAAGCTTTGTAAATATTAGATGGGCAAGCAAACGGTTGTTATACCTATATTTTCGACGCCATGCCTGACTGCCTACCTACCTGCGTATTTTGATAACCTGCATCTGACCCATTATAATATGAAAGTAGTTGTTTGATCATGATTCCACTAATATATTGAACTTGATTTAAAGTGCTAAAGGAATCTCAATGTATTTAATTAAGCCTCACTATCTACCAGCACCACTTGGAATTGGAACAATTAATGGGGACTCGAGGTTCAGTAAACAGAAACATGAAAGATACTCACAATGATGACCATGCCTATGAAAATCTTTCTTGCTTTCATCTTTTGCTATTTTATTAAATGCATGTAGCAGTGAAGATTACATTGCATCAGATTTCTTTGCAACAAGCACTGAGCAATCATTAAAATAAAGTCGGCAAAAGCCCATAAAATGTTTGCAACAAGCACTGAACAATCATTAAAATAAAGTCGGCAAAATCCCATAAAACATTTTTCATAGATTCCAATCAACGGTCATTTCAAAATATTTTATATGCAATCCTTTCGATATGAATGGGCATGCCGTTTTATGATTAATGGGCACTTCATTTTCTTCACATGCAAATATATATTAAATATATCAATTCAATCTGCTCATTAGCTAGAAGAGAACATGGGTGACTTTCAGATTTGGATACCAAAGCACTCATTCAGATTGCACAAGGACTGCAACTCCATATTTTAATTGTTCCATTCCCCTTTTTCTCCATTGGGTGCCTTCACAAAGTGGGTGGATCATTGTCATTGTATTTATTGATTTTAGTGTCATGCTAGTGTCTATTTAAACCTTTTTGTGTTCATTCCATTATTTGCAAAGCTAAATAAAAAGATATGTTTTTTTAAGTATCAGACCTTTTGTACATGTATGTAACTGTAAAATGCCACTACCAATTGGATGTGAACCTGTGATTTATATATGTTAAAATATAGGATTCAATGTCATTTATTTCCACACTAGGCGAATGTTTAGCTTCGTGTAAGACTTAATGGGTTTATCTACTAACCAACTTAAACTTCATGGGACCTGGTGTTGTAAATTGATTTTCACTACGCAGAGATCCACAGTGTTGACTTGTTTATTCTTATAAAGGAGACATGGATCACTATGAAGAATGATGGATGTTAACATTAATAAGTATCTTTCAAAATAAAAAGAAGTGGGCTTGATGGGTATCATTTAAATCGATGGTATCTTTTTTAAATGTATCATATTAGGTTTTGAAATTGATTTGACTGATATTATTTTTTGAATGCATTACATTGTAATAATAGTATTAGACTCTTTTTTTAAACATAATTTATTAATATTAGCTTGGAATTTTAGAAATGTATTGAAATGATTATTACAATATTATAATGTTTTTGTATTTTTAATATTAATATGGGTATTTAATTGAATAATGTTAATTAATTAAATTGGATGAAAAAAATACATAACATTTAATAACTTTAAGAGTCAAGAAGTTTTAGGTTTAAATCTAAAAGAGAATATCATATATACACCTCTATCAGCTAAGAAAAATAGTCAAATTGCAATGTAGAGGGGGTTATTAAAAGGAATATCCTTTTTGGAAAAATCAAAAAATAGTCAGTATATTTATATTTAAACTTTTGAAAGTGTTATCTTCTTTTGATTCCTTCCTCCTTTTCCCTCAACATTGTTCTCCCTCTAGCACCAATACTTCATTGCCCAAACACCCCCTCGCCGCCCCCCCCCCCCAAAATTTTTCTTGATTGAAATGGAAGAGAGAGATAGCCATGACAGTGGAGGTACCACATACAAACATGATTTTAGATAGCCTTCATATCCCACCCCTAAAAGGGGAACTCTACAAAGATCTAGAAGAAGAGCAACTACAAGAACCAATGTTGGCATTCATTGACCACCAAGAAGAAATAGATATATGCGAAAAACAAAATCACATTTGTGAGCTCCAATTTTGGCACATATGACTCAAGATTGCCATCAAAGTCTACAATATTGTTAAAGGCTGAAAGGATATATGTAACTAAAAAATGCAAAGGATATATATATATATATATATATATATATATATATATATATATATATATATATATATATATATACATATATATATACATATATATATACATATATATATACATATATATATATATATATATATATATATATATATATATATATATATATATACATACATACATACATACATACATACATACATACATACATACATACATATATATATATATATATATATATATATATATATATATATATTTGTTGTCTTGACCCGGGAGGATTTGAACTTTGAATTTCGTGTTTTACATATTACTTCATAACATGGCTATCACCAATTGTGTTGCCCCCTATGGGCTCAAATTCTCCATATCTTCATACTAGTTAATTCATTAAAATTTATCCTTGATTTTAATGAATTATCCTCATTCACTGTGGGCATGTAAATTTGAAGGGGTTAAAAGTCCTAGAACAATTGTAATTATATTTTAAATATAAATTGCCAAACAACTAATAAAGAGGTGGAGGCTAATACAAATCTTGAGAAGCCATGGAAATAATCCCTATACATAAATTGTTTGGTTGAACCAAATATTTAGAATATTGAATATACTCAATTTAGCCAAGAGAAATTCAATGGGAAAGGAGATGGAAGCTGATATTTAACTCCCATGATTATAAAGGTAGTTAGAATCCATACCCATTTATCTAATCCAAGGTATGGGTAGAGTACCCATCAAGAGACTTTTAGGATTTGATAAGAAGCTTCTAATCTAACCACGAATTGGTAAATTTGACAAAAAAAATTGGAAAAGAAACACAGATGGATTGAGGGGATAAGCAATCAAATACCATGTCTATTCATAATTAGAGAGAAGAAGAGGCTCTCGAGATATAGAAACATAGTGAGGGATTGAATATATCCAATCTTGGCTTGACAAAGTTGGGGAAAAGTATCTCAAACTTGACTTGTTGTGTATAACTACATTCTAGATGCTTGCTAGGTAGGGTGGGGAAGGTCACCAAGGAACTGATGGGCAGTGAAGGGGCTTCATGTGTGCTATGAAAGAAACTTGAAAAACACTCATATACATGTGTAGGCTCTTAGCACTTGGGTGTTTAAGGGGGACATGCCAGTTTTATGTGGAAGAAGGAGAGTGGCCTTCATCCTTACACCATTGGTAGCTTGAGAAGGAGAAACCACCCATAGCATTCGGGAAAGCTCTAGGCTTAGTGGGATTTTGAGAGATCTATTCATATTTCACTAATCAAGGAGAATGGTCTTCGTGACTCCAACTTTAATGACTAAGTGGAAGACTTTTCTCATGGAAACATGGTCAGGATTAGAGGTGGACAATTGCAAGGAATAGAACCAACAGTTAAGCCTATGGTTTGGTGGAGAGTGGCTCATACTTCATTAGTCACATGAAGTTATGTATCGGGATTAGATAAGTTCCCTTGTGGATTTCAAATCTACAATGTAAATTATGTTTAGTGAAATAGGAAAGATATTGATGATATCTATATATTTATGTGCTTTATTGGTGAATTTTCATTTTGGTTTAAGTGATACATGTTCATGGCATGAATTGGTGATTTTGGGTAAGATCAACGTGTAATATTCATATGCATTCCTACTAGATTTTGAAATGTATGCATGGTGATGTTTATGTATGGTTGTCTTAGGAATTTGTCAAGAAATATGTTATGGTCTAGCAGATATAGGATGCCAACCCCATATCCTCTTGGACATATAGGATGATTGTTTGGTTATAGAGGACTCTTAGTGAGTCTCAACCATGAGAACTCGATCCACTCTCTTTATGTCAGGGAAGTATTTAATTTGCTGCTTATGAGAAAAGTGTTTGATGGTCCTCCCAAATAGGTAAGATTCAAATCCCATCTAACCATCCTTCAAAACCTTTTTACCCCTCTCTTTGCATTTGATGACATATTTGGATCTATAATGTGCTCACTAGGAAGGTTAAGGAATATTTGTCATATTGTGTAGCACAATACATTGAATGTGAAGGATAAGTAGCATTTATTGTACAAGAGCACATTGGAGACTAAAAACAGAAGGTTTAGAAGGCATGTTCCATCAATTAGATCGTCAACTACATGGATGGCATATGGGAAATTACTCCACCTCAGTAATTGTGAGAACGTCAGGAAACCAAATCCACTTTTGTAGGAGTTTTGGAGGGAAGCAACCCTCCTTTCAAAGGGTCTACCCCTTTGTTTTCATTGTGACAAACACCTTCCAACATTTTACATTCACTTGAATTTTGGAGCCTACTATGGATCCCGTGGTCGGTCGTTCTGTGGTCACTTCTTGATCGATCAAACTCACTTTCTTGAACATGCTCAGTTTACAATGAGGTCATGAATGCGTTTTTAAATGAAAGCTTGAAAAAGAATAACACAGTCCATCAAGACAGTGTTTCTGCAATTTTCAACCCATGTCAATAGTCAGTGCGCACTGTTATTAACAGTCCCTCACCTTTGGCTACATTTGTACTACCATTTTGGTGAGTTTTCCTAATTGTCTCTTTTGCACACCATCACTTTTGCAAGTGTTTTTTTCATGCTTTTGCCTGTCTCTTTTTCTTTCTTTCACTTTAATATCTATTGTTTTCATGTTATCTTCATTTTGGCATGTGTTGCTTTCACTATCATTCGCAAGTGTTGTTCCCCCTTTTCTCTTCATAAAGTAAATGTCATATTTTTGCATGTTAGCTATCGTATAATGTGTATAGTCTTATTTTGGTGGTTTCAAGGGGTTATGTTTGTGTAAATGAGTTGAACTAACCATTTAAACATCCATCACACTCATTCCCAAAGCTTCAAGCACTATCACACAAGTGTCATCACGGTCGTCGTAAAGTGTATCTTAAACGTCACACCTGTCATAAGTCATCTCAAGGTTGTCACACTGAGGGAACTATGTTTTTCACGTGTCCTTATCTATATTGTTATGTTGTCAAGTATTGTAAGTTTGTGATCATAGTCAATTCACATCACTATTCAATGTCGTCGCAAAGTTGTCACACTGAGGGAAGTATGTTGTTCACGTGTCTTGGAAGATATATGTTTTTGTGTTGTCAAGTGTTCTAAGTGTGTGATCATATCCAAGTCATATCATTATTCACACCAGTTTCATTAATGCCACACTTAGCCAAATTCCAAAAATTTCCTTGTAACTTAGCTTTTGCAGGCCCTCCTAAAATGTGCATTGCACAGTTCCAACCCTCAATATGCAACCCAACTGGTGGGCTCCAGTATTACAGCAATAATTCTGCAACTCCTAGGGCTCCCTTCTTTACTTTTATCAACCCGGTAGTTCGTAAAAAAATTGGAAGCGACGGTGCTATATGCACAAGTACTAGCTCTGTCGCAGTTGTCACTTGATCAGCTGGCACAAGTCCGCTAGGAGCTTAAGCCAACTTCTATGAGCTCTTAGAAGAAGCTTTAAATTATGATGGATGAAAGCTAACTCAAAGGAGGCCAATCTACTTGCAAAAAGAAGCGGAAAGCTGAAAGGAAATGCAAACCCTAGCAAATCCTAGTTTTACCGACTAACCCTACTAGTGCAAGTAAAAGGATGAAAGCTACATAAATGGATGCCATTGACTTCTAGAAAGGTAAAATGCATGGGACTAAGCTACTTCTTAAGAGAAATATGAAGAAAACATCTTTCTTCATTTTTGAGTAATTTCGCAGAGTTATTATGCATGTGCTTTGACTATTTTTTCTGTGCAGAGGTTGATTGGCGAAAGGAAATGCTTGCAGGAAGTTGGGAAGGTGAGAAGAGGGCCTAAGGGGTCCCTAGCACCCTTCCAGAGAGTTTCATAGTGATCGGATCTCAAGAAACTGCTTTCGTGAGCTTCTACATGAAGTCTGTAGGGGTTCTACAGGATG
Source organism: Pinus tabuliformis (assembly GCA_031772625.1). Classification (NCBI taxonomy): domain Eukaryota; kingdom Viridiplantae; phylum Streptophyta; class Pinopsida; order Pinales; family Pinaceae; genus Pinus; species Pinus tabuliformis. The sequence continues at coordinate 1,689,223,481 of CM062820.1, forward strand.
TACTCTAGCTTCTACATGATGTTCTACAGGATGTACTCTAGCTTCTACATGATGTTCCGAAAGGGAATTTTGGAGGGTTGATGGTGGAAGAAAGGTAAAGAAGTGGGTATGGAGGTGAGAGAAGGGTGTTAAGGGGTCTAGGACCTGGTGAATGAGGCTTAGGAGCGATTGGATTTGTTCGAGGATGGAGGGAGCAATGATGCACAAGAATGTAGAAATTAGGGCAAAGTGGGAAAATGAGGCAAATGAAGGGCAAGAATCTGAGTTCGGGGATGGAGCAGGTTGCATTGATGGGATAAGGGTAGGCAAAGAGGTATTATAGATGCTCTGCACACTATTTCTCAAGACTAATCGAAGAAAGACTAGAAAAACCAAAGATCTAGCTATTTTAACCTACTTTGACCTAGAAAAGAGAAACCATGACGGACAGAAGTTTATTGGAAAAAAATCATGTAAAACAACAATGAAAACCATGCAAGAACAGATCTAAGCATGTAATCATAACTGGTATCAACTTTTTCAAGTAAGAATTTAACACTAGCAATTGCATGAAGAAGCAAGAACAATGTTTTTGTGGCAGCAAGGACACCTTCGTCTCAGGTCATGGTCCCAAGGAGGGAGAGATGAAATCAAGGATTGCTTGATGGCCTTTTTGTAGATCTTTTCCTTTACCAATCTATCAAATCAACCTGGAGCATGAAAATCTATTTCAATCATCAAAAACAACCTAAGTAACAAAGCAAGATCTTATTCTAAATAACAGATTTTATTCTAAGAATGCAGCAAAGACACATAAAAGTACACAAAGGAGGTACTGGGCACTTGGGTTGGGCCCAACCCCAAGAGCTACAACCTCCTAAGGAAGATTAGAGCTAGTGCAAAGCTGGATTCATCTTTATTGATCAAAAGAATAGTTACATCCCAAAAACTATCTACAAGAAAAAGCTTACAAATGTGCTGAAATGCAGAGCTAACCTACTCCCTAAAAAATGACTAACATCTGACTAAAATCGAAATAAAAAATGACTAACTTCTTACCAACCCAAATGAGGCCCTAAGCCCTCTTATTTATACAAATTGAGGACCCCAATAGTCCTCCTAAACTTTAGGGACTCGACTGCCAAAACTTGCAGTTAACAACAACTTTACTAGCCCTTGCTCCGCTGCCCTTGTGATATTCGATGTGGTGGCCCTTGAACTCCGAGCTGCTAGTGGAGAATTCAAGGTAAGGGCTCATAAATGAAGGGGACACCTTCCTACAAATCCTCTCCACAAATTTGGCTGCCAAGTGCTCATTTAAACCTTTGATTTTGTCTCCAAATTGACCAAAACGACTGCATAAAGCACACATTAGACTTGTTGGCATAATGACTAACCCAATTCACTCTATTAGCATAAATATAATCAAAAACATGCAATAAACTAATGAGAATGTTGGATTAAGTCGAATTACGAGGCTGAATGAGCCCATATAATTACCCATTTCTAGGGCTCATCATCACACCCCTACTGAAAGTGTTGCTCATCCTCTGAGCAACTAATATATCTCTTTATCTTTGATGGCCCTGGTGGCCTCCTTATCATCCCAAGCTTCTGATGTGGTCTACTCATGTGTGCCATAAAATCCTGCCTTCTTATCCATGTCCTTCCACTGTTCCTCCTAGTCTGCTTGTTTGAATTCTTGTGATTTTCTTGTTCTATCTCTTCATCCTTTTCCTCTTCTATTTTAGTTTCTTCCTTTTCCTTTTCTTTTCTTGCTGAGTCATTAGTTGCTTCATCTTCTCCCCCTTTCTGCTCTTCTTCCTCACTGTCAGAAGGACTGATATCATAGGTGAGGGATTTTATGTCACTTTCTGCTGTCATGTCCCTGACGACTTCCCAACTAGGGAGTGTGAATGTATGGAGGGCTTCTTGGTATTTAATATACAATGCATAGGATCGAGCTGGTTGTCTTCATTGCAGGGCTTCTATTGCCTAGCTGGCCGTGCAGGCCATCTGGGCTTCTCTCTCCTGCAACTGTTGTTTCAGCATCAGTATTTCAGCTACTACCTGAGACTCCCTCTCTTGCTACTGCTTTATCCTCATTTCAACATCAGGCTGTGTATCTTCCCTTGGCTGTTGTTCCTCTACTATTTCCTAACCTACGAGGGAACCTTCCTGTAGTTGCTGCTCTTCAGAAATCTGTGTTATGTCTGCCCTTTTGAGTTTCTTGTAGAGAATTCTTAGCTTCCTGTAGAACTGTCTTTGAGTCCATCATCTTAATTCTCTCTCTCTAGTGAAGGTTTTTGGCTTCCTTATTCATAGGTGATGGTTATTTTTGAAAGAGACTCCTCCTTTTGTTTAGCTGTGGTGTCCTCAATGATAATTGGCTCCTTTGACTGTGGCTGGGGTCTACCCACTTTGATCTGTGTGCTCCTCCTTTCTTTAAAGTACATGGAGGTTTGTCTCTTTCAATTCCCTTTCTGTTTTAGAGGTCTTCTTAAGGCAGAAAGTGTAGCTGCTGCCTCCCTGGCCAATATCTCAGGTGATTTCTCCTCTTGTTGTTTTGTTTCCATGCTTCCTGTAGAAATCCCTGTGTCAACTATTTCTGTCTGTTTTGCTGGATGTGTCTTTTCCTTTTATTTCTGTGTGTCTGCTTTGGCTGTGACATCCTTCAGGTGGACTTTTTTAGCCCTCTCTACCCAGAATTTGGCTGTCCGTTTATGAAAGGAAGAATTGTGTTTCTACGGACAGAGTACAGAGCTCAATTTTTCTTCTCAGCACACATACAGACATGCAAGTTCAAAATTTTCCATACACAGGTTGGCCCCCACAGTTGCATATCTTCTCTACAGGAGAATTTTAAAGACAAGAAATGCGGAGGAGAATCTTGATGCAGACACAACTGAGAAACTCAGTGCAACACACAGGCAAACGTTTTATTTCCAATTCACAGGCAGATTTTTCACTGATTTTCCAATCTCATGCCATGTTCAATTCACCACTTTGCACAAACAAATCATGCACAAAGAAGCTTCCCCAATCCTACCTCGTTTTGAGCTTGAAGTTCGCTGAAAATCCTAGGTTTTCTTTCCGCATGGCTATTTTCTGCATTTCTTGTAGAAGGCTCTCGTTTCCTGTAGAACGAAAGTGTGCTTCCTCTAGAGAGCGATAGGTGCGAGATTTTTTTTAAAAATGGCAGAAATCTCGAAAAATCAGGCAGGAATCTTGCAGAGGACCACTGGTTAGCTGACCTGGAAGTGGTGGACGTGTGCTTCAGTTCTGAATGTCATGAAGGCGCAGTGAACAAAGAGTGGTGAGAGTTTCAGCCGAGCATAGTTAACTGCAGCGTGATTCGTGTGAGAAGATGAGGTGGCCGGATGTGCATTGGCCCCATGTAGACTGCAGTGCTGTTATGAACTATATGTTCTCTTCTTGTTAATCACTTGTCATCAGTTGCACTAGAGTTCAAACAGCCAACACTACTTGTTTTTTTAAATTTCACGTGAGTTCTCTGGCAAAGCGCTAGAGAACTCGACAACGCACTGTCTGAACTGGACGAGGGTGTCCAGTTAGCTGTCCATCGATCTTGTTTAATCCCAACCATCACATTGTTCATGCAGTTCTTAAATTACATTCATGCAACAGAGGAATGGGTTTAGTCACGTACCTGGAAGTCGAATGTCCTGGTCCTTTTTGCTGCTGCATGCTCATATTTTGTGGATGCATGCTAGTCTGTTTGCTGATACATGGATTATTTCCTGGTGCAGGTATCCTCTGGCTGGACCTACGCTGTAGGAGCCTGCTTCAACGTTCACATTTGCACCCTCATGCTGTTGATGCTGAATTTTTATAGGACAACAACTTGTTTTCTTCATTACTCCCAAACAATAGATCAGATTGACCTAAAACTTTCCAAGCATGCTTCTATCATTGTTATGCACCTCCCATAGGAAAATTGTGGTCAATGGATGCATGGATATAGAGAAAAATTGAAAATGGCTGAAGATTACAGGGGTCAATTTCTCGGAAACCGAGCATTGGAATTAGCTAAAACTGCTTGGGTAGGTTACTATCACCTATATGCATCTCCCCATGAAACAGGTTTTGAAATGGATGCATGGATATGGAGAAAATGCAAAAATGGCTGAAGGTGATGGAGGCTGATTTCTCGGAAACCATGTACTAGAATTGGCTGAAATTGTTCGGGCATGTTGCCATCATCTCTATACAACTCCCCGTAAAATGGTTTTTTAAATGGATGCACGGTTTTCACGTGAGGGAAAAAACAAATTTCTGTTCTATGTATCTTTGCTTCAAAGCATTCTGTAGTTTTTTTGCACAGTGAGAAAAAACGAGCTTGGGCTATAAACTTCGAATTAATGGGAGAGAGGTTTGAAGATTGTAGGAGGACATATGAACCCTTTAGGAAGCTATCATGCTCGCCAAACTGCCTTTTAAAATCCATTCCTAGCTTCCTGTAATTTCTACAGGAACTTCCAGTAGAACACAGTTTTTAGGAAAGAAGCACAATGAGGTGGAAAAAAATAATGGAGAAGGGTGAGGGATAGAAACATGGATGTGTGTAGGCCTCATGGACATATTCCAAGCCTTCGGGTCCTCTTCGGAGATCAATTTTGGCTTGTTTGTAGGCTTCCTATAGAAGACATAGAACTTCCTATAGAAGACACAGAACTTCCTGTAGAAGGCACAAAACTTCCTCTATCTTTGTTTTGAGTGATCCTCCTAACCTGCAATGTCCTTGCTGCAACCTGCAATTATTCAATGGAAATTAGGTTTATTTTTCTTTTTCTTTTTCTCTTTTTTTTTGAAAACAACTAGGGTGCCTCATGGAGGTTTTCACCCTAATTGCTTGCCCTGGGCGCCTCCAAGGGAGGTTTTCACCCAGGGATCTTATTCTCTTTTTATTTTCTCTTCTTTCCAACCCATTGACTGCCTCATGGAGGTTTTCAATCAATGAGCCAATCTAAGGCGCCTCCGAGGAGGTTTTCACCTTGGATTTTTATTTTCCTCTTATTTTCATTTTTTTCTTTTTCTTTTTTCTTTTTTCCTACCCTACCCTACTTGAAAAACAAAGTCATTTTCAACTATAAGAATACTTCCAATGGAGCCATATGCACATCGAGATTAGAGACAAAATGATGTGGAGGCTTGAAATGCATGCTTTGATAGGGATCCGGATTTCAGAGACCAAATGATTTGACTTTGAAGGGATCAAACATAGCCAAGGAAGAGGGTACCACTGCAACTTACTAACTGTATGGAACCATATCTCAATATAGATCTGATATCCTTGGTCCTTTTGCTGATCTGGTTCAGGTTTCATGTCACCTTTTACCATGACCTTCTCATCTTCCTCTTTTTGCTGATTTTTCTCTTGAATACATGGAAGATTTGATGGTAACCATGAGGGAACTCTCTCGATCTTTGATTTTGATGCCTTCTCTTCATCAAGTGCAGCCCATGGTTCTTTAATCTTTTCTTTTCAATCTTCTTTTGCTGGATGTGGTCCTTCAATGCTTTCAATATAGTCTCTTTCTTGCAATACTCTTCCTGAGCTATGATGAATATCATTGAGCTCAAGAGGAGTTGTTTGGACATGTTGTACCTCAGCTTTGCAATTGGGTTGAGCTACTCTAATGTGCAGGTTTGGAAATGGTGGTACGGGTAGATGAGTGGGGGTGTATATTTGAGATGGATGTGGATGGGGTTGTGGTTGGGCAGGTGGTGGAGGAAAAGGAGTGGGAGGAGTGCTGTACTAGGGCCTCCACCCCTGATGAGGTGCATTCCACTGAGGCTGTGGCTGAGCGTAGCGGTGAAATGGATGAGCAGCTAGTTGAGCAAGATATTGACGAGGTGATGACCAAGGAGGGGGTGTGGACCAGGAAGGATGAGCAGGGGGATCCCAAGAAGGCATGGAAGTGGTTTGATAAGGGTCGTAACAGGTTTGGGATGTCCCTTACATTCCTTGTTGGTAAGGTATGGGTCCATTTGGCATCCTTTGGTTCATATGATAGAGTGATTCAGTGGCTCCTTTGGCCCTCTGATATGCAGCTTTATGTCCAGGCAAGGAAGAACACTGATTCGTAGGGTGGTCTTCTTCATAGACAAAACACACTTTTATGGAGTGCAATGGACATTTGTTCCTAGGATGCTTTCTAGTGCACCTAGGACAAAAGATGGCCAAAGCCCTCTCAGCTTTCTCTTGCTTCTTTTGGATCCACAAGGTATCCATTTGCATGGCAAGAAACTGCCTCATCTCGCTCTTGAAATCTTCCCACATGTTTCCAATTTCACCTTCAATGGATGAGTTGGAAGAAAAGGTATTGTTCCCAACATTTATGTTTCCAGCCATTTTCTCAAGAGGAATGTTTTCTTCTTCTTCTCCCCTAGAGGTTCTTCAAATAAGTCTTGCTGTCCACCTAGGGGTTCTTCTTAATCACAACCATTGAAGAAGAGAAGGTTGGTTGTGTGAAGCAGTGGGGGTGTTGTGCAAACATTTTTCTGACTTATCTCTACTCCTACAAGGCATGAAAGGAAATCTTTTTGGTTGATTTTTGTTTTTTTCTACTTGTACCTGCAAAACTGAAATAGATTGAACTGCAACTAACTAAAATCTATCTTGCTGAAATGAAAATGAAAAATTGAAATGAAAGCAGGAAAGGACTAATCTATTTTGCTGAAATGAAATTGCATGAATGAAATGCTAGGCTACGCTTGCAGAATTGAAATTGAAGAATTGAAATGCTATTCTATGCTTGCAGAATTGAAATTGCGGAATTGAAATGCTAATCTATGAAAGAAGGAAATGTCTAATCTACTTTTGTGGAAATAAAATTGCAGAATGGAAATGAAACAATCTACTCTACGCTTGCTGAAATAAACTACTTAGTAGAAGGTTGTAGTAGAAAATAGAAGAAAAGCAGCAATCACCAATACTCTGACGCTTCTCTGGCAACGGCGCCAAAAAGATGGTGGGCTCCAGTATTGCAACAATAATGCTGCAACTCCTAGGGCTCCCTTCTTTACTTTTATCAACCCGGTAGTTCGTAATAAACATGGAAGCGATGGTGCTATATGCACAAGTACTAGCTCTGGTCGCAGCTGTCACTTGATCAGCTCGCACAAGTTCGCTAGGAGCTTAAGCCAACTTCTATGAGCTCTTAGAAGAAGCTTTTAAATACGATGGATGAAAGCTGACTCAAAGGAGGCCAATCTACTTGCAAGAAGAAGCGGAAAGCTGAAAGGAAATGCAAACCCTAGCAAACCCTAGTTTTACCGACTAACCCTACTGGTGCAAGTAAAAGGATGAAAGCTACAGAAATGGATGCCATTGACTCCCAGAAAGGTAAAATGCATGTGACTAAGCTACTTCTGAAGAGAAATATGAAGGAAACATCTTTTTTCATTTTTGAGTAATTTCGCAGAGTTATTATGCATGTGCTTTGACTATTTTTTCTGTGCAGAGGTTGATTGGCGAAAGGAAATGCTTGTAGGAGGTTGGGAAGGTGAGAAGAGGGCCTAAGGGCTCCCTAGCACCCTTCCAAAGAGTTTCACAGTGATCATATCTCAAGAAACCGCTTTCGTGAGCTTCTACAGGATGTACTGTAGCTTCTACAGGATGTTCTGAAAGGGAATTTTGGAGGGTTGATGGTGGAAGAAAGGTAAAGAAGTGGGTATGGAGGTGAGAGAAGGGTGTTAAGGGGTCTAGGACCTGGTGAATGAGGCTAAGGAGCAATTGGATTTGTTCGAGGATGGAGGGAGCAATGATGCACAAGAATGTAGAAATTGTTGAAAAGTGTGCAACAAGAAATGCTTGTTGAGAATGCAACAAGATGATGGAGCTTAGTGGAAAGGAGTCGCCTTCACTAAGTGGGCCCGCAGGCAAATTATGGCGCAAAGTCTATTTTTAGACATATGGATCATGTCTATGAGTTGCAGGATGTTGTTTATGGATGAATGGTCATGTTGGGAAAAATAGATGGACTTCTATTTTTGGATCACAGCAGGAGTGATCAGAGTCTATTTTTAGACTGCTAGTCAAAAATAGAAAAGTCAAATATTATTGTCTCATAATAATATTTAGACTATAAACTTTATCTTATCCTCTTGGAGCACTTCAGTTTGAGCTACAGATGTGGCACATGCAGCTGTAAGAATGAAGTACGCTTTCTTTGTGGGTTAGTTGAGCTATTGCATGCAGGACGTCAATTATAACTCATGTGGTTGAGTTCTGTGGAGTTAGATGAGCAGTTAATGGAGTTGTGTTCAGTTTGACTTAGTTGAACTAGTTGTATTTAGTCTAACTGCCCAATAGACTAAGTCATGAGTTGTGTGAATTAGTTATTAATTAATTCACTAATTATTAACTCATAATTCAACTAAAGAATACATCAGTTAACTTAGTGCATGTACAGTTCAGTGGAGACAGGTGTTAGAGGTTGAGATTGCTATCAGTTGTGACTATAGTTGTGCATGAGATTTTGCACAATCAAAGGATTGAGTATGCCCATGAGAATTTCATATGCCCAGTGATATAGCCTGTGCTCATGTGATTTCCAGTGTGAGTGATTCTCCAAGGTAAATAGAACTTGGAATGAGTTTGGATTCAATTCATTCTCAGCAGGTATTGTGTAGTGGAGGCAGGCAAGCAGCAGAGGAGACTTGGAGATAAGATCTGAGCTAGTTTTGTGTGTAACAGGTGGAGATAGTGCTAGATACTTGTGAGGAGTATTGTACTATGTAATGTTACATGTTCTCAATCATTAATATACAGATAGTGTGGGGTTTTCAGTTGTAAGCTTTCCCTGGGTTACATACTGTGTTAATGTGTGCATGCGATTGATGTTTCATTGTTTTTAATGCTGCTAAATTGATGATCAACGTAGAGGAGATTATGTATTGTGCATGTAATCCACAATAGTGTATAATCGGGATAATCTCTATGAATAAGTGTCATATTTTTCAAAATTTCTACATGGTATCAAAGCTGTTGATCATCAGATCTATTATTCAGAAAGTGTTTACATTTTATTTATTCAGGCAGAGTCTGTAATTGGGCCAGGTAGCCTCTGGATTCATCCTTATTTTGGAAGGTGAGATATCCGGTGAATGCCCATACAGTCGATCTTTGTACAAGAAATACTTTGTTCTCACGAATTTTAGATCAAAAGCAGTTGAGTTTTGAGCTGGTGGAATGGCGCTCAAGGATAAACTCAGAAACATCAAAGCTGAGAATGGAGATGCCACAGATTGTCCGCAGAAGAAGAAAAATAAGCAAGCTGTTGGATTTGCAGCAGGAGAGGCCTTAGCCTCGCAGTTTGAGCTGGATTTTTTGCTGATCGCATGCTTGGTATCAAGTGTGATGGGATCGATATGGTTCTTGGACAGTGGTGCGTCTTCTCACATGACAGGAGATCGCGATTTGTTTTCTGATCTGGATGAGAAAGATCTTGGAGTGCACATCGAGATGAGAGATGATGGTAGATACAGTGGGACTGGTATCGGTACCATTTCCTTTGAGAGGGAGTCTAGTAAACCCTTCAGATTGAAGGAAGTGATGCATGTTCCAGTATTGAAGAAGAATCTGATCTTTGTGGCGATGTTAGAAGACAAGGGATATGATGTTGTCTTCAGCGAGGGAAAGGCTTTCCTGCGCAGTAAGACAACTGGAGAAACCCGAAAGATAGGGGTTCGAGTCAGGAACCTTTATTAGTTGCATGTAGATGCATGCAAAGCCTTGAGCAACAAGGCAACTACTGGAGACTTGGTGTTTGAGAGGGAGGGTATATTACCTCTCAACATGCAGAGCCAGAAGAAGTCTCAGACGATTGTGGAGGAGCCACGATTGGTGCAGTAGCTTCAGGAGGTTGTGGAGCAGCCACAACAAGGGAAGTTGAGAGGAGATTGAGTAGAGACATCTACTCATGCAAAGACCTCCAGTAGGGGGAAACTTCGAGCCAAGTGGGTTGAGGGATTGCATGCAACCATACCTCCAGGTAGGAGGTGGGGTGATGTGGATTGATCGTCCCAAAGAGGAGGGGCAAGATCCTTGAGGTACCCAACCTCTTGGATGAGACCTTGCTACGGGAGCCCTGATGTGGAGCAGCAGGAACTGATTGATTGGGTAGAGACAGATGCGGATGGAGTGACAGAGAGAGCGACAATGTAGGGAATCCCAGGACAGTGCATAGCATGTAGGCTGCAGCAATGCGAGAGGCACAAGTGTTTTGCACAGTGCTAGGTGGCATAGAGAGGTGTGCAATGGTGCGAGATGCATGAAGATGTTGCAGTAGCGTAGATGTCAGAGAATGAGCACTTGTCAGTAGCAGGTAGAGCTTCAACATCAGAGTATGTTCCTAGCCCAACAGATTGGTCAGTTGGGAGTGTTTTTGTTCCAAGTGTTGTTGGAGCAAAGTGGACCGGGCAGATGTGTTGCATGCGGAACATTCCAGAGTTAGAAGATCGGGTTTGAGAGGAATCCTTTCTTATTGAGAGGGAGTGTTGAAAAGTTTGCAACAAAAAATGCTTGTTGAGAATGCAACAAGATGATGGAGCTTAGTGGAAAGGAGTCGCCTTCACTAAGTGGGCCCGCAGGCAAATTATGGCGCAAAGTCTATTTTTAGACTATATTTATTTTTAGACATATGGATCACGTCTATGAGTTGTAGGATGTTGTTTATGGATGAATGGTCATGTTGGGAAAAATAGATGGATTTCTATTTTTGGATCACAGCAGGAGTGATCAGAGTCTATTTTTAGACTGCTAGTCAAAAATAGAAAAGTCAAATATTATTGTCTCATAATAATATTTAGACTATAAACTTTATCTTATCCTCTTGGAGCACTTCAGTTTGAGCTACAAATGTGGCACATGCAGCTGTCAGAAGGAAATACACTTTCTTTGTGGGTTAGTTGAGCTATTGCATGCAGGACATCAGTTAGAACTCATGTGGTTGAGTTCTGTGGAGTTAGATGAGCAGTTAATGGAGTTGTGTTCAGTTCGACTTAGTTGAACTAGTTGTATTTAGTCTAACTGGCCAATAGACTAAGTGATGAGTTGTGTGAATTAGTTATTAATTAATTCACTAATTATTAACTCATAATGCAACTAAAGAATACATCAGTTAACTCAGTGCATGTACAGTTCAGTGGAGACAGGTGTTAGAGGTTGAGATTGCTATCAGTTGTGACTATAGTTGTGCATGAGATTTTGCACAATCAAAGGATTGAGTACACCCATGAGAATTGCATATGCCCAGTGATATATCATGTGCTCATGTGATTTCTAGTGTGAGTGATTCTCCAAGGTAAATAGAAATTGGAACGAGTTTGGATTCAATTCATTCTCAGCAGGTATTGTGCAGTGGAGGTAGGCAAGCAGTGGAGGAGATTTGGAGATCGGATCTGAGCTAGTTTTTTGTGTAACAGGTGGAGATAGTGCTGGATACTTGTGAGGAGTATTGTACTATGAAATGTTACATGTTCTCAATCATTAATATACAGATAGTGTGGGGTTTTCAGCTATAAGCTTTCCCTGGGTTACATACTGTGTTATGTGTGCATGCGATTGATGTTTCATTGTTTTTAATGCTGCTAAATTGATGATCAACGTAGACAAGATTATGTATTGTGCATGTATTCCACAATAGTGTATAATCGGGATAATCTCTGTGAATGAGTGTCATATTATTCAAAATTTCTACAGAAATTAGGGCAAAGTGGGAAAATGAGGCGAATGAAGGGCAAGAATCTGAGTTCAGGGATGGAGCAGGTTGCATTGATGGGGTAAGGGTAGGCAAAGAGATATTATAGATGATCTGCACACTATTTCTCAAGACTGATCAAAGAAAGACTAGAAAAACCAAAGATCTAGCTATTTTAACCTACTTTGACCTAGAAACTAGAAACCATGATGGACAAAATTTTATTGGTAGAAAATCATGTAAAACAACAATGAAAACCAAGCAAGAATAGATCTAAGCATGTAATCATAACTGGTATCAACTTTTACAACTAAGAATCTAACACTAGCAATTGCATGAAGAAGCAAGAACAGTGTTTTTGTGGCAGCAAGGACACCTTGGTCTCAGCTCATGGTCCCAAGGAGGGAGAGATGAGATCAAGGATTGCTTGATGGCCTTTTTGTAGATCTTTTCCTTTACCAATCTATCAAATCAACCAAGAGCATGAAAAGCTATTTCAATCATCAAAAACAACCTAAGTAACGAAGCAAGATCTTATTCTAAATAATAGATTTTATTCTAAGAATGCAGCAAAGACACATAAAAGTACACAGAGGAGGTACTGGGCACTTGGGTTGGACCCAACCCCAAAAGCTACAACCTCCTAAGGAAGATTAGAGCTGGTGCAAAGCTGGATTCATCTTTATTGATCAAAAGAATAGTTACATCCCAAAAACTGTCTACAAGAAAAAGCTTGCAAATGTGCTGAAATGCAGAGCTAACCTACTGCCTAAAAAATGACTAACATCTGACTAAAATCGAACTAAAAAATGACTAACTTCTGACCAACCCAAATGAGGCCCTAAGCCCTCTTATTTATATAAATTGAGGACCCCAACAGTCCTCCTAAACTTTAGGGACTCGGCTGCCAAAACTTGCAGTTAACAACAACTTTACTAGCCCTTGCTCAGCCACCCTTGTGATAATCGATGTGGTGGCCCTTGAACTCCGAGCTGCTGGTGGAGATTTCGAGCTAAGGGCTCATAAATGAAGGGGACACCTTCCTACAAATCCTCTCCATGAATTTGGCTGCCAAGTGCTCATTTAAACCTTTGATTTTGTCTCCAAATTGACCAAAAAGACTGCATAAAGCACACATTAGTCTTGTTGGCATAATGACTAACCCAATTCACTCTATTAGCATAAATATAATAAAAAACATGCAATAAACTAATGAGAATGGTGGATTAAGTCGAATTACGAGGCTGAATGAGCCCATATAATTACCCATTTCTGGGGCTCGTCACCAACCCCTTGAAACTATGTAATGTATAGTTCCCGCATCCAAGGACTATGCATTGTGTATTTCCTGTGCTTAAGCTCAGACCTTGGCCTCCAAAATTGTGTAATTCATCCCTCTATCCTAGCCCTATATACACATTTCGTAGTGTCTAAGCTCAATCCCAACACCTCATCTCCTAAGATGCATAATTACACAATCACCGGGTATTCTCTACCTTAAAAAACTATGCAGTTTACTAAAATAGTGCAAAACCCCTCAGCCAAGATCACTGAGTCCTAAAACTACACAATCTACCTATCAATTCCATCTTGAACTATGCATTGTGCAGTCTCTATGCTCAAGCTTCACTCATGACTTCCTGAGTTATGCCATTGTACACTCATTGAGCCTCTCCCTTAGCTTGCAACCTGGTTTTAGATCAGTTAGTGGATCAACATGCACCATCTTAGGCTAGGGGTTTATCAAACATATGCCATCTTTCCATGAGTGGATTGCAGATGCAGGTACTCTATCATGCCATGGAAAGATGATGAAGAAGGATATGGAGAAGTAGGACATGTTAGAAGACACCTAACGATATGAGGAGATAAGATGATCATAAGGTAAGAAAATGAAGGAACACCGAAATATAACGAAAGATGGAAGATCAAGACCACATTGAAGTCTCCTTATCTTCAAGTCATAAGTGTAGGTTTTAACCCCGTACATAGATTACCTGCATATGAATTCTGAAAACAGAAAGTAAACAATGGCAAAACCATAACAAATAAAACTATATATAGATATCTATATATATATATATATATATATATATATATATATATATATATATATATATATATATATATATATATAGAGAGAGAGAGAGAGAGAGAGAGAGAGAGAGAGAGAGAGAGAGATTTTCCCCTCGATCGCAAAACTAGGACCACCAGATTGGTTCTTCATTATGTGCCTTTCAATGTTACAATACATATATATACATGCTGAAGCATCCATAAACCCCAATCTGTTAACCCTGGATTAGAACATAATTGTAGTTCCCTTAACAGGATCTACAAAATACCATGGACCGAAAACCATCGCGCCCAAAACCATGTGCAAAATCCATGCACAAAACCATAGGTAGGTCTGCCCACCTAATATAGGGTCCAAAAAAACTTCCCTGGGGCGCTTCCCCAGACCCTGTAGAGGGGGGTTACCCCCCCCCTCAAACCCCCTGATGGGGGGGCTGCCACCCCCACTGTGCCTAACACAACAAAGGAAGGGTTCTGCCCCCCCTCTAGCCCCCCGGTTTAACTATTGTGGCTAGTTGTGGAAAGAATATAACACAACCCATGATTCTCCCACTTGTTGTTTTCTTTCCACCCGGAGACACAAGAGAGCTTAGTCATTGATCCAGCCCTGCAACGCCCATTGTTTCTCTACACCAAGGGAAATTTTTAGTGCTCACAGACTTTGTCCATGCATCTGTAGTATTCTTCAAAATGTCCACCTTTACTAGCAACACCTTTTTGTCTTCTACCATATCCCTCACAAAGTGGTACTAAACATCAATGTGCTCTATCTTGGAATGATAAGAAGGGTTATTTGCCAAGAAAATTTCACTTTGGTTGTCACAGTCTATCCTTATAGCTCGTTGCACTAAACCCATACTTGAACACAATCTCCGCAACCAAACTGCTTCCTTGCTTGCATGAGTGGCTGCCATGTATTCTGCCTCTGTAGTTGAAAGTGCCACTCTAGATTGTCTCTTACTCATCCAAATGACTGCACCTCCAAATAGGTTGAAAATATACCCATTTGTAGATATTCTCTGATCCAGATCACCAACCCTGTCTGCATCAAGAAATCCATGGATGTCCAAAACTCTGTCCAATCCTGGTCTTCGTTGGTAGTACAAAACATAATCACTAGTGCCATGGAAATACCTGAAAACCCGCTTCACTACTATCCAATGCCCCTTCCTTGGTTTTGACATAAACCTGCTCAATACTCCCACTGCATGTGCAATGTTTGGTATAGTACAGACCATTTTATACATCACCCTACCGAATGCACTTGCATATGGAACACAGGACATGTCCTCTTTCTCTTCTTGTGTCTTGGGACACTGTTCAGCGGATAACTTTAAACCTACAGGAATAGTAACCTTCATAGGTTTACTATCCTCCATATTAAACCTTTACAGTATTGTCTCAACATACTTCTTCTGGTTTAACCAGAGCTTCCACTTTGCCTGACCTTGTTTAATTTCCATGCCCAAAATATAGTTTTCAACGCCAAGATCTTTCGTGTCGAATTTGGATGACAATTGGGTCTTCAAATCTAGATAATTTCTTTGTCATTTCCAACCAGCAACATATCATCCACATATAAGACCAGATAAATAACACAGTCACCAATTAATTTAAATATACATAGTGATCTGATTTGCTTCTGGTGAAGCCAAGTATGCATATAAATGTATCAAATTTATGATACCACATCCTTGGTGACTATTTTAACCCATACAGAGACTTTTTTAACTTGCATACCAGTTCTTTCTTACCCTTCACTGCAAAGCCTTCAGGTTGCTTCATGGAGATCTCTTCTTCCAGATCCCCATGAAGAAATGTTATCTTCACATCCATCTGTTCTACCTCAAAATCAAAAGCAGCAACAACAAACAAAAGTAATCTAGTAGAAGCTACCTTGGCAACAGACGAAAAAATGTCACCAAAATCAATTCCCAACAACTGGGAATAACCTTTTACTACCACACAAGCTTTGTATTTCTCCACCTTTCCTTCTTCATTCGTCTTCTTCTTAAACACCCATTTTCTACCAATTAGTTTCTTTCCAGCCGGAAACTCCACCAGATCCCAAACCTAATTTTTGTGCAAAGATGCCATTTCATCAACCATGGCCCCTTTCTAGAGTTTTCCTTCCTTAGAGTTCTTGGATCATCATCAGTATTAGATAAAGAAAAATCTGAATAGAAATAATATGGACTATACCTTTTTGGCTACCTTCTTTCTTGAACTGATCTTCTCACAACCGGAGTTTGTGGCTCTTCATCTTCTGATTCCTCTTTTGCTGTAGACTCTGATTCTTCCTCCTTTAGCTCAAACTCTATCTTCTCAAGTTCCTTTTGTAGGACTTCATGTTTAATAACATCTTTCACCTCTTTAAACACCACATCTCGGCTGTACACAACCTTCCTTGTTATTGGGTTCCAAAGTTTATAACCTTTTAAACCATCCTTGTACCCAATAAAGATTCACTTTTGAGATTTACTATCCAACTTTGTTCTTTTTTCTTTTGGAACATGTACATATGATTCACATCCAAATACCCTCAAATGTGAAAGAGAGGGTTTCTTACCAGTCCATACCTCTTGTGGAGTCTTATCCTCCAACACTGATGAAGGTGATCTATTGACCAAGTAACATGTAGTCTCCACCTCCTCTGGCCAGAATTCTTGTCTTAACCTGGCACCAATGAGCATGCTTCTTGCCCTTTCCATCAATGGCTTGTTCATTCTTTATGCAACTCCTTTTTGCTCAGGTGTGTATGGGGTAGTATTCTTTCGTGCTATACCACACTTCATATAGAACTCTTCAAATTCCTTCTTTAAAAACTCTCCACCATTATCTATCCTCAACACATTTATCTTCTTCTCTGTCTTCTTTTCCACCAAAGCCTTAAATTCTTTAAACCTGTTAAAGACTTCGAATTTCTTTTTGAGGAAATATATTCATGTATTGCTTGAGAAGTCATCTATAAATGATACATAGTACACAAACTTACCCATTGAAAGAACCGACACAGGTCGCAACACATCACTGTGCATAAGCTCTAATATTTCTTTTGCCCTCTTACCACCAAAGGTGAAACTCACCCAATTCTGCTTCCCATATACACAATTTTCATAGAAATCGAAATATAGATATCTATTAGTCATACTTTCTACCATACCTTTACCATGAAGTATTCAAAGGCCCTTCTCTCCAATATTTCCAAGACTTTGATGCCATAACATGGTATTTTCTCAAGGGACCACTATATTTTCTTCTCCACTTTCAGGAACCATAGAACTGTTGCATCCATCAATAACAGTGTTACCTTGCAACTTGTATATAGTTCCAATATAAACTCCCCACATTAATACCAGTGCTCCCCGAACCATCTTGTAGGTATCTTTCTCGAACACTGTTTTTACACCTGCATCATCCATCTTGCTTATAGAAATCAGATTTTTGGCTAATCCAGGAATATGTAGAACACCCGAAAGTGTTCTAATCCTTTCACCTTGCAACTTCAACTTGAATTTTCCATGACCAATGATTCTAGCCTTCCTGTCATCCCCTAAGAAAATGTCACCACCATCATATTTCTCATATTCCCAGAACCACTCTTTATGGCGAGTAAAGTGAAAGGATGCACCTGAGTCAATCAACCATGCCTTATGATCTACATATGTACATAAAGAAGAAGACAAGTACACATCCCCACCTTCATCTGAGGTGGTTTTCACCTTTGTAGAAGGAGCATTATCAGATCCATTTCCTTTCTCAGGAGCTTTAGATTTACAGTTCCTTTTGTAGTTCCCCCTCTAGAATTTCCAACACAACTTTACAGGTTTTCCTAGAGATTTAGATCTCTCTATGGATTTAGATCTCCCACTCAAGGACTTATTTTTGTTTCTATTCTGGTACCTTCCTCATACATGCAAGGCATCACCATTCTGGCTCTCCATATTTTTCAGTCTCATCTCCTCCGTCAGCAAGGATGAAACTATTTCGTCAAACTGCAAGGCAGTTTCATTGCTACCTATTGCAACAACCAGAATATCCCACAAATCTGGTAGAAACACAAAAAAATGATGCACTTATCTTCATCTGAAATTTTCATATCAACATATAATAACTGGCTTACCACAGTATTAAATGCGTTTAGATGCTCTGTCACCAAGTCTCCATCTTTCATCCTTAGGTTATACAACTTTTTCCGTAGGAACAATTTATTCACTAGAGACTTAGATTGGTACAAATTCCTAACTTGTTCCACAAAGCCTTCACCATAGCTTCCCCTGATACATTTGGCAATATTGAATCTGAGACACATAATCTTATTGTTCTTTTTACCTTTCGATCCAACTTCTTCTAGTATTGATTGGACATTTCCGTTGGTTTAGTACCTGGATCTACTGTGATCCAATGATCTTTATCCACCAACAGATCCTCCATCTTGATTTTCCACAACTCAAAAATCTTACCATTAAATTTATCGATCTTTATCTTTCCACTGCTCGCCATCTTCTTTCACCACAAGAATTGATGCTGCATATCTCCCAATGAACAAGGTCTACCATAGGCCCGAGAAAAACCCCTCAGTAGCAAAGGTGTCCCCTTGAAGCCAAAACAACTCTGATACCAAATGTAGGTTTTAACCCCATATGAAAATTATCTACATACAAATTCTAAAAATAGAAAATAAACAATGGCGAGAGCATAACACATAAAAAAAATATACACAGAGATTTTCCCTTGGATCCCAAAACTAGGACTACCAGATTGTTTTTTCAATATGTTCCTTTCAATGTTACAATACATATATATACATGTTGAAGCATCGATAAACCTCAATCCATTAACCCTGGATTAGAACATAATCATAGTTCCCTTGACTAGATCTACAAAATACCATGGACCAAAAACCATCGCACCCAAAACCATGTGTGAAATCCATGCACAAAACCATAGGTAGGTCCGCCCACCTAATATAGGGTCCAAAAAAACTCCTGAGGGTGCTGCCTTGGGCCCCATAGAAGGGGACTACCACCCCCTTCTGACCCCCCCGTTGTGCTCGGCACAATGAAGGGGGATCTCTGCTCCCCCTCTAACACCCCGGTTTAACTACTGTGGCTAGTAGTGAAAAGAATATAACAAAACCCAACAATAAGGAGGTGGAAGAAGAAGAACATGCACCATCTTTTTAAGAAGACACTAAGCAAGAATCAACAAAGAATGGCTTGACATTTCCATTTCATGATGTAGTACATCTCATCAATGTCATGTCATGTCATGTCATGAGTCATCATGTGCCACATCATTTTGTGGAATATGTAATTCAATATTAGAGAAATATAATGTAAAGTGGAAGTATAAGAGTCATCTATGTAAAGTGAAAAGTCATGTATGAAGTCAAACAATCATAAGGGTAGTCGAAGATTCACAAGGGATGGTAGACGCTCATTGTACAAGAAAGGCACTTTTCACCTTGGCTTCTCCCATAAGGCATTAGAGAGACAAAGTTATTACTTTTGGGGAGAAATTCATGGCTCCCATGGTCCACTATTAGAGCTAGTGATGCTTGTTGTATTCATGTATCTTGGGATTTTTACTTAATACTTGAAGCTTGATGGCTGACACATTTTCATGCACGGATTTTGGATATTTGTAAGACAATTCTATGAATATTTATGATTCATGTTTTCTTTCACCTATACTAAATTAGTTTAATTATTTTAGTTATTCTAGTGCTAATCTAATTGAAGAGGTGTAGTAATGGTTGTCACTATCGTCGCATCTATGTGGACTATTATGCTTGTTGTTAGGCAGTTATCTTTTCACTTGTGTGCGCCTCTACCATGGTGGTACTATTACCTCTCTCTTAGAATTTCACCTTTCCTCCCTCTGCAGTAGAAGAACCTAGATACACCTACAACTGACCATTCACCAAGCACACTTAGTTGCTTTTCACAAAGGCACATATATGCTTCTCTCTCGTTCTAACATTTAAAATCCAAGACAAATCTATAAGAAAATATGGCAACGGGGTTGATACTATGGATGGAGCTCCTATTCCAAATGATGTGAGGTCTAATTGGGACTTCACATCAGGCAGACCACCTTGGTTGATGGATTTCCAACACTGTTAAAAAAATGGTGCTTGAAGGAGGGCCAGATGACAATTTGTGTTGGTTGAGTTTGTTTTGAACCTCCTATCTAAACTGGCTCATCCTCAGCTCTTACTCTCGGTGTGTTTCTCTAATTTATCCATTTATCAATTTATAATCCCTGATGAGCCTCTTTATACTCATCTCATTATGGTGAGGATGGAACATCCATAACCAAGCACATTTATGATTTTCTTAATTTTTTTCACTCTTACAAAAACAATGATGAATATTTTTCTTATGTTCTTTTCTTCCCCACCCTTGAAGTTCATGTTAATCGATGGTTACATACCTTACCACCTACTTCTATCCATTATTTTCATTACTTCCTCCAGGATATTTATCAAGCCTTCGATACGTACCATCACTGAGATGTTCTTAAGAGAATTAATCAGTTAAGAATGAAGCCAAATGAATCAATTGAGAATTTCTCTTATCGATTCCTTCACCTTTATTGTGAATTTCTTGAAGAAGATATAGATTGGTATTTATTGAAATAAATGTTTCAACATTTGGTTCATATCTCCTTGCATGATGAATCTAAACCCCCTGATGTTTTCAATTCCCCAACTCTTGTAAATTATGAGACACCTAGAATTTCATAGAAGGAACCTACTACTTCTTTTGTTCTTTGTCTTCATCCTTTCCCAGGTCAGACTAGGGTTCCTCTTCATGATGACAACAAAGTTGGGAAATATGCACATCAAATTCCTAATCCATCTTCTCATCCTCCTACCACTTTTCATGAGTTAGATTCAATGGACAAAATCCTAGACTGGCTCATGAAGACTATGGTGAAGAGTAACTCCTCCATTCTACAAGATGATGTCACTGTTCATAACTCTAGTCTTCAATCTGATCTATATTTATGTTATCCTCTCTCATCTACATGCCATGACTCTTTGTACCGTGATCTTCTTGATCAATCTACTCCACTAACTAGTTTTACACTCTCTTCATTTTCAAGTTGCTCGTCCAAATTGCGATCAAGTTCAAGGTACTCACATTACACAGGTAGAGGAGAAAGAAGGTGTTATATATAAAAATGACCTCCTCATCATCTCAGAGGAGAAAGACACATTGGTTGAAGACAAGACTTAAGTTACAAAACTATTTTCCAAGGTAACACACCCCAAAAACAGACAAGGAGAGTTATAATGCTTTCCATATCTCAGCAAAAGACGTTAGTCCCTAGGTTAATGATATGTTTTTCCTAAAGGGTGGTTTTACTAGATATTTATGAGATTCTAGAGATTAAATCATGAGTTGACTGACTCACACTCCGCTTTGACCTTCAGAATATCATAAATATCTAGTAATGCTTCCCTTTAATAAAATCAGAGCATTAACCTAGGGACTAACTCCTTTGGCTAACATATGGAAAGAGTTATAACTCTCGTTTTCTATTTCTAGGGTGAGTTACCCTATAAAATTTTCTTGTAACTTAGGCATTGTCTTCAACCAATGTGTCTTTCTCCTCTAAGCTGGTGAGGAGGTCATTTTCCTATATAACAGAAGGTGAGGATTCTTTCAATCTTTCTTTTCTTTTTCAAAATCCTCCATGTGAAGATGGTGTTTCCTTATTATTGGTTGATATCGAATATGTTAATATTAGTAGTTAATATAATGAAATCAATTTGTTTAGATCTATCGTCTTGGGAAACAATCTTTCGATGATGAAAATTCTATCGATGTATGTGATGAAAAATGCCCAAGAGCACCAACTGATGTTTTGGATTCTCACGAATATTTTAATTTATAGTTAGAATCTGATTAGGTCAAAGAATATGTTCTTATCAAAACTTCCTCTTCATATCACTATCCCATGTGCTCTACCATTTTTGATGCATCTACTTGCGATGGAGATACTCCATGCTTCTCAAGTTCTTCATCTAATGAGTTATCATCTCAATTGACACAATATGGTGAGATTATCCATGATGAAAATGTAAAAAATCAAATCATTGAGTACTCTTTCCATCCCTCATGATCTCTTCTCTTGCATGAAGACAACTCATCAAATTATCTTTCTCATGAAATTTCTTTGATTCATACATCTCCATATTTGCGACCAAAATGATATTTCAATTTAAGTAATCAATTTTGTTGAAGTTATAAAATCTAGTCAAATCAATAACAAATATGGTTGCATTCCTGTTAGTAATGGTTCCATTGATATCAGATAAAGGAGCTATACTCACCCCATGCATGACCTGATTCAATCTTGAGGATGTGATTTTACAATCCTTGAAAATTTTGGGACTTGTCAAGAAGTCGAGGAACTTCAACTTCTATTGATGATTATGTCAGGATATCGTCACTCTAGTAAGTCCCCCGAACTAAGTTAGATCTGGTTTCTCTCACATAATAATTCTGTTTTCATAGTTTCACTCGATAAAAATTTCTTTCTGAAATATGTTTGGTATTTCAGATATAATATTTTGAACTTTTGAGATTTGGTTTCTGATCAGATTCAATATTTCATTTCACATGATTCATATCCATGCAAGGATCTTGTACTTAACTCAAGTTTGGAATGTGTTTCTCTCATAGTATCATGGAATTTCAAAGTTTATGATTTCAAAGACTATCTTTGGTCGAAGGAATTGTGCCTATCAGATTCATTTCTTAATACTCAACTCCTTGTTTTTCTTGTGAATAATATAGTGTAAATTTTTATCTTCATCGCACCTAAAATCCTCTTGAGTAATAATGAACGCATGAGTTATTGCATGAATCAAATTTTTCTTTGTTCATTATGTCCTGACTGGTCTCATGTGTTTGTTGTGCTGGCATTCCTTTTAATTTTTTTTTATGATTATGATGCTTGTTACTACAGTTTTCACCAGTTACACAAAAATGGTTTGTCACATTCGGCATGCGAAGAAGTTGGTTCTACTATTCAGAGCATTTGTAGAGCTATTCAAATTGATTTATCTATATTAATTACAAACTAGGAATATGATGCTTTTTTTAGTCCATCTGACCATGATTTCGTCTCTGATGACTGTCGTGCAACTTACTATTTTCCCATCAACACATCCAATGACAATTGTTTTACGCCCTTGAATATTTATGGTTTAGCATTGCATTATTCGGGTACTTTTCTAATAGTTGAGGTATTTCCGCATTCAATGTTGGTTATGTCAAGTCCTCACTATCTTGACACCACTGCTGAATCTTATCAAATCTATTTTCCCTCGCAAGATTCTCATCATAATCATATGCCTCTAATTGAAAATTCATGTTCTCAAAGGTCTTGGGGTTTTCAAAAAGACTTTCGTGAATTTTATGATCCAATTGATGAATGGTTGGATAAATATTATGTGGTAAGATTCGTCATAGATAATATGTTTCAGTCTTTTCTCATTCTTGCTAAGAAGGATGACATCGATGAAGGTTCATTCACAAGAAGCTTTCATGGTTCATCTGCTTATAATGATCATTGAAAAGGTAAGAATGTGAACTAGTTAGTAGTGGCTATAGCCTATCTTTCCGTCGACAAGAAAGACCTTCTATTTGTTGTGCAAGTTATTCAAGCTCTTATCTTTTCTATGGAATAGTATTTTTTATTTGTTTTAATTGCTCACATCTTTGTGTATGCAGGTCAGGAGAAACAACAATGGCTTCACTGGAAATTTCATTACACTTGACCCTGACCTTCTAACTGTTTAGGTTAGGAGTAGGATTAGTTTCATTCTAGTTTCCCCTCTCTTACACTCATCCTACACTTGTTCTCCTTAATCTTTATTGTGTCTTTCTATTTCTGTCTTACATTGTGTTTGCTTAAGCTTCATTTTTCTTGTGCTTTGGTTTTTCATTTTAGTTGTGTTGTGTTTTTCTTTTCTGTTCTATTAATGAGAATTTACATGATGGGTCTCCAATTTTGGCTCAAAAGGCAATGTGGAAAAATAGAAAAGGGCTTTGTGACACTACAACATTTGGCAAACTCTTTGTCCTTCTTCCATGTCTTGGTCAGACCTTTTGGTCAATGAGGTTCTGACGAAAAATATGATCCATCCATAAGGAGAGATTTAGTCAAACCATGATACTCTTGTCTATTCTGGAAACCTTATGCCACACTTGGTTCTTTTTGGTTCAGTGTTTTCACTGGTATCCAATTAGTAGATGAGGAAAAGGGGAAAATATAAATGAGCAAACCTAAATCAAAGGTCTTTATGTGCTTCTTTGAAGGAAAAAACTCTTATGCTCTCATTAAGTCAGGATCCCTCTTCGTTCCATAAAATGAATAAGTGTCTATGCACAATCCTCTTTAAATATATAAATAAAGGTGAAATAAGAGAAAGGATTCATATGCAGAGAGGTGAAGAAAGAAATTCTACTAGGGTACTATCTAGGCTCACTGGCAACGGAGCAATGTTTGTGTTCCTATAGTGACTCTGTCAGGGTATTGTCCAGGCTTACTGGTAGGGGAGAAACACCAGAGATGAAAAACAATACTCTGCAAATCTAAAGCTCATGAACTATACTACCCTTTCCAATTCGAAACATTGTGATATTGCAGATCTTATGTTTGTATTCAACCGAGAAGGCACCAAGGGGACCATATTTATTCATGACGTAAGTGGGGAGGCCAAAGTGATATGCACAATGAATCAATACTCCCTAAACAACTAAGACCCTGTACAGAAGAATTGACCAAGGAAGAGAAGATGGAGTTCTACCAGTGTGTTGCAAAGTTTTGTTGATGTGACAAACATCTTCCAAAATTTTACCTACACTTGAATTTTTGAGCCTAATGTGGATCTTGCGATTGGTCGTTCTGTGGTCACTTCTTGATTGATCAAATTTAGTTACTCACACATGCTCAATTTATAATGAGTTCATGAATGCATTTTTATATGAGTCTTCAACAAGCATAACACAGTTCGCTAAGATAATATCTATTCAATTTTGAACCCATGTCGACAGTCAGTGCACACCTTGATTGACAGTCTCTCACTTTTGGCTATGTTTGTACTTCCATTTTGGTGAGTTTTCCAAACTATCGCTTTTGCACACCTTCACTTTCACGAGTGTCATTTTCATGCTTTCATTTGTCTATTTTTCTTGATTTCACTTTAATTAATATTGTATTCATGTTATCTTTACTATGGCATGTGTCACCTTCACTGTCGTTTGTGTATCACAATTCACGTCCCACCTTTTCTCTTCATATAGTAAATGTCGTGTTTTCGCATGTCAGATATCGTACAATGTCTATAAGATTGTTTTGGTCATTTAAAGGGTTATATTTGTGTAAATGAGTTCACCTAGCCATGTAAACATCTCTCACACTCATTCCCAAATTTTTAAGCAGTGTCATCACAATCATCACAAAGTGTATGTTTAGTGTTGCACTTTTCGTCAGTCATCGCAATGTTCTCACACTCAGGGAAGTATATTTTTCACATATGCTAGAGGATATATTTTGTTGTGTCATAAATATTTATATGTGTGTGATCATAGTCAAGTCATGTCACTGTTCACATCAGTTTCATTAATACCACTCTTAGTCAAATTCTATAAATTTCCCAGTAACTTAGCCTCATTCGACCCTCCTCAACTGCGCATTGTGTGGTTCCAACCCTCACATTGAAACCTTACCACTTTACACTACGTAATGCATAGTTCTTGCATCCCAGGACTATGCACTGCGTAGTTCCAGTGCTCAAGCCCAAACCTTGGCCTCTGAAATTGTGTAATTCAATCCTTCATCCTGGTCCCAATTACACATTGCGTAGTCTCTTAGATCAAGCTCAACCCCTTAGCTCTTGAGTTTCACAGTTTATCAATCACCAGGTCTGCTCTGCATCCCATAACTACGTAGTTGGCTGAAACAATGTAAAACCCCTCAGCCTAGCTCAATGAGTCCCAAAACTGTGCAATTTTCCTGCCCAGTCTAGCTTGAACTATGCATTGCACAGTCTCAAGGCTCAATCTTCACCCCTGACTGCCTGAGTTGTACAATTACACAGTCACTGAGCCTCTCTATCAGACTTCAACCCATTTTCAGTTAAGCTAGTGGATCAACATGCACCATCTTAGACTAGGGGTTTATCATATTGATTTCGTCTTGTCATAAGTGGATTGGAGATGTAGGTACGCTGTCATGCTATAGAAAGATGATGAATAAGGAGAAGGATAAGGAGGACATGCTAGAATACACCTAAGGACTTAAGGAGATTATATGATTGTCAGGAAAGAAAATAAAGGAACATCAAACTATAATAGAAGATGGAAGATCAAGACCACATTGAAGACTCCTTATCTTCAAGTCATAAGGAGGAGGAAGAAGAAGAACATGCACCATCTTTTCAAGAAGACTCAAAGAAAGAAACAAAAGGAAATGGCTTGACATTGCAATGTCATCATGGATTCCATGTCATCAATTTCATGTCATGAGTCATCATGTGCCACATCATTTTTTGGAATATGTATTTCAATATTGGAGAAATATAATGTAAAGTGGAAGTCCAAGAGTCATATATGTAAGGTGAAAAGTGATGTAGGAAGTTGAAAAGTCATGAGAATTCAAACAATCATGTGGGTAGTTCAAGAGTCACAAGGGAAGTGAAGGATCACCCCATTTGTTATATATACACCTTCATAGTACAAGCAAGGAACTTTCCACCTTGGCTTCTCCCATAAGGCATAAGAGAGATAGATCAAGTAATTTTAGGGAGAAATTCATGGCTCCAATGCTCCACCATTGGAGCTAATGATGCTCGTTGTATTCATTTATCTTGGGAGCTTTACTTAATACTTGAAGCTTGATTAGCAACATGTTTTCATGCATGCATTATGAATATTTGTAAGACTATTCCATGAATATTTATGATTCATGTTTTCTTTCACTTGTACTAAAGTAGTTGAACTATTTTAGGTATTTTAGTGCTTATCTAATTGAAGATGTGTCGTAAGGGTTATAAAATTCTTCACATCTGTGGACAGTTTTTCTTGATGTTAGGTGGTTATCTTTTGACTTGTGTGCGCCTCTACTTGGGTGGTATTGTTACCTATCTCTTAGAGGCTCACCTTTTCTCCCTTCATAGTAGAAGAACCTAGATACATCTGCAACCAAACATTCACCTAACACACTTAATTGGTTTTCACAAAGGCGCATATACACTTCTCTCTCTTACTGACAGTTAATGCCAAGGCACATCTATAAGAAAATACGACAACCGGGCCTATACTCTAGATGGGGATCCTATTACAAATGGTGTGAGGTCTAATTGAGACTTCACATTGGGGAGACCCCCTTGGTTGATGGATTTACAGCACCATCTGTTATAGACATTTTTGTGCCTTACAGCATGAAGCATGAAATGTCAATAATCTGAGGGATCCAAAGTCCCTAAACATGTTGTTCCTACCCCTAGAGGAACAAGGTCAGCAAACCACAGCACTAAATATCAGTTGTCCACCTGAAAACACTCAAAAACAAGCTAATTATGGATCATGTCAACTGCTCCACTGAGCATCTGCGCTGAATGTCAACTGCTCCACTCTGTGCCTGCGCTGAATGTCAACTGCAATGAAGGCTACCTCCGCTGGGCGAGTTTGGCCAAGTGGCATAGTCATTCCTCAAGGTGTCAAATGCCCAGGAAGCTTCCAAAATGACACTTGGATCAAGGAATTCGCCTAGTGATGAGTAAGAGGCTCTAGATCTCCAAGTGGAAGCAAGAACCTCCAAGTGGACTCAAGAACTGAAGAATAATTGAAGTGGGAGAGGACACTAGTCAGCTCCATGCCAAGCTCAAGCTAACTCATCCTTTCTCCAAAAATCCTATATATAGATCTCTCTCATGAGGTCTAAGGAGGCTGGAATCTTGTGAATGTAAGGAAGTGTTGTTGGTTTGAGTATAGAACTATTGGGTGATTTGCTTGAAGGAGGTGAAGAGGAGATTTCTTTCTGCTGGGAGGTGATGCTGGATTGGGCCTTTTATGGTTGTATCACTTCCTGAACTTTACTTCTTCCATTAATAAAGCATTTGAGGTTCTTCTATATGCATGTGTCTCAATGGCGTATTGATACTTGTATATTTGATTTATTCTAATCCTTGAATCAATTATGAATGTATGCTTCTTGTAGTTTCCCTCTCTTGTCATTTTGCAGGATCTTGGTGTAGCTGGGCCAGTGAAAGAGCAAGGAGCTGGGAGCAAGTAGCAAAGAGAGAAGATTGGATCAATCATTAGCGGAAGACAACGGTTAGTGGATCTCTTTCTCCCCTCTCTTACATCTCATAAAGAAGTAATCTCGAATAGCTTTGCTTTGATTGTTGCTGAGGTACTATCACCCTTAGAGTGGGATAGGGTCATTCCGTATTGGATACTTTTCCCAAAAACAAATTGGCGACTCCACTGGGGATCGTATCTTGTTGGTTGTTTGTGTTTTTGCTATTCATTTCATAAACACAGGGAGTACCGAATCGAACTGCATTTGGATCTTTTAAATGCAAAGTAGAGGGCAGCTACTCTAGCTCAGTTTCTGGGCATGTTTATGATTTGAAGAGCTGATCCACAAGGACTCTAATAAGCTCTTAGTGATAGCTTTTCATCCTCCTTGTCATCCCTTAGTGTGTACTTGACTGATAGCTTCTGATTTGGCCAAAAACTGTGAATTTTTGAGCAATCTGTGACCCGGAAACCAAGAGAAACGAAAGTTTCGTTCTTCAGTGCAGGCTGTGTGAAGGCTGTCTGCATTTTAGCGCAGTTCCCGAAGGGGCTACCTACGCTGAATGTCAAACTGACAGTGTACTACCTGCGCTGAACTAGTCTTGCCTTGTGCTACTGGGGTTTCCTGCTGTTTCTTGCCCTATTTTCACCCTTGTTTTTGCAGCCTGTTACCAGTCAATGTAACTATCTGAAACCAACTTTCCTTGCTACTATTCCGCCTCGGTTGTATAAAGAAACTGTGTTTGTTCTTTGTGTATTTCTTATATCATTTGCAGTTTCCCATAACGAAAGTGAACTAGTCTTGCTGTGGCCTCTTAGATCTAGACCTGTGATAAGTGTCGTTTTGATCTTAAGAGTTAGTTTGTTTGTTGTTCATAGCTGATTGAGATTTTGCTTTCGTCATATGGTTTGAATTTATATATTTCTAGTGTCGAAACAAGTAAATCTTAAGGTGTCTTTTGATTTTGGACAAGCTTGTTTGCTTTCACTTGAAATTGAATTCAAAGTTATACAACAGCTTTCTTTTTGTATCGCACAAACATTAAGAAAGAGAAAAGAAATACTTGCATTGTGCATGTGCATCTTTGACAGTTTGCATGTTGATTTAGGAAAAAGTGCATTAGTGTGTGCTCTATGATTTGTGTGAAAAGATGTTGTCTTTCTTTTCCCTCAGTAGTTAAGATTTTCAAAGTTGAAAGATTGAAAAGCTTGCTTATCATCTTAGACTGCATTTAGGAGTGTTACTATACATCTCGTGGTGATCCATAAAGGCAAACTGCTAAACAAGATCAACCTTAAAATAAATTGAATTTACATAACAACGCATTGAAACATAACGCAAACACATAGAGGTCTAAGCTAGAGACGTGTTCCGGCGTCGTTAAACGTGATATCTTAACGTTGAGTGGTTGGGTGATTCCTCCACGGTGAAGCGATAAGTATCAATACGGACTTGTGCTCCCACGTACCGTCGCGTATATATTGGGAGACCCCTATAGGAACAAAGCCTTTATCCATAGGAAACCGTGTCGGCCGCCCTACTGATCGCAATGCAGTGAACACAGCATTCACGAAGATCGACGACCCGTACCGTAAAACGAATTCTGTGGTTTTGCGAAAAGTTTGGCACACCCTCTGCCTAGAACTCCAGAGCAGTTTCTTTTGGCCTTTTTCAAACTCTATAACTGAAAAAGTCCATCCGAGCATTTGTCACTTCGGGCTCGTTAAAACATCGAAGGAGACTAGAGTCATCTTTAGCTTTTTCTCGACTCTTTAAAAGTGAAAAAGCAAGTTGTGTCTAAGCGTCGTTAAAATTTATTTTAACCGGGATAATCATCACCATTCCCTCGTTGATCTTCGAAGTTAGTCTTTTGGCAACGTAAGTTCTTGTAGAATCGCTAAGAAATCTTTTGGATAGACTAGATATGTCTGAACAACCGTCGACATCTAGGACTGTGTCGTCCGACACAGTAGCAACAGAGCCTCCTGCTGCTACTCCAACGATGTTCGCTGGTATACCATCTGTCCTGGAAAATTCTCAACAACAAGCCGGAGTCCAATCAGGGACGACGACATGGTTAGTTCCTATTTCTTCATCCGGATCATCGTCTGGTATTTCTTATGTTGAAACTCCACAAATTGATCCAATGTGTCTTCAAAGGCCAATTTACCCTTTAAGTACTGGATTTCCACCATATGGAGGGCAGTATGCTCTTTCATTGTTCCCTCACAGAGAACAACCATATGGGAGTTTACAACAAAGTTCAGGTCAAACTGGAATTACATCCAGCGGTTGGGTACCAATACTGCCTCAACAACCAGGGGTTGTATATTCAATGCAACCAGTCCACCCTGTGTCGAATATTCCCACCATACCTGCTATAGTGAATGTATCACAAGTACAAGCTCCACCTGTTGTATGTCAACCCCAAGTTTCTCAGGTTGCAATACAACAACCTCTTGTCTCAACGACTCAATCACAATCTCAGGGTAGTGCCTCCTTATCTGGAGCGACTCAGGCTCAAACAAGTACTGTGACTCCTCATCCTGGTCAATCATCCAGTATTGGTCAACAACAAATGGTCCAACAACCAGAGCTAGTTCAATCTCAACAACCGCCGTCCCAGCAATCATATCAAGGACCTGAGCAACAAGTCTTTGTAAGTAATGGGCAACCATACTATAATGGTTATGCCCATCAACCTTGTCAAAGTTGCCAGCATTATGCTGGTTTGCAAAGACCCATTGCTCAGGCGATCCCATCTTATCCTGGGTATGCTTCGCCTAACCTGAATCAACAGTTTCCCTTTGTAGCGACTCTAGAATTACCAGATCTAAACCGGCTGACGAATGATCCAATTGCTTATGCCCCTTGGTGGCCAGCAATTCCACATAAACTTCCGTCAGATATTCCTAAATTTAATGGAAATCCGGGTGAAGACCCGTCGAATCATGTGATGACATTCCATCTATGGTGTTCATCGAACACCCTGAATGATGATTCGATAAGACTTCGCCTCTTTCAGAGGACGTTAACGGGTCCAGCGGAAAAATGGTACATTGAATTTCCTAGAGCTTCGTTCGACAACTTCAGTACCTTAGCCACAACCTTTTTAACCCATTTTCAATTACCAATAAGGTATGAAACGGGAACAGAACTCCTTACCAACTTCAAACAGACGACTGCCACCCACATATCTGATCATATACATGAGTGGCGACGTCATCATAGGATGGTGAAAACATACGTTCCCGATCAGTTGTTAGCTGAATGGTTTATAAAGTCGTTACTTCCTGCTATAACGGAAGATGTGGCCAAGGGGGGAGTCGTAACAGAGGAGCAAGTTATCGCTCGTGCACAGTATTTGGACCTAGTTTATACTCAGTCCGGCACACTCTACGACAAAATACCTGACGCTCCTAGATCGGAATTCTCAATTCCTCCTCCTCCTAAATCAAACAATGACTCTCACGCCGGCGATGGCATGATTGGCAAGCACAAAATTTATAGTCAAAATGCAAATGAAGAACTTCTTGCCTCAGAAGTAAATGCCATGTCGACCGACAAGGGCAAACAACTGAAGCAACCAGGGGGCAAGAAGAAAAAGAAAGGGAGAAAAAGGAAACCCCCGACAGGGTGTCATATATGCGATGAGGATGATTGGACGAAAGATTGTCCACATATAGTTGAAGTTAAGAAACTCTTTAAGAGTTCAAAAACCCCAGCAGTATTGACTGATCCGTTTCCCAACCCAGGTCAAAATCTGGTTGCTAATCAAAATGCTTCCCGATCCTAAGTGCTTATGTTGTCTGTCTCGAAGCAGCAAAATGATGCTTTGACAAGGAATAAAGATTACGGGAATCCACGGCTGTCGAATAACAAGGCTAATGAGCAACCTAGTAGTTCGACAACAACTTTAACCGAAGTTGTGCCACCCATCGTTCCTGAGCCAATGATAAAGTCGCAAAATGGAGCAGTACACAAATCGACATTTAATCCTTGTGCAAAAATAACACGGATAAAGGACCTGGCCCAATCGTCGTCCGCTATGTCGACACTTGAGGTACCGCAAAATTGCCCCTCTCAAGAGCAAGCTTTGTTATCAGCAATAGGTGGGATTGACCCAATGGATTCCAATCTTGTGACCTTTGATCATGAAGGATATGACCCTCAGTTACCAGCTCAACTAGCTTTCCTTATTCAAGTGAAAGCCCTCAACAAAACTGTTCAACGAACAATTATTGATGAGGGGGCATCTACATGTCTTATGTCGATGAGTTGCTGGAAAAATTTAGGCTCACCACCCTTGTCGAAATCGTCAACGACGTTAAAAGCATTTGATGGACGATCATACGCTCCATATGGGATTTTAAGTAACTTGCAAGTTGAACTGGGGGGCAAAACAGTAGGAATTGATGTTGAAGTAATTGATGGAAACCTCGATTACAACATCCTACTGGAAAGACCCTGGATCTATGCCATGGCCGCGGTTGTGTCGACCTACTTCAGGAAGATTGCATTTCCCTTCCAAGGAGGAATTACAATCGTCGACCAACAAACTTTTCTCCCCAACAGTTCACAAGTTACGGGAAGCATTCCAATGATCCATGGAAGGAATCATTCGCTCCAAAATATCGGAGTAGGTCTCCTAAAAGACCCTGCTTTAATGGGTACTTTTACCCTACCGCCTCCAAGTAATCTGGCGGAAAAGGCCACAGTGGAATATGAAGCCTTCTATTTCTAATGGATCTAAAACTCCGAGGACAGTTCCTATCTCGTGTCAACCTCGTTAAAAAATGAAACAAGGAGTCATGAGGGTAGTTCTTTACTATGTCAACCTCATTAAAAAATGAAACAAATCCCCTTTTCAAATCTCAAAGGTAAACCTTCATTCCAACCACCGAGTTGAATGCAATGAAGCTTGGGGGGCATGCACCTCGATTTGCGTTATTATGCTGGGGGCATGCAAACTTATCATCCGAGCAGTTTTAGCACATAGTTCATGCTCGTTAAAAAATAAACATAAGATTGAGCAGTGTTTTGGCGCATTCAAGCTCGTTAAAAAATGAACCCATCCCGGTAAATAACCACTGTGATCGTAAATTTATCAGCCATAAAAAGCCTTGGTCGTGTTTTGCACCTACCACCTCCACTTTCATTTGGCCGATCGTTCACCTCCATATGATTGTTTACCTATTTTGAGGAACAGCTGCGAAGAGTGATTTCACCTAGCCATCCTTGTGACACTGCCGTGATTGGAAAATTCCAACCTGTACCTGGAATCTGCTGCTATCCCTGTTTATCACTCGTTCCTCAAAAGACGAGTCTTCTTTGAGCTCTTTTCTCCTGACTCATAAAATATGAAAAGTTTGCCGAGTTTTGGCCTTCCAGCTCGTTAAAGTGACCGGAAGAGCTATCCCTCCTCTAGATTTTAATCTTTTTGGACCTGAGGGATTATTACACAAAAAGGTCGAGCGCTTGTTTTATTCGGCTCGTTAAAGTTATCGAAAACTCATCCCTTCTGTATTGTTTTATACTTTTTCGGACTTAAGGGATTAGATGACGAAAAATGAATTTTGGAGTTAACTTTCTGTACCTTTTCAGACTCTCTAAAAATGAAAAGGACCGAGTTTTCCTTGTCGTTAGACTCATTAAAATGATTAAATAGCGACAAACTTGTCTTTAGACGAGAACGAGTTTCCCTATCGCTAGGCTCGTTAAAACATAGCGATGGGCTTGCCCGAAGGGCAGGTTATAGAACAAGCATATGTTATCCTCCTCAAGCTTGACAAAAATAAAGAGGTACTGGTCAGAAATGACTGGGGAAAAATTGGGAGAACCTCAAAGCTTTAATGGTAGCAAGTCGCTCTTGAACATGACACTTTTCCTCCGTATCACATCGGGTTGGGTTGTTTCATTCACCGGTCTCATCACCATGGTCTTCGCCAAACCATCCACATTTGGGGTAATGCTACCGATCCATCGCATCAGTGTCGTTATATGTTCAAGAGATGTTGTTCAGAAAGAGTCGACCATGTCCCATCCACTGCCATACATTATCCTTCATCCACCCATGATCGCCACCCTGAATCATATTTCACAGATTGTTTTCACCTCCACTAAAATCATTAGCTCCGTTCCATGTCACTGATGTGGGATTCATTAAGGCCCTCCTTTGACGGATCGCTTCTTGTCGCCTTCAGCTCATTATCCAAGAAGTTGATCTAGGAACAACCCCCTCAGTACTTTGAAACTTGCATGCCTCAATGGCAAGTTTCTCACTTCCGGCAACAGGTACACACGAATGACCTTCGACCAGAAGATTTTGCGTGGTGTTCGACGCCAAGTCCTTTATTCACACCACGTGAATTGTACTGCAGTACCTTGAGGGTCATTATCATTATCGGTGATTCCTCTCGCGCTTGTTAACGGTTTACATCATTGACCGGTAATCAAGCGATGTCTTTCCATGTTTGACTTCAGCGCAATTCTCACATGGATCGACTTGTACTTAGAGTGAAGATCGAACGAGTTTGAAGACCCCGGATCTAGTTTCATCCATCCGGGCTGCGATATATATTCAAGAAAAAATAAAGACATTTGATATGTACATCATTGCAGCAGATGATCATCCTACTCAAAGGATGATAATTTCAGCAGAGAATTATCAGTCTACCATCAGACGATCGTCTGTTATATGTACCAAAATGAATTTATAAAGCTGAGCATGGGAATGCTCGCCTCAGCTAGATCATGAAAGCAGAATGAAAAATAATGTATTGTATTGTATTTTATTACAGGTCACCTCTCAGCGATTGAATGAACTTCGGATCCTCCTGATAAAGCATTTCACCCGATAAACGACCTCATACTTTAGGGGGCAACTGTTATAGACATTTTTGTGCCTTACAGCATGAAGCATGAAATGTCAATAATCTGAGGGATCCAAAGTCCCTAAACATGTTGTTCCTACCCCTAGAGGAACAAGGTCAGCAAACCACAGCACTAAATATCAGTTCTCCACCTGAAAACACTCAAAAACAAGCTAATTCTGGATCATGTCAACTGCTCCACTGAGCATCTGCGCTGAATGTCAACTGCTCCACTCTGTACCTGCGCTGAATGTCAATTGCAATGAAGGCTACGTGCGCTGGGCGAGTTTGGCCAAGTGGCACAGTCATTCCTCAAGGTGTCAAATGCCCAGCAAGCTTCCAAAATGACACTTGGATCAAGGAATTCGCCTAGTGATGAGTAAGAGGCTCTAGATCTCCAAGTGGAAGCAAGAACCTCCAAGTGGACTCAAGAACTGAAGAATAACTGAAGTGGGAGAGGACACTAGTCAGCTCCATGCCAAGCTCAAGTTGACTCATCCTTTCTCCAAAAATCCTATATATAGATCTCTCTCATGAGGTCTAAGGAGGCTGGAATCTTGTGAATGTAAGGAAGTGCTGTTGGTTTGAGTATAGAACTATTGGGTGATTTGCTTGAAGGAGGTGAAGAGGAGATTTCTTTCTGCTGGGAGGTGATGCTGGATTGGGCCTTTTATGGTTGTATCACTTCCTGAACTTTACTTCTTCCATTAATAAATCATTTGAGGTTCTTCTATATGCATGTGTCTCAATGGCGTATTGATACTTGTATATTTGATTTATTCTAATCCTTGAATCAATTATGAATGTATGCTTCTTGTAGTTTCCCTCTCTTGTCATTTTGCAGGATCTTGGTGTAGCTGGGCCAGTGAAAGAGCAAGGAGCTGGGAGCAAGCAGCAAAGAGAGAAGATTGGATCAATCATTAGCGGAAGACAACGGTTAGTGGATCTCTTTCTCCCCTCTCTTACATCTCATAAAGAAGTAATCTCGAATAGCTTTGCTTTGATTGTTGCTGAGGTACTATCACCCTTAGAGTGGGATAGGGTCATTCCGTATTGGATACTTTTCCCAACAACACCATCAACACCCTCTCACTCAATTTTTATAAATAAAGAAGCCTAAGAGATTAGTAGGATTCAACACTTTGGAGCAAGATAGTGACTATTTGAGCTAGAACATGTTACTTGTTATGTTCATTATCATGTCATGCATTTGAACAATTTCTCAGATTAATGAGAAGCATATTTTTTATTCCAGTTTGATTTTGTTCTAAGGAGCTTATTTTACTTGGGTTAGGGCCCAAACCAAGTGCTCAAGCTCCTCTGCTGTAAATTTTTGTCATTTTTTCCTTTGCATGCATTTGATCTAGTTGTATTCTTTCTCTACAAGTTTGGTTTACAAGGAAAAACATTTTTTCTATATGTTAGTGAGTGAGTTTCCTTGGGAGTTTTGATCATAAATTTTGTGTGAACATACACCAACGATACTTTATTCATCTTTTATGCAATAGTCATGATCTAGTTTAAATTCACCTCATCCTTTCCTATGCACGTTTGGTTTTCTGCAATTAGTTTTTAAGAGTCATTTAGTCATGATGTTTTTTCTCATTGAATAACCACTTTGTGTGGATGTGACACTTATTGGTTCAGAAGGTAGAATAGTATCATTTCTCCACCACAAACACCATCCCTCTCAACACTCTTCTTATCGCTTCCACTCATTCCTCCAAATTATTTGTGCATAGAAATTACATTGTAGGGATACAAGAGACCAAAAGTTTACCTTTCCCCACCTTGTGCAAGATGGAATACTATGTATATCTAAGATTGGAAAGGTCTGTTACACTCTTATACAACCTTCCACCATCTTCCCCCACCTTCATATCACTTATAGAGTCTATATAATTCTTTCAAATGCAATCTTGTAGCAATGCATAAAATCTTGTAGCAAAGCAGGGCATCCTATAACACTTCACAAAACTGATAAAAAATTGGCCAAAATTGCCTCTTAAGCCTATTTTTCGCTTTTCATCACATAGCAATGTCCCGCGAGCCTTGGAATGCAACTGGAAGAGGCAAAATCCCTTTTCAACATCATCTTTTCATCATCGTAGCTTAAAATATACAATTAGGGTTTATTGTCTTGATCATGGGTTAAATGGTTTAGGAAGTGTTTGCATTGATTCCTTTTGAGCACTTGATGGTTTTTCAAAATAGATTAGATTTTACTTTGAATGCAATAATCTATTTTCTTTCTTTCATTTGATTCCATGTAGCTAGTCTATGGTTATATTCATGTCATTTAATTTCTACAAAATAGAATTAGGGTTTACTTTTCCAATATTTATTTTTTTGAAAATAGATTAGAGTTTCCTTCATACAGTAGGACAAGTAAAGTTTCAATTTCTTCTTTCTTGTGAATTTAAGTTCAGTAGTTTCCTTCCTTACAATTCTAAAAAATGGTCTTTGTACATCTCAAATTAATCTATTGCTTCAGATAAACCTAGGCATAAATATTACTTACTATGCATGTAAGACTCTCACCTCTTAAGTTTCTACAAAATTAAAATTTATAAATTAAATATAGTCACACTAGGAGTTGAAACATACTTGTTTTAATACTTGGACTCATCACCTTTTTAAGTCGTTGTTGGGGAGGTTCCGAAGTAGGTATTTGTTTATGCTTTAGAGTTGCTTTATTTTCCTTTTTATTTTACCCAAAAACAACAAAAAAGTTTTACATCAATATTTTTGTTGATAAAAAAAATTCAAAAGAAAAAAAAAAAAATATTACTCTTAGAGCTAGGGGCAACTCAGGGAAATTTCTTCCAAAAAAACCCATGTCCAGAAGCAATCAACCTTCACTTTTTGGTGTCTATGAACATCCTCGTCTAACCTGAGAGGATTTGGAGAAACTTTTAGGTGAGAAAACATAAGTTTTTGAGGAACCTATAGGGTAGGAAAAACCTCCATCACCCATTGAAGGAATGGATGTAAACAAGAAGCATGATTTATTTCCAATCAAGGAGACAAATGACGAAGCTAGAATGAATAACATTATCCCCACTTCCCTTCCAAATTTTCATGGCTTTCCTTCTGAAGATCTAGATACATTCATGTTTGAATTTTCTATTGTATGCAAGACATATGGTTACATCTATGATGATAAGAAAGTTAAAGTATTTCCTTCCACCCTCAAGGATGTAGTCAGGCATTGGTTCATGAGTTTAGAAGGATGTAGTGTCACTACTTGGACTCAAATGAAACAAGAATTCAATCCAAAGTACACAGGTTATTACAGATCAAGGGACACAAAATAAGAAATCTTTCGAATGACTAAAGGACAAGACAAGTCCCTGGAGGTCTTTCATGAAAGATTCCATCTAAGCTATAAAATGGCTAATTGTACCCTTGATTCAGATTTAGTGAAGATGATATTACTCCTAGGGATCAGAGATGAGTTAATGGAAACCCTCAACATGATGTTTAGTGGAGATATTTATGAACTAAATTATGAGGATATAAAGAAAGTATTCAAGAATCACTCCAGGGTTGCAAGGAAAAGAGCTAGATCTAACTAAGGTTTGGGAAGATCTTCGCCTTCTACCTCAACCATCAAGAATGAAATAGGGACTATGGTAGAGGATTTTAAAATTGAAATGTTACATAATGTTTCCTTGTATATGGACACTATGCAAATCAAGAAGAAACAAGAAGAATCAAAAAGGGAATTAGCCATATTTTTCCCTAGATGTAACAAAAGACACCCTAGAAATGAGTGTCCATTGAATGTAATAGAAGTATTCTTTGTATGTGAGGAAAATCATGCAGCTGATAAATGTCCATATCTTCAAGGTTTGAAAGAAGTATATCAAGGAATAGAAGGTGGCTTCGAGTAGCTTTGCTTCATTAATGAAAGGAGGCCACCAAGACCTTGACCATATCAAAAAGGTATGCAAGGTATACGCTATCATCCTTCTCTAAATTCAAGTCATAATCCACCTTTTCAGTCATGGTACCCTCCAAACAACTCAACATAGTCTATGCCTTCACCTTGGTCCTATCCTCCTCAACCTATCATTCGACCTTTCCAATCATAGAAACCTTAACCTCCTCAAAGCGGTAATTCCTCACAAGGATGGAGGCCTTACACAACCAAACCATCTACCCTAATGCCTCCTCCTCAACCAAAACTACCTCAAAACAATCCATAAAAGCAACCACAAATTCCTACTCAACCTAATCCAAACCAAAACAACAAGCAAGCCCAAGACGTCTATAGTGGGTAAACTTCCTATCCTGCCCATGCCATGGAAATCCAATAAATCAACCTTAGGGTCAAGAAGGTACTTCCAGATCTTCGTCCACCTTCTCTAGTAGAATATATTTAAGAAGAGAAGGAAGAAAGTACTCCTCAAGCTAAACCACCTCCCTATCTTGAAATTTTGGTCCATCCCAAATCACACACCCCGGAAAAAGTTGAACTTATGGGAGAATTGAAAAACTTCTGTGTTAAAATACCTCTCCTCCAAGAGATCAAAATTGTTCCCAGATATAAAAAATGCATCTCGGAAAAGTGTTTCAAGAGGCTAGGAAAGAAGAAGAGAGATGGCCCCACTATCAATGTTGTTGGGAAATTATATGATCTAATGCTTGGGAAGATCATCTCCCCAAAGTATTTGGATCTTTGTATCCCAGTAGTAGATGTACATATTAACAACATTGTGGTCCTCAACACACTCATTGACCCAGGGGTGGAAATATATGCCATGACCAAGCAAACATTGCTTAAGCTCAACCTCTAATGAGCCGTAAGGAAAACCACAATAATGAAACAACTTGTAGATAGATCCATAGTAGAACCCAAGGGTGACATTGAGGATGTGATGGTTTCGATTGATTCCTAGGAGTACCCAATTGATTTCCTTGTACTCCAACCCAAGACCAAGTTTAATGGGTATCCTCTCATCCTAGGGATACCTTGGTTACCTATTGTTGATGCTTATACCAGTTGTAGAGTTGGAAACATGAAAAGAAAGAATGGGTAAGTCACAAAATAAGTTTTAATATACCCCCTTACTTGACCCCTTGTTTAGCATGATTTACCTATTTGGGTAGAGGAAGAAGAAGAATTTTTTTTTTATCAATCACCCCATACCCAATTTGTACATTAGAAACCACTATAGGAAGTAGACAATTGGATGAAAATAATATTCATTAGGGGAATTTTTAGGTCTTAAATGGATCTCCTAAGGAAATTATAAAATAATAGTGGAAATAATAAAATAAGACTATATTACATCATCAAATTTTAGGGGGGAAATAGAAAAAGCTAATTTTACAACTCATATTTTCAACTTTTCTCCCTATGGTTTTACTCAAATTTCGAGCAGAAACACTCATTGGATGAAAATTTGATTCCTCATAAAAGGAGTACCCATGTTGCATACGTTCGATGGACCTTGTTGCACGAAAAATGCGAAATACATTAAAAACGTGATTGAAATCACATTTTTTCATGTATTTCTCATTTTTCGTGTGGCAGGGTCCATCAAAAGTATGCAACAAGGGTAATCCTTGGAAGAGGAATTAAATTTTACATCCAATGAGTACTCCTGCTTGAAATTTGAGTAAACCATTAGGGAGATAAATTGAAAATACGAGTTGAAAAGGTAGTTTTATTATTTTATTACTTTTTAATCTTTTTACTTTTTTATTCTAAAAATGGTGAATCATCCCCCATGGTCAACATAATATTCTTGAATCCTATTTGTTCTTATAAAGTTTATTTTGGTTGTATATTTTTCTATAGGAGGCCCATTTTAGACCTCAAAAATCCCCTAATGATTGATAATTTTTTGCAAAACAAACATCCTACTACCATGCAAATTGATGTACCGGTACAAGATACTTTACGGTAGCCTAAAAGCACTCCATGGGTACAATTAATCACTACATCCTCTGATAATTACCAATCCAAACTTAAACAGGAATGCAACAACTTAAAAATATAATCATAAACACAAAGAAGCGGTAGAAAAACACTTCTTTTCATTAATAGAAAAATACTGAAATATGCTTTCAAAGAAAATGGAAATAAGATAGCTCGGGCGATGGTGGCTTATCTTTGAGGAGAGATGTGGCAGCTATATGCCTCTG
The DNA here is from genome assembly GCA_031772625.1 of Pinus tabuliformis. Taxonomy (NCBI): domain Eukaryota; kingdom Viridiplantae; phylum Streptophyta; class Pinopsida; order Pinales; family Pinaceae; genus Pinus; species Pinus tabuliformis. Next base: position 1,689,264,618 of record CM062820.1, read on the forward strand.
AACTGTGTTACGATGAGGCTCAAAGGCCTATTTATTATTGAGAAACAATGAAAAACCCTAAACATCCAAAAACCTAACCCTAGGAGATGAAGCGCCAAAAATGTGGGCCCCGTTTGGGTAAATTGGTACATCAACTTCCCAGGGTCGTAACTTTGGCATACGATCTCCGTTTGGCTATCATAATACCTTGTTTCAAAGATCTCAAAGAGAAGGCCGAAAGAAAATCAGAAAGCTAGTTTGGGATGTTTTTGGTATCTCCGTTTTCCTAAAAAAAACGTTTTAGGGCCTCAAAATGGCTCTGGAAGCTTAGGACCTCAAAAACTTCCAAAAATAGTAAATTGTGCTACAATTAAGGAAACCGAAAAACTGAAAGAGACAGTGTTGGGGGTCCAAGTGGAATAGGCGATTGGCCACCAATATCCACCTGGATCAATTACCATGTCAAAGTTGTGGAAATCAGCCCATATAGAACCCCGAAAATGAATCCTTTGCTTTTAGTAGAACAAGAAGAACAATTGCTCACTGTCTTAAGGCGATACCTTGATTCCTTCGCTTGGGATTATAAAGAGATGAAAGGGGCACATCCTTCAATCTGTACACATCACATATACATTAAATAAGGCCACAAACCTATGTGCTAGCCCCAAATAAGGATGAAACATGACCTTAAATATATAGTAAAATAATCATTGCAAAAATTATTAGATGTAGGATTCATTTATCCTATTTTAGGTAGTGGATGGTTATCACCTCTTGTTTTTGTGCCAACAATGAAGGGAAACTGGAGAGTTTGTGTTGACTACAAGGAATTTATCAAGGCTACCAAGAAATACCATTTTCCCTTACCTTTCATTAATCAAGTTTTAAATCATCTTACAGGGAAAAATTTCTTCTCATTTCTAGATGGTTTCAGCAGGTACAATCAGATCCAAATCAGTCCTAAAGACCAAATTAAGACCACATTCACATGTCTATGGGGGACCTTTTCCTATAGGGTCCTCCCATTTGGCTTATGTAATGCCTCTACTACCTTCTAGAGGGAAGTATTGAATATTTTTGCTGATCATGTTCATGACTCAATTGAACTTTATATGGATTATTTCACTCCTTATAGAGATGCATTCCATGAAGCCCTCTCTAACTTGTGTAAAGTTCTTAAAATATGCATTGAAATGAATCTCTCCTTAAGTCCAAAAAACTGTGAATTTTTTATGAATGTAGGGATTTTCCTCACCCACTTCCTTTCTAAGAAAGTGATCAAAGTTGATCCTAACAATATTTCCATTATAATAAGAGTCCAAGTTCCTTAGAAATAAAGGGATGTTAAAAGCTTCGTAGAACTAGCTGGTTGTTATAGGAGATTCATCAAGGATTTTCGTAAAATGACCTCACCCTTCTTTGGTTTTCTAACAAAAGTTTTAGATTTTTGTTGGACAAACCAATCTTAAGCATAATTTTAAGAGATCAAGGAGAAGTTGACAATAGCATTAGTTCTTAGGGGGCCAAATTGGGCCTTGCCTTTTCATATTGACAGAGATGCATTTGACAAAGTTGTAGGGGTAGCCTTGGGACAATTGGAAGGTAATATGCCTTATGCTATCTATTTCATTAGTAATAATTTGACTAAGGTTGAACTTAAATATACAAATTTTCCATGATAATGGAAGATGAATTCTTTGATATCCTCTAAGTATCCCATGATGGTCCATGTGGGGCCATTTTGATTCCAGGAGGACAACATTCAATATTCTCCATGTAAGATACTATTAGCCAACCCACATTACAATGGCAGGAGGTACATTGCTCGATGTGATGAGTGCCAAAGGATGGGTAAGCCCAGATAAAAGGATGAAATTCGATGACAACCTCAAGTTCCTATGGAGCAATTTGATATGTGAGGCATGGATCTCGTTGGACCCATTGATCTGCCATATGGGATGAAGAGGTATGTTATTGTATGGATAGATTATCTAACAAAGTGGGCTGAAGTGAAGGTTTTCAAAGAAAGAATAGAACAAAAGGTGGAAGAATTCCGAAGGGAGAACATCTTTTATACATTTCATTTCCCAAGGGAACTATTCACTAACCAAAGGACTCAATTCACTTCTAATTTTATAGAGGCATAATGGAGTAGCATCACATGCATAGGAATTCCACCCCATATCACCCTCATGAAAATTGACAGGTGGAGGCGACCAATAGAGAATTAAAAGGAATCTTGACAAGGGTTGTTGGTAGTAGCAAGAAGGATTAGGAAACCAGAATTTTGGAGGATACTTGGGACTACAATGATACATGGAAACACACCACTTGATTCACCCCTTTGAGCTAGTTTATGGTAAGAAATAAATTTTGTCCCTTGAATTTTAATATAGCACCTTAAAAATTGTAGTAAAAATTGACCTTAACATCACTAGATCTCAGGAGGAGAGGTTACAATAGTTGAATGCCCTTGATGAAATTAGACTACTAGCTCTTGTGCATACTAAAGTGGTTCAATTGAAGAGACAGGTTTTGCATGACAAGTATATCAGAGAGAAGACCTTCCAAGAAGGTGATTTGGCCCTCCTATATGACTCCATATTTAAGGACTTCCAAATGAAGTTGATGAAAATATGGTTAGGTCCCTACTTGGTGGAAAAGTGCCATGACAATGGTTCTATTTACATCCAAAAAATTAATTAAGAGAAAGTCCCACCTTTGGTCAATGGTTACCAGTTGAGACTCTACAAGAAACCTCTATCAAAGGAGGACTTTACTATTTCAATAAGAAGAGAACTAAATGTGATTGGGGGCCTCAAATCTCCCAATCTATTCAATGCTTAATAAGAAGAGAAAGGAAAATGGAAATAAACAAAAAAGAGAAAAAATAATTAAAAAGCCCTAAGTAGAAACCTCCATGAGGCACCTGAGGCAAGCTCTTGGGTTGAAAACCTCCATGAGGCACTTGAGTCAAGCTCTTGGGTTGAAAACCTCCATCGGGTAGCTAAAGAGTTTGGAAAAAAAAAAAAATGGAATAAAAAGATCCCTAGGTGAAAAACTCCTTAGACGCACTTGAGGAACTCCTATGGGATGAAAAACTCCTTTGAGGCAACCTACAAGTCTTAAAAAAAAGGAATAAAAAAACAGAACAAAGGAAAGTGAAAGGGAGCCATTACATTATTTATACTGAGATTTTTGTAGGGTTCTAGTGATAGTCAATGAACGTTAGTAGATTCAGAAGCAACATAAAAAATTGGTCTTCACACACTTCCACGAAGCTCTTTATGTCCACTCTATCCATTCCATGTACATTTCCAAGATTTTTATATCATTTCCTAACCGCTCTCAGTCGATTCTTTCAAATCCTTGAAATGCTACAAGATATTCTTGTACTTCTTGGGGATATTGGTCATGAAATGAGGAATCATACTAAATGTTTTTTCATCATAGAGTAAGGGCTGAAATCCATGAGAGTCCAATCACCCATCAATTCCATTAGCTATCACCTTTTACACCATTACTCCACTCACCATCCCTCAAAAACCTAATCCTTCATCTCCTTTACACCCGTTTCCATCATAGGAAATTACCTAACCTCCATCAACAACCTTCCCATGATTTATCAATATTTTTGAAAAGTAGCACTCATTGAAAATTTTTATCTTAAGGGGCCTATGTGAATGATATAGGAAGACTCATAATACTGTTGCAGTTTGCATAAACTCTACAGGATCCAGATTTAAACAGGAATGCAACAAATTACAAAGATAACCATAAACACAAAGATGTAGTGGAAATAATGCTTCATTTCATTAATGTAAAATACTGAGATATGCTTACAAACAGAAAGTGGAAATAAAGAACTAGGGCAATGGTAGCTTCTCTCTGAGAAGAGATGTGATGGCTACATGCCTCTCAACTATGTTACAATGAGGCTCGAAGGCCTATTTATTGTTGAGAAACAATGGAAAACCCTAAACAACCAAAAACCTAACCCTAGAAGATGGAACGCCAAACTGTGGGCCCCATTTGGGTAAATTGGTACATCAACTTCCCAGGGTCGTAACTTTGGCATACGAACTCCGTTTGACACATACAGTATCTTGTTAGAAAGATTTATCCAAGAAATACAACTTTGGGAAGAGAAACATTGGTCCATGGACCGATGTTTCTCACAGTTTTCCTAAAAAACATCGTTTAGGGCCTCAAAAACAGCTCTGGAAGTTTAGGACCCGAAAAACTGCTAAAAATAGTAAATTGTGATACAATTAAGGAAACTGAAAATCTGAAAGAAACAATGGTGGGGATTCAAGTGGACTTGGCGGGTAGCCACCAATATCCACCTGGATCATTCCTCCCCCCTTAAGATGCAATGGTCCCCATTGCGTTGAGTTCCTCCATGAGATGAGGAAACTTCTGCTGAACTTGGTCCCTCATGAGTCACTTGCCCTGGTGAAGGAGTTGGCCTGCTTTGACAACTCGATATAGTTGGATGTTCTGCTAGCGAGTGTGCATGATCTATGTGTCCATGATCCGATCAATTGTAGCTTGTTCCATGCAATCTGGATTTATGTTTGTGGGTGTGAGCTATTCTGCAATGTCGAATATGTCTAGTAATGGTGGAAAGTATGGCAGAAGGCGGTCCACATTGAACACTGGGTGCCTGCCAAGGAATGGGGGAATGCTGAGCTCAAACACATTGTCTCCCATAGCCTTGGTAATGGTGTAAAGACCATATTGGAGTGGTTTGAGTTTCTGATAGGCTCTGGTAAGGCATTCCTTTTGTAAATGCAACCAGACTTTGACGCCCACCTGAAACTTGTGTGGCACCCGATGTTGATCATGTTGCTACTTGTAATTGGCATTTGATTTCTCCAAAATATCATGGACTTGCTGGCGAATAAGTTGGATGTGCTCAATGAAGCTGTTTTCCTTATCTGTTTCGGACTGGACATGATCCGAATCTATGTGAGTAGCTGCAAATGGCATGGCCACATAAATGGGACATAGTGGCTGGAATCCCAAGCCCATCTGAAAAGGGTTGTGGCTATTCGAGCTGTGGAGAGCCCGGTTATAGCTGTGCTGAACATCCCATGTTCAGCACATCCATCCCATGTGCATGGATGCTTTGAGTTGTACATGCACAGAATGTGTACTATAATCCTGTTGACAACCTCTATCTAGCCATCAGCTTGAGGACGGAAGGTTGTGGACTTAGTGAGTTTGGTGTCCAGCATCAACCAGAGTCTAGAACAAAATATACTAAGGAACCTGCTATCCTGATCTGAGATGATAGACTGTGGGATCCCAAAGTGCACCCACACTCGTTCAAAGAAGAGTTTAACAGTGGCTTCTGCTATGATATTCTTCTTGCAAGTGGCCATAATGGCCATCTTCGAGAACCTGTCGATGACCACAAAAACACAGTCATTTTCATGCTTAGTGGAAGGAAGGCCTGACATGTAATCCATGGAGATGGATTCCCAAGGTCGACTAGGGGTAGGAAACGGGTATAGAGGCCTTGCTTCTTGACTGTTGGTTTGGCAATGGTGTAGGCAGTGCATGATCTGATGTACTTCCTGACATCCTGTCGAAGATTTGGCCAGTAGAAATACTTCTGTAGTACTGCCACTGTTTTCTCAACCCCGAAATGCCCAATAGCCCGACTGTAGTGTGCTTCCCAAATCATCTTGGCACACTCGCTTGAAGGAACACAAAGGTGACCCAGGTGGCATAACAGGGCATCCTGGAGGTGAAAATATGGAACATGCTGACCCTCCAAGAGTGTCTTGTATGTGTGGCCAAAGTCTCGGTCGCTTTTGTAGAGAAGTGGCCAATCAGAAGTCTCGTGCCCACAAGAGTTGAGCACGGTGGTTAATGACATGATCAATGGTCAACTGAGGCAATCTGCAACATTATTGGTGCTACCCTTCTTATACTTGATATTCAAATGGAACTGTTGTAGGTATGTGGACCACTTCTGATGGCGATCATTCTATAATTTCCCTTGGGTCTGTATGAAGTGGAGGGGTTGGTTGTCTGTGTGGAGTGAATGTATGGTGTTGCCCTACCTTAATAGTTTGATCAATAAAGAAGCATTTCTATATATTTCTATCTTGTTATTTCTTGTGTTTATTTATATTATTATATATTTCTGGGTCAGATCTATAACAAGTGGTATCAGAGCACTTTCTTGGGCCAAAAGTGGAGATTTTTTATTTTTTTTTGCAGGAACTTTCTGGGGCGGCAAGTTTGCAGATTAGATCTGTATGTTTTGGGGAAAAATCTGCAAAATATAATTGTAGATTTGGATTCATCGTGAAAAAATACCCAAGTTAAAAAAAAAATTGGCCAAATCGGAGATTGGATGAAGGATATATCGCTGATTTGAAAATCAATGTTGTTGTAGACATCTTTTGGGTTACGAGTTTGTGGAGCAGATATGTACGTTCTAGTGAAAAATATGCAAAATCTAATAGGAGATCTGGATTGTTTGTGAAAAAATACCCAAGTTAAAAATAAAAAATAAAAAAATAAAAAAATTAAATAAATAAAAAATAAATAAATAAATTCAGCCGAATCGGAGTCTGGATGAAGGAGATCTCGTTGATTTAAAAATCAGTGTTGTTGCAGACATTTTTTGGGCGGTGAGTTTGCGGAGAAGATCTATGTGTTTTGGAGCAAAATCTACAAAATCTAATTGCAGATCTGGATTTCTTGTTAAAAAATACCCAAATCCAAAAAAAAAATCAGTCAAATCGGAGTCTGGATGAGGGAGATATCGTTGATTTAAAATCAGCTATTTTTTCCGAATTTTTGGTGACGGCGGGAGATTTGCAGTGCATATCTGAAATTCCAGTGCCTAGATCAGGATTTCTATCACATGGGAAGATGAAAAATGGTCATTCCATTTCCAAAAATAGGTCATAATAAAGATTCTCAGCAATATTGACTAATTTGCAACCACACTAAATTTTCACCAAGTAAGTGATTTTTTTTTTCGTGCCGTCTAGCAAGATGTTTTTTTATAGGAAAAGATAATGGCCCTACTATTGAAGAATTCATACAGAGACAAAATTTCACATATGGGGAACATTGGAAGGATTTAGTGTGGCTTGGTTTCAAAGATGAGGCTGCTAAATGGTGGTTCTCAATTGATAACAAGCAGTTGACCAAACTTTCAGATACAGAATTTGAAAGAGTCCTTTTAGACAAATGGTCTCAGGTTAGAAAACAAGATAAGGGGAAACATGTGGGGTTATTTCCTATTGGTATATCCTTATTGCATGTTCATGGATTGATTAAGAAGGAGAAAGTCATTGTGTCTATAAATCCGAGTTGCAAACAAAATCTCATAAATGTCAACTTGGCAAAAAAATTACAAATGCCAACGAAACACATGGAGCACACACAGGTTAATAACGAGTAGGGGCAAGTTTATAAAGATTTGAAGATTTCTATGGACAAGTATGTATTGCATTCTGATTTTTATGCTTCAGATATGGCTAATGAGGATTTTGTTTTAGGATACCCGTGGATGGAATCGGTGGGTACTATAAATATTAATGTGCAGAAGAAATTCCTGAAGCTCTGGTATAAAAAGAAGAAAATTACATTACAGGATATTTCCATCAATAAATAGGTACAGTCCACAGAGGCTGAAGTAGAAGATGTTCCAGGGACTGACATATTAGATGATGAGCTATTGATGGTCGACAACCAAACACAAATGTCAAACCAGATACCAGAAAAGCAAGTAGAAGGAGGCTGCAACAGAAAATGTTACATCAAATGAGGATTCAGTGGTTGAAGTAATATTGGAAGATAAGAAACAACAGCGGGCACCACAATATGTACCAGATAACAATCAGGCTCCATTAGGTGGTAAATTAAAGAAAGATACACTGTTGGTTAAACCCTCAGCATATCACCACCCACATCACCCAGCAAGAAAACAAACAACAAGAGGGCAACAAATTAGCTGCAAGGATAACAACCCTCCCATGGCATATAGAGATTAGCAACGATCCACCTACGATACATCAACACAGAAGAGCTACGAGGATCAACTTCCATCTCAAGTGGGCAAGGCACTAGCGAGATCAAGGGTTCACCTTTCTCTTGGATGGCTAGATGCACATGCATGGTACCAGTGGACTACTCTTTTGAGTAGATCTTATTATTTTTGTTCTTCCCATGTTTCGGGGATGAAACATGTTAAAGGGGGTGGAATGTAGTATACCTAGGGGGGTTAATATGGGGTACAAAGGGAGGTACCCAAGGGAATAATGTAATAATGGGATGGGCCATAGTAATAAATAAGGTGGTTAACTCGTATCATGTAAGGGACCACAAGTAGTTAGTAATAATGTAATGGGCCCATGGTATTAGATAGATGGTATTGAGGGAACCATGGTAATGACCCATGGTATTGTATGTATGAGGCCTATATAGAGGCTAGAGACTCCCCATTGAGAGATGTCAAGGAATATTGTATGAATAGGCATATGGCTTGTGGAGTGTTCTCCTTCCTTAAGGAGTGAATGTATGGTGTTGCCCTACCTTAAGGGTTTGATTAATAAAGTGAATCATTTCTATCTATTTCGATCTTCTTATTCTTGGGTTTATTTCTATTTCTCATATATTTTCAGGTCAGATCTATAACAAGTGGTATCAAAGCTATAATAGTAGCACTCATTGAAAATTTTTATCCTAAGGGATCTATGTGAATGATATAGGAAGACACAAAGTACTATAGCAGTTTGCATAAACTCTATAGGATCACATTTGAAGCATCAAGTCAAGAGTTTTTGATATTATAAAGTTTTAAGAGGCTCCAACACTAGTCCTGAGTAGCTATAAGACCTTGTAGGATGCTACATTAAAATTAGTCTTCAAACATAGTAACATTTGGTTAATGGAGGCATTTTTCTTTTAATCATCAAAGTCTTAGAAATTCAAACAACAATTATCATTAAAAAATATTTCAAGACAATGAAAGGATCAAATGAAGACAACGAATTTCACCTCAGAGGGAACTCAAAACAATCTCATCCATGTTTCAAAAACATCATGCAAGCATCAAATGATAAATTCATCAACCATTGCACATCAACCTGAGTAGCATCAGGTAAGCCCAGGTATGAAAATTCGTAAACCTTCCTTTCGAGTGCATCCTGGTTTAAAAAAATGGTATCAAATGCATGAGAGAAGAGTTTCTATATGTTAATCATGGTTCAAAAATTTCATCCACCTTCATTAGTCAACTAAAGTTGTCTTCTTCACCCATAACATGTGATAAGGAAAACAAAAATAAAGGTTTACGACTACAAAGAGTGGGCCAACATGCCTATGATTGGTTTGTGAAGGTGGTAGGTGGGGACTAGCTCACACAACTCATTGAGCCAACCACCTAACAACCAATATCAGAAGTCAAACCTGAGACACTTTTGGCATAAAAATCATATTTTAAAAGACAAGGAGGGTCTCTACTACCATTTGTATTTAATCTACCTATGCCATTGTTTTCATAGACCTCTAGAGAGGAGGCTACAGGACCTGTAGGCTACTGCTATAGGATTGGCGCAATCTACTACATGATTGACACATAGTGTTACAAGATCACTTCTAAGAGCAATAGGAAAGTCTAGTGAGGTAAAAAGAGCCTGATTTTGAGTAACTCTATCACCAAAACCTTGTAATTCGAGGATTAGCATCAAAAGGATGGGTAAGTACATGTTTTTCATGGCAACGTTTGACAAAAAATCCTGCAAAAGATTTTAGTATTTCAAGAATACATGCTATAGTAATTTTTGGTAGAAGTTTGGGAATGAAAAGAAGATGAAGTATGGATGTTTCTTTTAAATTGAGCATGTTAAGAAGGGGAATCACAATTGTTTTGATTTGAGCATGAAGTATTCACTCTTCCAAATAGTGTAAATAAATTTTTCTTTTTACCTATCTCCTAAGAACCCTAAATTTCACACAAATATCCAAAATGTGTAATAGAGTGGAAGAATTGCCTTGCCAAATTTGGAAAATTGTATTGAAAACTATGGGGGGTGGATATAATCATATAGAGCCCTTATATTGATCAAGAATTCATTGACATCCTACTTTCACGGGACAAGAGTTTCACTCAATGAACCTTTGACATATCATTTGCATTCATGGCATAGTAAACAATACCCTTAATTTGACTACATATTGGAAAATACCTTTAAAAATCACATTATCTAACCTCCTAGCAATACGAACCCAATACACCTTCCCAATTTAAAAAAACCTACTTTCACTATATATTATAATTATCCATTTTTTCATTAACATTTTTTATACCCCTTTATATTTTTTCATTAACATTGAGCTCCATTTTGTATACCCACCAATATAAAATCCTTTTACCCTCCTTCATATGCTCAATATATTATGTCATTTTCCCCTCAATATATATCCCCAAATATGGATGCACATGGTGTGGTATTTCTCCCCCAGTGAATCCTCCGTGTGTTAGGGATCTCTTTACCAATCATCGATGGCTAGGATTCTTGAAAAGTTCAATGTATTCGATGATGAGATTACTAAGGAGTTTATTGTATGCCTCTAATGTCCTTATGGAGACAATGATTCCATTACCATTGTAAGGGGAATCATCATCCATTTGAATGAATAATTTATCAACAGAGTAACCACATTTCCTATAGGAGTAAGATGGAGCAAGGAAGAGAGCATAGAGGCTATCACAACCAAGAAGAACTTTTTCCTCCCAAAAGAGAATCCCATTGAGGAAAAAAATGGGGTTAGAAGAGAAAGTATACCCTATCCCTAGGATGAGGTAGCATATCATGTTTTTAAGTACATATATTGTGAGGGGAGGTTTATTATTGTTTATGCCTATCAATTTAGGATGATCTACCAGTTGAAATTCCAAATGAATTTTCCCATCCAAGACAGATTGAGCATTCCTCACTTTCTTTCTACTCTATCATAGAGATGAGATAGAGAGAAAGAGGTGGGAAAAATCAATACATTTTTTTTTTCTTGGTAAATCTAGTCTATACTTTTATATTATGTACAAGAAAACATTACATTCAACGAGTCAGGTTGCCCAAGGCCGACTGTGGCGTATTGGGTTGGCATTTCACATCTCAGTGTTAGCCCTCGCAGGGGCGGCATTTCCATCATAGCATATCACAACATTGTTTTTCAGTCCATACAAAAACAACCCACGCAGGGGCTTCTGAGCAAAATTCATCCCTCGCAGGGGCGTCAGTAGACTTATCACAACACCCTTTCGAGGCCTACTGACCAGACCAACGCAAACATGGACATAAACATGAACTAGAGAGACACAGACAGAGACATATAACCTACCCCAAACCCAGACAGAAACGAAAGACCTATACCAGACCTGAACAAGAGAGGCGGAAGACAAAATGGGCCACTGAAAGCTATTCCTCTGGCTTTTCCTCAATAATTCTGCACCATCCGTGGCCTTCTGGGTAGCCTTCCCACATTTCCATGGGGTTCTGCTTGGAGGTCGACGCCTCCTGCTCCTGAGGTCGGATAGGAGTCTGCTCCGGTTCCTTCGCTGGCGCTTCCTCTGTAGTTTTTGGTTGCTCGTCTGGGCGTTCCTCCTTGCTGCCTGAACCATCCTCGCCTGCCTGAGGTTCCTCTGTGAAAAGAACCGATATATGCGCGTTGATGCGGGAATTGTCCCTCGTGCCACCAAGAGTGAAGATAGCAGAACCAAACGCTGGAAGAGGGTGCTGTCCATCATTGGAATTGCCAGCATCCATGAATTGACTTGCCTGTATAGGAGTGGCCCCTGCCCTTCTATGGCAATAACAACAGCAGCAGTGGTGGTGGGAATTCGCAGCGGGGTGGCGTGAAGAACCTCCATGCACAGGACCCCTTCTGCTGAGCATCCTTTCCCTTGGTCAAGCCATGATTGCAGAGAGGCCGGTGGCTCGTGACAGAGCAGCGTTTGAGTGCTTGTCCGCCTTGAGTTGCCCCCCAACGGAATTAAGTCTTCTCCCAACTGTTCCGAAACAAAGCTCAACAGAGCAGAAACAGCAGCCCACAGAATATACAAGCTTGTGATTTCCCTTGGCATCTTGAATGCCGGCAAAGCCAATAAGATCTGAAGCCTGAAAGAGACGATAACCAATAGCGTCCTGAACTGCGTGCTCCTCGCTTTGAGCATGGATCCGCAGAATTCCTTCATCCTTCTTAATCCTCTTGACATTCTCTCGAAACTCGTTCTTCTTAACTGCTCTCTGCAAATTCCCCATTTCGCCTTACGCCGCATTGAGTGCTCAGCAGGCGCGTCTCCTCTATTAACTCCTCGGCGGCGGTGGTAATTAAATTCCCTGTTTGATCACGCGGGGACACATGTCTAGCATGTGGCTCCTCGCTGCCATTCATGCTGACACCCGCATCCGGGGGGAAAAATCAATACATTGCACACCATGGGACCATCAAATTAATTGCAATTGATGCTCTAGAAGGTATTCAAAACCTCATGTCTTGTACTGACTTTATGGACATGGATAGGGAGGCATTCCATTAAACAAAAGCTCAAGCCCAATTAGAACTTGGAGACGCGACAACAAATAATAGATCTATCGAAGAAGAAGTTGAGGAAGAAGAAGAAGGAGAGAAATATGTTTATAAATAAGAAGAAGAGGTTGGCGGAGAAGAAGATGAGCCGAAAGAAAAACTAGAAAATGAAGTCAAGGAGGAAGAAAGAGAAGCAGAAGAAAAAATTGAACTATAAACCAAGACAATAGTGCATAAGAAAGACCCAACCAAGTCTTATGTGACACAAATGATAGAACGTAGGACTCCAAATACCATTGGGAAATAATCTAGCCCGCAAAAGAGGAGAAGAAAGGAGAATAAAGAAAGAACTCCAGAGGGGAATACAAAAGAAGAAGTTGTTTCCACCCTATCAACCCTATGTACCCCTACTAAACTTAAGTTGAGGAAGCTAAGACAACCCACTTTATACCTCAAGAGAAGGAAAAGAAAGAATATAAGACAAGGTAAGGCTTAACCACCCTCTAAAATCCCTATCACCATTGAAGAGTCAACCAACTAGCAAGGGGGGAATTTGGGAAAAGGAAAGAGGAAAGCAAAGGAAATAACCTCCACCAAATAAAGGGAAAATAGAAACAACCCTCACAAAAGAGACCAAACAGTATGAGGGCCAAGACTCCTATTCATACCACCAAGCTACAACGGAAATTTGTAGTTCTACATAGAAATATGAAGGAGTTGAGGGGTCAAAAGGGAAAAATCCAGACCTGCAAGAGCTACATGCCCAACTAGACCTTGGGTCCTACTATACATTTTTTGAGGAAATGTAGATAATACCTACAGGTTTGTAGTTCAACTTCTCTTTGAGCTAGAAAAAGAAATGGTTAGGACTCACAAGTGGATGCAAATTGAAAGGTACAAGGGAGTGGAAGATGTGGGGACAATGGAGGAGAAGATGAAAAAAATGGGGGACGAGAAGAATGATCTTAGAATCAAGGAATTCAACATGAGGGAAAAATTGCAAATGGGGAATAGTAGGCTAAAGGCCCAACTGCAGGAGAAAGAGGAGTAGCTTGACACCATGGCAAGCTTGGCCATGGAAGTCATTCAATGCAAGAACCCATCAAAAACTTATTAAATTTTACTAAAGTAATAATGGCTCCAATTTTATATCAAGACCTTCACATAGCATGGATCTTTCGCCTTCCAATATTATAAAAAACTTATTGAGTTTTCTCATAAAGATAGTATTGAATATAAAACTAAAATGTTTGAATTTTATATGCATAATTTGATATTGACTAACATGAACTTGTGAGACCCCAACTCAAGAATGGAGAATGTGTAGTTAATAGCATTGGTTTATTGGCTCACCCATAAAGATTCCATGGCTGAGAAAATCAAAATAGTAATGGAGAAAGAGGTGAATGAACCCCTATGGGTCATAACAGAGTTGAGAGCTCCTAATCTTGTAGTCAACAACCATAGACTCATTGAGGGAAATCCCAGGACCATAGTATCCTACATATAGAAACAAGAACAAGACATATTACAATTTGAACATATCTTTAGGTTACTAAGGACTAAGAAAATATTTCAAAAGTTGGAAATAAAGGGGATTGGGCTTGATTTTATTCCATATTTGCTATTGGGCTTATAGGGAAGAAGATAGGAAGAAGAACAAAGAGAGTGGGTAGATATTGAGAAAAATTCAAATTTCCATCTTGAAGAAGCATACCTTCTAAGGTGTTGTGAAGATAAATCCCCTTTGTGGACAAAGGCGATCTCTCTAGCCCAATGAGTGGGTCTAGCAATAAACTGGACAAACAAATGTACAATTTCCTAGCTTATGTTTAAAAATGCAGAGAGAGAGAAGCCTACCTCGCTCTAATGCTAATTTCTAAGTCCTTTGATGATGAATTTGACCCCTTAGCTTCAAGGCTCACTCCTTGATTGTTCCTTACATCCGAGTACTTGTAAGATAGATCAAAGGAAAATAAAAGATACAAGAGCATACATAGTATATATAGAACATAAACTACTTGATAGATCAAGGAGTTTCAAGCTAAATGCATACATATTTAGACATTTATGGAAAGTGAACATCAAATGTATATATTAATGAATAAAAAAGGTAAGCATACAACCATTGGCTTAATGTTGGTGACCTCCTTTTGGTGGATGTCCAAGTCAAAGCCAAGACTCTTCAAGCACTCCTTCTCCAAGTTAGATGGGCAGCATTTAGGCACAATATCAGTATAGGAATGAAAGAAATCAATGACTAAGAATTTATGGATGGAGGGGATTTGATTTATAGGAAGGGAGAGGGAGTTATGGATAAAAAAAGGGAGGAATGTCCACATCTCAAGGGAAGGCCCTTAAAAGTAGAATCAAGAGCTCCAAATAGGAGAGCTCAACCATATCTCTACCCGACAACATACAACTTGTTGTTTCTAGAAGTTTCTAGCATACAAAGCTTCTCCTCCATTTTGAGAAAACCTTCCAGAAGAGGTTCAGTGGAAGATGTCATATAAAAACTTGCACTGGGAGCACTAGGGCAAGTAACTATAGCCTACCATCAGCACGGGCAAGAAGTGGAGCAAAGAGAATTAGTCCCAAAATTTTAGCTTTCAGTCAACCTTTTCTAGAATTGACTCAGGGAAATTTGTCTTCTATTCTTCAGAGATGTTTCATTATGTGTTTCATGGTGAGTACACTTCATAGTTGTCAACATTTTGGCACTTCAAGATGTGGAATAGGAAGTGAATAGGAGGTGTGACAAAACACTGTGTAACATGAGGTGACATGGGATGTCAAAGAGGCCACCAGGGCCATGAATGAGGTTCAGATAGGAGACTAAGTTGCTCAAAGGGTGAGGAATACTTTTAGTGAGGGGTATGATGGGCCTCCCAAATAGCTACAATTTAAGGCCCATCTAACCATCCTTCAACAACATTTCATCTCTCTCTTTCCATTTGATGACATCTTTTTTAGCTATAATGTATTCACTTGGAAGGTTAAGGAACATATTTTATATCCTATAGCTTAATGCATTGAATGTGGGTGACGAGGATCATTTATTGTACATGAGCACATTGGATACCAACAAGAGAAGGTTTAGAAGACTTTTCCCTTAGGTTAGCTCACCAACAACTGGGCTAGCATATGGGAAATTACTTCACGTCAATGATTATGAAAACATCAGCCTCAGGAAACCAAATCTAATTTTATAGGAGTTTTGGAGGGAAGAAACCCTCCTTTCAAGGGGACTGCTACTCACTCGTTTTTGTATAAATGAAGGATCCTAGGAGGTTAGTAAGATTCAAATTTTTGGAGAAAGAGAGTGATTATTCGGGCTATAGAAAATTACCTTTTATTTCCATTATCATGTCATGTATTTGAACAATTTTTGAGATTATTGAGAAGCATATTTTCAATTCGATCCTGAGTTTTTTTAAGGAGTTTCCTTTCCTTTAGTCAAGGCCCAACCCAAGCACTCAAGCTCCTCTACTCTTATTTTTTTTCATTTGGTCCTTTGCATGTATTTGTTCTAGTTGTATTATTTCTCTAAACATTTAGTTTAGATGAAAAAGTATTGGTTTTGTAGGTTAGTGAGTGAGGTTTCTTGGGAGGCTTAATGATAAAGTCTGTGTGAACATATACCAAACATATTTTCTTTTTTCTTTATGAAATAGTTAGGATCTAGTTTAAATTTAACTCATCCTTTCCTATGCGCTTTTGGTTTTCTGCAATTATTTTTTAGGAGTCCTTTAGTCATGTTGTTTTTGCTCATTGAATAACCAATTTGTGTATAGGTGAGGACTATTGGTTTAGAAGGTAGAATAAAATCGGTTTTCCACCATAAATACCATCCCTCTCAACACCCTTCTTTCGAGTTCCACTCATTCCTTCAAACTATATGTGCATAGAAATTACATTACAGGGCTACAAGAGGGCATTAATTTTCCTTTTCTCCCCCTTGTGAAATATGGGATACTAAGTATATATAAGATTTAAAAGATCCCTAACACTCTTCTATGAACTTCCACCATCTTCCCCCACCTTTATATTTATTCTAGATTCCTTAGAAGGCTTTCAGATGCAATCCTATAGCAATATAGGGCATGTTGTATCATCCTGTAGCATCTTGTAGCACTTCTCAGAACTGATGAAAACTCGTCCATAATTTCCTTTCAATACTATTTTTCACTTTTCATCACTTAGAAATATTGCTTACACCTTAGAATCCAATTGGAGGAGACAAGATACCCTTTGAACATTTTATTTTTATCATTGTAGCTTTAAATATGTAATTAGGGTTTATTGTTTTGATCATGAGTTAAATGGTATAGAAAGAGCTTTCATTAATTATTTTTGAGAACTTTGTGGTTTCTACAAATAGATTAAATTTTAATTTGAATGAATTAGTATATATTTTCTTTCTTACATTTGATTCCATGCAAGCAGTCTAGGTGTTGGGTGTAGCCCAACTTGCTCCAAGTTTTGGTCAAATACTCCGCATTTTGAGGAGTGGAGCTCATGGAGTTGGCGAATTTCTATTCATCACGCAGTGTTTAGGGGTTTTGGGGTGGGTCAAAAGTCCTTTATTTTGTAACGGGTTTCAGGTATTAGCCCATTGTTTTTTCCGATCTATGGTATGTGGACCATGTTCTTGTAGGAAGAAATCCAATATAAAGAAGTTATAATACGTAAGAATAGGTAGAATTCATAATTGATCATATTTTCTGAGTCTCTGTTTTGTAGAAGGCTCTACAGTTGAGTACGCGGAGGCCTTGAAGAGTTTGCAGCTCAGTGCGCAGACCACCTATAGCTGGGTGTGCAGGTCGAAGAAGTGTATGTATTGAAGATCATTATTAATAAAGAATAATTTTTGGCAAAGTACTGAGTACTTTTATCTGTTTGTTACCTGTTGTTATTGATATCATTATGCATGATTTTTATTTAATTATGTAGAATAATATATGTTACAATGTTCTCTATTATGTTTATGCATTAAGTACTAGTCTATGAAATTAATCATCAGTGCGAAGTTATTCATGTATGCAAATTTGTAGATAGATAGAAGACATAAGTGAATACATAGGCGCCATAGCATGCATATCCCTCTGGCTGCAAAAAACTAGTTCTGTAACCTCTCGTAACCACTTCAAGTGAGACTACAATTTCCTTACAGGTCATTGCTGAAAGGGCCAGTGGTTAAGGGTTTTGTTGCTACGTACTACACTCTGAACTTGGGTCAAGCCTCCTTAAACAAACAAATGGTTACGTTGTTGGGGCTGAGATGTACTTAAGGGATATGTTTTGGCGCCCATCAAAGAAAGAAATCCAAGAGTGGGTTCAATAGAAAGAAAGAGAATTTGTGGAAAAAGAGAAAAAAATTCCTTGATTATCATCTAAAGACTTGTTGCAGAAGTATTTCTTTGAAGAGAAATACAAAATATTGTTTGGTTCATTCCACATTACATTGTATGAGTGGGTATCTAAGTCAACCAAGCATAAGACTTGTTTCAAGAACAACGAACCTAAGGAGTGGAACCCTGAATTGATACGGTAACTCAAGGGCATGAGTAACAATATCTTAAGGGTCGTTGATTTATGGATCGATTTGCAATCCTGTCCTATAGTGAAGCTGAATGAATATTTTTCAAAGCACCGCGAGGTAATTTCTTAATATATTTTAATATTTAGATTAAGACCTTATTGTGTGAAAAGGGGATTCTGTGAATGTAGTCAGAATAATGTTTGATGAAGAGAAAATAAGCTTAAACGAGGGTCTACTCGAAGTAGAAAATGATACAAGACATATCTGGAGAATTTTATTGAGACTGACTATAGCCCCCTATTAGGAGGATCTGAGAGCGAAGAAGAAAGAAGTAACCCTACAACCCCATGAAATTACCCCCTCCCATCTTGAAGGTGCGTCGAAGTTAGGAGTGGAGAAAAATCAGGGCGCCTTTGGGATTCCTCATCCATCAACCCCACTTACACCCAATCCCCCTCCCCATAATTCCCCTACACCCCCACCCCCTCCCCCTCCACCTAGCCCACTGAGAAGTAAAATTTCCAATGATATTAAGTTTCCTATTTTTAAAGGACTGGGATCAAAGGATCCTAACCTATTTTGTTTTGAAGCTGATGCACTATGGAGATCAAGAAATATCACTAGTAATGATGTAAAGAAGGTGCAACTCATCACGTCACTGTGAGAAAGAGCACTAACCTAGTATATATAATACTCTGTGACTAACCAAACTACTTCATTGGATGAAATTAAGAAAGCACTGGTATCAAAATTCAATAAGCCGAAATCAAAATTGCAATGCATCACAGAGCTAAAAGAAATCAAATAAACAATGACTAAAACTATGTAAGATTTGGAACAGTGATTTAAGGTGTTGATGGGTCAAGTAAGATTTAATATACCCCTATAACAACATAAGGAGTGGTTCATAGCCACGCTACTACCACATATTAGGTTAGCTTTGACAAAGCAGAAGATCGCGACTCAAGCTAAATCATTGGAGATTGCGATGAAGTTGGAAGCTTCGTTGATTGGAGATACTCATGTAGGAGTACAACAGATACAAAGTTAGCTAGCCAATTTGACCTTGGAATTGCAGGATCTTAAGAAAGGTAAAGAGACCATATCAGAAGTATGGTGTACAATATGAAAAGAAGAGGGTCATTATAAGGATAAATGCCTTGTGCTCAAAGATTATTTGGCAAGTGGAACACCTAATCTTGAAATCCAAGGTCTGTGGTGTGATATTTGTAGATCTCTTTGAATATTCCTACCTATTACATAGGTATGTGCAGACCCCGAAGCAACTATTTTGTAACTTTTGTAGATTAGTAGACCATGATGAGAAAAAATGTCGAAGTTATGAATTGATGATGGAGAGTACTACTGATGCTTACATATTGCAAGCTGAGGGATGTACACACAAGGAGCCAAGACAACACACTGGTCGAGGAGGAGGAGATGGTAGAGGTGTGGCCACATTATCTATTATAATTGTGGATAGGCAGGACACTTTGCAAGAGATTGTCAGAACCCTATGACAACCTAAAACTACTATAAGTCTTTTGATCATGTGATATAAGAATGCCATGTCCTTATTTCAAAGATGTAGGAGAAAAGAAACCAACAACCTACATAAAATATTCAAATGATGAACAGTAAGCCAAGGGAGGATCAACCGCGCATCAACATTTTAACAAGAAGCGGCACTGTGACTAGAAATGAAAAACTACTGAAAATACTCCTGTATTTTATATCCTGAAGGAAAAGAAAGTATTCATGGAGTCGATGCAAAGCTTTATGGATGATGGGGCCTCAATCTCTGCTGCGTAGATAACTCACAAGAATAGATGTGAGATAGTACTAGTTCTGACACAAGATGTGGATCCGAACATTTTGAAGTCTTTTTTCAGGCTTGCATGATTTTGTTGAGAAATCAGAAGGCTATATACAGATTACAAGAATTGATAGAATTTTGTGCTCCTAAATAGATAGTTCAGAGTGTGATGCACACGGTGAATAATCTACATAGACCCAATAAGCAAACTAGAAAGGAAATGAGGCTTACAACGTAGATTGGGGAATATGACATGGATCAGGTTATCTTGGATCTAGGATCTTATGCCAATTTATTGCTAAAGAAAACCTGGGAATTGATGGGTAAGCCGAAGTTGCAATGGTCAACTATTCAGCTAAAAATGGCAAATCAACAAAATATTGTCCCTCTAGGAAGATTGTCAAGTGTCGCAATAGAAATTGATGGAGTGCACACTACCACTAAGTTTGAAGTGATTAAGATTGTGGATGACATTAGTCCCTACCTAGAATTGCTCATGTTGGATTGGACATTTTCTAAAATGGCTATAATTAACTTAAGAAAACAAAATGATATTTGAAAGCAATAATATGAGAGTTATTGTTCCATTAGGTCCATCAAATGGAGCAAGATATACTGAACCTATCAAAGAAGAGTACAGCATGGATGACATTGAAAACATTTATCAAATAACCACAAAAGAAGAAGAATGGATTAACCCTATTGAAAATGGAAAATTGACTTGGGAGCAAGATAGTTCCTACACTTTAGATTCAAAAGAGGAGTTAGAAAATTGGAAAAATAGGTTGCATGAAATGTCTACAAGGCGATGTGCAAGGATCACTAAAGTAGTCCATTGTATGACAACTGAGGTATGTGATATATCTTTGTATGATGGTTTGGGTAATATAAATGCCCTCTTTAGGGATTATGAAAAATGGGTACCAAAATGTCAAAGATTGTTGGCTCTAGATCAAGCACTAAGGGCTACTCCTACTACATGGTGGGGTACTCATAAGAAGAATATAGGAGACTGGAAAAGGTGTAGAAGGTTGATGCGGGTAAGTTTTGGTCAAGTAGAAATAGAGATCATAGAAAATTATGATAGCCAGAATGATCCTAGAGACCACATACACCTTTGTATGGCAGCTTGGGGAGAAATTCTATGAGAAGAATGGGTGCATGGCTTCATCCATACCATAGAGACAATTCCTCAAAATTGCTATTTGGAAATCGAGCTTCGACATGGTACTACTAGCTGGGAAGAAATGGTTGATGGCTTTATAATGACATTCAGATTTTAATATGACTATCCACATAGAGATGCAACTTTGAATATAGTTAAGAAGAATATTTTTTATCACAAGGTTCCAGTTATCTGGAAACCTGACTGGGCTACATAGATATGTAATGTAATGGAATGCTTAATCGCACTATGAAAGAGGATGAATATAATCGCAATATTGACATGAAATTATTAGAAGGTCATCACAAAGTAAATGGACCTTAGATAGAGATGCCTGACATAATGAAGCCATTAAAGAAGAATAAAGTCAATATATGGTCAGAGGCTAAATTGAAGTATTCAATGATAGGAGATTACTGCGATGAAGACACAGTCAGCAAGATAACAGATCTCTTGCATGAATATTAGAATTTCTTCTCCACTAAAGTTTCACATATGAAGGGAATATTAGGATATCTGGGAGTCATGAGGATTCCCCTAAAGCCTCATGTGAATCCTTTCAAGTAGGGACCTTATAGACTAAATCCAAAATACAAGGAGAAGTGTTACACAGTAATTTGTCACTGACCTCATCTCAATCCCAGATCGACATCTCCGCTGTGTCATGCATCAAATAAACATGTCCATATCTTCCCACTTATTCAAGAAGATTAAACAAGTGCTCTCTAATACTGAAGATTGACCCTTTTACCTATGTTTTTGTATCTTCATAAGTGAACCCCTTTCTGTCTACGACGATTCTTTGCTATGAACTATATCGTCACGACGTCGTCGCAGGTGTACATGTGTTTCCTTGAACGGTCGAATTTTAGGGCTCAGCGCAAGTCCTCAAGATATGTCTTGCGATGATTGCTCTGCATACATTGCTTCCTTGTGACACTGAGCCCTAGTGTATGAATTGCGACGATCTAGATATGGCGAATTAGTTCAAATAGTTGGCCTTCTGGATGATTCTAGAACTAGTTGTTGGGTCAAGTTGGTTTGCTTTTCCTCCTTTGGGATGGTGGTTCCACCTTTTGGGAAACCTCCCTTGAGGATAAGCTCCCTCTCCCTCATTTCATGAAGGCTCCTCCTCCTATAAAAACACTCCCCATTTCTATGATCAGCTAGTTCTTGGTTTTTGGATTGAAGAAAATTAGCTAGTTTTGGTGTGAGTTTTATAAGTTTGTAGTGTGAATTTCCTTAGCCTTGTATTAGAGCTTGTGAGAGAGAGAGAGAGTCATCATCCATTTGGGAGATACATTCTTGAGAGTGAATGCTTGAAGAAGCATATTGGCTAGACCCTTCGAGAAAGCTTGCGACGTCAAGGTTTGGTTGCAAGCTTTGCTTTTGATTTATTTTAATACAATCAATGATGATTTCCTATGTCTTGTGTAAAATATACTTGATAGCTTATGGTTCCTTGACTCTGTAAGTAAATAGATCATTGTTGTTCACGGTTATGCGTTTTGTTTTTCTCTTGTGTTGTTTCTGGTTGATTGCTCATTGAGGAAAAGGAAATTGATTGTTATTTTGTTTTGTTGTGACTAGACCCACTCAAGGGCTTGAGGGGTTGCCTCTTTCTATAGAGGGAACATTTCCTACTTCACAAGTTGGTGACTCTGCTGGGGAGTCCTTTGTATGTTTTTCTCTTGTTTGCTCTTGTTTGGTTTTTGATATAGTGTCTCTTGATTTTGGGGTTAAACTATCAGTACGTGGGTCAATATGGGAGTCCCTCTTATTGTTTGAAAGATTAGTCAGGTGTCCTTCAGGAATTTTACTTTGTCTTTTCCCTTAATTAAGATTGTTGCTTAAGATAGCTTAATAGCTGCGACAACATCACACTTGTCATCTTCAGTAAACCTACATGTCACAGATAACTCGTCGTACAGTTGTGAAGATTCTTGAAATTGGACTATCGCAGAAGACAGGTGTACACCTGCGATGACATTGCCCAGTTGATGTCTTTGTTCTTATGACAATTGGTTTTTCGTCTCAAGTTTCTTGTTATAGACCCGTGAGGATTCATGTACAAGTTGGTTTTTACAACTTTACCTCTAAATCACCCAATCTTGCTTGTCCCCTACTGTCTCTTGTTTCTCATCCACTTGTTTTGACTACTTTTGGTTAAGGTACCTTCTCTTTGGTTTCATTGAGTGAGTCTTGTGTTTTTAGACCGTGTGACCTGTCTCCTTAAAGGTTTCATCAAGAAGTCATTTGTTTGGGTTACCTGTCCTTTCAAGATTCATCCATAACCATCTGATTGATTTGCTTGAGGCTGTTTTAGTGCTGGTTGTCTTTCTGATTGATCTTTAGTGCTTGGTTATTGAACCAGTTCTTCATATTGATTTGATTTCCACACTATCAAACATAGATCACATTTGTTTGGATCAATCAGTTTTACACTTGCTTGTTTGTCATTAAAATTCCAAAAAATCAAAAATATTGCATTCATATAACATACGAAAGTGAAAGTGCATTTGCATTACTAAATTTTCATGATTGAGAAATTGGAAAGCAAACTTTAAATCTTTCATTAGTAGTTGCGAGGTGAATTGATGCACTGTCTTTCTTAGTGCTTGCATTTGCTTGTCCTGGTTTGCGTTCTCTTGGAAATGAACTCCTTACCATCCTTTAGGTAGTTGTTCATCAAAAAGTATGGTGCTTTACTCATTGTAGCTGCATCCTAGGAATTATTAAGCTACATTTGGTAGGGCCTGAAAACCGAAACTTAATCCAAGATTAACTCTTAAAATAAATTGAATGAACCTAACAACACATTGGAACTTAACGCACATTTATCTAGAGGTTTAGGCTAGAGACGTGCTCCGGTGTTGTTAAACCTAGTCACTATTGTTTTCACTAAGGTTGGGTGATTCCTCCTTCTGTGATTCAATAGCTTTTAGTATGGATTTGTGCTCCCCATACCGTCGAGTATATATCAGGAGACCCCACTAGGCTATCATCCTACATCCTGTTAGAGTTCGTCTGTTCATCCCTCCATCAGAGATCAAAACTCTTTTTGCATTTCATTTTTAGGTGTCCCATCTCGCTTGATCAGTTGCATTCCATTAGGAGCATGCCATAAATCTGTCGGAAGGGCTTTGTCATTCATTCGCCTCATCTCTTGTACCTGCTGGCTTAGGTCTTTTCATCAATATTTATTAAAGTCCATGATAATCAATGTTTGATATTTTAATGGACAAAGAGTCATGTCAATCATAGGTCTAGGGTTTCACAAATTGAGTCGTTAAAGTGTCGAAAAGCCAGCAGGCCAGAGGGAGGTTCTACACATGTTTTTTATTTCACAAATTTAATCGTCATGATGATGGATTATGACTATTCTTCAAAAATCTATTTTGAAGAAAAGTCAATAGTTTGCCCTTTTTAATAATTTTCAAAAAAATTTCAGTTGATTTCTTTAGGCGCAGCCCTGGTCTCCTTTGCCAAATTCTATGTCAGCTATCTCTGCAAAAAATTTCCAAGAATTTCATCATTTTAGTCAAAAAATCAAAAAGGAAATTTAAAAATAGAGTTGTATTAAAAAATGAAAAGTGCCAATCCCAAAACATTACAAAGATGGGTCTTGGAGAGTCAAAAATCAAATCCATGTCTTTATAAAGATTTTTTCATGAAGATCAATGTCATTTTCATGCCAAGACCAAAGAGAAGCCATTCAAAGCAAATTGGTTGAGTTAGTGTGCGATTTGGGTGAAGTTGGAGGAAATTTGGCCAGCGCGGCGCACTAGGACAACGCAGCGCACCGGGAGAAATTGTCCAGTGTAATTTTGAACGGGCGCAGCGCACTGGGATGACATGGCGCATTGGGTAAGCCGCGTGGCGCACTCAACTGTTTGGCTAAAAAATTGCCAGAACGGCCTCCAAATGCCCAAAACATGCGAATTTGTCTTGAATTCAGGTACGTTGAGTTCCTCCTTCATTGTTCATCATTCAAGTTTATGGTGTATGTTATGGTTGATGTGTTGAGCTTCCAAATAAACAATCAAACCCTATCGTTTTGAATGCCTCACATATAAGTTGCTGCCTAGGGTTTCAAAACTTGTTTGCCACCAAGGGTACTCTTTTTCATTATTTCTTTTGTCCTTAATTCCCTTTTTTCCTTGTCTCCATTGTTCCCCATCCCCTAAATTTACTAAACCCCTATCCTAAATTCCATTTCCCAAGAATTTCAAATGTTAAGAACCCTAAACCCTATCCCACACATAAATCCCTCAAACCCCCTCCCATATTTCCCTAACAAATCTATCCCAAAAATTTCTAATCCCTTACTATTATTTCCCGTTTCTAACAGTCCCTGTTTCATTGGTTTTCCCCTTTGGTGGCAGAGCTTGCACACATCACTAAAAGGGATGTTTGAACAGTTTTCATACACCAACATATTTTTCTCTAAGGCAGTTGAAAAACAACAGTCATGGCATCTGAACATTCATTGGAATATGAAGTGGAAACCCAAATTGACTCACCCTTGGAAGAACAAGCACCCCGGAGGCCTCATAAAAGTGGCAGAAATGTTAGAGAAGGACCGAACACCCTTACAGAATTGCAGGCCTGCCCTCTTGCTATGTTGTGTTTCCAGCATCAGTCATGCTATGCATTTTGTCAAAAGGTGGCTAGTGTTCAATTTCATCATGAGCTGGCTCATCTATTCATGCTGCACCTACATGGAGATCAAGCTATCTTAGCTGGTGTCACCTTCACACTTACACTAGAATCTGTTTCACTAGCAACCGGCATGCCAAACATTGGAGAACCATGGAACAAGAAGTAGAAGATTGACCGGCAGCATTATGATCCATAATTTAAAACCGGTTTCTTGAGGCAGCTCAAGAGAGTGTTTCCATTCCAATATCTAAAAGATGAATATGCTCCACTAATGAAATTGATCATGAAATATTTCATCTGTGAGGGACAGTTCTCTCGTCTATATGCTTATCACATCAGGTTGCTCATGCATTTCACCAGGGTACGGTGATGAACATTTCGTATTTCATTTTGCCGGAACATAGAGAGGATGACCACACTTGTGCAACATAAAACCCCTCAACAACAACTTAACGGTGTTTATCATTTTGCTCTTATTAATATTTTGGTGGTTCATCAACTTGGATTACAGGGCATCACTTGGGATGATTTCATCTCTCGTGACTTCTTCAGAGCTTCACAGGGATTATCAGAAGTTAAGCATGAAGGTGGACCTTCTCATTAGTATGAGTGCCATGAGACCGCTAGTGTGCCGGTATTCATCACATATCAGAGATGCACTAGACATTTGTTTGCAGCAGCAAAGCGAGTGTTATCTCCACCCGGGGTGGATGGGGCCTCGTTTCCGACATCAACACCATAGCTAGAGGAAAACGGAAATATGCCAATGCAAGATGAGGGGCCATCAAGTGAACGAGAGATCGACTTCATTCTCCTTCATGATGATGATACAGATACGGGTCTGCAAAGTGTGCAGCTTAGAGAGATCATCCAGGAGCAGCAAACAGAGATCCAAGCCTTATCCCTTGACTTGGAGAGAGCTAAGTGGAATATGAAATACTTGGAGCAGAGGAACAAACAACTTGAGGATCAGCAAGCAATCATGGAGTTACATAACATCCGCGAGCATCGCCAAGCTATACAAAGGAGAAGAATTGAGCTCACGTCATTGGAGCAAGAGATTAATGATGATCGGGAGTCTTGGCTCGAGAGAGTCAACATTCACCTAGAAGGATTGCTGGACAAGGTCGATAAGGATCTGCATTGCTGAGACACATGGCTTTTCACTTTCTGGCACGGAACAAGGTCTGCAAGGCACGAATTAGGAATTTAAAGGAAAAATTAAAGAAGGCAATAAGGAAACAAAAGAGGAAAAGGGAGCTTGATCGTCTTCAAATATTGGCCGAAGCCTCTTTAGCTCAGCATGACACTTAATGAAGAAGCTCCAGCCCAAATTTCAAGAAATTTGGAGCAATTTTTGACATTTTTTAATTTTTTGCAATAAAAACCGGGTTTTTCTCCCTGTGTGTCGTGCCATGTGGCGCGCGCTTTTCCTAGACAACTACAAATTGCAAAATGTTTACATTTTTGGACTTGGCATAAAATATCATGACTGCTGGTGCATGGCCAGGAAGTTTGGGCAAGTTTTGAGTTCTCAGGAGGTCAAAAACACTCAAAAAATGACCTCACTGCCCTTATTTTGACACACAGAAAGCAGTCTTGGGAGATTGAAGTTTTGGAGGGGCAAATGGTCACCAAATTCAGAAATTCCACTTGGGTTGGAAAGTAGGCAGGTAGGGCTTTCCAAAAAGCACACTTGGGCTCAAAGTGGACTTCAAAAAGTGCCCCAAACTCAGCCTCAAAGTGGCGCAATGCATAGAGAAATTGGCGCGGCGCACAGAGGATTTTTGCTCAATTTTTCACCTTCCAGCTCAGAAATTCAGCCAGTTTGACTAGTTTTGCTTTGTGATGTAATTTTTGATCTATATTGATGTAATTGGATAAAATTGATGTAATTTTTGCACTTATTTACTTGTTTTAGAGGATTCATTCACTAAAAAGTGAAAATTTAATGAATAAATCAGTTTCCTACCTTATAGAGGCAAGTTGTTTTGATTGCCTAGATTTTAGTGCTTTGTTTAGAATTGGTTGAAACAGCTCCTAGAATGATGAGCTCAACCCCTAGAGGCAAGGGAATGGGTTGGGCTAGTCTATATCATGTAATTCCTAAGTTATTTTCAGGGTTGGGCACTTGGGATTGCTTTGGCATATCATTGTACATTCTATCTCTGCATTTTTGGCTAAGGAAAGACTAGGGTTTTGCAGCACTGTTTGGGATCCATGTGGCTTTATGTTTTGATGGTGTTCTTCTCTACGTAATTGTAAGTTCATTAGTGTTATGTGTATCATTTTCTTGTCTCTTCTTCTGAATTGAACAAATGAGTGATTAAGGTAGAATCCATTAACTGCTATGCTCTGCCTTTGAATTTGTTTAAATTTCCATGTTTTCATCTATTTAAGGAGAATTCTTGAGACTCTCTTTCTCTCCTTAGCTCCTCACCAGTATGATCTATCCATTCACTCACTTTAAAGAATAAAAATGATTTCCTTCCTTTCCCCAATCAGAACTCTGCAGAAACTGTGCCTCATCCCCGAGCCCAATTTGCCTTTCCCTGTTTCCAACACAAAACCCTCAAAAACTCAAATCAAACCTTTATAATTCATACCTATCCTAAGATTAGCTTTTATTATAGTCATCTCGAGCCCCATCGATTATATTTTTCTGAGATCAACCCGGAGAGTGCCCTCTCCTGTCCTCGTAGGGCTAGCTACAAGGCTGAGCGTGGTTTGATGTGGACCTAGGACCTTGTCTTTTCAACTTGAGGCAAATCTAGGCTCTAACATAGTGCCAACCATACTGGGGAGAAAATGGTTTGCTTGTTCATGTCATTTGTTTTATAAGCTACAGATGGAGCCTAAAGTTATGCCAGGTAGCATTCGAAATGCTTTTGCCTTTGCATTAGAGGAAGTAGATAAACGCTGCTTCAGTGAATCTCCGTTCTAGCTTGTAATCATGACACTTGACCTATAAATCGCCCCAATACATTTGATAATTCTAAGATTTTGGATGATAAGTTTAGAATTTGAAAGGATGAACAAGTTTTTTATGTTCCTTTGATTTCTTGAAGATAACACGCTGGCTTCAAAAATATATACCAGAGCTAATCCAGATCTAAATCCTCCCCCTTTCTATGAAAATCCCAATCTAATTTCAAAAATTGTTCATTAAGAGAGCTCCGTGACTCCCGTGTTTAAATCTCATTCATGTCCCGCAATTTTTAAGTATCTTGAAGAGCTTGATTTTGATGAAAATTTTGAATTGTCATTGTTTAAAACCAAATCCAAAAACGCTCTTGAGTCTATCGTCTCGAATCCGGACTTTCTTGCTGCTCTAGAAATTGAAAAATCCAATAAGTCCATTGAGAATTTCATTCTAAGACAGATCCAAACTAACATTGAGGCTGCAAATATCATTGATTTCCTAGAAGCTGCATCTGCAACTCTTGGAGCTGCCACAACTCCATCTAGCTCAAGGGTTCCCACTAAACCGCCTTTCATTCCCACCCTTCCCCCGTAGCCTACTATTGCTGATCAAAAGTATGCTGTAAATTCACCTCCATCTACTCCTACATCCAAAATTGCTTCACCTCTGCATACACCTTCTCCCCCAACATCTCCAAGGCCGATTGCAAATCCACCAAGAGAAATGGTTGCTCGGTTTTCACCTCTCGCGCTGCCTCAAGTTTTGGGTGATATGCCAGTAGATTATCAGAGTAAAATTCCTTTGTTTGATGGCACTCCTAAAAGTACCACGGCTCAGCAAAATGTGGACAAGATGACGGATTTCTTTGAGCTTCATGAGATTGGTGCAGAAAACGTGACCATGAGATTATTCTTGCAGACTTTTGCAAGTGAGGTGAGAAAATGGTTCAGAGCTTCGACAACTAGAAGTATTCCCACATTACAAGAGCTTCAAAGATAGTTCTTGGATCATTGGGAAGTCAAGAAAGATCCTCTTCAGATCACTTCTAAATATACCAAGATCAAGCGGAATGCTGGTGAGTCTGTGCAAGACTATTGTACTAGATTCAATGTGGTTTATTATGAAATTCCTGATGATTTAAGACCAACTAGAAAGTCCGCTTTGTTTAAGTTCCTAAATGGTTTTGATCCAGAAATGGCTTATCAATTAAGAGAGAGAGATCTAGCTACCTTAGAAGAAATGCAGAAAATCACCGTTAGTGTTGAGGCGAATTTGCATGACAAGCGAGCTAGATTGAAAACGGGGAATCTGTTTCATTAGCAACCGGCATGCCGAACATTGGAGAACCATAGAACAAGAAGCAAAAGATTGACCGGCAGCATTATGAGCCATACATTAAAACCAGTTTCTTGAGGTAGCTCAAGAGAGTGTTTCCATTATGATATCTGAAAGATGAATATGCTTCACTAATGAAATTGATCATGAAATATTTCAGCTGTGAGGGACGGTTCTCACGTCTATATGCTTATCACATCATGTTGATCATGCATTTCACCAGGGTATGGTTGATGAACATTTCGTATTTCATTTTCCGGAACATAGAGAGGATGACCACACTTGTGCAGCATAAAACCCCTCAGCAGCAACTTAACAGTGTTTATCATTTTGCTCTTATTAAGATTTTGGTGGTTCATTAGCTTGGATTATAGGGCATCACTTGGGATGATTTCATCTCTTGTGACTTCTTCAGATCTTCACAGGGACTATCAGAAGTTAAGCATGAAGGTGGACCTTCTCATCAGTATGAGTGCCATGAGACCGCTAGTGTGCCGGTATTCATCACATATCAGAGAGGCACTAGACATTTGTTTGCAACAGAAAAGCGAGTGTTATCTCCACCCAGGGTGGAAGGGACCTTGATTCCGACATTAGCACCATAGGTATAGGACAAAGGGAAGAGGCCAATGCAGGATGAGGGGCCATCAGGTGAATGAGAGACCAACTTCATTCTCCTTCATGATGATGATATAGATAAGGGTCCGTAAAGTGCGCAGCTTAGAGAGATAATCCAGGAGCAGCAAACAAAGATCCAAGCCTTATCCCTTGATTTGGAGAGAGCTAAGTGGAATATGAAATACTTGGAGTAGAGGAACAAACAGCTTGAGGAACAACAAGCAATCATGGAGTTACATAACATCCGCGAGCATCATTAAGCTGTACAAAGGAGAAGAATTGAGCCCACGTCATTGGAGCAAGAGATTAATGATGATTGGGAGTCTTGGCTCGAGAGAGTCAAAATTCACCTGGAAGGACTACTAGACAAGGCTGATAAGGACCTTGCATTGTTGAGACACATGGCTTTTCACTATCTGGCACGGAACAAGGTCTGCAAGGCACGAATCAGGAATTTAAAGGCAAAACTAAAGAAGGCAATAAGGAAAAAAAAGAGGCAAAGGGAGCTTGATCATCTTCAGATATTGGCCGAAGCCTCTTTAGCTCAGCATGACACTTAATGAAGAAGTTCCAGCCCAAATTTCAAGAAATTTGGAGCAATTTTTGACATTTTGAAATTTTTTGCACTAAAAAATAGGGTTTTTCTCCCTGTGCGCCGCACCACGTGGCGCGCGCTTTTCCTAGAGAACTCCAAATTGCAAAAAGTTTACATTTTTGGATTTGGAATAAAAAATCATGACTGTTGGTGCATGGCCAAGAATTTTGGGCAAGTTTTGAGTTCTCAAGATGTCAAAAACACTCAAAAAATGACCTCACTGCCCTTATTTTGACACACAGAAAGCAGTCTTGGGAGATTGAAGTTTTGGAGGGGCAAATGGGCACCAAATTTAGAAATTCCACTTGGGTTGGAAAGTAGATAGGTAGGTATTTCCAACAAGCACACTTGGGCTCAATTTGGACTTCAGAAAGTGCCTCAAACTTAGCCTCAAAGTGGTGCGGCGCACAGAGGATTTTTTGCTCAATTTTTCACCTTCTAGCTCAGAAATTCGGCCAGTTTGACTAGTTTTTCTTTGTGATGTAATTTTTGATCTATCTTGATGTAATTGGATAAACATGATGTAATTTTGGCACTTATTTACTTGTTTTAGAGGATTCATTCACTAAAAAGTGAAAATTTAATGAATGAATCAGTGTCCTACCTTATAGAGGCAAGTTGTTTTGATTGCCTAGATTTTAGTGCTTTGTTTATAATTGGTTGAAACAGCGCCTAGAATGATGAGATCGAACCCTAGCAGCAAGGGAATGGGTTGGGCTAGTCTATATCATGTAATTCCTAAATCATTTTCAGGGTTGGACACTTGGGATTGCTTTTGCATATTATTGTACATTCTATCTTTGCATTTTTGGCTAAGGAAAGACCAGGGTTTTGCAACACTGTTTGGAATCCATGTGGCTTTATGTTTTGATGGTTTTCTTCTCTAAGTATTTGTGAGTTCATTAGTGTTATGTGTATCATTTTCCTGTCTCTTCTTCTGAATTTGAACAAATGAGTGATTAAGGTAGAATCCATTAACTGCTATGCTCTGCCTTTGAATTTGTTTAAATTTCCATGTTTTCATCTGTTTAAGGAGAATTCTTGAGACTCTCTTGATCTCCTTAGCTCCTCACCAGTCTGATCTATCCATTCACTCACTTTAAATCATCAAAACGATTGCCTTCCTTGCCCCAATCAGAACTCTACAGAAACTATGCCTCATCCCCGAGCCCAATTTTCCTTTCCCTGTTTCCAACACAAAACCCTCAAAAACTCAAATCAAACCTTTGTACTTCATACCTAGCCTAAGATTAGCTTTTATTACAGTCATCTTGAGCCCCATCGATTACATTTTGCTCAGATCGACCCGGAGAGAGCCCCCTCCTGTCGTCCTAGGGCTAGCTACGAGGTTGAGCGTGGTTTGATGTGGACCTAGAACCTTGTCTTTTAGCCTGAGGAAAATCTAGGCTCTAACACATCCATACGAAGCCAAGTCTACCGCCTTACGAACCTTAATTCACTGAACACAGCATTCGAGAAGATTGACTTCCGTATGGAAAGTCCTTGGTCATTTCTCTTTCATTTGATCACTAAGGTGTATATGCAGTTTTGCGGTTTGTCTGGTAAACCTCTTGTCTAGTACTCCAGAGTAGTCACTTTCATTCCTTTTTGACTCCTTAAAATAAAATTATCATCTGAGCACTTGTCCTTTCAGGCTCATTAAACATTCAGAGGAGACTAGAGTCATCTTTTGTCCTTTTTCTCGACTCTTTGAATATGAAAAGGTCACGTTTTGTTCCTGTGTCATAAAATTTACTGCCCACAAAATATTCTTGGTTATAGTTAGAGTTCTTGGTTCTACTGCAAGTGCATTCCAAGGTTGTTTCTAATGGAAACATTCCCCAAGTCTACTGGCCAAGGTCTTTCCCCAGATGGGAATCCTGGTCCGTTTCCTCCTTTTCGAAATGCTAGTGCTCTGTATATGGCAACATTGTCCTTGCCAGGCTTAACCATCGGTTTGCCTGTTTGGTTGTTTTCAACCTCAGTGGTCCCAGCTGTCATGACTCCTATTCCACTATCTCCTTCATTTGAATCACGACCCAATGATTCCAAGGTTAAGCCCAAGCCTTCTTCCCCTGTTTCCTCCTCCTCCTCTCCTACTTCGCCTGGTGAAAGTTTCACATCTAATAACCAGGAGGCTAAGAAGAAGAAGAGGAAGCTGAAGAAGAAGAAGAAGTTGGATAAGCGAGAGGATGTCCATGCGGCTATCATTCTGAGTACACCTCAGGTCAAGACACCTTCTAATCCTTTGCGAAAGGTTAATTTCCCTTGTAAATTATGCAAGGGTGACCATCTTATTCGTGATTAACCTAGTATTCCTAGGATCTTAGAAGCATGGTCTCACAATTTGGATTGTCCCTCATCGTCCTTTGATGCTTATGTCAATGTTCAATCCTCAATTGGTAGTGGTAAGAAGAAAGGGAAGATTTGATTCCCTTGTAGGCTCTGTCAAAGAAACCATCTCCTTCACCTTTGTCCACTCATGGATAACACTTCCGTTGTTTTGGAAAGTCTTACAGCTTCTTCGCCTCCACTTCCGGTTGGTTATCAGAGGCTCTCCTCATACCCTTTCCTCGTTGACAAAGAGATTGATTTAGATTCTTCTCTTGTCCATCTTCCTCTTCCTGAGCCTAGCTGTGCTATGCATGTTCCTGACCGACCGTTGGTCGAAAAGAGTGTTGATCTGGGTTCAACAACGGTTGTACACTCTGTTCCCAAAGAGCATCATGATCCCACTGCTCATGTTCTTCTTGTCTCATCAGATTATCCTACGTTTGAGAACAACCCTCCTATCCCCGCTGATCAGTAGAGTTCTTCTTTAATTCTTTTTGAGTAGGGGGGCACTTCCAATATGCCTCCACCAAGTAGTTCAGTTGTTTCCTTCGATTGGAGTCATTTGAATGCATTTCACCTCCCATCCTACGTGCCTTTCTAGATTACTGTACATGCCTATAATAAGGCAGTACCTGGAACTCTCTTGGACGAAGGGGCATCTGTTAGTCTTATGCCTTCCACTACTTGGCAAGCTTTGGGTTCCCCACATCTTGTGTCGGTCAATCAGAATCTCTTGGATTTTGACGGAGGAACTCATTACCCTTTAGGGATCCTTCCAAGGTTCCCTATTACTTTAGGAGGCAAAACTTTCTATATCGACGTGATGGTCGTCCAAGGTTCTTTAGACTTCAATCTTCTCCTTGGTTGTGACTATATTTATGCCATG
Organism: Pinus tabuliformis; assembly: GCA_031772625.1. Classification (NCBI taxonomy): domain Eukaryota; kingdom Viridiplantae; phylum Streptophyta; class Pinopsida; order Pinales; family Pinaceae; genus Pinus; species Pinus tabuliformis. The sequence continues at coordinate 1,689,299,037 of CM062820.1, forward strand.
GGGGCTCTTGTTTCTTCGCTTTTCTGTGTGGTTTGTTTTCTGCACGATGGAAGAATGGTGACCATAGATCAATTTTCATTCTTTAGTCACCCGGTGCCTCCTATACTATCATCATCCCCTATCAGTTCTTGTTCGCAAGCAGTGCCTTCCCCGCCATAAGTCAATTATGTGCCTACCCGTTCCACCTCTACATTTGCTAATGATCATGCAGATGGTCTCATACATCATGTCCTAGGGGCATTGGAACCCAATCTGTCATTGGTGCCCAATGACATGTATTCCTCCCAGAGTGTGTTTCTTCCATCCAGTGAAGATCTCTTGGAGTCATGTTTTAGTACGGCCCATGATTCCGAGGATAGTTCTTCTCTTGTGTCAACCTCGTTAAAAAATGAAACAAGGGATCCGAGGATGGTTCATTTCTTGTGTCGACCTCGTTAAAAAATGAAGCAAGGGTTCAAGGATGGTTTGTTCCTGTCTCAACCTCGTTAACATATGAAACCAGGCATAGTGAGCATAGTTCTCGATCTTGTGTCAAGCTCATTAAATAGTGAATCAAGGTGTTTTGAGGAAAGTTTATTTCTTGTGTCAACCTCATTAAAAAATGAAACAATTCTCCCCTTTGTTACTCGAGTCTGTGTTTGTGGTCTCGTCATTTCAACCTTCATTACATCCACTTCGTTGAATGCAATGAAGCTTGGGGGGCATGTGCCTCGATTGGATTATCTGTCGGGGGCATGTTAATTTTATTCAAGCATAGTTCTCCATGGTTCAAGCTTGCGTAAAAATGAACCCGTTTGCCATTGTACCTCTTATGGTTTGGTACGTTAGATGATTTCTTGTTTATTGTGTTCCTTGTCTTTGATGCAAGTGTTATGAATATCAACTGAATTGGTATATTATATATTAAGTGGACATTTGCACAATTATAAATCATAGACAAACATTCATACATAACAAACAAGAACCATAAAATATAAATCGATATATATCGTGTGGCGCACCGAGGCACTCAAAAAATAATGTGTATGTCAAAAAATAGGGTATATGTTCATGATACATCTGAGACACATGTCTCTCAAAATAGCAGAAAAAGAAACCTAGGCATCTACTGTGGTGGGTTCTACTCTCTGTAGCAGACCACTACCCACACTACTCATCTGAGTAGTCTGTGGACCCTGGGTGATACACCCGTAGTATGCCTCTAGTACTATTGTGGGACCTCCTTGAACCCTCTTTAGTCCTGGATCCCCTCGGTCAAGCCCTTGAGGTTCTGGGCTATCTCCTCCTCTGCATCACCACATGGGGGTGGTAGAGCTAGCTCTATGTTCTCCTCCCTCCGCACTGTAGGAGCGAGACCCACAGGTCTCTCAGATCCCACATCTGCAAAAATGAACATAATGATTAAGATGTATACATTTTAAAATCCAAAAAACATAAAAAATATAAAATACAAAACTAAAAACATGGTGGTTAACCAAGTGTGTTACCTCTCTTGTCCCACTACTCCCTGGGCAGGAGCAACATGTTAGGATCTCCTCTAAAGTCTGTACCAGCATAGGGCCAGTCCTCAATGAATACCTATTGCCAATGCAGCCACTCCATGTAGAGAGGTCCCCATGATACTGGTTGACCATCGCCCCCTCGTGGCATCACTAAGGCCCACCTAGTGATGCGGGTATGTCATTGTCCCGATACCATAAGCTCCATATCCTGCAGCTAAAGTAATGGTACCTGCTCTAGCATGAGTGGTACCAGGATGGACCCATATCCAAACTATTTGGTCTCCCTTTGGTGGCACTTGGTCAATTGTCTCTTTATGTTTAGAGACACTGCTTCGACCCAGTCATACATCGTCAGGTTCAGGAAATCTAAAGCCATCCTCAATTGGGTTTTAGTCACCCCGTGTTGTGCCTAAGAGCCTGCTGCTTTTGTGATCATGAATAATAAGATGCACAGTGGCAAGTCCTCCACTGTTGGGATCTATAATTTCCCACTTGTGGGTGATTTGCATGCCCCTGGGCACGCTCATGCCATCACCATGTCAAGAGACTCTCCAGTGACCCGTACACTACCCATCTGGGGTCTTTCTCCTCGGCGAGATAAGCCTGTAAGGAAATATATGTCAGTTGCATTGAACATGATCTCCTTATCCCGGATAACAAAATTACCCTCCGTCAGGTTCCAGGAACGAATCAAGAACTCCTGCAAGTCCAGTTGCACTTGCAGGAGGGGTGTGAGGAAGAATTTCAATAATCCACAGTTCCGAAGAACTAGTCTGCATTGCAGGTCCATTTCACCTCTTTCATCATCAGTGTCGTGAGTGCATTCTTGCCACACAAACACCATTTTTGTACCTTGCACATGCAAATGCTATTGATTAGAATTGATTTGAGCCGTTTCTATGGTCTAAAATGATGTAAATAATAAAAATTTTATGTTTACTGTGCCGTCACAGCTGTTTCTAAAATAACTGCGATGACCCGCTTTCACCATTCATTATTTTCCAGATCATCGTAGGGGTACACGTGTTTCCTGTGACGATGCTGAAAGTGGTGTGTGTAAAATCCCCAATCATCGCAAACCCACGAGGGACTTCTGCAATGACCAGGGCGCGGTTTTGGAACTAAAAATCCACCAAAACTTGACCAAAATCCATGCAATTAGACTCAAAAACAATCAAAATGTAGAGGCAAGATCGATGTACTTACTTGGTGAAAGTATGGCGTGAAATGGTTGATCACAGGTGATGAAATTGAGCTCCAAAGTTTGCACAGGTACGTGGTTGAAAAATTACCAAAGGTTGAAAATAAAAAAACAATGTAAAAAATGTTTTACCACAAGTCTTATATAACGTTTTTTTGCAATTTTAGGGTTTTTGGACTATAGGTTTTGGGTTTTTATAGTTTTTGATCTCTCCTTATGGTTTTAGGGTTTTTTGACCTAGTTTTTCTACCATTACAATATGCATCTTTGTCAAATGGATCTCACGTTTAGTTTTCTATGCAAGAACAAGAGTGACAGATAAAGTTCTGGTCAAAGCATGCTTGGTATATGCCGCAAAATTTTCCACGAGCCTTATTTAAGCTCTTTTCTGACTTGTAAAATATGAAAAGATTGCCAAGTTTTTCCCTTTTTTGACTCATTAAACGAAATAAAAATGGCAGTTCGCTTTCAGCTCTTTTTCAGGGCTTGGGTTGTCATTTTGTCTCATTCCATTTGATCTTTGTTGTCTCCATCAGACCAAATATCCCTTGGTACAAAAATGCGGCCGCATTCCTGAGTCATGTCGCCAATATGTTCAAGAGTATAATCCTTCTGTAGTTCATGCCCTTACCTCCTCCTCTGATGCTTTGTTTCACCATCTTCATCTTGTTCATTGTCTCGTGTCATTGATGAGGGAAACATTATGGCCCTCCTGCAATGGGTCACTTCCTGTTGACACCATTTCATTATCCAGGAAGTCAATCTAGAGATTCCTTTTATTACCTTGGATCTTGCATGCCTCAATGGCAACTTATTTGCACTTGACGACATGATTGCATCGTTGGTCTTCGATCGGGTGATTCCATGAGTGTTTGACTCTAGATCATTCTTCACACTTGGTGGATTGTACTGGCAATACCTTGAGAACCATTAACATCACTGGTGGTCTCTCTTGTGCTTGTTAATGGTTTACATCATTGACCGGTAATCAAGCGATTTTCCACCATGCTCAACTTCAGCACATCTATTTGCATGTTCGAAATTGTACTATAATTAGTTGGGATTCAAGACCACAGACTAAGATTACATATGTTCGGGTTGAAATGGTTGATCACAGATGCCGAAATTGAGCTCCAAAGTTTGCACAAGTACGTGGTTGAAAAATTACCAAAGGTTGAAAATAAAAAAACAATGTAAGAAAATGTTTTACCACAAGTCTTATATAATTTTTTTTTGCAATTTTAGGGTTTTTGGACTATAGGTTTTGGGTTTTTATAGTTTTTGATCTCTCCTTATGGTTTTAGGGTTTTTTGACCTAGTTTTTCTACCATTACAATATGCATCTTTGTCAAATGGATCTCACATTTAGTTTTCTATGCAAGAACAGGAGTGGCGGATAAAGTTCTGGTCGAAGCATGCTTGGTGTGGAGCACCTGGAAGGTATGCTTTTGACAAGCAATCTAGTGGTTTTTCAATAATAATTGTAACCTTTTCTGCATTAGGAATTCAAAGAAGATAAAGGATTTTGATAAAATGTGCAAAAATAGACAAAGGAAGCTCAAGTGCTAATAATTGACGTTTTCTATGCAGGAAGACGTGCAAGCAAGGAGTTCCCGCCCAAAAGCGAGAAGCAGAGGAAAAATAACTGTTGTTCCTCCAGTAGGGAACCGGATGCGGACACGATCAAGCAAAATCGGAATTGAATAGTCCAGGAAAAGAATGTGAGATACCGGCTCGGCGAACGCAAGAAAGATTGAACAATTAGCAAATCCCTCAGGATCTTCGATCCTGAGGGATCGCTGCTTTACTTATCTCTGATTATCTAGATATCTCCGTCATTTATTTTATATAATGGCACAGCATCATTAAGCAAACAACGACTATTTTTGTAATTTTACAGTTCCAGAACAAACTTTAATCATTGAGTCTCACTGAGACCTGATTTTGTTATACTTTTGTGGATGCGATTAATATAAAAGACTTGGTGTTTATTCCGTCTCTGCGTCTGGAGTAATATAAGGCAGTGTACCATTGGCAGCTAAGGGCCCGGCTCTGAAGGACACTTGCTTTTGTATCATTATATGGTGATTTGTGTGTGGTTTGTTTATCTTTATTACTTAGCAGTCTGATGAATTCTTTATATGATACGCTATGCTCTGTTATGTTTAATGAATGAATGATTTCTCTATGTAAAGACTCTGCACTGTATAATTGGATTTACACAGGGTCGAATTGTATCTTTATTCAGCCATTTCTGTAACAGAGTACTGGTATGAATGTTACTGTCATTGGATTTATGTGAACCAATATTCGTGGGATTTGAGAGTAGCGTCATTCTGTTTAGAAACATAGTTGTATCATTCAATACTCTCAGATTGCTATATTAATGTAGAACATGTACATACAGGTGATGGTTGTTGTTCCATAAATCATTACGGATTGCTGTTCCATTTGATTACTGCTGTTCCATTTTATTGCTGTTCCATTTACTGTTGTTCCATTTACTGTTGTTCCATTTCTGTTTTGTTGTTCCATTTTACTTTCCGATGATTTATTTACTTGCCTTCGTTGTTTTGGTGTGAGAGAAGGCCTAAGGCTGTAGTGAGCCTCGGCAAGACGCTGCTTAGCTCCCAGACCTATAAGTCCATGCTCTAATTTCCCTTCTTTAATCAGTTTCTAGAGGGATGGGTTATTGTTTCCCTACCCTTGACTGATCAACTGTTTTGTGTGATTCCATCTTTTAGGTTAGTTTAGTTACAGCTTAGCATCTGTTTTCCTTTGATCTTCTCAACCCTGTACTACTAAGCATTACTCGGAAAAATAGCCTCGGATTGAGCTACTTCTTGCAATAACAAAACGTTCCCAGATTGACTTATTAATGTGGAATAATTAGCGGTGTGAGAGACCCTAGTTACATCTCTACATTTTGGTGCCGTTGCCGGGGAAGGAGTATAGCCATTTGCCCTTTACAGAGTAGTGCGCAAAGCTGCTAGGGGGGAGTTGGATTTTAAAAACGGAAGGTAAGAACCTGCGTACGGAGCATGTAAAAGCCCTGCTCCACCGTCCTCTCTCTTAGCAGAATTGCTGGTTGAATAGGATTTAGTAGTTTTTAGAGTGCATGACTAAGCAGAAAAAGTTAGAAAAGAATATCAAACCTCCAGTCAAACCTGAAAAAGCCAAAGGACCGGTGACCCTTGGCCGAACAAGCTTCATAGACGAAATCTATAAGAAAACTGAATCTCAGCCGTCAGTAGGCCTCAGAAAGACTCATTCTAAGCAGCCTACTAGCTCCCTTCAGGCTACAGCATCACCATCTGGAGCCTACGCTGAGGTGCATAGTCAGACTGATGAACAGGACTTCCAAGAAATTGAAAATTCTGTGTCAGAACGGCTGCAAGAAGGGAATTTAAGCAATCTTTGTGAAGGAGAAGGGGAAACAGGGGAAATAGAGGAACCAAGGTCTCCTTCTAGGATAATCCAATTGTTAAACAGCCCAGATAGGGGGAGCGCGGTCAAGGTTAACATTGAAGGCACCCCATTCCCTCAGACAGAAATCCCAGATAAGGGAAGTGTCATTAAAACAGTTCCTGCCAAGGCCGTCCCTTCTCAACCTAGGAATACCCTCCTAGAAATTCCGGAAGGATATTGGCACATATTTGATCCAATGGCGCAGAATCAGCCAAATACTCAAACTTCTACATTGCAATATCCTATAGTAGATTCTGCTGCAAATGCACCCATGAAAGCAATACCTCTTCAACACATCCCGACGTTTCATGGACTTACATCAGAAGACCCCGATGCATTTTTATTTGAATTCGATGTGCTATGTAGAGGGTACGATTACACCACTGACCCCCAGAAATTAAAGCTGTTCCCCTCCACTTTAAACGGAGCAGCTCTGAGATGGTTCATGGGTTTAGGTGGTGGAGTCATAAACAACAGGGATCAAATGAAAGAATCCTTTCTTAAAAAATATCAGGATTATTGTAGGTCGAGAGAGCTAAAAGATGAAATTTTCCAAATGACGGCCAGACCAAATGAAACTTTAGAAGAATACGTAGAACGTTTCCAGTATAATTTACAAAGATCCCCCTATGCATCATTACCTTTGCCTGATAATGTGTTGAAAACTGCATTGATTAGAGGAATGAAAGAACAGTGGATTGAAACATTGAATATCATGGGAAAAGGGGATATTTACCAAGAGAATTTTGCTGATATCATTAATTTATGCATCAGGAGTTCAAGAGGCAGCACAAGGATAAAATCAACAGAATATGATAGGTTTATTAAAGATAACAAAATATCAACAGAAGGAGTAACACGTGTAGAACTAGGGAATTTATTAGAAAATTTTAAAACTGATATTCTGGGGACATTAACTACTTAGCTTGATATTGTGCAGGCTAAACAAAAGCAAATGGAGGCGGAGCAAAGTCTGGCAATTTTGCTGCCCCCGATGCAGAAGAAAACACAGCCACAAGGAATGTCCACTAGATACAGTTCAAACATGTGCTATCTGTACGAAAGACCACCTTACTTAGAGCTTCCCCTCACTTCCTGGATTGAAGGCAGTATACAAGGAAGCAGAAGAAGAATCAGAACCAGCATACTTTGTTAACCAACGTCGCCAATGGCAACCTAGGCAATCTGGTATGTTTTCTGACCCGACCTCTTCTTTTCAGCCTCCGCAGTATAATGCTCAGCAATATGGTATGTGGCAAAACCAATCTACACCCCCAGTCCCGAATTGGTCATCACAGCCGTTTCCTTCTCCGAATCCATGGATGAATCAGACAAGCCAATTCGGCTGGCCAAATTTTCCTTACACCCCACCATATTGGCAGAATAACTCATACCCTCCACAATGGATTCCCCCTACTTCACAAGGTTCACCCTGGCAGACAAATTGGCCAAGATCGACATATCAGTCAACAGGAACTATTCCACTCCCTCAACCGACTCTGCCAGCCTTACAACAAAACCCCCAGTCTAATCTAAGGCCGCAACTCCCAGCCCAACCCAATCCCAATCCTAATAATAGACCAGTCCAATCCCTCCAAATTATAGAAACATCAGAACCTGGACTTGACCTAAGGGAGTGCAATGACCTTCAGTTACGATCTGGACGTATCATAGAAACAGAGGGAGATAAAACAGTTCACATTGAAGATCAGTTACCAATAGAACAACCACCACAACAAGAGGGTGTAAATAAAGAACAGACCCATCAACAAGCAAATACATCCTTTCCTCCTTTCTCGGAATGATTAGTCATACCACGACCAGTACAACATCCAGACTTTGACATTCTGGGAGAGTTACAAAACCTGTACATAAAAATTCCATTCCTCCAAGCCATTCAAGATATTCCCATATACACAAAACTATAAAAGAACTGTGCATAAAAAAATCAAGGAGGAATACAACCACTAACCCAAGAGTCCAAGTAGTCGGCACCTTATCTGATTTATTATCGGGAAAAGAGACACCTATCAAATACGAAGATCCCGGAAATCCAATTGTGACTGTCCAAATCTATGGCCAAACCCTGACTAACGCTTTAGTTGATCTAGGAGCTGCAATCAATATTTTGACAACCTCTACCTGCCAAAAACTTGGCATCACATCAGTAGAACCTACTTCTACTTTGCTAGAATTGGCAGATCGATCTGTAGTTCGACCAGAAGGCACTCTATACGATGTCATGGTTTCTGTAGACTCCTGGGAATATCCAACTGATTTCCTGATAATTAACCCAAAAACCCGACTGGATGGACATCCGCTAATATTAGGAAGACCTTGGCTTGCTACTGTCGATGCCTACATTGGTTGCCGGCAGGGAAACATGACTATAACTAAAGGACCAGATGTTAAAAATCTAGTTCTATATCCTCCAGCACAGCCAAGCCTGCCAATGATCAAAACCAATCAGTATCCTGTGTCATACCTTACTAACAATATCAGATCCCCATTGACTGTACAGAAGGCTTTAGATTTTAAAGATCAAATAGAAGATGATGCCATCAATAACTTCATTAGTCAAACTGAATCTAGATCTCACACACAATGTTTTATGATAGAGGCAGCATTTGATAGTGAGCTAGAGGAAGACCCTTTGAAAGATGCACATGATCAAACAATACCAGTGACTGTTGTTGCCAATAGTAAAGTAGTGGAAATCGAACCTGGTAAGGCCCTAAATATCAACGCCAACCTTACACCAGACCAAGAAACAAAGCTTGTAAATCTGTTACGAAAATATCAAGGAGCATTTGCGTGGGATTATCCTGACATGAAAGGGATCGATCCCCAATTATGCACCCACCACATCTACATAGAAAAAGATGCAAGACCTGTTCGTCAGCCGCAAAGAAGACTTAACCCCCATCTAAAAGAGGTAGTAAAAGCCGAACTTCAGAAACTCCTAGATGTTAATTTTATTTATCCCATCTCCGACAGTAAATGGGTCTCTCCCTTGGTGGTGGTACCCAAGAAAAATGGAAAATGGAGGATTTGCATAGATTACAGGGAGTTAAATAAAGCCACACAGAAGGATCACTTCCCTCTCCCGTTCATAGATCAAGTATTGGACATTTTGGCAGGAAAGAAATTCTTTTCTTTCCTGGACGGCTTCAGCGAATATAACCAAATCCAAATTGCCCCTGAAGACCAGGATAAAACTACCTTTACTTGCCCTTGGGGAACGTTTGCCTATCGAGTTTTGCCCTTCGGCCTATGTAATGCCCCTGCTACATTCCAAAGGGCTGTCCTTAGTATCTTCGCAGATCTAATAAACGACGGACTTGAAGTGTATATGGACGACTTTACACCATATGGAGATGATTTCGACCCAGCTCTAGATACCCTGGAAAAAGTCCTACAACGTTGTATCGCTACCAGACTTTGTCTGAGCCACGAAAAATGTTACATGATGATGACAGAAGGGCTCATTCTAGGGCACTATATCTCAGCAGCTGGCATCCAGGTAGACCCGGCTAAAATCCAGATTCTTTTGCTCATTCCTACCCCCACTACTCAAACGGAGGTACGCAGTTTCCTTGGATTGTCTGGATATTACAGACGATTTATAGAACATTACTCACGTATTGCTGCACCTCTATATGCTTTAACTGGCAATGTTGATTTCTTGTGGACAGAAAAATGCGACCAGGCTTTTAAGGAATTGAAGAAGCTTCTATCAACAGCCCCAGTCCTTCGAGGACCCAACTGGAATTTGCCATTTCAAATCTCATCTGATGCTTCGGACACAGCAATTGGTGCAGTCCTAGGGCAAGAGGAGGATGAGAGACCATACGCTATCTACTATATCAGCAAAAATTTATCCTCTGCCGAACTCAATTATACTGTTACTGAAAAGGAATTCCTGGCTGTAATCCATGCTGTTAACAAATTTAGACATTATAACACAGGCTATCCCGTTGTGTTATATACAGATCATTCTGCTATCAAATATTTGGCAAATAAACCTGTTACGAAAGCTAGAATAACCAGATGGTTGATCTTATTGCAAGAGTTCGACATCACAATCAAGGATCGACCTGGCAAGGAGAACCCTGTAGCTGATTTCCTCTCACGAATACCGAAAGCAATTGAAACAACGACAGTGGAAGATCAATTTCCTGACGAGCACCTGTTTGCTGTTGCTGTTCGAACACCCTGGTATGCTGATGTCACCAATTATCTTGCAGTCGGTAAGCTACCAAAACACTTAACCCCTCAGGAACGTAAGCAGATTGTTCAGAAGAGCACTCGATTTTCGTGGATTGGAGGCCATTTGTTCCATACAGGGGCAGACATGCAAATCAGAAGGTGTATTCGAGAAGACGAAATCTTCGACATTCTAAAAGCTTGCCACGACGGGCCATGCGGGGGACATTTCGCTGAAAAAAGAACAACACATAAAGTATTGCAGACGGGATACTATTGGCCTACAATTTTCAAGGATGTGAAAAAATTTGCACAAGCCTGTGATAGCTGCCAGCGAGCAGGAAGACCTGGCCAAGCCGATGAAATGCCTCTGAGACCACAATTGGTCATTGAGCCATTTGAACGATGGGCTCTGGACTTCGTTGGGCCCATCAATCCATCATCAAATCAGAGGACATACATTCTGGTGGCGACAGACTATGTTACTAAATGGGTCGAGGCCGAATCATTACCTAGGGCTACAGAAGACTCTGTGATACAATTCTTGTTCCATTTGTTTGTACGTTATGGACTTCCGAGAGAACTAATCACCGATGGTGGACCACAATTTGCTGGAAATAAATTAGCTGCAACACTTAACAATTATCATGTCCAACATAAGATCATACCCCATACCATCCACAGGCAAATGGGCAAGTAGAAAGTAGTAATAAGGTAATAGAATCAATTTTAACAAAGACCATTGCATCGCATAGGCGAGATTGGGCCACTCGACTACCTGAAGCACTGTGGGCCTACAGAACCACATGGAGAAGTACTACAGGCTATTCACCTTATCAATTAGTGTTTGGAAAGCAGCCAATTTTCCCCATCGAATTCGAAATCCGAACGCTACGAACTGCACAGGAAGTCGGCCTAGATCTAAGTGAAGCACAAATCAATCGATTACAGCAGATTAATGAATTGGACGAAATCAGGCTCTCTGCATTACAAAATACAACATTGATTCAACAACAGCGAGCTAAATGGCATGATGCACTTATCAAGAATAAAGTCTTTCATGAAGGAGACTGGGCTCTGTTATACGACTCTCGGTTTCAAGACTTCTCGGGGAAACTATAGACTCGATGGTTAGGACCATACGAAATCCAGAAGGTACATGACAATGGGACCCTTACCCTGATCACAATTGACGGTTCTGGATATGCATTCAAAGTAAATGGCCACCGAGTTCGCCTTTATCGAAAGCCACTCACTCGGGAATCCTTCTGTCAGCAGCTACGACAAGATACTGATATGGAAATCTTAGGAGAGGAAGCGAAATCTTCCTCATCTATGATTTAAGAAATTCATTTTTTGTACATAAAATCTTGTATATATGCTTTCTTGATTTTTCTTGCTTGTATTCCAAGTGTTTTTGCTGTTCCTTTGTGAAAAGGAACAACACTGGTGTGTTATTGCTGTTCCTTTGCGGAAAGGAACAGCACTTGTGTGTTTCTGCTGTTCCTTTGCGAAAAGGAACAACACTTGTGTGTTTTTGTTGTTCCTTTGCGAAGAGGAACAACACTTGTGCTTTTTGCTGGTCCTTTGCGAAAAGGAACAACATTTGTGCTTTTTACTGTTCCTTTGCAAAAAGGAACAGCACTTGTGTGATTTTGCTGTTCCTTTTCAAAAGGAACAGCCTTTGCGTATTTTTGCTGTTCCTTTGCGAAAAGGAACAACACTTGTGTGTTTTTGCTGTTCCTTTGCGAAAAGGAATAGCACTTATGTTTTTTTGCTGTTCCTTTGCGAAAAGGAACAACACTTGTGGTTTTTGCCGTTCCTTTGCAAAAAGGAACAGCACTTATGTGTTTTTGCTGTTCCTTTGCGAAAAGGAACATCACTTGTGCTTTTTGTTGTTCCTTTGCGAAAAGGAACAACACTTGTGCTTTTTGCTGTTCCTTTGTGAAAAGGAACATCACTTGTGTGTTTTTGCTGTTCCTTTGCAAAAAGGAATAGCACTTGTGTGTTTCTGCTGTTCCTTTGTGAAAGGAACAGCACTTGTGTGTTTCTGCTGTTCCTTTCCGAAAAGGAACAACACTTGTGTGTTTCTGCTGTTCCTGTGCGAAAAGGAACAGCACTTGTGTGTTTTTGCTGTTCCTTTGCGAAAAGGAACATCACTTGAGTGTGTCTGTTGTTCCTTTTCAAAAGGAACAACATTTGAGTGTCTTTGCTGTTCCTTTCTTAAAAGGAACAGCATTTGCGATTTTTCGTCATTCCTCTCAAAGAAATGGTATCCTACGAATGAATTCTTCTCTCAGGAATGCCATCGACATGTTTTGCCCTTATGGAGGATGCTTTGCTCCCATGTTCTCCTCAATCTTGTAGATACAACAATGAACTTATGCGGTGAACATAAAACCATGATATACCGAAATCAGCACATCATAAATCGCTATCACTATGAAGCCAGTATGTATAAGAGGACAAGAGGAAGGACGTGAACTTTTCATCTTCGCTGTCATTGTCATTTACCGGTACCCTGGTTGGTGATCTTTATCATGACGATTCCCCTAAAAATCTTTCTTGATCATTACTTAGGAGTAAGAACGAACGATTTATATCTATCTGTTGGGATCATAAGACTTCTTCCTCCATTCCTCGCTCTTAAGGAGTGCGGAACCACCCTTATGTGAAAATAAACAAGAGAAGGTGCTCTGGAAAAGAAAACAAAAACAAAATATGAAAATTGTCAAATGCAGGATAGGGGGTCTCATTAAGAGTCAGCCTACCATGATCATAAGGATGGAAGCGAAGTGGCATTCCCATAACGGCCACCACACCAGGGATATGGTCCGAAGGTAAATTAACAAGCAAACCTTGGAACAGGGGGTCTCATCGCGAGCCGGCCTGACCACGTTTCGCGCCTACCTTGTGAATGGCATTATGGCTATCTGGTCACCAAGCCAGCATAATGGCCTGCATTTTGACAAAGCACTCTTCAGAATATACACAAAGGATCATGGTTCCGGAGGGTGAAATAAACAACTCTGCCAAGGTTATGAACACCTGTTGGCAGCAGAGCTCTGTTAATGGCATAGAAGTCGTAATAATTACACCAACAGGTATGATATTAAATTTTTCTGTCTCTTATCCTTTGCAAAGATCATATGTCACACCCGATGTATATATCGCATGAATATTTATTACCACCAATCATGGCAACGGAACTGACAGTGACCACTGGAGACTTCGTACGCTTGACAGACGTCCCATCCCCTAGCTCCTCATTATATCACGCAGGCTCTTATGCAAAACGCGATCTACCTTTTTGCCTCGGTTTCGGCATTTCGTTGTTTTTCTAAAAACATGGCATAATTTCATATGCTGTACTTTATGATTGGACCTCTGAACTGGCCGCTGCTCCTCTCTTTGACGGCTGGGGACAGCCTATCAGATCGCGGGGGGGAAGGTAATCTCATTACTCCATGATTACGTGGCTGCACACCATTCGGGCGAGACAATGTACGAAGGAATGACATGGTTTAACGGTATGATGCTTCCATTCTACGGAAATTGTCATCCATGATCTTTTTTTTTATTTAGTTGCATGCTCGGTGATCATCCTCTCTGCGTCGCAAACACCGCAAGCAGTTGCTGTTCCATTTCTGAGTAGAATCATGGGCGGAAAGACGGTCCGGAGCGAACCTCACAAGCTGACAGTTTCCGCTGCTGCTCGCAAAATCCTAGAAAACGTAGGATGGTTGAATTACTTCAGCCGCCTGCAAGAATCAAATGAAGCCGTGGCGTTGGAATTCCTGCAGAATTTGCAGGAAAGTTACTCCATAGTAGGAGGAAAGTGGATAGAGGTTACAAAGGATATCATCACAGAAGTCTCAGGATTACCAGCTGCTGGACCCATATGGACGCCGAAGAAGGAAAGATTACAAAAAGCTATGGAAATTTTCCAGGACGAAGGCCAAAGCTTGACAGTCAAAGGGAAAGGAGTTCTGCCGGCAACATTAGGGGAACCCTGGACCGAGCTAGCGAAGACAGTACAAAGTTATATCACCTGCGAAGGGAGAAAAGACGTGGTAAGACCTCGTCACCTGAAACTTTTAGCTGTTTTAAAAGGAAAATGTTCTGTAAATCTCCCTGCACTTTTAAATTCGCTACTACATGACGCGGCCCAAAGCCTGAAAAAGGCCCAGCACATAGATGCAGTCGTTAGCCACCATGGGCTGATTCGGTTGATAGTGAGCCACAGTCTCACTCAACAGCAAAGCACTTGGGAGGAACTGGTCGCAATAGTCGAAGGAGGATCGGCTGCACCACCCCCAAAACCTGAACAGTCCTCTAGTACGCCGGAACGATTAGAGAAACGCAAGAAGTCAGTAGCAGAAAGACATGCCGCTTCAAAATGGAAACAACCTTCCGATACACCAGAACGACCAGAGGAACCCAGAGAACCTGCTGGAACACCCAACCTACCTGAGAGACCAAGGAAGTCAGCTCGGCTGGCCCGGATACGAGGAAGGTTGGAAAGAATTCAGGAAACAACGGCCTAGCCAATTGAAATTGCGGACGAACCTCCAGAACCAGAAGGAGGACCTTCCGAAGGAAATATGGAGCAATCAGGGCCCGGGACTGGCCAGACGGAAGGGGAAGAAATGGTTATCGAACAGAGCAACCAAGAATATGAGCACTCTAAGGAAGCAATGGCCACCGAACAAAGCAACCAAGAAGATGAGCACTCTGAGGAAGCAATGGCCACCGAACAAAGCAATCAAGAAAATGAGCACTCTGAGGAAGAAAGGGTTACCGAACAGGGCAATCAAGAAGAAGAAATAGTACAGCCAGGGGGTAGCCCGTTGCAGGACCCTGTAGGTGAGGAGGAATTGGCAGCAGTTCTGGCCAATATGGGGTAATATGGCCAGCCCTCCAGCACAGCAGGCGTCCCTGACAGTCCCGCAGAGGAAGAACTACCCGAGGAAGTACATGCAGAAAAGGCAGGAGAAGAAAACCTGCCTGGTTATGATAATGAAGACAACAATCAGGGACAGTCTGTCCCCAGGACGCCGGAAGATATCCCAGATGAAGAAGGAGCGGGCTTAAGGGTCAAACCCTCTGCCGAGGCAAAGGAGATTAAGAAATTAAGAAAGAAACAACAGAGGTTGTTGGGCACTACAGCCAGGCTCCGGCAGCAAATTCGAATTCTGAAAGCCGATTTGAGAATGCAAAGGACCTCAAGGAAAAGGAGGAGGGCCACTACAGCAAAAACCCCAAGGACAAGAACCCATTTTGTTGGTTGAAACCCCATCAGGAGACCTACTGCCGAGGAACAGTCTGCTGTTCCAAATGTTAATGAGGAACAGGGTGCTGTCCCAAATAACATAGAGGAACAGATTGTTGTTCCATCTGACCCTGGAGAACAAACTGACATTCCAATTAAGGGAGAAGAGCAGCAAGATGTTCCAATGGCAGGGGGACCTCAGCAGCCTTTCATTCGTGTCAAGAAGGAGAAAGAGAATAAGGAGATCCAAACAGAGGCACCACCCTCAGGGGTTATTCGGGTTCTGAACTCTAAACAGCGCAACAAAAAGTTTCAGGCAAAATTCCCGACCTCTCCCGCTCAATGGAAAAAGGATCCAAAAACGAGAAACTTGCATAGGATGATGAAGCAAGCCCACCAAGAAACTGAACAACTAAGAGAGCAAGCAATCCCCCAGGAGAAATACGAAGAATTACAACAACAACTTCGGAGTATTAGTCAATCCGAAAGCCAAGCCTTTGAGGGGTGGCAGAAGGAACAAGAAAAGGTTGCTAAGGTAACTCGTCGATTAGATAGTGTTGTTAAGCAGATGGACACTGTGTGTTCCTTATATAATGACGTTTTGACTTGTAGGACCCCTGCTAAAAATTATGATTTATTTTTGCTTGAAAGATATTTGAGATTGAAAATAAAAGCCGTTAGGGCAGGAGCACCTATCCACATCAACACTGTTAATGATATTATAGACTGTTGCAAGCATTATGGGGTTAAGGTTCAAAGGTTATTGTGCGAGTTTTACTTGCACAACCTTGTGCTAGACCAGGAAACTGATTTAAATCCTGGCCCTTTTGTTGGCGATATACAATTCCAAGCCTTCATCTCATTTGGTGTTAATCAGCTGAAATGGCTCAGAGCTTATAACACCTTTCAGAGACAAGAAAATAACCTAGACTTGTGGATACGAGCTGAACCTAGAGACCCAGTGACGCTATGGAGAGAGCATAGGAGTCTTATGAGGATCCCAGGTGTCATTGAGATAATAGGACCCATGCACGAAGACTTGATCCGAAATGGTCTGGAATATTTCCTGACTATTAAAGATCTTGCCCTCGATGCTGCAAAATTTCAATACCGGACCTCTAGTCCAAGCATCCAGCTCAGGGAACCATTCAAATATGAGAATTTTGAGCTGGCTGCTAGCTGATTGAACCTTTATGGGGAACGGATTCTGCAAGCAGGGCCATCCTGGTTGGGGTATCGATTTCGCAGTCCAATTATTTGGCACCCTGCACCCGGATATCAGGCCTTGTATGAGATGCCTGCAGATCAAATAGATCAGTTCTTTGATAATCTAGTTGCTCATCATGGTTGTCAGCCTCCTCACGAGATCCCTTCTCCGGCCTATTCTCTCACCGCCTTGCATGTCAACTACAATGTTTTCATGAGGCCATGAAACAGGGTAAGCAGGGGGGTGTGTGGAGCACCTGGAAGCATGCTTGGTGTGGAGCACCTGGAAGGTATGCTTTTGACAAGCAATCTAGTGGTTTTTCAATAATAATTGTAACCTTTTCTGCATTAGGAATTCAAAGAAGATAAAGGATTTTGATAAAATGTGCAAAAATAGACAAAGGAAGCTCAAGTGCTAATAATTGACGTTTTCTATGCAGGAAGACGTGCAAGCAAGGAGTTCCCGCCCAAAAGCGAGAAGCAGAGGAAAAATAACTGCTGTTCCTCCAGTAGGGAACCGGATGCGGACACGATCAAGCAAAATCGGAATTGAATAGTCCAGGAAAAGAATGCGGGATACCGGCTCGGCAAACGCAAGAAAGATTGAACGATTAGCGAATCCCTCAGGATCTTCGATCCTGAGGGATCGCTGCTTTACTTATCTCTGATTATCTAGATATCTCCGTCATTTCTTTTATATAATGGCACAACATCATTAAGCAAACGACGACTGTTTTTGTAATTTTACAGTTCTAGAACAAACTTTAATCATTGAGTCTCATTGAGACCTGATTTTGTTATACTTTTGTGGATGCGATTAATATAAAAGACTTGGTGTTTATTCCGTCTCTACATCTGGAGTAATCTAAGGCAGTGTACCATTGGCAGCTAAGGGCCCGGCTCCGAAGGACACTTGCTTTTGTATCATTATATGGTGATTTGTGTGTGGTTTGTTTATCTTTATTACTTAGCAGTCTGATGAATTCTTTATATGATACGCTATGCTCTGTTATGTTTAATGAATGAATGGTTTCTCTATGTAAATACTCTGCACTGTATAATTGGATTTACACAGGGTCGAATTGTATCTTTATTCAGCCATTTCTGTAACAGAGTACTGGTATGAATGTTACTGTCATTGGATTTATGTGAACCAATATTCGTGGGATTTGAGAGTAGCGTCATTCCGTTTAGAAACATAGTTGTATCATTCAATACTCTCAGATTGCTATATTAATGTAGAACATGTACATACAGGTGATGGTTGTTGTTCCATAAATCATTACGGATTGCTGTTCCATTTGATTACTGCTGTTCCATTTTACTGTTGTTCCATTTACTGCTGTTCCATTTCTGTTTTGCTGTTCCATTTTACTTTCCGATGATTTATTTACCTGCCTTCGTTGTTTTGGTGTGAGAGAAGGCCTAAGGCTGTAGTGAGCCTCGACAAGACGCTGCTTAGCTCCCAGACCTATAAGTCCATGCTCTAATTTCCCTTCTTTAATCAATTTCTAGAGGGATGGGTTATTGTTTCCGTACCCTTGACTGATCAACTGTTTTGTGTGATTCCATCTTTTAGGTTAGTTTAGTTACAGCTTAGCATCTGTTTTCCTTTGATCTTCTCAACCCTGTACTACTAAGCATTACTCGGACAAATAGCCTCGGATTGAGCTACTTCTTGCAATACCAAAACGTTCCCGGATTGACTTATTAATGTGGAATAATTAGCGATGTGAGAGACCCTAGTTACAGCTCTACACTTGGTGTATGCCGTAAAATTTTCCACGAGCCTTCTTTAAGCTCTTTTCTGACTTGTAAAATATGAAAATATTGCCGAGTTTTTCCCTTTCTTGACTCATTAAACGGAATAAAAATGGCAGTCTGCTTTCAACTCTTTTTCAACCATTTAAAGGCGAAAAGATGTCCAGGCTTTTGTCATTTCAAGCTCATTTTTTGGATCTGAAATGTCGTGTCTTCGATCGCTTTTTTACTTTTTTCGAACCAGAAGCACTAGTTATGAAAAGTACTCCTTGATCGAAATGGTCAAGCAGTTCTCTCAAGTATTTTTCTCTACCTTGTCAGGCTTGAGGGACACAAACTTACAAAAGGGGACCCTTGGTGGGCTCTAGTATTGCAGCAATAATGTTGCAACTCCTGGGACTCCCTTCTTTACTCTTATCAACCCGGTAGTTCGTAACAAACTTGGAAGCGAAGGTGTTGTATGCACAAGTACTAGCTCTTGCCCCAGGTATCACTTGGTCAGTTGGCACAAGTCCGCTAGGAGCTTAAGAAAACTTCTATGAGCTCTGAGAAGAAGCTTTTTAACTGATGGATGAAAGCTAACTCAAAGAAGGCTGATCTACTTGCAGAAAGAAACTGGAAAGCTGAAAGGAAACGTAAACCCTAGCAAACCCTAATTTTACCAGCTAGCCCTTCTGATGCAAGAAAGAGGATGCAAGCTACCCAAGGAGATTCCATTGACTTCTAGGAAGGTAAAAGACATGTGTTTAAGCTACTTCTATAGTAACATTTGAAAAACATCATTTTGTATTTTTGAATATGTTGTCAGAATTGTCATGCATGCGATTTAACTGTTTTTACTGTGCAGAGGTGGATTGGCGAGAGGAAATGCTTGGAGGAGATCGGGAAGGTTCAGAGAGGGCCTAAGGGGTCCCTAACACCCTTCTAGAGAGTTTCATAGAGTTTGGCTATGAAGAAACCTCATTCGTGAGCTTCTACAGGAAGTCTACAGGGGTTCTATAGGATGTTCTGGAATTTCTACAGGATGTCTGTAATTTTATATAAGTTGTTCAGAAATGAGATTTTGGAGGATGGATGGAGGAGGAAAGATGAAGGAGTGAGTATGGAGGTATGGGAGGGGTGTGAGGAGGTCCAGGACTTGGTCGATGGAGCGGAGGAGAGACGAAGATGGCTGGATTTGTTCAAGGAGGAGTGAAGCAATATTGCACAAAAATTAGGGTTATGTGAGCAAATGGAAAACGTGAGGCAAAAATCCATGTTAGGGGATGGAGCAGATGGGATTGATGGAGTATGGGCAGATAAAGAAGTGGTACGGGGGCTCTGCAAGTTGTTTCTCTAACTGAACCAACGAAAAGTTGTAAAATTAGAGACCTAGTTACGTTAACCTAATCTGATCTAGCTAACAGTAAAGAGAATGAACAGAAGTTTATTTGCAATGAAACCATGTATACTAACTATGCAGCGAAGCAATCAAGAATCTGAACATGTAACCAACTTCTGAAAATGAAAATCGAACACTAATGATTGCATGGTGAAGCAAATACAGTGTTTTTGTTGGCAGCAAGGTCACCTTGATCCCAGCTCCTGATCCCACTGAGGGAGAGGTGAAATCAGAGGCGCTTGATGGCCCTTTTTTGAAGCTTGTCCCTATTAATAACCTATTAACTCAATCTGAACATCAAAAGTCTTTCTAGTCATCAACAGTGACCTAGTTAATCAACAAGATTTAATCTACTTAACAGAAATGATTTTGCAAAGACATAAAAAGAAAATAACAATACATAAAGGAGGCCTTGCACTTGGGTTGGGCCCAATCCCAAGAGCTACAGGCTCCTATAAAGAACTCAGAATTGATTCCAAGTAAATCTGCTCTTCATTACTCAAAAATAATCATCACAAGAAAGTTATATAGCAGTAGCTACAAAAAACGAGCCGAGACAATGACAACACTATAGTGCAAAACCCAATAGTTCCAAAAGTAAACTACGAAGGCTGAGGCCTCCTTATTTATTCCCTACGAGGGACCTAGCAGCCCTCCTTAACTTAAGGGACTCGGCTGTTCAAACTTCCAGTAAACAGTCACTCTTCACAAAGCTACTCGGCTACCTTTAGGATTTGTTTTAGCTCCAAGTTGACGGTGGAGATTTCGAGGAAGGGTCATTTAATGCAAGAGACAACCTCCCTACGAATCCTCACCCTTGCTTCCTCATGCTTGGCTTTCACCTGGCTCATAATTGCTTAGCTTTGCTCCAAAATTTGTCCAAAAAACTTGAAATGACCACTTATTAGCCTCCTTGGTAAAGTGACCACCCTTATTCGTTCAAATAAAATAAACATACTCAAAAAACATGCATAATCTATGAAAAGTGGTGGATTTATCAAGGACAATTAGGCAAATGATCCCAATAAGTTACCCAATTCAGGGCTCATCATCACCCCCCTGCTAAATGGGTTGCTCATCCTCTGAGCAACTAGTCCAGCTCATCATCCTTTATGGCTTTGATTGCCTCCCTCACATCCCAAGCATCCGCGGTGATATCCTCTGCCCGGTCGTGGAATCCTGCTTTCTTTTCCACTTCCTCCCACTGTCTATCTTCCTCCTCTTCCTCAACTCCTTCTAGCAATCCCAAAAGAAAAGGAGGACTGAATTTCAGGCCAATCCAATTGGTATGCAGGTTTTGCATCAAATGTTTGTAGAGAGGTACCCTTGCCAAGGCCTCCCTCATCCTGGTGGGAGAGTAGTATTCTCTTATCTTCAAGCTGTGAGGCAGGGTGTTCCACCGCCTTGTGTAGGCATGCAGACAGTTTTCCCCCAACAGTCTCTCCATGTCCTAAAAGTGGGCAATAGCTTAAGCCTGTTGCTCAATGTATTCTGGTAAATCCTGAGGGCTGTTGGCCAAGTGTTGGTGGGCGCTTATCACTGCTGAGGGGTCATCCGGCTCTACTCTGATCATTAGTGGCTCACTGAGTTCTCTGCCTATGATACTGCGGACCTCTGTTGCGCTTTTGTCCTTATGATTCATCCAAGAGGCCATGGCCATAAGTTGGACATCTCCTATCACAGTGTTGAGATCCCATGCATTCATGTTTAGAAGGGTGAAGTTGTACAAATAAAACTCTGATAACTTGGCCCTATCCTCTGATGAACTACTGCCACATAAGGCTGCAAATTGATGATAATTTTGAAATGGAGTGATGCCCCTTTAGGCCAAGGTGTTGATCTGAAACTGCAACCACTGATCCTTAAGGTATAGGGCGTACGAGTTGGCAGGTTGCCTACACTGCAGAGCTTCCATTGCCCAGCTGGCCATGCAGGCCAATTGGGCCTCCTTTTCTTGTATCTGTTGTTTCAGAGATTGTATCTCCTGGCCTGCTTGCAATTCCTTCTCCTGTAGCTGTCTATTTAGTGTTTCAATTTTAGCTTGCATCCCTTCCCTTCTCTGCTGTTCATCAGGGTCTTCTTTGTCTATTGTGGGCTCCTCCTGTTGCTGTTGTTCTCCCAAGATGTGAGGCCTATCTTCCTTCTTCTGTCCCTGTAACTGTAGCTGCTGTCTAAGCAGCTCATTTTTTTCCTGTAGCTTGGCCCGCTAGCAGCTCTCCACATGTCGTACCATAGCCAATTCCCTTCTTGCCTCTTTGAGTTTTTCCTCTAGGGGACCTATATCTGCCACACCCTTGGACTTAGTGATCTTCATCCAAGTGTGGGTCATCACTCTCTCTTCTTCTAGTGCAAGGAAAAGTGGCACTGTGAATTTTTGGGGAATGATCTTTCCGGCCTCCAAGAAGTTATAGTAGGAGCCCAAGCTGGGCTGGGGGTTAGGTTCCACAATGTTCTCCAACTTTTCTTCCTCCCATGGTGATTTAGCTGCCTCTCCTTGCATTTCTTCGGTCTTCTTTAGCCTAGCCAGTGTTTCCTATAGAAAAGCCTCAGCATCCTGTAGAGAGGCCTTTGTGTCCAACATTTTCATTCTTTCTTTCCAGGTGGATGTCTTTGGGCTTCCCCATTCATAGGCGATGGATGCCTTTGAGGGAGACCTCTCCTTTTGTGTAGCTAGGGTGTCTAAAATCGTGATTGGCTCTTTTGATGGTGGCTGGGGTCTACCAGTTTTTATCCACATGCTCCTCCCTGCCTTAAATTACATGAAAGGCTCCCTCTTTCGCTTCCCTTTTTACTTTGGAGATGTGCTTAGGGTAGCCAGCACAGCTGCTGCCTCCCTAGCTAAAATCTCAGGTGATTTTTCCTTTGGTTGCCCTGTGTCCAGACTTCCTGTCGAAAGTCTTGTGTCGATTGTTTTCTGGCTTCCCGTAGAAACGGTTTTCTGGCTTCCTATAGAAGTTGTCTTCAGGCTTCCTGTAGAAACTGTCTTCACTGTTTTGGTCTGCTTGGCTGGGGGTGTCTTCCCTTTTAATTGTGGTGTAGTTGCCTTGGTTATGTTCTCACTTGTTTGGAATTTTTCAGTCCTCTCTGACCTGCTCTGCAATCATTTTCTCCCTTGGTGTTGGCGCCTTTGTTCCACCCACAGTTTTGGGCTCAGTAGCTTGGATTTTCCCTCGTTTCTCTTTTTTTTCTTTCTGTGGTGGTCTATCCTATGTTTCCTTACCCTTGGCTTTCTCTTCTACCTCAATGTGCTCCCTTTCTTCACTGCTGGATGAAGTGAGTTCCTCAGCCAGAATTTGAATATCATCATCCTTGGACATATTGTGGAAAATCTCCCAGGAGACAGGGACAGTGTAGGTATGGAGGGCATCTTCCACTAGAAGCTTGATAAGCCCATGATGGGCTAGCTGATTCGGTGTCGCTTCCTTCAATTTTGTGCCACACTCAATTAATGATTGTAGGAGGAAATAGGGGATGCTTAACTTCTGTTCTGGGGGTAAATCCATCCCATGTCTGAGTTCACTTAGCAACCGGAAGTGATAATCGTATACAATACTGAACCACCCCTCACAGGTAATGTATTTCATGATCTAAAGATTGACCTCGCTCCAAAAAGGATGTAGGCTGGCTCCCCAGACCCCATTCTTATCTTCTGAAAACTGTTCCTCTGTTAGGAAGAATTCTTTCTTGGCTTTTTGGCCCAATGCCCTCTCCTCTTTGCTCCAGGGTATCCCTAATGGCAAATCAGTAACCCGACTAATGAGTTGTGCGGTAAGCTTTAAGGTCAACCCTCTGAAATTTACAGTGGCTAGTGTCCTTGATTTAGGCTACAGGGACATTAAGAACTCTTCTGTTACCTCATCTTCATGACCTTGAATTCTGTCACAAAAGGTTATCCAATTGGCACGGGTGAATAGGTTCACCACCTCGGGAGTTTCTCGCAATTTCCTAGAATCCGAGGGTTCCTTTCTGATAAATCGTCCTGGCATGGTGAGAGTGCTCTGTTTTGGTTTGTGCTCTGATCAGAAAGGGAAATTCTGTTTATGGCTTCCTCCCTTGAACTTGAAGACAGTGTCCCTCGGGTGTTTATGTTTTTACCTTGAACCAGTTCCTTGGTTTTAAAAAACTCGACTGTCCGTGTACAGAAGGAAGACTTGGGTCTCCCCAGACAAAGTTCAAAGCTTAATTTCTACCCCCCAACATACATATAACCATGTAAAATTCACATTTTTCTTACACAGGTTAGCATTGACAGTGGTTTATCATTTCTAGAGGAGGAATTTCTTAACAAGGACTATGGTGGAGAAATTGACGCAGAACCAACTGAAAATTTCCATGTAACACACAGGAACACTACTATTCTTGACCCACAGGCAGACTTGTCTCTAATTCTCCTACTCCAGATAGTTCTATTCACCACCTTTCGAAATATATCATGCAGGGAAGAGTGGTTTCGAGCCTACCTCTCTCAGAACTCCACATTTGTCGAAGAAAAATCCATTTGCTCTGCTCCAAAAGGCTATGCTATATTTCCTGTAGAGCCTCTTCCTGTAGAATGCTTTGCCAGCTTCTAGAGGATGTTACAGCAATTCTGAACGAGCCTGGGACGTGGGAGAATTTTGAAACAGGTCGAGAAGCTTGGGCTAACAGACTGCGGAGGAGGAGGATGTGTACTTTGCTGAGAACGGTTTGCAAGTGTAAATGACAACGGTTAACATGAGTTCTTTGGCCGAGCAATTTTGAATTACGGCACAATTCATGGTGAGGGGGTGAGGTGGCTAGGCCGATCCATTAGCCAACGTCACGACCATCATTCCTCGGCGTGTCTCTGACCACCATTTCCTTTCTCTGCCATTAACCGCCGTCACCACTGCCAATCCCGCCGATTCTCCCCGACTGGACACTTCCAACATGTCGGCTCCACGTCTCTTTGGCGGATTCGAGCGTAACCAAGCTCGTTCGGCTCCCATGAAGCCATTCAACTGACTATGGCTGGCGAGTTGACTGGCCATCGAATTCGTTTAATCCGAACCATTTCATAGACATGCAGTTTTTGGAATATAGTCTATGCAATTTGACAAATAAGGTTATACACTTACCTGTGTGGCCGTGGACACTTTCTGTAGGCTTCGGGATGTGGAGTGATGGCTTTGCTCGTTGCTGCTTTGTGCACCGGTGCTGGAACTCCTTCTTTCATTGGTTGCTACTATATGCACGGCTTTGGGACCTGATCCTCTAGTTGTAAACGCTGCATGCACAAGCTCTGTCTGATTTCAGCTGTCGAGGAGGTGTTCACGTCCAAGTGGAGTTTTTTACATGTCCCCTGCATCGATTTTAGCTGCTACTGACTCCATAGTATGTGATATAGACGGATCAGCTGCTACACGATTCCTGTAGGACATCCTGTAGCTGCTTCTCCTCCTGGGATGCATGCTTAAATGAGCAAGGTTGTATTTGCAGATGAAGAGTCCTGATGGAGCTTTGACAGGTAGAGTGTATGAGCCTTTGTGTGCTTGATTTGTCACTTGGGAAAAAAAAAAAAATCAATCTGAGGAAAACATGACTCCTTGTATGACTGTGCAGGAATACATAACCAGATTGTGGCAATGGCGGTGGAAAGAGATGAAATAGGTGATGGATGGAAGAGAAGGGTGGCTGCAGGCCTAATCGACAAACTTCAAGCTTCAAATCCCCTTTTAAGATCAAATTTGGCCTGCTCGAAGGCTCTAAAGGATGTTTCCTGTAGAAATACAGAACTTCCTGTAGAAAGCCCCAACATTTCCTGTAGAAAGCCTAGAACTTCGTGTAGGAGGTGAAATCTCAACCCGAATGTGTTCAAATCCTGGGAAAAGTGAGTGGCTATGGAGGGAGTGTTTGTGAGGATGTCCTGGTATGGACCCCTGTCCTCATTTTGCGTGACCTTCTTTATCTGCAATGTATTCCCTGCAACCTGCAATAATTTTACAGAGATTAGACCTGCTTCTTTTATTTTTTTTCTCTTTTCTTATTCTTTTTTTTTTTTTAGAGACAGCAAGGGCGCCTCCATGAGGTTTTCACCCCCACTATCTGCCCTGGGCGCCTCAGAGAGGTTTTCACCCAAGGATCTTTTTTTATTCCATTTCTTTATTTTCCGAGAGATAGTTGGGGCGCCTCCATGAGGTTTTCACCCTCACTGTCTGCCCTGGGCGCCTCAGAGAGGTTTTCACCCAGGGATCTTTTTATTCCTTTTTTATTTTTTTTGATGATAAAGGTGTGGGCGGCCTAGAGACAGAGCCCTGCTCCACTAACAATACTGATTTTTCCAAAGTTTCAATGAACTCCTACCTCGAAAGGGGTTTCCTGTAGATTTTCAATCGATGCCCATTGACAAGCATGGGGATGGCTTCTTCATCAATGGTCTTGATGAGGACTGAACCATTGTCATTTCATTTATCCACTGTATATGGTCCTAACCATCTTGTCCTCAGCTTCCCTTTGAAATCATTGTATCTTGAGTCATACAACAACACCCAATCTCTTGGCTGGAATTTCTTTTCATTAAGGTGCTAGTCATGCCATATCTTCCTTTGAAGTTGAACTACTTCTAAGTGGAGGAGGGCCTACATTCGTTGTTCATCTAATCCATTCAGCTGCAATAATATTTCACGTTGAGCATGGCTGAGATCTAGATCCATCTGAGCTACCACCATCAATGTGTTGTACTCGAACTCTATGGACAGCAAAGCTTTCTTCCCGTAGACCAGCTCATAAGGTGTGAAACCTGTTGTGGTCTTCCAAGTGGTGTTGTAGGCCCTGGTGGCCTCAACCAGGCGATCTACCCAATTCTTTCTACTGCTGCTCACCACCTTGGTCAAAATCCCTTCCAATGCTATATTAGTGAGTTCCACCTACCCATTTGCTTGAGGATGATATGGGGTGGAAGTTCTGTGCTTGATCTTGTGATGAGCGAGAAAGTCTTCAATCAGGTTGGAGGTGAACTGGCTTCCTTGATTGGTGACTAACTCTCTTGGGTAGCCAAACTTGTAGAAGATATTTTCCCTTAAAAACTCGGCCACCTTTTCTTCTGTTGCTGCTTTGATTGCCTTTGTTTCTGCCCACTTTGTCAAATAGTCGTGCACATAATGATGTAAGACCTTTGCTTTGAAGGAGGGTTGATAGGACCCAAAAAATCCATGCCCCACTTCTCAAATGGCTCGAAGGTCACTTGAGGTTGGAGAGGTATTTCATCCCTTGGGGTCGGTTTCCCCATCCTCTAACATTGGTCACATTGGCTAATGTATCTTTTGACATCTTGGTGAAGAGTAGGTCAATAGTAGCCTGCCTGTAGAATTTTGAAAGCAGTCCTTTTTGCTGCAAAGTGGCCTCCGCAAGGTCCGTCATGACAGGTTAGGAGGATGTCAAAGACTTCCTCCTCCCTAACACAACGCCTCAAGATCTGATCTAGACCAAGTTTAAACAAGTTGCCCCCGATCCAAGTGAATGGGGCACTCTTCCTTGTAATTTTTCTCTTCTCCTTTGAGGATAGATGCGGAGGGAACTGTGCTGAGACCAAGTAATTTGCTATATCAGAAAACCATGGAGAGAGTATTGAGATAGAAAACAGGCGTTCATCTGGCATCTAGTCATCCACTGTCCCTTCTTCACCTGTAGGCAAATCCAATCTAGATAAGAAGTCAGCAACAACATTTTCTTTACCTGGCTTGTCGATGATAGTGAAATCAAATAGCTGGGACAATAGTAACCATCTAATGATACGAGCATTGATATCAGGCTTATTCATTAAATATCTAATCACACCATGATCAGTGTGCACAAATGTTTGATAACCAGTGATGTAGTGTCTGAACTTGTTTAGGGAATGGACTACAGCCAGGAACTCTTTCTCGGTTACAGTATAGTTCATTTCTGCCTTGGACAGGTTTTTGCTGACGAAGTATATGGCATATGGTAGTGGAAAGGTAGGGCCCAGTTTGGACCTCTCAAGATCGGGGCAGACACCAGCTTATCTTTCAACTCTTCCAGAGCCCCTTAACAGTCGTCAGTCCATTTGAAGTCAACATCTTTCCCTAAGAGGCCAAACAATGGCGAGGCTAGCTTACTAAAATCTTTAATGAATATTCGATAATATCCTGATAAGCCTAGGAAACTCCGAACATCTCTTACCTTTTGAGGAGGTGGAACCTTTTGGATGATAGCAATCTTGTTAGGATCCACCTGTAATCCTTGCCGAGAAATGGTATGACCTAGCACGGTCCCTTCAGGCATCAGGAATTCACATTTTTCTAGACTGAGGGATAGGTTCATCTCAATGCACTTGGTTAGAACTTTTCCCAGATTAGTCAATGCTTCTTGGAAGTTGGACCCATAAGGAGTAAATTCATCCATATAGATTTCTACCGAATCGTGGACCAACTCAGAGAATATGCTCAATACTGCTCTCTGGAAATTGGCAGGAGTGTTGCATAGCCCAAAGGGAAGGTCTCGGTAGGCAAAGGTACCCCATGGACAAGTGAAGGTGGTCTTATCTTGGTCCTCCAGGCTGATTTGGATCTGATTATACCTGCTAAACCCATCTAGGAAAGAGAAGAACTTCTTCCTTGCCAGTCCATCCAACACTTGATCTATGAAAGGCAAAGGGAAATGGTCTTTCTTTGTGGCTTTGTTAAGTTCTCAGTAATCTACACAGATTCTCCACTTCCTGTTCTTCCTGGGCACAAGCACTAGAGGTGAGACCCACTCACTATCGGAGATGGGGTAGATGAATCCTACATCCAACAATTTATACAATTCTTCTTTGACAATGTGTTTAAGGGTTGGATTCATTCTCCTTTGAGGCTGCTTGACTAGTTTACAATCTTCTTTAATGTAAATGTGATGGGTATAGTCCGAAGGATGGACTCCTTTCATCTCCTTATATCTCCAAGTGAAAGAATCGAGATGATTATTTAGTAAGCTACACAACTCCTTCTCCTGGGAGAGAGATAGGGAGGAGCTGATCTTTAAAGTTTTTTCGGGGCCAAAGTCCACATTCTTAACTCTGGGAGAGGTTGGATCAGTCACACAGAGGTCCACTAAAGTGCTAGCTTGGGTATCTTCCACCAATTCCTCTAAGGATAGTGCACTGGGAGGTGGATTTTGAATCAAATTCTCAATCAAGTCATCCTCGGTTTGAGGGCCTCCCCTGGTGGTTTCTATTGTGCACAATGGTGCAGAGTAGACCTCATCCTCATCTCCTTCTTCCAACTAGAGTGGTAAGTCATGTTCTAGCAGAGGTTGGGCAGGAGGGTATAGGACTAGCTGCTTGGACATAGGCCCATTCTTGATGGTCATGCTTCCAGCTCGACAACTGATGTAAGCATCCGCAGTGGCTAACCAAGGCCTTCCCAAAATGAGGGGGTATCCAGTGAGCTTTGCCTTTGGCTGAAGGACCAAGAAGTCCGCAGGGTACTCCCAAGGGTCAACAGAGACCAAGACATCTTCCACAATCCCTTCGGGAGTCACGGTGGAGCAATCTGCTAACTACAGGATTGTCGAGGTCGTTCTTAAGGAACTCTGAAGGTTGAGTTTAAGCATGGTGTCCCTGGTCATCACATTAATGGCAGCCCCTAGATCAATCAAGGTATGGGGGATTATAGTGCCATTGATGTGGACATCAACCACAGGACTCCCAGGGTCTAAATACTTTGGACAGATTACTTGCCCCAACATTAGATCGGACAGTTGTCCTATGACATTGATAGTCGAGTCATCTCTCTTTCACCTGCCTGGGTGCCTGAAACACTTCTCCTTAATCAATTTTTTGTATATTGGTACATCTTTTATGGCCTCGAGAAGTGCTATTTTCACACACAACTGTTTAAGTTCTCCCAGAAGTCCAGTCTCCTCTGGGTTTGGTTGCGTGGTTACTGTTAGTCGCTCAGGAAATGGTGGAATGGCTTTGGGTTCACTTTCCTGTTTCTCTTCCTCGTCCTCTGGGGGAGGAGGTTGGCGATCTGGAAGGGTCTTCCTAGATCGCAGGGTGATCTCCTGGATCTCCATAGCATAGGTAGGGCATCTTGTCTCCCCAGTGTATACCTGCTGGGCCTATCAGTTGTTGGGGTTCAGATTCGGTTGAGCAGGCATCTGGGGTTGTCTTGGAGGAGCAGGAGGTAATGGTTGTGGCTGAGCCGGTGGTGGAGGTAGAATGGTGGGAGGAGAGTTGTATTGGGGCCTCCACCCTGGTTGAGGTGCATTCCACTGAGGTTGTGGCTAGACATGTGAGTGAAACGAATGAGCAGTGGGTGGAGTATGCTATTGAGATGGATAAGACCACGGAGGAGGTGCGGACTAGGAAGGATGAGCAGGGGGACCCCAAGAAGGTATGTGAGCAGATTGGTTGGGGCTATAATAAGCTTGGGATGTCCCTTGCATCCCCTGCTGGTAAGGTCTAGGCCCATGCGGCCTCCTTTGGTTGAGGAAGTAGAGAGGTTTAGTGGTTTCCTCAGGCCCTTGGTACATGGATTTAAATCCGGGTAAGGTTGGGCATTGGTTTGTGGGGTGGTTTTCCTCACAAACGAAACATACCTCTACTGAGTGTAATGGATGCTCATTCTTAGGGTGCTTCCTTGTACATCTAGGACAAAAAATGGCCAAAGCCCTCTCAGCTTCCTCTTTCTTTTGTTGGATTCAGAATGTATCAAGTTGCATGGCAATTGTCTGTCTCATCTCACTTTTAAGGTCTTCCATCTGATTCGAAAATTCATGCTTGGAGAAGGTGGTACTAGCTAAAAGTGGATTGCCCCTACCTCTTTTCTGGGCTGCCCTAGAATGGTTTCTAAACACAGTCTTTATGTCCTCATAAGGCAGTTGGTAGATGTCTCCTCCAGCTAGCATGTGAAGGGTATCTAGGAGGTCTTCAGGGACTCCTCGGAGTAGGACCAGCTTTAGAGATTCAGGGTCAAGTGTGCGCTTGGCCCGTTTATAACCGAGTTGGAACCTTTCCCTGTACTCTTCTTAAGACTCATCATTTCCCATGGTCATCCAAAAGATTTATCCCTTTGTTTCCTTTGACCTACAGTAGTCCTAGTATTTGTTGTTAAAGGCTTGCTACATCTGAGCCCCAGTTGTGATACTGTTTCCAGGTAACCCCATGAACTAGCGTAATGCTGCATCCTTGAGGGTAGAGGGAAAGAGTTTCAACTTTTTCTCGTCTTTTGCATAGTCATAAGTTTGACAAAGGACAACAAACTCAAACAGAAAGGTATCAGAGTCTTCAGTGGTCAATCCATGGAAATGAGGTAAGGTTGAGGGACATATGTTCTTCATCTTCATGTCCCCGTTGGTCTCTCGGATGGGGAAGGTACCTTCTATTCTCTCATCATCTTCTCTACTATTTCGGTTTTCAGCCATGGTCTCAAAACGAATGTTTTCTTGCTCTTCTTCTGTTATAGGATCTTCGTATATCTCAGGAGGTTCACCTATAGGTTCTTCTAGGTCCCTGCCACTAAAGAAGAGAGAAGGGTGACTCAGTGAAGTGGTGGGGGTGTTGGGAAGGAATTTTCCGGTATTATCTCTGTTCCTACGAGGCATGAAAATATTTTTGGTTGCTTTTGCTTTTTTCTGCTTGTACCTGCAAAACTGAAACAGATGGAATTGCAACTAACTAAAATCTATCTCATGGAAATGAAAATGCGGAATTGAAATGAAAGCAGGAAAGGACTAAACTATTTTGCTGAAATCAAATTGCAAGAATGAAATGCTAGACTACACTTGCAGAATGGAAATGCTATTCTACACTTGCAGAATTGAAATTCGAGTCTATGCTTGCAGAATTGAAATTGCGGAATTGAAAGGCTAATCTATGAAAGCAAGAAATGTCTAATTTACTTTTGCAGAAATGAAATTACAGAATGGAACTGAAATAAACTACTTAGCAGAAGGTTGGAGTAGAAAAAAATAGAAGAAAAGAAGCAATCACAAATACTCTGAAACTTCCCCAGCAACGACGCCAAAAATATGGTGGGCTCCAGTATTGCAGCAATAATGCTGCAACTCTTGGGACTCCCTTCTTTCCTCTTATCAACCCAGTAGTTTGTAACAAACTTGGAAGCGACGATGTTGTATGCACAAGTACTAGCTCTTGCCGCAGCTGTCACTTGGTCAGCTGGCACAAGTCCGCTAGGAGCTTAAGCCAACTTCTATGAACTCTCAGAAGAAGCTTTTTAACTGACGGACGAAAGCTAACTCAAAGAAGGCTGATCTACTTGCAGAAAAAAACTGGAAAGCTGAAAGGAAACGTAAACCCTAGCAAACCCTATTTTTACTAGCTAGCCAAGAGGATGCAAGCTACTGAAGGAGATGCCATTGACTTCTACGAAGGTAAAATGCATGTGTCTAAGCTAGTTCTATAGTAACATCTTAAAAACATCTTTTTGTATTTTTGAATAAGTTGTCAGAATTGTCATGCATGCGATTTAACTGTTTTTACTATGCAGAGGTGGATTGGTGAGAGGAAATGCTTGGATGAGGTTGGGAAGGTTCGAAGAGGGCCTAAGGGGTCCTAACACCCTTCCAGAGAGTTTCATAGAGTTTGGCTATCAAGAAACCTCATTCGTGAGCTTCTACAGAAAGTCTGTAGGGATTCTACAAGATGTTCTGGAATTTCTACAAGATGTCTGTAATTTTCTACAGGTTGTTCAGAAATGGGATTTTGGAGGATGGATGGGGGAGGAAAGATGAAGGAGTGAGTATGGAGGTATGGCAGGGGTGTGAGGAGGTCCAAGACTTGGTGGATGGAGCGGAGGAGAGACGAAGATGGCTCGACTTGTTCAAGGAGGAGTGAAGCAATGTTGCACAAAAATTAGGGTTATGTGAGCAAATGGAAAACGTGAGGAAAGAATCTGTGTTAGGGGATGGAGCAGATGGGATTGATGGAGTATGGGTAGATAGAGAAGTGGTACGGGGGCTCTGCAAGTTGTTTCTCCAACTGAACCAACGAAAACTTGTAAAATCAGAGACCTAGTTACGTTAACCTAATATGATCTAGCTAACAGTAAAGAGAATGAGCAGAATTTTATTTGCAATGAAACCATGTATACTAACTATGCAACGAAGAAATCAAGAATTTGAACATTTAACCAACTTCTACAAATGAAAATCGAACACTAATGATTGCATGGTGAAGCAAAGACAATGTTTTTGTTGGAAGCAAGGTGACCTTGATCCCAGCTCCTGATCCCACTGAGGGAGAGGTGAAATCAGAGGCACTTGATGGACTTTTTCTGAAGCTTGTCCCTGTTAAAAAACCTATTAACTCAGTCTGAACATCAAAAGTCTTTCTAATCATCAACAGTGACCTAGTTAATCAGCAAGATTTAATCTACTTAACAGAATGATTTTTCAAAGACATAAAAAGAAAATAACAATACATAAAGGAGGCCTTGGCACTTGGGTTGGGCCCAACCCCAAGAGCTACAGGCTTCTATAAATAACTCAGAACTGATGCCAAGTAAAGCTACTCCTCATTACTCAAAAATAATCATCACAAAAAATTTATACAGCAGTAGCTACAAAAAACGAGCTAAGACAACGACAGCACTATAGTGCAAAACCCAACAGTTCCAAAAGTAAACTACGAAGGCTGAGGCCTCCCTATGTATGCCCTACGAGGGACCTAGCAGCCCTCCTTAACTCAAGTGACTCGGCTATTCAAACTGCCAGTAAAGAGTCACTCTTCACAAAGCTGCTCGACTGCCTTTAGGATTCATTTTGGTGGCCTGCTGAGCTCCGAGTTGAGGGTGGAGATTTCGAGGAAGGGTCATTTAATGCAAGAGACGACCTCTCTACAAATCCTCACCCTTGCTTCATCATTCTTGGCTGTCACCTGGCTCATAATTGCTTGGCTTTGCTCCAAAATTTGTCCAAATAACCTGAAATGACCACATATTAGCCTCCTTGGTAAAGTGACCACCCTTATTCATTCAAATAACATAAACATACTCAAAAAACATGCATAATCTATGAAAAATGGTGGATTGATCAAGGACAATTAGGCAAAATGAGTCCAATAAGTTACCCAATTCAGGGCTCATCAACCCCCCTCGAGTTTTCTTTTCCATGTCTTTTTCAAACTCTCTAAACATGAAAAAGACTCTGAGTTTTACCTATGTTGGACTTGTTAAACCCAAAAGACATTGGAATAATCACCATGATGAGACCCGAGCTTCTCCTCCCTGGGGCTCGTTAAAATTTCACTAGGTTGGATTTGTCCAAAGGATGAACTTATACTAAAAGCATATGATATCCCATTCAAGTTTATTTTTCAAAAATAATTGGGGTACTCGCCAACAATATTGTTGGGGGGGGATTTCGAGATCTTCATTAGTTACCTACGGCAACTAGTCACTCTTGAACATCGACACTTTTGCTTCTCGCCGGGTTTGGGATCTCCTCACATCTTCATTGGCCTTTCGGGTTTGGGTTGTCATTTTTCCTCATTACATTTGATCTTTGTTGTCTCCATCAGACCTCTGATCCCTTGGTACCGAAATGCGGCCTCATTCCAGAGTCGTGTCGCTGATATGTTCAAGAGTATAATCCTTCTGTAGTTCATGCCCTTACCTCTTCCTTTGATGCTCTGTTTCACCATCTTCGACTTGTTCCTTGTCTCGTGTCATTTATGAGGGAAACATTATGGCCCTGCTGTGACGAGTCACTTCCTGTTGACACCATCTCATTATCCAGGAAGTCAATCTAGAGATTCCTTTCATTACCTTGGAGCTTGCATGCCTCAATGGCAATTTCTTCGCACTTGACGACAGGATTACATCATTGGTCTTTGATCGGGTGATTCCACGAGTGTTTGACTCTAGATCATTCTTCACACTTGGTGGATTGTAATGGCAATACCTTGAGAACCGTTAACATCACTGGTGGTCTCTCTCGTGCTTGTTAATGGTTTACATCATTGACCGGTAATCAAGCAATTTTCCACCATGCTCAACTTCATCACATGTATTTGCATGTTAGAAATTGTACTATAATCAGTTGGGATTCAGGACCACGGACTAAGATTACATATATTTGGGTTGCATGGATTGGTTCATGATTATATACATGGCTCCTTGATTGGATGGCTACGACCATACCTGAATCTTTCTAGATGGCTGCGACCATACCTCTACCTTTATATATGGTCTTATCGACTAGGTGGCTACGTCCATACCACAGACCAAGTTTCATATGTCTTTTGGATAGCTGCGCCCATGCCTAGACTACATGTATTTAACTATCAGAGATATTAGTTGTACTTGTGCCTGTAGGTTTTTCGCGATGGTGTTCCAGTTTGGTTATGATTTCGTAAAGAATTTCACCCTTCCCGCTCTCTCGGGCTTCACGCTTTAGGGGGCATCTGTTACATAGTAATTTGTCACGGACCTCATCTCAGTCCTCGAGCAACATCTCCGCTGTGTCATGCATCAAATAAGCATGTCAATATCTTCCCACTCATTCAAGAAGATTAAACAAGTGTTCTCTAATACTGAAGATTGACCCTTTTACCTATTTTTCTGTATTGTTGCAAGTGAACCCCTTTCTGTCTGTGATGATTCTCTGTTATGAACTATATCGTCGCGACATCGTCATAGGTGTACACGTGTTTCCTATGACGGTTGAATTTTAGGGCTCAGCCCAAGTCCTCAAGATATGTCTTGCGATGATTGCTCACATACATTGCTTCCTTACAATGTCATCACTGAGCCCTAGTGTATGACTTGTGATGATCCAAATATGGTGAATTAGTTCAAATAGTTGGCCTTATGGGTGATTCTAGAACTGGTTGTTGGGTCAAGTTGGTCTTATTTTCTCCTCTGGGATGGTGGTTCCACCTTTTCGGAAACCTCCCTTCAGGATAAGCTCCCTCTCCCTCATTTCATGGAGGCTCCTCCTCCTATAAAAGCACTCTCCATTGCTATGATCAGCTAGTTCTTGCTTTTTGGATTGAAGCAAATTAGTTAGCTTTGGTGTGAGTTTGATAAGTTTGCAGTGTGAATTGTTGATAGTTTAGCAATTTGGTTGTGGATTGCCTTAGCCTTGTATTAGAGCTTGTGAGTGAGAGAGAGAGAGTCATCATCCATTTGGGAGATCCATTCTTGAGAGTGAATGCTTGAAGAAACATACCGACTAGACCCTCCGAGAAAGCTTGCGACATCAAGGCTTGGTTGCAAGCTTTGGTTTTGATTTATTTTAATACAATCAATGATGATTTCCTATGTCTTATGTAAAATATACTTGATAGCTTATGGTTCCTTGACTCTATAAGTAAATATATTATTTTTGTTGTCAGTTATGCGTTCTGTTGTTCCCTTGTGATGTTTTAGGTTGATTGCTCATTGCGGAAATTTAGGAAACGATAGTTGGAGCAGTGCAACGAAAGCTTCATCGAACACCAGTTGAGGTAGGCTTTCAATGATGACTATTTAAGGAAATTGATTGTTGTTTTGTTTTACTATGACTAGACCCACTCTAGGGCTAGAGGGGTTGCCTCTGTCCATAGAGGGAACATTTCCTACTTCATAAGAAGGTGAAAGAAGAATTAGACAAAATGTTAACAGCTGCGATAATCGAACCTGTTGAAGAGTCTGAATGGGTAAGTCCCATGGTGGTTTAGAAAAGGAAGGAAAAAGGGGAAATCAAAATTTGTGTTGACTTAAGAAAATTGAATGATGCATGCCTGCATGACCCCTTTCCTATACCATTTATAGATGAGTATTGGACAATGTAGGAAGAGGAGAGGCCTATTATTTCATTGATGGATTTTCAGGATACCATCAAAATAGAATTGCACCAAAATATAGACATAAAATTACTTTTGTGACAAAGTGGGGTTGTTATCAATATGCAGTGATGCCTTTTGGATTAAATAATGTTCTTGCTATATTTTCTATAGTTTTAGTTGCGGCCTTCAAAGAATATATACACAAGTTTTTGGAAGTATACTTCGACGATTGGACAGTCTTTGGGATATTAAAGAAGGATGTGGTAAGCTTAAGGTTGATGATGGATACATGTAGGCAGTACCAAATCTCATTGAACCTGAAGAAGTGTATCTTTTGTGCACCATGTGGTATATTTTTGGGACATGTAGTTTGTAAACAGGGATTAATGGTGGATCTCACGAAGATCATAGTTATTATGAACTTGCTAGCACGAAAAACAGTGAGACAACTGCGCACAACACTGGGACAAACTAGATACAACTTTTTTTTTTTATAAAGGGGTATGCGCAGATAATTATGTCAATGGAGAAATTGCTGAAGAAAGATGTGACTTTTCAATGGAGAGAACAATGCCATAAGAGCTTGTATGTACTAAAGGAGAAGATTGTAACTACATCTATTCTAGTTTTCTTGAACTGGAAGAAGGAGTTCCGTATGCATGTTGATGCATCTTGCATAGCATTAGGTGTAGTGCTAGCACAGCCGGGAGTAGGAGAAATTGATCATCCCATAGAATTTGCATGTAGGAAATTATCCAAAGCGGAAAATAACTATAGCATGAAAGAAAGAGAGGGATTAGCTATGATATATGAATTACAGAAGTTCACGCACTACTTGTTGGGGGCACATTTCAAAATTTTCACTAATCACTCCATGCTGAAATATTTAGTGAATAAGCATGTTTTAAGAGGAAAGATCTATCGATGGTTGTTATTATTTCAGGAGTATGACTTCGAAGTTATAGTGAAGCCAGGAAATTGAATGTTGGGCTTGATCATCTATCAAGGATAGAGACAGGAGAAGAACCCACAAATATCGAAGATAACCTCCAATGCACATCTATTTGCAATTAAAGTCATAGATCACTTTGAGGATATTACTCAGTTTTTGGCCACAAGAATGGCACTCGCGGAGTACACTGTGAAGCAAAAGAATGACTTGGTGGTTCGAGTAGTTGATTTCTCGTTGATTGCTGGACACTTGTACAAAATGGGACTGGATGAAGTACTGCACAGATATGTCCCTGAACACTAATGGCAACGTATACTGACAGCTCATGGAGGAGTCACAGGTAGGAACTATGCAGGAAAATCCACTGCATAGAAAATAATGAGAGCTGGGATATGGCGGCGCACACTACATAAGGATGCAAAATAATTATGTCCAATATGTGATGTATGTCAAAGAACAGGAAATCCATTTCAAGAGACGAGCTGCCACTAGTACCATGGGTGAATTTGCAGGGTTTTGACAAATGGGCTATTGAATTTGTTGGAGCTATCAGTCTTCCAGGAAAGAAGACTGGTGTGAGGTATATCATCACTGGCACTCATTATTTGACAAGATGGGTTGAGGCACAACCAATGAAGGATTGTAGCACACAAACTTCTACGAAGTTCATCTTTGAATACATATTGTCTAGGTTTGAATGTCCAAATATCTTGATGAGTGACCAAAGCACACATTTCTTGAACAAGAAAATTGAAGTACTAACTGAGGAATTTCAGGTTTACCACCAGATGATCACTCTTTATCATCCTCAAGAAAATGGAACAGTGGAAAATTTAGTAAGAT
Organism: Pinus tabuliformis; assembly: GCA_031772625.1. Classification (NCBI taxonomy): domain Eukaryota; kingdom Viridiplantae; phylum Streptophyta; class Pinopsida; order Pinales; family Pinaceae; genus Pinus; species Pinus tabuliformis. Next base: position 1,689,337,579 of record CM062820.1, read on the forward strand.
TCTAGAGAATGCATTGAACAAGGTATGCAATATGAGAAAAGATGGCTGAGATTTAAGGATTCCAAGGGTTTTGTGGGAATATAGAACAACATGCAAGAAATTGACAAGGAAGACACTTTGAGGTTGGTATATGGACAAGAGGTAGTTATGCCTATGGACAACATTGTCCCAAGTTTGAGAATTGTAACTATCACAGATATGGTATATACCCTGCCATTATGAAGAAAAGAATGTCGCAAATAATAGCTCTAAGAGAAGACAAGTTCATAGCTAGGTTCCATTAGAAAATGCAAAAATCAAGGCAGAAAGCCTAACATGAAAGGCATATCGAGAAGAAGAAATTCTAGGAAGGATATCTTGTATTATTATATGATGGTAAAATTGTGAAGTTCCGAGGAAATTTAAAACACATTGGTTAGGAACATATATCATCAAGAACATCTTTGATGGTGGTCCAGTTCAACTCACGAAGTTGAATGGTCAATCAATTCTGGGAAAGTGAATGGTTGCAACTAAAGACAGAAAGAGACAACTCTATCCTAGAGCCTCACATTGAAAATGAGGGGAAGGAAGTCTTAGTGCCACCTACAGTTGAAAATTGGAATGACACTATAAACTACTCTATAGAAAGGGATTTCACCAAAGGAATATTACTACATGATACTGAGGAGTGTGACAAAGTTTGAAGGAATTGCGACAAGGAAAAGGTGACTGCACTAGAAGGGAAGGTTCATCAAAGTTGGCCAAAATATGATTGTAGGAAGGAAAATTCTACTGTTAAAAGGAAATTTGTATTAAGGGGTGTGGAAGAAGAGGATTTATGAAGCACTATTGCGATAGGGTCATGTTTTGGCCACAACCACCACCTATTAAAACTTTCTCTCGTAGAAAATTTGAATGGGTCCCTAGAAGTTTGATCTTTCATTTCTCTGAATGATAACTCTCCGAATGATCTATTTTTATCCCAGGGATTTTAACTCTCTACCGAGTCAAATCTTCAATTCTTAATGGTTTAAGACCCCCCTGAATAACATCTCTGTGGAGATTCATTTATAACTAGTCTAGCCCTTCATTCATATCCTTCATTGGGACATTTTCAATCCTCATAAACCTTCATGGTGCTCTACTGCCCACACATATATAAACCCCACTCTTTACTATGGGTGTATATGGACTCAAGCCTCAAAACCTTTCTATTGCATCCTTATTTCTATATCAATGCTTTGATAATAGAAATACTATACAAATATACATAACTTACCCTTTTCACGCTTCCTCGGTCTTTACACATCTCTCAATGCATGCCTTCATCACTTATCACAATGCTTGATGACTCCTCCATTGCATATCGCTTTTCGCATTGGTAAAGGGCTAAGGTCTATCTCCCATGAGTTACTGCAATGCTATCAAGTCTTCGATCGCATCGGATATCGTAATTAGCACTTTAATGCTGATACAAAGCGCACCACGATACACGGGACCTGCGGAGATTAATAAACATAACAATATATTTTTTAGGTATGCTTCTC